>OZ022504.1:78014219-79214219 GCA_963989385.1 Ctena decussata
GCAATTCGTTGAAGCAGTTATTGTTTGGGAAGCAGAATCACAGGGTATAATCGATTCCGCCAATTTTCGCTTCCTGCAGAGACTGTACATCATATTTGGCTTCCGCCGAGACTGTCCACGGACTCTTGCTTCCTGCAGAGACTACTGTCCACGTGATTCTGCTTCCTGCCGAGACTGTCTGCGTGACTCTGCTTCCTGCCGAGAGCCTCGGCAGGAAGCAGAATCACGCGGACAGTCTCTGCAGGAAGCCATTTATCATGTACAGAAGTCTCGGCAGGAAGCAAGAGTTCGCGGACAGTCTCGGCGGAAGTCAAATATAATGTACAGTCTCTGCAGGAAGCGAAAATTAGCGGAATCGATTATACCCTGTGAAAATGCACGTGTGTGCTGGTCTGGGTATGTGCAGTTTACGCATTACTTAAGACAGGGTTTATTTCGTCCGGTAGTAGTCAACATACCGTAGCCGCAACATTTTTGTAGTAGGGGAAAGTCGGGTAACTTCGGACACCGGTTAAATTCGGACACTGACATTGTTTCCTTAATATGTCAGTTGTTTGGAACTAAAACAAAAAATAACTCGGCAAACAGAAAAAATCCTGATGAGACGGCTCATTATGAGCCGTTTCATCTGGATTTTGACTGTTTGCAATTGTTTGTCCGAATTTATCCGCCTGTCCGAAGTTACCCGACTCTCCCCCTTTATTTTTCATGTCCGTTATCCACGTTTCCAAAACCACGCCTACTTTAAATAGGCATTCACCACTCCATTAACTGTCAGGTTAATCACGGACTTATTGTGGGGCATTGAACACGTGTGATTGTATTTGTGCGACTATGTCACGTGCTTAGTTTTCGTTGCACTGGCACGTTATGAACTATCAAGTGACATTTGAGTGACATTCTGTGTGTTTCGGAAAAATGACTTGTCTCCATAGGCATAGTCTGGTCATGTCTGTGGATTGTAGGATTGCTTACGGAAAGTTTGGATATTTGTTCCAACTGGGTTTCCTTTTAAAGCCGAGCCGCGACACGAGAAAACCAACAAAGTGTTTGTGCGCCATGCGCAGGCTCAGATCAGCCTGGACATCCGCCCATTTCGATCAGACTCTTCGCTAGGCGCTTTAAGGGTAGCTAAAGGTCTGATCTAGCGCCATGCGGACAGCGAAGACTCTGATCAGACTGGGCGGACGCCCAGGCTCATCTGAGTTTGCGCTGGGCGCACAACCCCTTTGTTGGTTTTGTCGTGTTGCGGCTCAAATAATCTCTTCGGAATATAGACTTGTTTTAGTAAGACGATCCTCCGATATATATAAATGAACTGAAGTCTCCAAAATCGAATACAGATATGGTTGGAGTGCTCAAACCCAGTTTCCAGAGACTTCGCATAAACGTCTGAGTGAAACTTGCGTTAAGAGTTTACTTCAGATAAGATTGAGCTTATTCCATGTAAAGGAATGCTAATCTGAAGTCACATTTAGAGCATTTTTTAAACGGCTACTGCAGCTGGAGTATAACAGAATTGTTAAGAATCAGGATGTTGTAAGACAAAATAAAATTTCATAATAAATATCTAAACGATTTTTCTCACTGCTGCCGGAGCTCCTGATACAGGTGTGGGCACTTTTGTTTTATTTTATTTCTCTATCAGTCCCTCGTTGAAACAGGCTTCGAGGTTATAAAACTTGAGAATAATCTCAAACTCAAAATAAAGCACACTGATTGGCTGCTTCCGAGCATGTGCTCGGAAACAGCCAATCACTGTGCGCTATTTTGAGTTTGAGAATGTACTTATAAGTTTTATAACCTTCGGGCCTGGCTTCAGAAGCGACTCTTGTTAAGGAGTACAATGAATGTTTTATGTAGTCATCCTGAAATGAAAGGCGTCTTTGTTTGAAGTTTGTGTATCGAGTCGTAACATTCCATTGCACATGTGCCTGACTGGCACAACAGGCCATATTTAATTACTGACTAATATCAGAATTGTTATTAATCATAATGAAATATTTTTCACCGTCAACAAGCGTCTGAACAATACACACAACCTGATAATTAAGAGCATGCTTGTAGCTATGCGATATTAACCATGTCTCACAGAATTTGATTACCACTGAATCCATGTAAAACTCAAAGGATTAATTGAAGAGCATAGGAATTTCTCTACAATTAGAAATATGGAAATTGAATTTGAATAAATTGATTAATCATACCGTAGCTGCTGGAGTTTCATCATGCCGTTTATAAATTTCTCGTTGCCTTTGGATTTTTTGAAGCAATATACCTTGTAAATCACATGAACAACGTCAAAGTACCCAAATCGTAAGTCCGAACTCGTCAATCATACAAGCATTGACAATTCCGACATATTTTAGATACACAGACATGGACCCCAAAACAGAGGTGTGATCAGGCGCCCGCAAGTAGTAAGCATCGCCTGCCTGTTATAATATGCCCGCAGTACCTATGCACCTATAGAATACGTCAGTGAAAATGAAAGACCGGTATTTTAAAGCTTTACTATGCGTTGGTTTCATGTGAAACTTTCAAGTCCAAGTTACAATATAGAACTTATATTGT
Organism: Ctena decussata; assembly: GCA_963989385.1. NCBI lineage: Eukaryota > Metazoa > Mollusca > Bivalvia > Lucinida > Lucinidae > Ctena > Ctena decussata. The sequence goes on from OZ022504.1 coordinate 78,016,794, forward strand.
GGAGTTAAAGACGTTCTTTCGGTTTGGTTGCTATAAGTAAACATAGTGTGATGAAAATGCTCCGGACCACAAACTCCTCACTTTGATAAGACATAGACAAATTAAAATCTTAAAGAGTTCCTTCAAGAGCAGAGAACGCATTCAAAAGAGGGAACAGGGGCCATACTTGTAAGTTTCGGCTACTCAAGTCTCATCAGTGACCTTGACAATATCTGGCGACGAAAGCAAGAGAAAACATGTTGTAATTTCTTAATTCTAACGAGGCTGGCGATTCAAAGACTGATAAGTATTAAAAAGAGCCCAAATGATAAAAACGCGATGATCAAGAGAAAGGGGCTAAACCATTTAAAATTCATTTGATATCTCAGAATATATTCTCTTATTTCAAAGGACAAAATAAAATATAATCTGCACTATGGAAGTATCACTCTTAAATTTTTTATCATATTAACAGAAACATATGAGCCGCGACACGAGAAAACCAACAATGTGGTTGTGCGCCCAGTGCATACTCAGATCAGCCTGGGCATCTGCCCGGTATGATCAGACTCTTTGTTAAAGTCTCAAAGGGTAGCTAAGGGTCGAAGCTACCTTCATGCGGACAGCGAAGACTCTGATCAGACTGGGCGGATGCCCAGGCTGATCTGAGTCTGCGATGGGCGCACTACCACTTTGTTGGTTTTCCCACGTCGCGGCTCATATGATTGAAAGACTTAAAGGAGAAGTGGTCAAAGTAAGAGAATGAGAAGTTCGAATTCGTCAGTCACAGGAATATTTACAAATCAGAAATATTTAGAGACACCGAAACGTGTTAGAGAGTAGTAAGCATAACCTCCTAGCAGGCACACAAGGTTGAATCAACCTTGAATCAACCTTCATTCAACATCGTGATGTTGAATCAAGGTTGATTCAAGGTTGATTCAACCTCGTGTGCTCAGTGGGACGCCTATTATAGTACATCTTGCCCCGAGGTTATAAAACTTTTTTCGTGCTCAACTCAGCTGAGCATGAAATTTTCTCTGCTGATAAATATGAAAATGCCAACTAATGTTGGCATTTTCATATTCATTAGCAGAGAAAATTTCATACTCAGCCAAACTGAGCATGAAAACAACCGTACTTATCAGTAATTTGCTATTTATTAGCAGGTAAAATTTCATGCTCAACTCAGCTGAGCATGAAAAAAGTTTTATAACCTCGGGCCCTGCATTAGCCTCATCTATGTATCTTGGGGACTATGTAGTGAAATCGATGGGCGGGTAACTGAAAACCTTACTATGACCGCAATATCATTATTGGTGTAAATTTCGTCTATGTTGGACTGGGTATATCTGTTATTGAAGATATACTATTCCGTTTAGTCTTTTTTCATCTCTCAGTGGATCGCAGGGTATAATCAATTCCACTAATTTTCGCTTCCTGCAGAGACAGTACATCATATTTGGCTTCCGCCGAGACTGTCCACGAACTCTTGCTTCCTGCAGGGACTACTGTCTCGGCAGGAAGCAAGAGATCGCGGACAGTCTCAGCGGAAGCTAAATATGATGTACAGTCTCTGCAGGAAGCGAAAATTAGCGGAATCGATTATACCCTGTGTGAATGGATTGTGTTTTGTGATTGTGACCGTTCCTGGCTGTCTTTCATACTGTCCATGCCGAGGCAGACATCTCGTAAGATAAACTGCTCCGTTTTGCCTTAACAAAAAGCTTGGGCCTACGCTTAGCACACATTAATTCATGTAGTCATAGGATTGGCACCTTGGTCAAATCGCGCCTCTACCAAACCCGTCAATCTTCCTCTCGGTCTTATCGCACATTCTCAGTTTTAATCTAGCTGATTTCTTGTTGGCTTTCTTAACTCACGTTCGTATGTAATTACCCTAAGCAAATCAGCCAGTAGGTTTGGTCACCAAATAGAAGTGACATATGTTAAGAAATGTTCGGCACTTATGATACTGCTAGACCGTGTCCATGTCGATCCTTTTTCTGGTATTTTTGGACCAGATCAAACCTGCGCAGGTTCGGTCACCAAATAGGAGTGAAATGTATTTAAAATGTTCGGCACTTAGTGATAGTACTAGACCGTGTCTATGTCTATCCTTTTCTGGTACCTTTTGACTGATAAAGCCTGCGCAAAGTATCAATGATAACCAGTCAATAGACAATAACATTCAAGCAGCCAACACTTTTTCTATAATGCTTCCGGGGTAAAAGGTATTCCTAAGATTGTCTACGCCGCATGCGATTTAGACAATCATCATCCATAATACTATAAGTTGATCAGCATTTATTTCCGGTTTGACGTTTCTGAGAAGCAATCTAGCTGAGAAAGAAAGAATGTTTGTTGCATTTGTATCAATGCCTGACAGACAAGTTTTGCATTTACTTGTGAGCTTTCAAAGAAGTTAACAGGTAGTCTGGTAAAAAATAAAAATTCTAAGCGCACTTTGCGCAAATTTTAGCAATTAAGGCATAAATAAATTTTCTCATGACAACAATAAGGAAGTTTGTTTGACGAAAGTACCATTGATACGACTATAGTATCCCAATAAGCGATTGTGTGAAAACATTTATCCGCTTCCAGTTATAATAGAAACAATATTTCCCTGGAGAAAACATCGTTAATCACTCTCAAGTTAACAACACCGTCTTCGGTCAAATCGATCGTCTACAGACAGATTGAACTAACTACTCTCATGGAATCTGGAACACTAATGACCTTATGGCCAACACAACTAATCAAATACGACTGGTATAGGCATTTTGTTAATACTTTCGCAAGGAAACACCATTTTGTTAGCTGAACGTTAAAAAGACAGGCAATTCTGGGTTTGACTCCTAACGATTCACTAATTTCAATAAAGTGAACGCAGCATTTTAGTTCTTTCGAAATTGCAAGGATATTCCAAACGGACAAGTACCGTAAACACAATGTCGGTATTAAACGGTAAACATCGTGGCATCAACCTCCTTGACGTTGATACATTGTGACGAGGGTTCAACCTTGTGTGCCCACTGGAATATCCTTGTAAAGTTTTAAATATATGTGCATGACAACCGTCTCTCAACCACCAGCACTCACAGACTCACCAAGTAAAACACTATGTAATGGCGCTAAGTACACACGCACTGTGTGGCAACTACATTTCTTGACTGCCTTTAATTTGACAGGTCAAAATGAGCCGCGACGTGAGAAAACCAACAATGTGGTTGTGCGCCCAGCGCAGACTCAGATCAGCCTGGGCATCCGCCCAGTCTGATCAGAATCTTCGCTTGGCGCTCAGAGCGGATGCCCAGGCTGATCTGAGTCTGCGCTGAGCGCACAACCACATTGTTGGTTTTCTCACGTCGCGGCTCATTAATGTTTTTCATAGTAACTTGGAAGTCAACTGCTCGTCAGTTTGACATTAACTACAAAAACGAAAGCATTTTCAACTGCAGAACACTGACGTCGAGCGATTCTGTAAATGTCGGCGTATTACACGTAACAATTAAAACTTTTAGCCCATACCTTGAAAGCCCTTATGAAAAAGCCGTTTGGAGATAATAATTTCGAAATACGAAAATTATTTTAATGGAAGAAGGTCATAATTAGCTTCAATTGATCTCTATTACCGAGACAACCTTCTACGAAAAGGCCGCCCAATTTACCTACATCAAGGAGACGTCAATACACCGGTATAATTCGGCAATGCTGTTGGTATAAGTTGTGGTCGTTTGTGAAAAGGTGGAGAGCTTAAAATCGATTTAGTTTAAGATCTACTGAATAAATTGTCATGCCACCTTGCCGCTCTTAATCTGTTACCAATACACACTCATGCCAGGAAATTAAGATTTTTTTTCACTTTTAAATAAAACGTTACCTTATTAATTAATACCATTTTTCTTCTCTAATTTATGCCATTCTTGCATAGAATGTAACCATGAAGATACAACAGCCATTTTTGATTGTTTAGTTACTATACTAATAGTGTTATTCATTCACAAATTACCATATGGTCTGAAATGTGTGCACTCACAATTTGGTAAACAGACGCTGAAGCAATTACGGGCCAATCGCTTAAAAAGTATTTCCCTTTCATAAAGGATGCATATTGAAGGTCTGAACAACACTGGCTGTTCCAAAAACTGCACCAATCAAGCGCAAGACTTCAAAGACTATAGACATTTTTAACATGAACTTGATCTGGCAATTGTAAAAATCTTATCTTCTTTTCCTGGATTCATATTGGTGCCTATGCATCGTGGTTTAACTGGTAGATTTCTTCTGCTCCGGAATTCCAGTGTTGCTATTTCTGTGAGTCCTCATGTCTGTTTTATCTAAGTTTTAATTTCGACGTCTATGTTTCTGAGATACTACACTTATGAGCTAGGAACCTTCCTCGCAAACGTGTCTGATGAACCAAAGCAGAACCAAGGGCGAGGGTTTGTCGCGACCACAAACCGGTAAAGCCCCCCCCCCCCCCCACTCACTCCCAGTAATTTCATTACTGGCCGTCCCAAGGCAGCACGTCTGTTCTGGTTCTTCTTGGTTGTTTTATGTGTTGTTTGTTGCAATGTCTCTTATTGATACTTTGTTTGTGATGTTAAGGCTAGGCCGGTGACCAACTAAATGGGAATTTGCTGTTCACATGGCTGCCGCTGATGATGTCTTTGGTGGAGACTAGTTTTGTGTTGTCTTTTTCCCACCTGGTATTTTGGGTGCGATCTGGGATTGAATTGTGTCAGTTGCTGAAAATTTTCCTATTTACTTTTTCATGAAAATGTATTCAGTAGCGGTGCGATTAAATCAGTTTTTGTCCTCCACTTTTTCAATAACGAGCTATAATCATTTTCTCTTAGCTTCGCACGTCAGACGTATGTAAGGATTGGATATTGGCACAGTGACATAACGACATTTAGGCTATTCTTAACAATTGTACCATTCATGACGGTGGTACGAGAAACAACAACAGTTTTTCTCCACGCTGCTTCGTGGCAAATGTGTTTCGGATCTTAATCCCGATAACCCGCAACTTCATGATATTTCGAACACATATTGTACAATTTTTCTGTTAGTCGCGTTTGCTCATCTGGTTGCCTTCAAAACTTGTTTTGTATATTCTGTTTCATTCTCATATATTTTTACCTATATAAAACACACATAATAGCTAACATACACGCTTTGTGTGTTTAATATTTTTACAAGTAGTAGCGTCTAGCTCTATGACTACCTATCTTTTACACTACTTTCCAACTGAAGATTTCCTGACTTCTAACAGGAATCACAGACTTGAGTGGTGGTCAGTCAGATTTGGTTAATTACTCGCTGTGATTTTGTCTATAATAATCTTGTCACGCATATACTTGGAAGAGAAGTTGCCGTTCAGGGACAAAAAATTCAATCACTAGTCTAGACTTAATGATAAATCACGACATGGTACGTCAACATGAGGTTTAGTGTAAAATAATAATTATACCTTTATTATGGGATAGTAAATCAAATTTCCTAACTGGCAAACCAAAAACAAAGAATATATCACTAGAACACAGCAAAACTTTTTCCACACACGTATGACTGGCTGATAGGTTTTGGAGACTGTATTTCTAATGTGCTCTTTTAAAGAATTGTCCAGTTTAGTTTCTGTTTGTTTTGTGATATTTAATAGAGATATGTAAAACAAATGTTTTATGTACTTTGTATGGTTTTTGATGTTTGTCATATGGAAATGCTGGATAAGTGTGATTGTTATCGAATCGAAGGTGTCCTTTTGTTGTTGTTGTTTTTGAGTGTCTCTTCTGCTTTTTGGTGTCGTGGGTGGTCTGGGGTTTTTTATGTCGCCGTTTCCTAGGTGTCATCATTTATATGTGTTTCAACGGTGGCTACCTGAAGCGTCGCTACTGCACAGTGATTGCTAGCTACTTTATGTTTGGCTAATGTGCAGTGATATACATGGATGAGATAACTGGTGGCACATATTAATATGTTCATTGCTTTTGAATAATATTGGAGCCGGGATACAATAGTCAAAATATTCTTCCTTAGACTATACTCCCATAAAGGCAAATTCTTTCTTTTAAGAGTAGACTCCATAAAGAGTGGTTTCGTCGTCCAGAATAGGAAACAAGAAGTCTCAAATTTTACAGAACCGCATTTCTGTTTTGAGTGTTTTCAGTATCGCTTAACCGCAATAGTGTGAAACAAACGGTAACGAAATAATGACAGCAGGTAATTTCGATGCTCTTCCAGCATTTGTAGTACAACAGAAACAGGTTTTATGAATTCCTTTTTGTTTCCCAGGACAACGACACCTTTCCAAATTCGACGTTTGCACATAATAATGAATTCACTCCTCAGTCAACTTTTCCTTTTGAAGAAGGCCCATTGAAATGGTAGACAAATTCTGCTACGTAATAACTCTCCAGGTAGTGTTCTCATTCACGTAGAGCACTACAGAATTACATGTTTAGTTTAAACATATTTTATTCGTTTATAAATTTTTACATACATACATATATATAGTACCCAATACAATCTTGGGATTAGAACGAAAGCTGAGAGCTTATAGATTTCTTCTCCCTGACATGATCAATTACATGTTTGCCGTGTTTAGCTGTATTTATTTGCAAAGGAAAGGACATGCTGCTAAACGCTGGTCACTACTGCTTCAAGAATAAATGGCTTGACCGTTCGGCAGTATCTCGTCTTTTTCAACAGTATTTTAGTGGTAACGGATGGTTGGAGGGTGACTACGAAGGATTTTGTGTAATAAAGCGACATGTAGCGGAACTCGAACCCGCGACTCAGTGATCTTTAGTGGGGAACGTTAACCAGTCTGTCTCTCTCGGACAAACATGACTGATTTTGATTTGGCTGAAGAGTCACTTCGTAGAACAAGGTGCAAGTTTCTCTGTCTGTTGGCAGAGACTTTTCCAATTCTTCACTACTCTACCACATAGCTTAAATGAACTCGTTCAACATCTTGTGTAATGAATGTGGCTATCAAAAGGAATTTTAAGACTGTTGAGACAAAAAATGTTAACCTCAAACTGCTTTGAAAGTTGCTCAAACACACAAAAGCTGCAAACATATTCCTGTGATCTTGATTGCAGAGAACCATAACATAGTGAAAATGGAAAGTATACATTTAAGTTTATTGTGCGCATGGTTTTCAATTGCTGTTTTTTATTTAGTATTTCGGTTGTGTTGTTTAACACCCCGGGGTCTCCAGGTGTCATAGTATCTCGTGTCTGTCGACCACTTGATTCATCATAGGTTTTATCCGTGATTGTCTGTTTCCAGTGATGATTCATTGATAGACTGGGAAACCTTCATGCAGGTCAAGCAGCTAACTAAATTTTTCGAACCACTGCAATTAGAGGGCGACGTTTTGTCCCAGTAAATCAAGTTTAAACCCCAGTAATCTATTACCGACAGCTCTTCTGTTGTGGTTCATCATATTATGTGTTCTTATGTCTCTTAGCAGTATGGAAGAAACAATATGTCTGATACAGTTATTCAACGGTATAATAAATTGCTTGAATTTGCTGTATGACCGTACTCATAAAGCCGTGAGAAGCTTGAAAACCCCCGTGATTAAGAAAGACCCAATCTATATGCAGCCATAAGAATGAATTGTACCTAGCACATTTTTACCATCTGTCAAAAGCATGATTTTGAGGCGCTCAACATTTTATTTAACTTGCAGTGTGCGAAAAAAAGTGGTTTAACGGCTCCAATATAATGTAAGCGATGCAGAGAACCACGAGCATTCCAAACCATCTTATTTTATTCATTATCGAGTAAAAGCAGAACATGTTTTCATTTCAAACTGACAGGTCTTAGAGCTTTATAGCTGGCTTAAATACCAACAGGAATCTCTTCTGAACTTTATATTGCGTTATTCAACAGTTAAAATGAATTCTGCAACATCTCGTATCATAAAACGGAACAACGAAAATGGAATTTGGATACTGTTGTCAAATGTAATTGCTCTGAGTGGTGTTTTGACAGTCTCAAACCTGTCATTAGCTTGTTTGGTCATAACTAGAATTCAAATTAGTTGATTTTGTATGCCACATGTTAGACAGCGATCGAAACTATTGCCATTGCCAAGCACAGTAAAATGCAATCTGTTAATGCGCCCATATAAAGGTAGACGCTGAGATTCAACCTTTATCCCAATGACTGTATGCAAAGTACATAAAGTAGTAGGGTAGAGTCGGGTAACTTCGGACAGTAGGTAAATTCGGACCGTGCTATAGTTTCCTTTATATGTTAGTTGTTTGGAATCAAAAAAAAATAACTGGGCAAACAGTGATAATCCTGATGAGACGGCTCATTATGAGCCGTTTCATCTGAATACTCACTGTTTGCAATGGTATGTCCGAATTAACCCGCTTTCTGAAGTTAATCGACTCTACCCTACAATCCATTCCATACTTTCGTTTCTCCTTCCGCTGTTTCAAGAAGGGTAGTTGTCAGTTACTGGCGAAAGTATGTGCACTTAGTACTGGTTAACCGCTTAGGAGGTCTACGCCTGCCCAGGAATAGTGTGGTTAGGTTAACTGACCGTCCCGACATGACCTTAGTTGTTTACCGTGGACGTTAAGCATCAAATCAACCAACCAACCAACATATTCCGACAATAATACCAAACGGGAAAATTATCGAAACGACTTGTCACATAACAAAATGAGAAGAGCTGTGTGAACAGCTTTTATGCATGGAAGATAACCACCGACTTTACCTATAGAACAAGAACAAACTGTCGAAGAGAACAAAAGAGCAGACAAAAATATCAGATAAGCTTGACCAAAACAGACTGACCACTTAAGGACGGCCACAGTAGGTATACTTCTAAACACCCAAGTCTATATAAATAACCCGGTAGAAAACGTCTATATATCATATTATTTACCATAGTTCAGATAAAATCTGCCGAGTAGTACATGGAGCGGTCTGAATAAAGTCTCATTTTCATTTACAACTCGACGAGGAAGGAGGCTAGAGTTTCCAAGTGAAATATTTTGCCATGAGTATAGGTAATCTTCACTGCAGTAGAGCGATAGATACAATGCGCTTACAGAAGACAACTTCACTCACAAAGTGACTACAGTATCCCAATAAGCGGTTGTATGGAAACATTTATCCGCTTCCAGTTATAATAGAAACAATATTTCCCCGGAGAAAACATCGTTAATCACCTTCACGTTAACAACGCCGTCTTCGGTCAAATCGATCGCCTATTCAAACGAACTTCTCTACTGGAATCTGGAAACGATACTTACCACATGGTCAATAGAACTGATGAAATATATCTAGAACAGACCTATAGTGAAGTAGACGACGTAACTCGAAATAATATTTGAGCCGCGACACGACAAAACCAACAATGTGGTTGTGCGCCCAGCGCAGACTCAGATCAGCCTGGGAATCCGCCCAGTCTGATCAGAGTCTTCGCTGTCCGCGGGGGGGGGGGGGGGTAGCTTAGACCCTTAGCTATCTTTTGAGCAATTATCGAAGAGTCTGGTGAAACTGGGCGGCTGCCAAGGCTGATCTGAGTCTGCACTTGGCGCACAACCACATTGTTGGTTTTGTCGCGTCGCGGCTCATTTGGTGTTTAGGGTAGGATGTGAAAATCGATTGATGTCGGTTGCTAATCATTGCCTTCTACATACGTCGGAAACTGGTCAAAACAGGCCATATTCCAGAAGAAAACCTTATGGTATTTTGATATTGCACGTTCCCTTTAAACAAAATAAACTGGTTAAAAAGTTAAACCCCGTGTCAGTTATTTACATAAGCGCAATGTTAATACGTCAAAGTTAAATCGTTCATAAGCAAATGAAATGACTGGAATTTAAAATTCAACCAACGTTGTACAGAAGTGTCTTGGGTGTAATTCCCTAAAGTTTAAGTTGAAAGCCCCCAGTGTCTTTCGAGAAGTGTTGAAATGTTTAAGTGCATTCGTTTTCTTACCAGTTTTACTATAGAATGATAGGGAATGAAACAGGACCGTTAATCAAATGGGTGGATCTCAGCAGAAAATCAGTTAGCAAAAATGAATCCTAATGAATAAAGAGATGAGGTATTGTTGTTTCTTTTGCTGGAAATTTTATTTGAATATTTAAATCAAGTAAAAAGTTTCGATATAATAATGTTTACTGTTTTCAATATTAAGTCTATTGGAAAAATGCTGGTGGGACTAAACATCCTTTTTTAAAAATGTATATTTGAGCCGCGACGTGACAAAACCAACAATGTGGTTGTGCGCCCAGCGCAGACTCAGATCAGCCTGGGCATCCGCCCAGTCTGATCAAAGCCTTCGCTGCCCGCATGGAGGCAGCTTAGACCCTTAGCTACCCTTTGAGCACTTAACAAAGAGTCAAGCCAAACTGGGCAGATGCTCAGGCTGCTCTGAGTCTGCGTTGCGCGCACAACCACATTGTTGGTTTTCTCGTGTCGCGGCTCATTTTTTTAGAAAGCTGTCCCTAACTGAAATAGGTAAGACAGGAGTGTCATTTGCAAATACGTCTGTTTCTAGATCAACATTGGTTGTTTTTAGTTCATTTTTTGGTCCCAGGCAACACTATTTCAGTTATGTCGAGACATTGTCTCTGAATTTAGACGGATGACGATCTCAAGCTCTGACTCAATATAGGCAGCCCATCTGCTGGGGTCTCTATCGGGGTTTTTACTTGATACACTGATGCATTGAAGAGTGGTTCCGTGGTCGAGTGGTTAAACCAATTTGGTTAGGATGCAAAAGGCTGCTGGAAGGTAGCAGCTCCAAAGCCGGGCTTGGCCAGCCGGCGACTGGAAAACTCTCTGTCAACCCAGAAGTAAATGGCTACCTGTTTCGACTCAGGGAAGTATATGGCAACGAAAGAAGAGGAACGGAGTCCTACTTTCAAATGCTGTGCCTAAGATACAGTGGTCTTCTAACCCCACTGCTCTTATGGCAACCAGGCTATCGGAACCTTTTACCTTTAGGTACATGTTAACTCATTCATTGATTATTTTGTAATGAATTAAATAAGCGTGTCATCTATGAGAGTTGCAGAATGTACTAACTTATTCATTTCAAATGCAAACTGCATGAGTCTGCGACGGAAAAGACATACTGTGCAACTGCTCATTAGCACTGATTCAATTGATACAATTTTGTGTTCACTGCTCCAGATAAGAAGGGGTAACAGGGATAATTTAGGGATAATTTTCCATATTATTCCACAGAATTTATATGTTCTGACCCGCCTCATTAGAACCGTTTTGGTAAGATATTTTTTAATGAGTGCACAACATGTTTTCGTTGAGAAATAAGAACACATATCTCTGAATTATCCTCAAAACTCTTCTTATCTAGAGCTCCGAATATCGTATTTTAGTTAGGATTCAATAAGACATAAATTGGTGACACACGATATATGAGTCACTTTATACGAATATAATTACATTCCCTGATGAACCTATTTCGGAGAAACAGTGTTCATACTTCCAGGACCAACAGTCAGTCACACGACCGCGTTGGTACGCAATGTTACATGTTAACAAACGACGCTTTTGGTCGTTGTAACTTCTATTTGACGTCATGTCAAGGTGACGGCCGTTTAACGATTGCGGCTTACCTGTTGATTTGTAACAGCTTTTCGTCGTATATATTACAAATGTTGCCTTTAAAAATCGAAATGATGTTCAAAATAATTTCAAAATTAAACGTAATGACACAAGACAATTTTCATTTTTCCGAAGTTCATGGAAGTATGGAACAAAGGTTCATGTGCAAAGTTAACATGAACGCCCTTCTGGCGTCACTTACTTTGTGCATGACCCACTGTATTCATACTTGCATGAACATCGGAAAAATGAAATTTATTTCTTACACGAATTTCGCTTGAAGCATGTCTTTCTTAAATCTTTGTTTCTTCTTAGCAAGAAGGAACAACTGTTTGTTCGTTATTAACACTCTTTATTTCTTAAGAGGAAAATGCATGCATGATTCAACTTCACATTTCTTGTGATGATTTTCTGTCTCTTTTTTGTTATGCCGGCGTCACCCTAGGCGACGGCGCAATAGATATAACGTCATTTTGGCTTACTATTGTTTTATTCGGCGAAAAAACTCAAACTAGATAGTAAGTAAATAGAAAGACATTGATCAGGGAATAATACAATCAAACCCCACATGCCGCACTTAAAACCAAGAGGGAAAGAAGCACAAAAAACTGACAAAAATACACGAAAGACACACACGGAAAAGCGAATGATCAGCTCTTTCTCAAACAGTGGTCATTCGGCTACCCTAATAAAAATCAGCAGCATCATAGTTTGATAGCTACACCTGCTACCTGCACTCATACATACACACAAACACAGACACATATGAGTGAATAAATACTTAGTGACTCACAAATCAGGAAGCTTATAGTATGCGGACATGACCAGAGTATCAATAACAATGTTAGCATCTATTTTGCATCGTGACACAGAACACCACTGATTAAAGCTAAAGACACCATTAGGTTGACGGAATAGATCGTAAATTTATCAAGAGTTAGACGGATCACTAGATATTTGAGCTATGTGGTGGTCAGATTGCTGTTACAAATCATTCCGACTCTTTCCGTGTGCAAGTTGAAGAAAACGCAGTGCGCAACAGGGCAACAGGGCGTGCAAATAAATAAAATGTAAACTTGCATAGCCTGACTCAGCCTGTTCTCCATAATGCCTTACGGCGACACTAGGCCGGGGAACCACATTCTAAACTTTTTCTGCTATGCATGACTCCATTGCTGACACGACACGTTCTTTCTAGCAAGGTAACATGAGCCGCGACACGACAAAACCAACAATGTGGTTGTGCGGACAGCGCAGACTCAGATCAGCCTGGGCATCCGCCCAGTCTGATCAGAGTCTTCGCTGTCCGCATGGAGATAGCTTCGACCCTTAGCTACCCTTTAAGCGCTTAGCGAAGAGTCTGATCAGACTGGGTGGATGTCCAGGCTGATCTGAGTCTATGCTGGGCGCACAACCACATTGTTGGTTTTGTCGTGTCGCGGCTCACATAATGTTGTGAAGTTTAACCTATGGGTAATGGCGGCCTAGCAGCGTTTTGGGCACGCAGCTAAAGTTGTCTTCTGAACTGAGTTCATCTGTCAAAGCATTCGCCAAATGCGGGTTCCTCAAGGATGTTGCCATTTTCATGAATGCCGCCAATAGCATCGGTGAATGAAAAGATAAAAGTAAGCCGAGATTATTTCCTGACTTCGAAGCGCTCTCGGGAAAACAATAGCTTTTACTTCGTCAAAACCGTACACTGCAGCTGGATTGCAATACACAACAAAATTATATTCCAGGTTAATATTAAACAGATCAGAAAAAAATGTAACCCTTGGGAACAATATCCACACATAAAAAAACGCACATAAAAACACAAATTCACATACACACATACATATACACACAAGCACACAAAAATAGTGCACAAAAAACAGGTAGACAGGCAGACACCCATACACACAATCAACAAACATACACATACATAAAAAACTTAAACGGGAGAAACTGCCTTACATCATAGGTTAGATTAGTTGTAAGTTATAGCATTCAAGCTAAGAGATAATACCAAATCAACGCGACAGAATATACTCGTATGTTTACTTATGTCATAGGTGCTGAATGCTGACATAAGATTTTTCTGGCAAACCCCTCTGTAATTCCATTATGATCATGTTTTCACTGTATTGGTATAGAAAGTTTCCTCTGTATGGTATATAATTTTAACTGCAGCATCAGACAGCTTTGTGTCCCAAAATCTGTCAGCATTGTTCTCTTTGTTCTCGTTATGACTATAAATGAGCCGCGACACGAGAAACACCAACAACGTGGTTGTGCGCCCAGCGCAAACTCAGGTCAGCCTGGGCATCCGCCTAGTACCAGAGTCTTTATTAAGTGCTCAAAGGGTAGCTAAGGGTCTAAGCTACCTCCATGCGGACAGCGAAGACTCTGATCAGACTGGGCGGATGCCCAGGCTGATCTGAGTCTGCACTGGGGGCATTACCACATTGTTGGTTTTGTCGTGTCGCGGCTCAGCTCTAGGCTAGACATAAAACTTCATATGGGCTTATCCTTAAAGGAAAATAATGCTATCTTTTATATATTTGTATTTTTGACCTCTACCCGCTGTCTTGTGAAAAAGGGATTCATCCAACTGAAAACCAATTTTGCTGCTAAATGTGCTTCCCAGTTGTCCCCTAACTTATAGAAACGAAAGTGTATTGATGTAGCAAAAGACTTTCAAATAAATCTAAAATACAAAGTAGGTCATTTACAAATAATTTCAAAACCAGATTGTTCGTCACGAATCTCGTCTACTCTGGACTGCTTGTTGAAAAACTCGTTATTAGACAAACCTAAAATAAAACAGTACAGACATTATCATAAGTAAAAATCAAAACATTTGAAATAGCATGGTTTCAGAGATATAATATATGCTTTATTCCGTGTGAACATGTCAACCTGATATAGTACATAACTCAAAATATATAAAGGGTGCAGCGGATTATTTCCCACAGACACTACTACAGTATAAACCCAATTCTACGGCCCATAAATTCGACCGACAGTGGCCGAGACCGTCCCATTCTTTTGCAGTATTTTCAAGAAGAATTGAAGTTTAAGACAACAAGAATTTCAATAAAACTGATGCCTTGATCATTACCATGTGACAAATTTGGCAAATTTCGAATTCACATTTTTCTAGAGGTCTCAGAAACTTGGGTCCAAAGTGATCCTTTCAAACGGGTAACTTTTTAAGACATTCATTTTAACAGACGAAATGGTCGTTTTAATTGTGGTTGTTTTTCATAATTTGCACCTTTTTGAAAAAAATATATTTTTTACTGAAATTCTATTTTTACAAATATCAGTCCATGGAAATGGGCAGAATAGATACTGAATCAAAAAATACTTCGACCCCCTTTCAAAATTGGCAAGTTGATTGGAAATTCCGTGTCTTTGTTGTGCGAAAGTAAATGCCCCTAAAAGTTTGGATGCATTGCACTGTCGTCCATGAAAAATCATTAGGTGTTCCTTTAATATTTTGAATAATGTATTTATACTTACCGTTTTAGATTTAGTTAGTAATAGGTATTTCCTTGTCAACATGTAAAAGAGGTACTTTAGTTCAGAAATACATCAAAATTAATAGTGCCGATGTAATTATGTAAAACACATTTATATACCCGTTGTTTTGCTACTGGCTGTGCAAAGGTAGATCAGCTCAAGTGATTTTTCTAAGCAGAAGGTGAAAAATTGTTAATGGTGGCTCTCAAATATTTTAGCAGCTAAAATACGTATAATAACAGGAATCACTTTTGACTGTTCTTAATGAGTCATTCAACATTTAAATGAATTCTGAGCCTCTTTTGTCATAAAACATATCAGAGAATGACATTTTGAAACCACTGTCAAATAAAATCGTTAAGAATAGAACTTGGAAAATCTCAAACTGTTGATTGATCATAACTGATATAGGATTGCAGAATCTCTGCCTGCGTCATGAGAATAAAAAACGATTAATACCGCCTGCACAAACGCGTTGCTCAGAAATTGCAGTTTGCTTTTTAACATGGTGGAAATGGTTAATATATTTTTCTCTTCTGAGAGTGCCAGTTCACAAGCATCAGGTACCAATCGTCGTTGCAACAGGAAATGTATTCAATTTTAATCACTTTTATGTTGACTTCCCCGAAATCGATCAGAATATTTTCTTTTAAAGCAGCAAGTGAAATGTGCCTAAGGGCATTAAAACAGCAAGTACACAGACCAGCTTGAACACCAGCACGTTCGTAACAACCTTTTTCCTATAGTCTGAGGAATCGATTCAGCGAAACGCAAATTAAAAAATGTGCGGATGTTTATTTTTTCCTTTTTTTTTTCTTTTTTTTTTTTCTTTTTCTTTTATTATTATTATTTTGTGTTCCACGAAGACGGATTCCGCAACACCTCTCAGCGCTAATCCAGCCTTAAGGAATACAAGCATGGTGTTTTAGTCAATAACTACATGTTGGAGATTATCTGTAAATGCCTGACCCTGACTGTGTCAGATTATCCTATATCTCATTTTAATAATATTATTTGGGAAGGTCGTAACTGATAAACAGTTCTTAACATATTCTTCAGAAATTGCATGGCGTGTGCAGTAACGAGTTTCAAGAGTGGTGACATGACATGCCTTAAAGTCTTATGGCGGCAGTTCTGTGTTTTGGTTCTTCTTGGTTGTTTTATGTGTTGTTGGTTGCTATGTCTGTTTTTGATATATTGTTTGTGATGTTAAGATTAGCCCGTTGACCTACTGCATGGGAAATGGCTGTTCACATGGCTGCCGCTGGTGTTGTCTTTGGTGGTGACTAATTTTGTGTTGTCTCTTTCCCACATGATGACTTAGGTTGGATCTGGGATTGAATTTTGTCAGTACCTGAGAATTTTCCTCCTTACTTTTCTCATCTCTGAACAGAGAACAATATATCTGATTTGAACTGATGACGAAGGTCATTTCTTAGAATGCCTTGAAACGACATATAGAAATAATAAGACTTGTATAGGCATGTCAACTTACTTGATATTCAGTCCATGTCTTTTTGACATAACGGTGTATGGACAATGAGATAACAGTAGCTATTTATCCTGAGGTATGCATTTCCATTTTGATTGGAATTCGTTTGGCTGAAACATCAGAAGGTCAGTGTCGGGTCATATTGTCTGGTAAAGGTCTGTTATATGTACGGTACTTAACGTCCATGGAGTTCTGCAAGTGGTGTTGGCTTCTGGGCGTAAATAAATATAAACTAAGTCGTGTCTGCTGTAACGTTTGCATTTTTCTTTATTTCGTCTTGTCTGAAAGCGACACTTTTTGTCTGCAAAAACCACAGTGTCCTTTGAGAAGGCATTTTGCTCTAAAAACAATTTTTTGACTGAGAACGTTTTTCGTTGTCCGGAAGGTGTGCGCAAAGCGCCTTTAATTTCAGAATTTAAGTAATCTACGAATAAAGTGATTTGTTTCTCGAGTGCATGTTTGATAAAGATACGAACAAGACCATCTTCGGGTAAGAGAAAGGACACGTGAATTGGCTGTTATCAATCCAAAGAAGGACTATGAGAATAGTGAATGCAAAATCCCTTAAATATTTTCTTGTATACTAATTTGCAAATGTTCGAACTTAATAGTTGACAGTTATTAACGCAAATTCAATCAAAAATGTTCTGTCTTCTATTACTAAATCTGGTCATTATAAAAAAAACTTGTCCATTAGAAGTGTCAAAATGCATAGCCAAGAACACATGCATGCAATGCTCGTTTACAGGAAGTAATATTATAGAGCGATTAAGTCACACTACATAGACAAGGCGGTATTTCCACAGACAGTCAAGTATTGATCAACTTCAGTTTCACATACAGATAATTTCAAGCTGTAAACATGAAGTAATCCCATCAGGACATTGCCTTCTCCAGACTGAATATTATCCATTAATCAACAGCATGTACAGCGGCTGTAATCCACAAAGCCAATTAGCGACACAACTACCGGGGAGATAATACCTCATGTTTACAGGGATATTGATTTGTAAATGACTGTATGCAATAAATCATATTTCAGGGTTAAAGATTATCTATAATTGTCTGCCCCGCGCTGTGTCTAAAATATCTTATAAGTTTTCATTTAATTACGTTTTTTGGGCAAACATTACTAAGACATGCCTTAAGTAGCCTGCGCAATAATAGCAACAACTCAATAAATGTGTATATCGAATAGAAAGAACAACGGTGCCTAAACATTGAGGTGTCCATGTCTCTTTGGGCTCTTTACAATATTTTATAAATCTGTTAGATGATTTGCAGACAATAATTATGCAAAATTTGCATGAATGGGAGAGCAAAGATTACAACACATAGGCTTAGTCAGTTATGTGATTCTCATCTTTTCTGGTTGAAATCCTTGGCCTAACGGCACGCCTAGAAGGCACGTTACGTAGGCATTGTCACAATTATTAAAACAACCCTGAAATCAGCAGGCTTAATAATTTTACTCTTGAATAAAATATTCCACAGGGAATTAAATTCTGCAAATTTATTTCATCAGTCACTCTTTTTCTAGAGTGACTGGTGAAATAAATTAATAATTTTAAACGTTGTATGCTTGATCTACCTGTTTTCAGGAAACGCCAAAGGATAATTCGTGGTATCCATCAGAGGTTGGTTTGGAAAACGTTTGAATTCTGTACTACATTTAAGGCTGCACAAAGCGCTTATACTCTACAGCAAGTGACCATACCTCTTATCAACCGATTCTATCGTCCAAATAATCTTGTTGATTATAAGGTTATGAAGTACATCTTATAGAACCACCGTCGTGACACACCATTTATCTACAGATTGTTCAAAAATTAATTGAAAATAGATACTAACAACATTACATAACACCGTTTCCTTCAACCAGTGAGTAGGCGTAACAAATGAGGCCAGTCCTGACAGATCTTGACACAGACTGAGTTATGTCTCATTCTCAACGCCTTGTGTAACAGCTGTGATCTGTAGAACCAATTAGCGTCATTATATCCCATAGAGATGACCCAGCAGGCACACGACCTTAAATCAACCTTGATTCAACGTCATGACGTTGAATCAAGGTTGATTCAAGGTTGTGTGCCCAGTGAGAACGGACAAAATGTGGATGAAACGTTTCATATCTGTTTGCAATAAATCAATTTTTAACGACCCCTGGCAATGACTGCATGACATTTCAGCGAATGGCTGTACTTGCATGGTTAGCATTTCTGCCGATTACATTTTCCGAATGGGGACCAACTCTTCAAAGAAAGATGTTTTCAAGATTGCTATCTAAAAATTCTAATGGCGTGGCAGTTTGGACCAGTTCTGATGTAACTTGATAATAATATTAACTAGCATAAAAAAGTAGTATTCCTTAGTATGATACATATTTTAAAATACACCCATTCCCTTATCAGTTGTGACTCGGAGCTTTCCAGATTTGAATATTAAACGTATACGCAAGACTGTCGTCTAAGCATGCAAGTTAAAGTGGTCATAGTACCCAAATCATAAGTCCACACTCGTAAATCATATAATCATTGATAATTCCGAAATATTTTACATGCACAGGCACGGACTCCAAAACAGAAATGTGATCAGGTGTTCGCGAGCAGAAAGCATCACCTGCCTATTAAAATACACCCCCGTATCTTTGTATCTGTGGAATAAGCCAGTGAAAATGAGAGTCCGATATTAGAAAGCCTTACTACTAGTCGTATGCTTCGGCTGAGACAATCAAAGTAAAAAGATAGGCAATGATTAGGAATTAGTAAAAGCAATCCCATATCCCACCCCAAAACCAATAAGGGAAAGAAGCACACACACAAACCTTCACAAAAGTTCAAATCGAAAATAAGTTTAGAAACGGCCACATTGTAGTGATCAGCGAGATCATGGTGTCCCATTGAACTTTTAAACTGTCGACACAAGATTCGCTCTTCCAAAACCCGGTGATAATAATTACTGGTGAGCAGCTTCCCTCTATCAACAAGGTCTTGATATTTGAAACAGGTTCTAGCATAGCTGACTAGCAGAGACACATGGACTCTGTATGCAGATGCCGAATGAATTTTACTACAGTAACTTAAACAACAGGCCCACGGGCCTCTAAGCTCACCAGATCTCTAGCTCAAAATTGCTAATAAAATTTCTGTCACATTTGTACAGGCTAATACAAAATATACAACTACAAAGTCTCAGTCTGACAGTCTGTTGAGTTGATAACAAAATATATAACTATTTTCCATATTTTGATTGCAGTAAATGCCATTTTTTAATTTTCCCCATTATAAGTCAATGCAACTCTAAGTTGCCAAAGCACCCAAACGAAAGAGCCGATTTGCATCAAAAACACAAACTTTCAACCCCCCAGCCTAAGGATACTAAAGATGAAATCTGGGCCTTATTGGCCCAGTGACTTTTGAGGAGATAATTTTTGTAAGTATTTTTTTATTCCATTATTTTTGCATTTTGGTTTCCATGGCAACCAGTAAAAGGAGCAATGGGTCCAAAAACAATAAAGCTAATAGCAGACTTCTTAAGGAACATGTCTATAAAAGTTTGTCAACATATCTGCAATGGCTAGGCATTTAATGCCATTATTCAATTTTCCCCATTATAAGTCTATGGGAACTCTAAATTGCCATAGCAACCAAACTAAAGAGCAGATTTTCATAAAAAACAAACTTTCAATCCCCCAGCCTAAGGATACTACAGATGAAATCTGGGCCTTATTGGCCCAGTGGTTACAGAGGAGATAATTTTTAAGTATTTTTTCCATTTTTTTTTTATTTTGGTTTCCATGGCAACCAATAAAAGGGACATTGGGCCAAAAACATACAGCTGATAGAAGACTTCTCAAGGAACATTTCTATAAAAGTTTTGTCAACATATCTGCAATGGCCTGGCAGAAAATGTCATTTTTCAATTTTCCCCATTATAAGCCTATCGGAACTCTAAGTTGCCATAGCAACCAAACTGATAGGCAGATTTTCTAAAAAAAAAACACACAAACTTTCAACCCCCTAGCCCAAGGATGCTAAAGATGAAATTTGGGCCCAATCGGCCCAGTGGCTTCAGAGGAGATGTTGTTTAAAAGTGTTGACGGACGATGACATACGACGACGACGACGGGCACTGCCTCTTCTATAAGCTCCCCCGGAGCCTTCGGCTCTGGTGAGCTAAAAATAGAAAGTTAACTATTGGAACTTGGAGTCGTCTCTCTTTCATACAGCCTTGTAACAAGCTTTCCACTGTCAGTATAGAGATAGCAATCTTAGTATAAGCAGAGGAACTAGACTCTATGGTATCTTTAATTTCATGTTAACATGGAAAGAAGATGTCAATAAACTCCGTAATCTTTGGATTATTTAGAGATAGAACATCATCTATGTACCTGCACTTGAAGTTGAATTTCTGTGCAAGGTGTTTATTACCCGCTTTTAAGAGCCCTCGTACAAACTCCGTCTCGTACCCGTAAAGAAACAAGTCGGCAAGTAAGGGGTACAGTAAGTGCCCACTGGAATGCCAGTATCTGTTGAAAAAGGTAAAAGATGAATTTATGTGCAAGGTATTTCAAATCCGCTTAAAGCGCCCTTGTATAAACTCCGCCTCAAACCCGAAAAGAAATAAGACGGCATGTATCGGAGCGGAATTAGTAAGTGATATACGTTACCACATTATCCTTGTCTCCATAAATATTGTCTAATCCTAAAATGAATTCTACAATAATAAATATGAGCCGCGACAGGACAAAACCAACAATGTGGTTGTGCGCCCAGCGCAGACTCAGATCAGCCTGGGCATCCGCCCAGTCTGATCAGAGTCTTCGCTGTCCGCATGGAAGTAGCTTAGACCCTTAGCTACCCTTTGAGCGCAAAGCAGAGTGTCTGATCAGACTGTGCGATCGCCCAGGCTGATCTGAGTCTGCGCTGGGCGCACAACCACATTGTTGGTTTTCTCGTGTCGCGGCTCATATGTCAATTGGACAACGAATAGTATAGCACTTCCCTTTTTAGCATCAACTGATGCAAGCGCCCAAAGTATTCTTAAAGCATTCAATCTATCAGCATCCGATCGAGTTATACTAATCAGTCTTTGAATCGACTGCCCAATTAAAATTAAGAAATAACAGTATGGGTTCTCCGGTTTCGTCACCAGATATTGCCAGAGTCACTGAAGAGGCTTCATTAGCCGAAACTACGTAGTCTGCCCCACGTTCCTTCTCCGAAATGTGTTCTCTGCTCTGGAAGGAACTCTTAAGGCTTTTAATTTTAGATCAAGTTATAATTAAAGCAGGTGTTCTTAAGACATAATGAGAACTAGTATTACACAATATTAGACTCGGTAACTGTGCAAAAAGGTGACTAACAACTCTTTGTAGTCAGATATAATAAGTCAGATTCTCGAACCCTTTTGCGGCCGTTTGATGATTTTATTATATTGAAGCTCATTTTCTACGACCTCGAGTGTCATGATACCGATCATTTATTCTGCAAATTTGAAATTAGTGTCAGAGATGATTGTTCTTGTTGTGTTTTACAAGATTCAACTACTCCAATATTATTATGCTCTGTGGTTATAACTTTGAATCAGATAGACAGGGTCTCTGTCGCAATTTATTAGAAAAGGTATATTCGAAACGGCTTTGTTTTGCTATCAGTCTTGCAAGTCCGTAGAATAATATATTGCCCTCCCCTGTTTTGCATGGACGAGATGTTTTGGCCTTCATACATAGTGGTTGCGTGAATGGTCATGCGGATCTTAACTGCATCAAAATATCATTTACATTTTCAAATTTTATGAAAAAAATTCTTGAAAGTCTGAGATCCTGTGAAAGTAATGCACCACCACTTGTTAAATTTTATTTATAAGGTTGCATTCATAGATGTAAATATGTGTTTTGTCGCCTGTTTTGTTCGATTCTCGGCCAAGGCGTCTAAGACTTTTTAAGAGTCCGTGACAGACACAATGATTACTTTGAAGACAGCAAGTAATTTTAACGATTATTCCATGTTGCACACACCATTAAATGAAAGTGGTCAAAGTACCCAAACCATAAGTCCGAACTCGTAATTCATTTCAACATTGACAGTTCCGGAATATTTTAGATACACAGATATGGACCCAAAAATAGAGGTGAGATCAGGTGCAGCATTAGATTATTGATTCATTTGATAGACTTCACTGTGCTGTTTCAGTATGATATATCGTCTGTCAACTTTTATTTTCTGAGTCTTCTATATCGGAAGACATTCTATTATTTTCTCACAGAAACTTAATTTCTGTATACCCCAAGGTTACTTGACAAAGATAACGCATTGATCTAATTGTCTGTCTAAGACTATGATGTAACGACAGTATCTCTTAATTCGCAGACGTTCTAGAACTTTTTTTTTTCAGGTTGTGTTACAGTCTATGATTGAATTTATGTTATTAAAATTCAATGTTTCAGAAAACCAGACTTACATCAGACAAAATGACCCAGTGATGCCTGCTTAGTGCTAATAGAGGAATGTTCTATTCTCACTGCAGACAATAATTGGAGCCTCTTAGTTTACTATTAACTTGTGAAACGGTAGACTAGCAAATACATGTAATATAAGGTGAAACTCCTTACCAAAGATCTTTCTTTATCATGTTAGTATTAAACATTTCTCAGCCGGACATATTTTCATCCCTGTATTATGATGCAAGGAAGATTCTTTTTTCTGTTCTTTCTTTCTTTCTTTATTTACTTATTTATTTATTTATTTTTGACAGTGGTGTGGACCATTTATGCTGTAGCAGTACCAATCGCTAATCTAAATATTTACTATTCAGAGCTTATTTATCTTCACTGCAGCTGATGTTTGTGCCGTGTGGCGGCCGTAAAACATCTCCCCGTAAACATCATCACAGTGCAGATTGATTATATTTTCTGGTCCTTTGGGATCATTGAGTTCATATGAGCTATTTTGAAAATTGAGTTCCGCTTAAGCCGGTGCTAGGGGGGTGGGGGCGCGGCTGGTGTCGCACATTTCATTACTGGCCATGAACAGACTCAATTAAACCGATTCTGCTATTTTCTGTTCTTTGATGTGTTCCTTGCTTCCATAGGATCTTACTATTCAGAACTTATTAGGATTCGCCATTGTTGCTTCGATCGTTCGATTTTGGTTCTTTGACCGCTTCTACTGCTATGAATAGAATCAAGTATGCCGTCACTAGAGGTGTGATGTTCGGTATATAACGACTGCATGCGCTCGCTCAATAGCTTTAGGGAAACACCGCAGCGCCGTCGAAATTGTTTACAGGGTCGCTCTTTCGGAAAACACTGTCGAGGTACTATCTATGAATTAGCAAAATGACCAGCTCTTTTTCAAGTAGTTAGCCATAAAGAAATTAAAATCTTAAAAAGTTCCTTCAAGAGCAGAGAATACATACAGAAATAGGAGCATGGGCCAGACTACGCAGTTTCGGCTAATAAAGCCTCGTCAGTGACCCTGACAATATCTGGTACGAAACCAGAAAAAAAGCAAACTCTAAAGCCTTAACCGAAAAAAATATATATACCACACAAAGCATCTATTTCACTGGGTCTGTTCGTGGTAGATAATAAACATAATACAATAATAAAACATATCTTAGTCATTTGGATCATGGAGCCAATTCTGGTATTTGCAAATATTAGCATAACAGAAAAGAAATATGTTGAGATATAAATAATTTTGCTGTAATACATAACTGCTTTCTATTAGTCTTTAACTTAGTACACGAGGGGCGTTCGGAAAGTTTTGCAAATGCCTTTCTAACTTTGTTTAAAGGCATGTTCTGAAAGCACTACAGTTGGTCTTTACAATGATACCAAAAAAACTCTTCCTTACTGACTTACAGCGCACTTTATTAGGCCCAATCATACCATTGAGCTAATTTAATATATACAATCGTTTCAATGTTAGGAAGTCGAGAAAAATATCGTTGTTAATACAAATGTACAAAATATTTCCTTGTCAGCTGCTTGCCCATCGTTGCCTACATTAGCGGTACAAAAATTAGAAGGATGGCAACTGCTATTGATTCAGTCCTTGCAAAGCAATACGCAGTATTTATACCGTGATTGAATTTGACATTAACGTCATATTTGATAGATTGTAGCGGTTTCAATTTTTGTATTAATTTGAATTTATTTACAGATTTTAGCTGACCCATGCTAGGGCTCTTGCTGACTAAATTTCGAATACTTACAGACTTGTTTTCATTACAAAATCAGTATAACTTTAGTAGAAAGGGATAATTTGCTACTATATAAAACACGGTTAATACATTTTACGGGGCAGTATGAAACCTAGGTTAAATGTAATTTCGGCGATATTTATAGGACAATATTGCCTGGCCATTGTCTCAAAGTAGCAAAGATAAAAAAAATCAAAGACTTCTCATATATAGATTACGGCCTATTAAAGTAAAATTCTGCAGTGCCTGTAGGGTATACCTCTTTAAACGGAGCTAAAAATGCTTCCTTTAAGAAAAATACATCGCGTTTGCAGAATTCTGTAGGCATATCACAGCTTCATGTGTTTTTGCTATCAGAAATCCTATTTTTATGGTGGTTACTAAGCAATTACGCCACTTGCAAAGCTTTCTGAACGCCCCTCGTACATTATTTAAAATAGCCTCGCGGCAATATGCCGGGAAATTGTTGACCTCATGGCTTTTCGATTTACTTGTTTTGTTTTGTGTGCCATCTTTATATGTTTTATTTTTCCTTTGTATTTTGGTATTTAGGCCTGGGGCCGTATTCATAAAGCCACTTAAGTCGTTGCTATGCGGTTGCTAAGGCTAAATATCTATAAAGGAGATTCCCTACAACTATGAAATTTGGTCTGGAGGAACAGTCTTTGTAAGACTGTTCCTCCAGAGCAAATTTCATAGTTGTAGCGAATCTCCTTCAAAGAAATTTAGCCTTAGCAACAGCATAGCAACGACTTAAGTCGTTTTATGAATACAGTCCCAGGTGTGCTAAACGTTTGAATCTACACTGCAAATTCAAGTTTATTCATTATTGGTGTTTTAATTGCTAACAAGTCTAATTATATAGGATGTGATACAGAAGAACTACCTTGGACGGTCAGGTGTAAGACTTCTGGGAATAAAATCAGTTTTATGCATACAATATGTGAATTCAAGTGGAGCTCCAAAACAAGTATGTGTTCTTTCTGTATAGGAGCCTCATACTTGACAAGACATGCAGGCAAGCTAAATATGCATCTATTATCGAGATATTCATCTGCTTTCTATTTATGTCATGCTTTCTTTAAAGGAAGATTGTCAACAGTAGGACATGCCAAGTCTATCTACGTTTCAAATATGCATTGTATATTAATTGGAAATTGACGATAAACATAGCTATGAGGTCAGTGGCGGGTCATGTCGGCTAGATTCTAAGTGTCATGACTATTGCATTTCTTATGAAAGAAAATATTGAAACAGATAGAGATGCTGCTAGGTCATATGGTTATAGAGACAGTGATTTTAGAGGTCCACTATGCCATAGGCAGAGCATATGAAAGGCAAAACCCAGTCCTCTCTTTTCCCTTTCGTATTTGAATCACGTTTAATGCTAGGTAGGTGTACATTTACAGCATGTTCGACTAGTCCGGTGGATTTCCAAGTGTTGCAAAGGTATTGTCAAATACTATTGTATTCCATTCTATCCCATAACCTTACTAGGTCGTTGGGGCACCACAGATGACTTCGAAACAATCCCTTTCCACCTTGTCTTGTTTTCAACTGCCCTAGTTGAGCTGACAAAGTCCATTCCTGTCCACTCTTTAATATTGTTTTCCCACCTTTTCTTCTGTCTACCTCTTCAATTTTTTTTCCTTTCACTGTGCCCTGTAGAATCGTCTTTGCTAACCAAAAGACCTTGAGACGTGGCCAAGCCACCTTAGTTTCCGTTTTCTGGCTAGCGCCAGTAGTTCATCATATTCTCCAATGGCTGCTTGAATCTTTCTGCGAACCTCCTCATTGGTGATATGGTCCACGTACGAAATGTTCACTAACCTTCAGTAGCATCTCATCTCAAAGGCCTGCATTCTTTTCTCTAACTCTGCTGTCAAGGTCCACGATTCACAGGCATACAGAAATATGGAAATGACAAGGGAGCGCATAAGTTTCACCTTCGATCCAAGAGATAAGTTGTTATCTCTCCAAATTGGTTTCAGCTTGGTAAGTGCTGAAGTGGCTTGTGCTATCCTTGAAAGAACCTCCTGTTTTGCGCCATCATTTAAGACAACTGCTCCAAGGTATTGGAAGCTTGTTACGGTACCCAGCTTCTGCCCATTTACCTTGATCTCTCTCTGGATGACATCTGCGCTGTTAATCATCAGTTTGGTCTTTTCAGCACTGACCTCGATCTAATACCTTGTGTAGGTTTGGTCGAGACTTTCAACTAGGGCTTCTAGTTCCTGCTCGTCCTCAGCTAGAGCGTATATGTCATCGGCAAACCGCAGATTTGTAATGTTTCTGCCGCCTATGCTAACCTTACCGTCATCGTTTTCCAGAACATCAGACATGATCCGTTCGAGAAAAATGTTGAAGAGGGTGGTTGACAGAAGACATCCTTGTCTTACTCCACATGTTGTTCTGAACCATTCTCCTGTGCTGCCATTTATTTTGACTGCATTTGTAGCCTTGTCGTATAGCTGCTCAGTGGTGCCAACTAGATTTGCACTGATATTGTACTTCCGCATGGTGGTCCATAAGGCTGCATGTCATACCCTGTCAAATGCTTTTTTGAAATCAATGACTACATGGTACAGATTCTGCTGATATTGGAGATACTTTTCACACACGATTCTTAGGTTGAAGAGCTGTTCTGTGGTGCTCCTTTCTGCTGGGAACCCAGCCTGTCCCCCAGCGATTATCTCTTCGGCTTGTGGTTTACGCCTGTTAAAGATGACTCAGCATGACTTTGCTTAAATGACTGATAAGTCTGATGGTTCTGTAGTTCTGTCAGAGCTGTAGGTTGCCCTTTTTAGGGAGTGTAATTATCAGCGACTGAGTCCATGGGGTAGGCCATTCTCCTGTTCTCCAGATACTGTTACAGATATACATGTTAAAACATCAATCATGGTCTCCCCGCCAGCTTGAACAAGTTCTGCTGGTATATAATCAACTCCGGCAGACTTCCCCTTCTTTATTGCTGCTACTGCAAACTCAACTTCCTCACGAAGAATCGGTTGTTGATCTTCTTCTGGGGGCTGATTGCAGTCTAGAACCGCATTGTCACCGTAAGTCTCATGGTTGTATAGTTCTGAGCAATATTTTGTCCATCTGCTGAGAATCTCTTGTTCCTCTGTAAGGCATTTCCCAGTCCTGTCCTGGATAGTTGTGGATCTACCCTGTTTCTCTCAAGTTAATTCCTTCACCAGCTGGTAAGCTTTCTTGCTGTTGTTTTTTGTTCAGGCAAGTTTCGATCTCCTCGCACTGACTAGCTATCCAGTCGTCCATCGCTTTCCCCACTGCCTTCTGAATCCTCTTGTTTGCTCCCCTGTATTCTTTTGCTACTCCTGCTTTATACCGCTTCTTCTTTAATTTTCTCCTCTAATCACAGAGGTCGAGAACATCTCTGGTGACCCAGGGCCTTTTCCTTCGACGTTCCTTCCCAAATATCTCACTGGCTGCATCAGTCACTACTATATTGTAGGTGGTAATCATGGTATCTATGTCCATGTTATCATCCCTCTGATCAAGGAGAGGTGCTAATTTCCCACCTATAGTTGCTGCCACATCTGGGTCCCTTAACTTCTCAAGATCAAACTTCAGTCTTGGCTGGGTTGGCTTTCTAGCCTTCTTCACACGAACTCGGAATGTTATTTTCACCAGATCATGGTCACTTCCTATGTCTGCTCCAGGAAAACTCCTTGTCCAATGGATGTTAACTCCTGGATGTTAAGCACTTCCTCACCAAGACTTCATCAATCTGATTGTGGTGTTCCTCATCTGGGCTGTGCCATGTCCATCTTCTTGATGGTTTGTGAGGGCCAATGGGTGTTTGTCAGTACTAGGCTGTTACAGGTTGCAACCTCTAGAAGTCTGAGACCTCTCTCTTTTGTCTCGACATTGCAGTAGGGTCCACAAACGTGTTCCCAGTTTGCCTGTGCATCCTTTCTAACTTTAGCATTCCAATCCCCTTGTACAACCAGAATGTCTTTCTTAGGTGCTTGGTCTATGACTTCCTGGAGTTGCTGGTAGAAGTGTTCGATCTCATTGTCGTCATGCCCAGATGTTGGTGCATAAATCTGTATGATGGTGATGTTGAATGGAGCTGCTCTCAGGCGGGTCGAAATCAGTCTGCTGGAGACGTGTCAGCATCCCAAGACAGCACACACCATATCCTTATGCACAAGAAATCCAACTACACTGAACTAAGCCTTGTGTCTGTCTTCTGTTGACATCTCACCAAGGTTGTTCCAGCGCATCTCAGAGGCCCAGTATGTTCCAGTGATACCAGTCCATTGCATGAGTCAGCTCTTTAAGGTTCCCAGCTGGCCTCAGAGTCCTCACGTTCCAGGTGCCAACTGAGATGCTCTCCCTACCTCTGATTTTCTTGATCTGTGTCAAATACACTGTTTTTCCAAAATTACATAAAGCCAAAGCGTATCCATAATATCAGTACAGTTATGTAAAATTGTCATGTTTTGCTATTACTTAAAATCTAGATTTACCAAATGCTTAAAATTTGACAAGACTCATCTGCTTGCTTATCATGATCGAAAAAATTCCCAGCGCCGACTCTGTTTACAGCATGCAGACAAATGGCGATGGCAAATACATTCAAACAATGGGAAGTACACTCCTTGAATGTACAATAAACAACGTAAACACCCTATGAAAATTGTTATGTGTTATATTATCTATATCTGGCCCCGCCTATCGGGGTCCCCAAAATACATGGGTGCATGGTGCCGCTGCAGCAAAGATGCTACTATTTGTCACAGAAATTTGGTGGCATTTATCTCAGATCGGGTAATATATTTACATTTTCGGAGGCACTGTTTACCGGGACATTAAACAACAACACTGGCTATATCAACAATGCTTGTCAGGGCATGTGAAAAACGGCAAAAATAAAGATTTGTCAACTTATAAACAGAAGAATATAATGTTTGTTTTGGTCTAAACATATTTGTATTTGACATTAATGCATTCGAAGTCGATATCTTGTGCTTCGTCCAAGCTATTGTTCATCTATAACCTGAGAGAAAACTATGTCAGATTAATCTATCATCTGTTATTGTTTCGATCCTTACTTTGGCATCATATCTAGACATTTTACTATTTTCTCAGATATACAATATAGAATTACATATAAAAAGGTACATGTTATACTGTCTCATTCAATGTTCGTATAGGGTCGATCGCTCAAATCTATTTTAAAGATAATCCGAAAGTGAGCCATTCAAAATATACTGACTAAACTTCAGGTTATCTTAAACTAGGTCTGAGGAAATCAACCCATATTGTTAACGGACTCAGGCTTCAGGATGATGTTAAGTTTAATCACATATAATATGTAGCGTTTTCAGAAAGGCAGGATACCAACGCTGTCAAGTGGCCTGACCATAAACCATTTCAGAATTCCTGCACGTCCCTAATGACCTGTCACAATCCGAGAAATATTACATGTAAGAGAGTGTAGAGGCAGAATAGAACTCATGTTAGCATGGTAATGAGCGTCTCAGTCACAATATTTATCCACTTGTAGCCATAGTAGAAGCGGAGACAATATTTCCCCCCGGGAGATCAAGATTAATTACATGCAAGTTGCCGTAACCATGAAAACTATCCTAAATAATGGGACACTTTAAGTGATAACCATCAGTGTTTTAAGTCTCGTTATAAAATTTGAACAAAACTGACTAGCTTCCCGGTAATGTGCCAGAAGTGTGTGCCAGAAACATTTTGGGTGAATGGAGATTCTAATGAGACTGCTAATGAGGGCCAGTCTGATTTGTGATCACACGTCCTGCTCAGGAATTTCTGTTCCAGTTATCGTATCTTTATGGAAATGTACAGAATTCTACAGCTGGAAACGTAAGGTGTATTCAGCCATGGTTTTGACTGCAATTGTAGCAACGAAGTTGTGAGGGGAGCAATTTCTGCAAAGGCAGATACTATATAAGGAAAGAAAGAACACACCTAAGAAGGCATTGGTTGGTTGGTTGCTTTGGGTTTGACGGCTCTTTGAGATAGTATTGAGAGGAAAAACGTCTGAACAACCCCCGCCCGCAACTACTACAATCACAGTGGGCCCTGCTCTACTTTTATTCAAATAAACAGTATGGGGACTTACGTTTTCCCATCACGCACATTTGTGATGGTCTGCCCTAACCCTTACATTTTTCAATCCAACTCAATAAACTGGCAACTGAACCCACTGGCAATGTTCAGTATGACCTGTCAACGTTGGCCCAGTCCGTAACTATTCTCGGTAAAACAAGTCTGGATTATTTCTACAGAAGTATGGTCAAAATTAGGAAAATATTGCTGTGCACTTTGCTTGTTTAATTTGCAAGAAAAGGACAAGTTAACTTCCTTTTCTAGCTCACCTGAGCGTTTATGCTGTCAAGTTAGTTTTTAATATACCAATGCCTCCGTTGTTTGTCCGTCCGCCCGCCATTTTCAAAGGTCTTCTGCTCTAAAACCGCTGGGCCAATCATAGCCAAATTTCATGTGGAGCCTGTATAGGTAGAGGGGAGGGCGAAAGTTTGTTCAAAGATATTTGGGTCACATGACCAAGATGGCCGCCACGGCCCATATATGGTAAAAGCTGTTCAGAATTTTTCTCCAGAACTAAAAGGCCTATGACCTTGAAAATTTGTATTGAGTATTAAGCACTCAAGCCCATCATAATGACCGTGAGTTGACATTGACCTTATTTATGACACGGTTAACTTTGGTACGTTAGGCTTTAATATGGGCAAAAGCTTAAACAGTGGATTTCTCAGAAACTATTTAAGTCTAAGGTACACTCAAGAGAATTAAAAATGCTACATCGAAATTGCGAAATTTAGAGCTGTTATATTCAAACCAGTACGCTAATTTTTATATATGATGATACATATATCACATGACTTTCATTTAACGTCTCGTTTATCAGGATATTCTACGTCTGGCTTGTGACATCATATATGGCGCCATTTTTATATTGAGGTTATGACTGTTAGTGCGCACTTTTCCAGGGCAAAAATTCCTACGAAATTAAATGCGTCAGGTGATTTTACTTTCCAAAAGACTAGGCATTTTGGATCCAGTCATGTTAGTGTATTGACCGAAGATTGTTTTTTTAGATGTGTCTTGCCACCGTTTTGTTGGTTAATAATGATGAAAACAAAAAAATTGTCAAAAGATACTCCATTTAATTAAAATGGGATGTGATTAGTCATACCGCATATTTTGGTTAGTCAGGAAACGAAAATTTGATTTGAGTAATACGTTTAGAAACGCCGGAAAGGAAAAAGTAAGTGACGTTAACATAGCCTAGTATTGACGTTATCCGTACACACACGTTCTTCTTTTCGACTTAGTATCATTCCAAACAATGGCTTGTTTGATTGGTAAACCTTTTTTTAAAGTAAAAGATCTACTACTTCAAACAGTATCCCATGAATTTTCCACTGAAAAAGTGTAGCGCTTCTATTGCTCTTGAGTGTATAATATTTGGTATATATAAGCAAATGAAGATAAAAGTCAAGGTGATTCTTTGACCTTTGTTCAAGGTCACTGAGATTCTGTCGCCCGTCATCATTTTCAAACATCATCTCCTCTGAAGCCACTATGCCGATTGAACCCATATTTAATTTGCAGCTTTTCTGGGCCCAAAGAACTAAAGTTTGTTCAGATAGTGTTGGTCACATGACCAAGCTGGCCGCAATGGCTATATACGTTAGCCAGAAGGTTGTCCAGGGACAACTTGTCCGGCCCGCTGTTTGCTATAGTGACCTATAAGTATATCCAAGACTACGTTACTGCTTCACTCTAGAAAGAAGCCAAACAACATCATGCTTGACAGCATATTTCTTCTTTTTTTGTAAATTTTCACAAGGGAAAATAAGTAGACGTGATGAGCCAGACGAGCTCAATTTATGACAATTAAATTATCTGACCTTCAAGTGTGAACTTGACCTCGGACCTACACAAACGTATATGTCACTTGACATTTCCACTGATCAAGAAGAACAATTGTGCAAAATTATTTTGATATCCATGCGTAAATGTAGTCGTAATGGCCCGGACAAGCTCAATTTATGAACATTTTATCATTTAACCTTCAAGTGTGACCTTGACTTTGGACCTACCTGTACAAATGTTTCAAATGGCACTTCTACTCATCAAGCAGAACAATTATGCCTAATCATTTTGAAATCCATGCATAAATGTAGAAGTAATGGCTCGGACAAGCTCAATTATGGTCATTTTATCATTTGACCTTCAAGTGTGACCTTGACCTTGGAGCTACCTGAACAAATGGTTAAAATGGCACTTCTACTTATGAAGGAGAACCATTGTGCCAAATTATTTTGAAATCTACTTTTAAATGTAGAAGTTATGGCTCGGACAAGTTCGTTTTATGGCATTTTATCATTTGACCTTCAAGTGTGACCTTCCCCTTGGAGCTACCTGAACAAATGGTTAAAATGGCACTTCTACTCATCAAGGAGAACAATTGTGCCAAATTATTTGGAAAATCCATTCGTAAATGTAGAATAATGGCATGGACAAATCCGGACGGACGGACGGACGCACGCACGCACTAACTAACGCATGCACATACATCGAACTGAAGATGTAACAACTATGTCTCGCTCACCGCAAACGGGCTCGACAAAAACCATTCAAAAACCTTCTTCTCCAGAACCAAAAGACCAATGACCTTGTGGCTTGGTATATAGCATTAAGGACTCAGGCCCATTATAGTTTGTACAAACCATGCCCTGCGTCGACCTTGACCTAATTAATGGCAAGGTCAATTTTAGTGCGTTATGCTTTTATATGGAAAAAGGCTTAAACAGTGAATTTATCAGAAACGATTTAAGTCTTGAGGTATAATATACCAAACAAAAAAAGAAACGCACAAGTAAGATTATACTGTTTAATTTACATTTTAAAGCATGATTAGAAAACGTCTATAAATCCGTATTTCTAATCAAATCTCGTTCAAACTTCATCATGGCGTATACGAGTTTATCATATGACGTCGCTTCTCGGAGTGTAATAAAGCCATGCATTAAATGCGATAATCCACTAGTGGATTAAATATGCAAATTACGTCGTAACGTTATAGGTTGACGTCCATAAAAACGTCGCGTTTTCTAATGGCGAAATCGTGACGTTTTAGTGCGAATTCTGCTGATAAAATGCGATTTTAGTGTCATATGATAAATAGAATCTTGCATTCGTGCTCCTGTATTAACGAATTTATTAAACTCGTTGGGGAAAACCGATAAGATGCTCGGCAAAGCCTCGCATCTTATCTTTTTCCCCAACTCGTTTAATAAATTCAATAATACATGAGCACTCATGTAAGATCCTCTATATCTGTACCTTCCATATGCATGAAAAATAAGCATTAATGAAATCGTTGACAGTGATTTCCATGCGTTTGTTCAAGCTTATTGTCTGCATGGACTGTAGAGTATAAATGTGTATTTGGATATTGTAAGTGAGTTTTGCTTGTATTTTAAACGTCAAAATGTCAGCAAATAGTCGCTGTTTTACGTCGAGAATGGAATGTATTTCCTTGAAGCATTCAATTTGGACTATCATCAGTTGTATGCGCGAAGGATGTACGGCATGCATACGAATCAAAGGAAGGTCACACCTCTTATTGAAAACTGTGACATTGAAAACTGACCCCTGCCTTGTTCAGAGATCCGTAACAAAGTACTGAATTGACACAATTAAATCAAATTTTTGGGTTGAACTGTCCGATTGTCTACCTCTAACCCTATATGAATTATTTTCTTAAATTCTTTGTAATTTCCAAGAAAATACCAAAATATAACTATGTGCGTTTCTTTTTTTGTTTGGTATAATTATTAATTATGGTTACCTTAAAGAGCAAATGAAGATACTATGTTGCTAAAGACCACGGTCATTCTTTGACCTTTGTTCAAGGTCACTGAGATTTAGTTGCCCGTCAACATTTTCAAACAGTCGTCTATGAAACCACTGGGCCGATTGAAGCCATATTTCATTTGAAGCTTTACTGGAGCAAAGGAACTAAAGTTTGTTCAGATGGTTTGGGTCACATGACCAACCTGGTCGCCACGCCTTTACATAATAAAAGCCATTCAAAAACCTTCTCCAGAACCAAAAGACCAATGACCTTGTGGCTTGGTATGAGGCATCGGGGACTCAGGCCCATAATAGTTTATACAAATCATGACCGTGCGTTGATCTTGGCCTTATATTATTATGGCAAGGTCAATTTTGGTACGTTATGCTTTTATATGGGAAAATGCTTAAACAGTGATTTCTTAGAAACTGTGTAAGTCTAAGGTATAAAATTTGGTAATATAGTTAACTAAAGATATTATGTTGCTAAAGGTCACGGTCATTCTTTGACCTTTATTCAAGGTCACAGATCCTGTCGCCCGTCAACATTTTCAAACATCATCTGGTCTGAAGCCACTGCCTCAGGTGAGCTACAGGACCAATGCATCAGTGGTTTTATAAACTATTACGATCAAAATTGTCTTCTACGCTTGCTTTTTTGTAATGGATGCTAATTGTACAAGTTACTCAAAGTTTTCCACCCGTTTCTTGGCAGAAAAGTACTTGGGGCGGGGGGGGGGGGGTTGACTTTGTTATGGTCCGCCATAACACCAGAAGACCCTAATGTCATGGCTTTACATCATGCTTTATCCTTTTGACACGTGGTGACATTTTCTGGTAAAAAAATAAGTAACTATGTTATGGTTAGCCATCATGCCAGTCCATATGAAATGAGGAGGCCCGGTAGCTCAACCGTACACGGGGTTCCATTGCACATAGCATTTCATTATCATCCACCAATCGTCCTGATATGACTCAAATACTATTAAAAAGGCACGTAAAAACAAAAATTATCCGTCCATAGATCATTTGAAATGCATGGCTAACCATCACAAATATGCGTGATGGATATCCATAAGTCCCTGACTGATTAGTAGGACGCCCCGGCACTAAATGTTACCCGGCACCATCGCCCGACCACGACCACTCCACACTATACAGAACAAACAGGCAAACTCTTAAGAATGAGGCAAATACGGCAACATTTAGAGTTATCTAACTAGGAGTGTATCCATACACATTAAACATTGGATCGATTCGAGACTAAATGGGCACTTACATAAGGAACCCTGTCTTACAGTGGAAAACACCATCGAAATAAACATGTAGTTGAACGTCGTTATCTGTTGCAACTTATACAAAAAACACCTTTATACATATCCTTCTAACTCATCTTAAAATCAGAATTCCAGATTAGAGAGGGTAATAAGGATATTTCAAATATATTTTTCTTATTTCTCAATGAAAATATATATTGTGACCCCTCATTAGAACCGTCTCGCTATATGTTGTGACCCCTCATTAGAACCGTCTCGTTTTCATGGAAAAAAAAGGAAAAGTATCTCTAAATTATGCTCGTTACCACTTCTTATCCGGATCACCGATAAAATACGTTGAAATGACGACATATGACCAATCACTACAGCAGTAAATGTCTACTAGCCGAGGTTGATGAAAGTGTATAATCTGTGTCTAAACCTATTAAAGATACATAAGATAGACAAATGGCACTAATCAAATTGTAATAAAATTCACAAAGAAAGCTTGTAAGAGCGAAATAAATTTTATGAAATAACTTAGGAGACGCTTCCAAACTATTGTTCCTGAACGCTACTGGTAATTATTGTACATTAGTAGTTTGTGACGATGATTGATAAGTTGGATTTCATGTTCACATACAAGGTCGTGCCAACGAAACATGGGGATATAATTTAACCGTTTTGACCGGGAGGTGACCTGTCTGGGAATTAAGGCGGATGAAGCATAAGCCTGAAATGTATTTCGGCCTAAAATGCATAGCTATTATCTACTGAAAAGGACCACATTCCTAGATAATGGCAGTAGAAAGTCACATGACTAGCATATGCTGCAATCAGTTTTAATTTCGTAATTTTGACTTCGTGATTTCAAAAAGTTCAGCTTCTCTACTCTATTTCCATTGATATCAACATGGCCTTATTTTCGTTGCAAAATAGGCAAACTGGTCTCTGAATTATCCCTGTTACCCCTTCTTATCTGGAGCTCTACCATCTGTGTCGGCCAGACAGGACAGCTCGCCTGAACCTGCACTTGTCCATCTTCAAGAGCTAGTATTTGGTAATTAGGGGCGGGGACTGTGCTGAATAAAGTTTCCAATCAATATCTATCATCAAACAAAAAAAATACAATTCCATCGAAGGATTTAAAAACTATGAGATTTCGAAAACTTTGACGTAAAACTTTAGCTAAAATTTCTAAATCCGTGACCTTGACCTATAGGTCATGACCAGGGGGTTGGGATGGTCCTGAATAAAATTTCCAACCAATATCTATCACTTCACCAAATATAAATCAAATCGATCAAAGGGCTTAGAGACAATGAGATCTTAAAAACTTTGTCGTAAAACTTTTAACATAAAATTTCCTAGTCCGTTACCTTGACCTATAGGTTATGTTCAGGGATGGGGACGCGACTGATTAAAACTTCCAACCAGTATCTATCAAATATAATTCAAATCGATCAAAGTGTTTAGAAACTAAGACATCTTAAGAAAACTTTAACATTAAACTTTAATATAAAATTGCTAAGTTCGTGACCTTGACCTATAAGTCATGTCCAGGGGTGGGGATGCGGTTAACAAAATATCGGACCAACATCTATCATCATACTAAATATAATTCAAATCGATCAAAGGGTTAAGAAACCCTTGAAACTGATTCACTGAGATACGACACACAAGAGTCCTAAGAACAACTCTTCTCAGAAGTGCTTGCTTACAAACCTGCTGATGGTTCGAGGTAACCTGTTCATTTGGTTACACCGTATTATAATCAAACGTCGAGTTTTCGAAACTGGTGTTTGTCCATTGCTCCATGATACTAGTGCATATACAGTTGAAGGTTTTGGTTTTAAGCAAGGCTTGACCTTCGTAAAAAAGTTCGGACCGTCGGCAAGTTATTGAAAAACAGATCATTTGCAGACAAACTATACTCCTCGCCAAAAGTTTAGCATAATTATTTGTGAAGTTAGCAGCAGAAATAACTGATAAAGGGGACTTCTTATAAGTATAAAAATGTGTGGTTATGGATCCTATCCGAAGCAGTTATGTACAATGAAAACACCTACACACTGGATTTTTGAAACTCTGCAGCTGTTTGGATACACAACGATAAAAGTTAAGACCACTGTAATTAAATTACAATTTTTGACACTTTTTAAAAGTGTGTCCAAAACATCATCAGTTTTATTTTTTCACACACCAAATTACCATAGTCTGTAGACGACATGTTAAATCGTAACTTGCTACATTGATTGTGTCTCAGCCATTTCTAAATCAGACATAAAAGAAACTCTTGTCAGTACTTGTATTCTTAATCATTTACAATGCATTTTCCTGTGAATTCTTATCATTTTTGTCTTACTGAAAACTGTCGGTCTTTGATACTGTCACTTCAAATTTTATGTGTAGCTTATCTGTTCCGTGGTCTCCTGTCTGACGTGCGACATTTTTGACCTGGCATGACATCTTATATGCAGAAAAAAAAGATAAAAAAACTATTATTTTACACAAAAATGTCAGCCTGCCAAAATTCGTTTACCAGATACTTTTGGACAAAAATGTCATGAGGCATATGCTTAAGTATTCCTTCTCTCCGAATCCATTAATTATATCGTTGTTTTATAGTTTGTTATTTTTCTGCAGAATTTGTAACAAAGGTACCATAGAGCTGAAATATGCTAAACTTTTGGCGAGGAGTATATTTATTATTACGCAATTGTCTGTTAAAACAAAGAAATCGACGTTTCACATTTTGTTCAGCTTAAAGATACAGTTTCTAAGAATCAAAAGACACGATAATCTAATCAGATTATTTGAAATAACATGATTCAGAATAATTTGAGTAAGTGAGTATCTTTTCGGACAATAATTCGAGTTCGATTTTTTACCGATGCAAGAGGATACTTGTCGACCCAAGGGATATAATTGAGCCGCGACACGACAAAACCAACAAAGTGGTTGTGCACCCAGCGCAGACTCAGATCAGCCTAGGAATCAACCCTGTCCGATCAAACTCTTCGCTAAGCGCTTAAAGGGTCGATAAAGGTCTAAGCTACCTCCATGTGGACAGCGAAGACTCTGATCAGACTGGGCGGATGCCCAGGCTGATCTGAGTCTGCGCTGGGCGCACAGCCACTTTGTTGGTTTTCTCGTGTCGCGGCTCAATTATTTTCTTCACGGTAGGTACCCTTTAGACGGTTTCGAGAGTTTGGGCCGTTGTAGTTCAAGCTATGTCGATCTTGTTAAACAGTATTACACAAGGATTCTGTCCGGGCCCGTTGTTTTATTGCATGGACTGGTCGGGACAATCTAGTTTAGCCCGAGGAAGTTGGACTGTATTTGGTTTTTATAAGACGAATTAGACTGGCTGAAAGCACTGTGTATAATGCTTTCAGCTAGTCTTATTCTTTTTTTTAATCGTTTTCATTTTTCTGTACATGCATTATTTCCAAGTACGTCTCTTGGTAACTGATAAAGCATGTAACAAGTCTGATTCTCAAAGGGATTTTGATTAATAGCGGAAATAAATGCAAGATAATAAGACCTTTCTTATCAAGATGTCAACATGTTTGATATTCATACCATGTTTGCCAAGATGGGAAATGTTTGACAGGTGAAGATAACAAGAATGAAAATATGCATTCCCATGCTAATTTGAAATTGACAAGGAAACAAATCCGAAAGGTCAAAGCAGTGTCAAACTGTCTGAGGTTTATCTTGTGTACAGAACTCTGTCAAACATGAGATAGGAAAGCCGTTTGACAAAGAAACAGGCAGATAATTAGTAACTGTGTCGTTGAAACAACTGTCGGAATATTCGACTGGGCATTTCGTGGTTGACGATATTTGGGGTGAAGCACTTTTTCAACAGAAAAAGAATCTTGAAACACGAAAAGGTGCCTCACGCTAATAATCGTGAAACACGAAAAGGTGCCTCACGCTAAGAATCGTGAAACACGAAAAGGTGCCTCACGCTAAGAATCGTCAAACACGAAAAGGTGCAGGAAACACGAAAAGGTGCCTCACGCTAAGAATCGTGAAACACGAAAAGGTGCCTCACGCTAAGGATCGTGAAACAGGAAAAGGTGAGTCACGCTAAGAATCGTGAAACACGAAAAGGTGCCTCACGCTAAGAATCGTGAAACACGAAAAGGTGCCTCACGCTCAGAATCGTGAAACACGAAAAGGTGCCTCACGCTTAGAATCGTGCAACACGAAAAGGAGCCTCACGCTAAGAATCGTGAAACACGAAAAGGTACCTCACGCTAAGAATCGTGAAACACGAAAAGGTGCCTCACGCTAAGAATCGTGGAACACGAAAAGGTGCCTCACGCTAAGAATCGTGAAACACGAAAAGGTACCTCACGCTAAGAATCGTGAAACACGAAAAGGTGCCTCACGCTAAGAATCATGAAACACGAAAAGGTACCTCACACTAAGAATCGTGAAGCACTAAACACCCAGTCGAATACGCCCTGTGATAGGCATGCACCAATTTTGAAATATAACGCAACAAGCTCATCAGGCATCAACGATGAAACAAGTTTGGTTCAGTTTTTTTAACTTATCTTGTTAGCTGGGTGAGCACATTTGAAGACTCGTGCATGAAACAGAATACTTCGGTTGCCTAGAAATAACAAATTCAAGATGGTCCAGGATTGTGTTTTGACCCAGAGTTCGGCGTAAAGATTCGGAGTTCGGAATAAAGAAACGGGGCTTTCATGAGTTTGGCAGGTTCGGAGTTCGGACTAAGAATGAGTTGTTTGTCGGTTCGGTAGGTTCGGAGTTCGGAATAAAGATTCGGAGTTCGGAATAAAGAAACGGGGCTTTAATGAGTTCGGCAGGTTCGGAGTTCGGACTAAGAATGGGTTGTTTGTTGGTTCGGTAGGTTCGGAGTTCGGACTAACTGTGGGTCAATGTTTCTGAGTTCGGCGAAAAGATTCGGAGTTCGGAATAAAGAAACGGGGCTTTCATGAGTTCGGCAGGTTCGGAGTTCGGACTAAGAATGGGTTGTTTGTCGGTTTGGTAGGTTCGGAGTTCGGACTAACTGTGGGTCCATGTTGGGTTCGGCTGGTTCGGAGTTCGGACAAAAAAAGTTGTTCCATTATGTGTTTGGCATGTTTGGAGTTTGGACTAAGAATGGGTTGTTTGTCAGTTCGGTAGGTTCGGAGTTCGGACTAACTGTGGGTCCATGTTGGGTTGGGCAGGTTCGGACTTCGGACTTACAATGATTTCAGCATGGGGCACTTTTCATACTTTGGATGGGTCGCAGTCCAGAGTTGACCTTTATTGTTCCCAGTCTTTAGTCCCAACTCTGGGTTTGCTGATCCCAGGTTGGACTCAGTCCTTCGTGCGAACTCGGAGTCTGCCAAACTCATGTTGGACCCAATCTAAGTCCAAACTCCCGATGGGCCGAACTCAAGTTGGACCCAATCTTCAGTCCAAACTCCAGGTTTGCCAAACCCAGGTTTGCCAAACCCAGGTTTGAATCGGTCTTTAGTCCGAACTCCCAGTCTGCCAAACCTATAGAGATGATTACACGGTTGATACCAACCCTGATCTCAGCCCGAGTTGACCATATCGGTCCGAGCCCAAAGGGCGAGGGCTGATATGGTCCGAGGGCTGACATCAGGGCTGGGATCAAAACAACCGTGTTATGATCTTTTTATCATATACTTATGTGTATAAAAATGAATGCTAAGTTCTAGTTCCGAAGGAAACTCTTCGGTATTCCGCTGGACCAGTAATGTGAGAGTTGCAGTTGCAGTTATAGCAGTCTAATACAGCAAGAGTCGTCTTTAACTTCCCAGCGTATTTATTTCACAACATTCACAAGAAAGTAATAGAAATTTGAGAAACGAGGCTGTTTTCATGGCAAATGTTTACAGAAAACTGTTTCGACACGAGTGACTATGACAAAACACCACAGAAATCTTTTCTGGATGGAGAAACATTAAAGTTTTTTGTGTAATGGGCAAGGCACTGTCAGGCTAGCTATCCTGTCCCACTGACAGGTCTTGTTTTTCAACTACACTAGCTTTTATCTACTGCATTTAGGGTCAACAATGATGATTTTTAAACCTTTCCGTATATGATTTTAGGGGAACAATGCTGTCAATACGCATTTGTTGTGATAAAGTAGTGACAGATGCAATTTACCCCTTTATTTTGCCAATTTTCAAATGCAGATTCAAGAGGGCCAACAGGTTGTATCAAGGGCGAGAGGAATATCAGTCTCAGCCTCTACCCAGGGTGGGACGGATATCCGTCTCGGCTTTTGACATAGAATTTTGGAGCGCAGGGCAGGATCATACCTCACAGTGCGGAAAATACAGTGGTCGAAATTAGATATATCAAGGGCAATACTAGTCTAAGTATATGATCGATATTGTTCCCAGTCTTAAGTCCTAACTCCGGGTCAGCTGAACATAGGTTTGATGCAGTCCTTAGTCCGAACTACGAGTCTGCCTTACCTAGGTTGGACTCGGTCCTTAGTCCGAACTCCGAGTCTGCCGAACCTAGGTTGGACTCGGTCCTTAGTCCGAACTCTGAGTCTGCCCAACTCATGTTGGACCCAATCTTAAGTCCGAACTCCGAGTCTGCCGAACCTAGGTTGGACTCGGTCCTTAGTCCGAACTCCGAGTCTGCCGAACCTAAGTTGGACTCGGTCCTTAGTCCGAACTCCGAGTCTGCCGAACCTAAGTTGGACTCGGCCCTTAGTCCGAACTCCGAGTCTGCCGAACCTAGGTTGAACTCGGTCCTTAGTCCGAACTCCGAGTCTGCCGAACTCATGTTGGACCCAATCTTAAGTCCGAACTCCGAGTCTGCCGAACCTGGATTTGACTCGGCCCTTAGTCCGAACTCCGAGTCTGCCGAACTCATGTAGGACCCAATCTTTAGTCCGAACTCCGAGCCTGCCGAACCTAGATTGGACTCGGTCTTTAGTCCGAACTCCGAGTCTTTATGCCGAACTCCGAGCCAAAACACAATCCTGGACCAACCTGAACAAATTAGGTCAAGTTGACTTTTCGATTCAGCGTTGATTCGACGTGGTGAAATCGAAACAGCGGTGATTCAGTGTTGGGTCAGCGTTGTGTGCCCGCTGGCAACAGCAGTTCTCAAATCGTTTCTGATACTGTCATGTTTTTCACACAAGTTTCCGTATTATCGTACTTTTAGTAGTCAGTATATGAGCGACGCCCTGTGGGAAGAGGGCTGACACCGTGTATGTATGACAAACATCCGAAT
This sequence comes from Ctena decussata, assembly GCA_963989385.1. Lineage (NCBI taxonomy): Eukaryota > Metazoa > Mollusca > Bivalvia > Lucinida > Lucinidae > Ctena > Ctena decussata. Next base: position 78,059,994 of record OZ022504.1, read on the forward strand.
CGTCTGGTCAGAATCCTCATGTATTTTTTATTAGCTTTGATTCTATATGGTTTGTTTCTGTCAACAGGTAGGTGTCTGACAAGACTGTGTTGCTGATCTGACATTTCCTGATATGCACACACCGTGGAAATCATTTCACATGACGTTGCTCAAAATCTAGAATTCGGTGAAAGATTAGTTTAGCTACCTGTCTTTTGATGCACATGTATTTAGCATTTGAGCATTATTTGTACTATGTACTCATGGGCTAACTATAGCCTACTGTGCTTAAATTATGAATAAACTTGAAACTTTATGTGTGTTTCTCCGCCATTTTGCAAAGGAAGTAAATAGTTTTGTGACCTCCTGTTTGCTAAACAAGGAACTCCTTCGAAAACGAGAGGCAGCTGAAAGGAAAAAATCTCCAATTATGAGCAATTTCTGTCTTTGAAAAAATGATTCCAAATGAAAAGAGTGTGAAAATTAAAATGGCGAAACTGTTTGCACTGAAAGATTTCAGGCGAAGTACGCGTATTTGGGCCAGTTGAGAGATTTGCTCGCCCTTCAGCTGAAATATAGGATAGGACTTCTATCTTGTATCTACCTGACAATGTACTATACCAATACGGATATATCTGCCTCTTTGTGTAAGCGCTCTGAATTAAATATCAATAGCAATTATAGTTAAAGCGGTTTTATTTATTTATTTTGATAAAAAAAGAGAGATAACATAAGGAAGACACTTTTTCAGCATCAGCTTTCCTCTGGCTATATTTGCTCAAACTTAATGATACCTGTGATATTTATGATGATTATAGTATATAGAGGATCTTACACGAGCGGTCATTTCTTATGAAATTGATGAAACGAGCCTTCGGCGAGTTTCATCAATTTCATATGAAATGACCACGAGTGTAAGATTCTGTTTATCATATGACCCTTTAAACTGGGATTTTAAACTGAACATTATTTAAATATGAAAACGCATTATTGACATGGACGTTGTCAATGACGTTACGTGTACGCGCCAAAGTGTTATTACATGTGTGGTCATACGATTTTTATGACACGACGTTATCCACTGAATAACAGCGACGTCATATGATAAAATGCTTTATTATATCATCTGTATTTCTAAACCATTTAATTTGTACCATACATACATACAAAGTGAACAGATAATTATTCAAAAATGCAGACAGTTTCTTTGAGATCATTAGTAATACAATTGTAAAAGCATTTATGTAATTTCCCTTTTTAATAAACGCCCTAAAATATGTTGTTTGGTATATGTATTTTACAAAGCCAAAACTGCTTCACATTTCCCTTAAATTATGATGATCAGCTACTTTATAAGCACTAACAGTAAATTATCATTCGCGAAGTGTAAGAAACGGACTCGTTAAAGAATTTGGAAAGTGGTCATCCCGCACTGTTCTAGCTTTACATTATATGCCTTAAAATTAGAGTGACGAATGGGAGCCCCGATAGCTCAGTAGGTTAGGCGCTGGCCTACTGATCTACCGGACCCAGATTCGAGCCCGGTTCGAGGCAGAAATCTTTCCAATCACAAACGAGGATCCATTGCACACAGCATTTCAATATCACCCTCCCATTGTCCTGATATGACTGAAATACTGTTGAAAAGGACGTAAAATCGCAAGTCATCAATCCACCATCCTAAAGTGACAAGCTGTATGTGGTAGCTTGGTTTAAACAATATTTATTTCTCGTAAATTACATGCATAACATTTACAGAGTACAAAATGGTGAACAGGATTTGATAACAAGCATCAAAACTTATACAATCATCTCCTGCAAGACAAGTAGCAATAGTGAATGGCAATACAAGAAATAAAATTACCTAACATGCATGTGTAATCTAAATGTGAATAGCTTCAGGGAACACCAAGCTGGAGAAAAAGAATAAAAGCAATGCATGCATGTAGCCGCTTACAAGGAAATATAGAGATTCTTTATTTCAAATCACTGATGATTTTTTTCTGATCATACATTAAACTGCGTAAACATAAAATACAAATGTGCTTATGAGAAGAATTTATTTCCTCAGACAAGAACACGGATGTGCTTTTACCAAGCTGGTAAGTCGATATTACTTATAGCCTACCAATGTCATTTGCTAATTCAGTTTCCTATTTGATGTCTTTGTAATGATTTCTTGATGGGTTTTATACAGAAAGTTTAGGCCCTGTTTCTGGATAAAAAGCTTAGATATGGAATATTGCAAACTTCCCGTGATTGTTTCATTGTTTAGTGATTCCCTACAGAACGAAATGGTTCTAATTTTTCACTAAGCTCCTTCATGCGTAGGTTTCTATGATGATTTTTTTTCAGCTATAATTTTAGACCAAGGGCCGTTTTTATAAAACAACTAAAGTGGTTGCTATGCTGTTGCTAAGGCTAAATTTCTTTGAAGGAGATTCCCTACAACTATGAAATTTTCTCTGGAGGAACAGTCTTACAAAGACTGTTCCTCCAGAGCAAATTTCATTGTTGTAGGGAGTCTCCTTCATAGAAGTTCGCCCTTAGCAACAGCATAGCAACCACTTAAGTCGTCTTATAAATACCGCCCCAGGACCTAGTTCAAAGCGTCGTTAGCTTAACAAAGTCGTTAGTCATGTATTCTTTAAATCTTCTAATACACATATAGTCATGTGTGCTAATATTTTTGCTGAAAAAGTGAGGAGCTTTTGCTCTGAGTATTTGAAAAATAATGATCAGTTTTCATAGCCGTTTTCTCCGAATAAAGGTTCAAAATAACCGAGATCCCGCCGTGGCTAGTGTTTATATTGTTTATTGGCTTCTGCTGTCTGTTGTAAAGTTTATAGACCATAAGAACATTTGACTGTAAAATGTGACTGATTACATTGGAGCTGTACTGCTGAGCTTGCGGCGTCTAATCTGGATCTGCACTGTGCGCCTATTGCCCTTTTTATGCCTCTGCGGGCATTAATGGGATATCTTCTTTCTTCGAGTTCCAGCTGGATGTAAACAAAGCGTCTCTACAGTAAATTTAGACATATATTTCAGACAAATGTATCACCTGTCAATGATTATTTCTCTGACTTGTCTATATCAAGAGACATCCTATCCTTGTTTCTGAGAAACTTAATTCCATAATATCCTCAGGCTGTTTGACATTGATAAATCATTTATCAGATTGTCTGTCTATGAATATATTGTTTGAATATGTATCTACTCAGAAGAGAAGATTAAAGGATTTGAACTGAAAGACAAGAGACTTTATATGAGCCGCGACACGAGAAAACCAACAATATGGTCGTGCGCCCAGTGCAGACTCAGATCAGCCTGGGCATCCGCCCAGTCTGATCAGAGTCTTCGCTGTCCGCATGAAGGTAGCTTAGTCCCTTGGTTACCCAATAAGCGCTTAGCAAAGAGTCTTATCAGACTGGGCGAATGCTTAAGCTGATCTGAGTCTGCGCTGGGCGCACGACCACATTGTTGGTTTTCTTGTGTCGCGGCTCATATGACTTTAAAAGAACCGCTTATACCAGGACCATTTAAAATGTAATGCGAACCACTAAATAACTTGTTATGAATTTCAGTAAATGCACTTACACTATATCCTACTCCCTAAATATCCCTAAAGCATGTAAAGGCTTGCGATCTGTAACCGATATCAAGCTTTTCGGCAATTCTTCTGTTTCCGTTGCTAGCAAGCACGCTCGTACTTGTACCGCTAAACGTAAAACACACTGATCTGACAAAATATATATAGAACAAGATTCACGAAATGACTTTGCCACAGAAATAAAATTATGATTTTGAGTCATTTCGTTTTATAATTAAACTGTTACGTCTATTACCCTGGGACTGTTTTGGAAAGAAAAATTCACGTCAGTCTTAAAACCGAAGACATACGGTAATCTCTGACGTCTTACATTGGCTGTGCTTGTATTTAACTCTACATCTGCAAAAATAAAAAAAAAATTACCTTGTCCAAGACATTTCATATTGAGAATTTAAAGACTAGAGGGCAAATAGTGTAGATCTAGATGAGGCGGCTCATAATGAGCCGCCTCATCAGGATCTACGCTGTTTGCAAATTTTGCTAATTTCGTCACTGGGACTTAAAGAGTTAACACGGCTGCGACTGCACCTGTACCTCTAGGTGGCAAGACTGTTGCACTGTTCTGTATGTGAAAAAAGTGGTCTGCTATTTTCATTTTGTATACCCCTTCCCTCCCACTCCCCACCCCACATCGGACATACAATATTGAATTTACATTGAATCAGCGCTGATTCAACATCATGACGTTACTCAATGTTGATTGCATCATGTCGTTTACTCAATGTTGAATATTAATTCAAAGTTATGTCAATGCAGGGCGACACTTCCAGATTATTTTGTTAATATATTGCAGTTACACTGAATATTAGCTACATACCAATGTCATTAATACCACTATGCATCGCAATGTGGTCATAAACTACATTTTCCGTGAAGAGAAACGTCAGTAGCTCAATTCCCTATGAGGTTAAGCCATTTATCGTCTTCTACATGTTAACTCGGCGTTTCCGATTAGCGCTCAAATAAAATCGATTCTAACACTCGCAATGATATCAATCACAAGCACGTACAATCAATTGCACTCTTATTTCAAGGCCTGGGAAATAAGGACAGTTTTTATTGTGACAAGTATCAAGCTTTTCTAAGCCAAGGAGAAACAAAACAACAACAACAACTTGACAATCATTAAAGGCGATGAATGCCCCTGACATATGCCGCAGACCTGTCCCAGATGTTGTCATGCTTAATATCTTATGAAGTTATACCAAAAGAAGGCGCTAGAGCCATGATAAAGTTTTTTCTGTGACCATGACCTTTGACATACAATGTGAAGCGCAGACCTGTCCCACATGTTGTCATGCTCAATATTTATGTGAACTTATATCAAAATGGGTTTATAAAAAGGCAGGGATGACAGCGTTTGTTCTAAAAAAGCAATTGTGACCGTGACCATGACCCTAAATTCTGGATCCCAAACTTGTCCGAGATACTGTCATACTAAACATTTGGGTGAAGTTATATCAAAATCTGTCAATAAATAAAGGGGCTAGAGCGATGAAAAAGTTTTTTTCTAGAAATAGCAAATGTGACCTTGACCTTGGACTTACAGTGCTGAAATGCAAACTTTTCCAAGATATTGTCATATTTAACATTTGTGAGAAGTTATATCAGAATCGGCCCCTAAATGAAAGAACTACAGTGATGACAAAGTTGTTTTTTTTTTCTAAAAAAAACATCTGTGACCTTGACCTTGACCGTGCCAATCAGAAATTCGCACTCGTTTGATGTACTGTCAAACCCAATATAGCTTTGATGTTATATCAAAATCGCATCACAAATGAGGTCGCTAGAGCGACGACAAAATGTGAGCTTGTACATAAAGCACGGAAATACAGTCAAACTATTTATGTCATTTAAGGGGACATAATTCTGCAATAAGGGCCTGGATCTAAGTTCCAATTCCTTCAGGCACATTTTCAATGCATGTCTCAACTCAGTTGCAAGTTTCAAATCCCTGCAGCGAAGTGAAGGAGGAGTTGTGGAGACACGAACAGTATTTACAAAGTGTGACGTACGGACAAGGGCAAAACTATATGTCCCTCCCAACTTCGTGGCAGGGGGGGGGGGGGGGCATAAAAATCCAGCTAAACAATGCAGCTTTCTCTGTCTGTAAGTAGCGAGCAGAAAATTGAGACTATGGGAAAAAATCAAATAGGGCTTTACTTCTTTTGGCAAGTGTTTTTAGATGAAAATACCCAGGTAAGATCACAATCATAAAACTCAACCTACAGGTATAGAGGATCTTACTTGAGTGGTCATTTCATATGAAATTTATGAAACGAGCCTTCGGCGAGTTTCATAAATTTCATACGAAATGACCACTTGTGTAAGATTCTGTTTATCGTATGACCCTTTAAAATGGAATTTAATGCTTTCAAACCGAACATTATTTCAGTGAGAAAACGCATTGTTGACATGGACGTTGTCAATGACGTAACGTGTACGCGCCAAATTGTTATTACACGTGTGGTCATACGATTTTTATGACGGCGTTATCCACTGAATAGCAGCGACGTCATATTATAAACTGAAATGAGACACGCAAAAAACAAACTTGAGCAACACATTACGGCCCTCAAATGGTCAGTAGTAAGTTTGCCGAGGATTTCAATTGATTTCAAGCTGTAAAAGCATCATATACAGAAAAAGTATAAATAAAACAATCTGGAAAAGGCCACGATCACAAAGCACAGCCTTTAAGAGTGGGCCCCTTTTGAGAGTCTGCGTCAGGGAAGCAAACTAGGAGTTCAAAAATATTTCTGTTCGTAAAAATACTGGGAAAACAATGATGTTGTACCCATTTACCTCACAATGCGGTAAACCGGGTATTGCTGAAGAGGTTTTTGGCCCTCTGCCTCATGCTACGCACTTATTGTTTAAATGCTTATGCCTCTTGGACTCTTCTATGATGATACTTTTGTATGAGCCCGTTCATCATTTTAGGGATGTCTGATTTATATTTGTTGTTATTATTTTGAATTTCTGTAAATTTTATGTAAACACTGCAGACCCTGATCAGACGCCGCATAACGCGGCGTCTGATCAGGTTTACACTGTTTGCATATGCCATTGTCAGGGGTCGCTAAGTTGTGAGAAAGTAATACAGAAATACAACTCTTTGAAATATTTTGCCAAGTAACAAAGCTTTGTTACTTCCCTTGGCTTGGTGACACGCCTTCATCTCTGCGATTTCAATATCGATTTGAAATGGTATAAAGTGCTCTTATATTGTCCAATTGGGTGTGCATGATTCAAACCGAAGAAAAATTCATGCACGAAAGAAAATTATTTCCGGTTACTTTGCATTTCTATATCTTTAATTGTAAGACAAAGAGGGTTCTTGAGAAGAAATCAAAACTCATTACTAGTAACCATAGAAATTGATGGATATGAAAATAAACTCTGAAGAATTTCTTTCAAACCGCACACTACTTGGCAGACGGCGTTTGTCAACTTCCGGTCGGCCGTCGTCTGGAGTGACAACGCATTTTCTAAGGCACGTGCAGCTACTGGTGCGTATATCACTTTTCAGAAGATTAGGAAATTCATCTCATTCTGTCGGTCAAATGTTTTTTTTTTTCATGAAACATTTCTTCTGCATGCGTTCGCTATCTCTTCATAATCACATTATTTGGCAATTCAGAATTGAGCCGCGACACGAGAAAACCAACAATGTGGTTGTGCGCCCAGCGCAGACTCAGATCAGCCTGGATATCCGCCCAGTTTCATCAGACTCTTTGTTAAATGCTTAAAGGGTAGCTAAGGGTCTAAGCTACCTCTATGCGGAACGCGAAGGCTCTGATCAGACTGGGCGGATGCCCAGGCTGATCTGAGTCTGCGCTGGGCGCACAACCACTTTGTTGATTTTCTCGTGTCGCGGCTCAAATGTATTTTGTGTATGTTCCTACAGATATTTCTAAATGCCTGTGTATGTCCATGACTCAGTCCATAAAGCTGATTTCTGTGTTTAATACCCCTAACAACTTACGTCATCAGAACATGACGTATTCTCGAAGTTACATCATTTCCTATGTTCGAGTGTTCGGAATCTTATTGTAAGCCTTGTATCACTAAATATATACATGTACTTCAGATCTGTTCACAACTTTGCTACGTAGGAGTCAGCATCCAACGCTTTGTCAAGGGCGTAGCTACCTATAAGGCAAATACGCAAGTGCGTATTGAAATTTTGTCAAAATTGACAAAATTTCAAAACGCACCTGCATATTTGCATGCTGAAAATTTATAAATTAGACAATATTTCAATACCAATTACCAAAGTGGCTGAAATACTAGCTTTCCCTTCAAGAAGTAGAGAATAAAACATGGTTGTGCGTATTATGAAATTGCCCCTAGTTACGCCCCTGCTTTGTTGAGTTCGCAAACACTTCCAACAACCACGTTTCATTCTATATTGTGATGTATTGGTCAAAAAGATCTATAGCATTTCAAGAGGTCAGATTTATAGCACTTTGCAGTCTCCTTGTAACTGCATTTGGTGTATACAGTTTTATTTTATTTTTATTTTTTTTTCATAAATTATAAACATAAAGAGATTTCTTTGGAATTCCGAGAAAAAATGTCCATTCTTATCAATTTGTCATAAACGTAGTCTAATTGCCACATGCGCTTCATAAATTATGAACACAACAAAAGCATGACCTTGACCTAGGTTGAGTGCAAAGTGCAGAAACTTTTATCATGCTAACACAGCGAAAACTCACCCACTCTTTTGTCCGCTGCCACAAATGTTGTTTCTTACATTTTTATTGAAAACATTTTATTGTAACATTGTACCAGTTATGTACAGGTTACAAATATATACCTTAGCAACAGGATCTGAACGGAAGTCAGGGGCTTTTTACGTAGTCCCTTACATTTGATACCCTATATTTAAAAGTTTATATCCCAGCAAAACACGCAATTTTGAAGGAGAACATATCGTTGAAACAAAGCGCGGTCCACATTAATAAACGTAGTTTAAACGTTGTGGAACGCGCCAATCAGAAACAGATGATAGAATAATGATACTGAGAGTCATGGTCAAGCTACTGTCTTTCGACCGTGGTCAAGCTACTGTCTTTCGACCGTGTAGCCACTCTGTTGTGGTGGGGCTGATTTTGTGTTGCTGTATCAGTAAGGAATGTTTACCTGGCCCCGAGGTTATAAAACTTGAGTACATTCTCAAACTCAAAATAAAGCACACTGATTGGCTGCTTCCGAGCACATGCTCGGAAGCAGCCAATCAGTGTGCTTTATTTTGAGTTTGAGATTATTCTCAAGTTTTATAACCTCGAACCCTGACTGGTATTCAGCTTTCAAGGGGTTTTAACTGCTTGACTTGCTCTGATGGATAGGTTCTTATGATCATCTGTTGCTTGCCGATTTTGAACTTTTTAACTTCCGTGAAATATCTTTGAATGTTGACAGGCATGTCTATCATTAATATTCGAAGTATGACAAAGTTTTTAACCTAAATTTAACCTTTCTATATGCACCCAAAATATCTGAAATTAACTCTTTTAGCTGAGCATTTGGACAGGTGCGTTGTTTTGCTGAAAAAGTATTCGTAAAAAAGAAAGACTATAGAAATGCCAGGATACCATCCAATCCAGGGTATCTCCTGTTTGCAGAGGTTCCAGATGAAAAAACTGAGAAGTCCTTTACAGTTATGTTGAGGTGTATGGGACTACATTTACATTTTCTGCATTCTTAGGTGATTTAATGTTTGCTGCCCTGGAGGATCAAGCCCTTCCCAATAGGGATCTCCGCTAAAAGGAAAGAAATTCTTCATTGGGAGCAAATTCTTTCCTTTCAGAGTTGTCTTCTATTCCCATTGAGAAGGGATGCAAAACCGAAAAAGCAGAGTTGCTTAATCTGGAAGTGTGCCCATCCATGATATAGACAATCATTCCTGTTCTGATCTTGCTGGTTGTTTGGTTGGTTGTTTCGGTTTAACGGCCCTTTGAGACGGTATTTCAGTCTTTATCGACTCTCAGAGAGCATGAGAAAGAGGGGGAACAATAAAACACCAAACAACCCCTATCCCGCACCTGCTGCAAGCACAACCAGCCCTTCTTCAACTATTATTCAAATAAGTAGGACGACCCGGTAGTAAACGTTACCAAACACCATTGCTCGACCCGACCATCCCCATTCTGATATTGTGCTGTATGATTTCTCAGAAAAAGACAGGGGAAGTCTTTTATGACAAGCTCAGCCCATTATCCTACTGACGACATCACAAGATAAAACGGAATGTCAATGAATTTACGATATGAGCCGCGACACGACAAAACCAACAAAGTGGTTGTGCGCCCAGCGCAGACTCAGATCAGCCTGGGCATACGCCCAGTCTGAACAGAGTCTTCGCTGTCCGCATGAAGGTAGCTTAGACTCTAAGCTACCCTTTAAGCGCTTAGCGAAGAGTCTTATCAGACTGCGCGGATACCAAGGCTGATCTGAGTCTGTGCTGGGCGCACAACCACATTGTTGGATTTCTCGTGTCGCGGCTCATAATAGACCCAGTCTACCAAGGAAGGAGTGTAAGAGAGGTACCAACTTAGAATGAAAGAGTAACAAGATTTCTGATTTACTTTATGACGTCTAAGAGTGCTTTAAAGGGATACGTAAAATAATTAAAAAGTGGTAATGTAAAGGTTTGATGACCCTCTTATGTCGTTACCTATGTCAGATGGGGTATTTCCTTTGATGAAACAGCAGTGTCAATGGACTATTGCATCATAGACAATAAACAAGACTCGAGACTCGTGTCTTTGATAACAAAAGCACAGATAGAGCAAACTCCAGGCCTTAAAGAGGAGTCCTTTTTGGGAAGGCATGCACAAATGAAAATGGCGTACTTGTGTACCCTGAAAGTGTACCTATTCTAACAAAATACAATCAAGTGCATATGAGCCGCGACGCGACAAAACCAACAATGTGGTTGTGCGCCCAGCGCAGACTCAGATCAGCCTGGGCATCCGCCCAGTCTGATCAGAGTCTCCGCTGTCCGCATGGAGGTAGCTTAGAGCCTTGGCTACCTTTTGAGCCCTTAACAAAGAGTCTGGCCAAAGAGGGCGGAAACCCAGACTTATCTGAGTCTGCGCTGGGCGCACAGCCACATTGTTGGTTTTGTCGTGTCGCGGCTCATATTATTCTCTGGAATGATAGTTTTTCCTTGCAAAAACACCAAATTCCATTTGTTTGTAGAATGCAGTCTCGTAAAGTATGATAGTCTTAACAGTATATTTGTAAAAGGTGCTAACGGAAAGAAATTCAGAATAAAAAGAAGAAGCAAAACAATTGGAAAAACAAGTTTCTATAAGAAATAAATTAGCTGTAGGTATAATGGAAATAACATTGACTGTAGAATTGATAGTGTTTTTTATCGCATTTTTCCTGTGAAACGCAAGATAGTTGTTATTTAAGTGTGTTGATATAATATTAATTATAAATATCAAGATTCCTAAGGCGGATGCAAAAGCTGAAATGCTACTGTCAGGTATGCAAGTTCAATCACAGGTGTTGAAAGCAAATACAGTTGCAACAGAAAGCCGTCCAAAGTCAACTTACCGAAGTCTTCAAGAGCAAAAGCTATCAAAGGTTAGTCGTTTGAGAATTTCATACCCCAGCTAACAGTTTAACACACAGGGTAAAATCTATTCATAGCTCTCCAGTTAGGTACTGCAACAAACGGATCAGATCTGATCAACTTTTTAACCCTGTGAGTAACAGTGTATCCTGGCCATCAGTCGTTTCAGACTCTCAAATATGAGAGTAAACTTAAACGCACAATAAGCAGTTGTTTGAAAATATCATAAGCGTATAAACCCGAAACTCTCAATGATCAGTCGTTTTATAATCTCATAAGCGGGGTTCAATTATTAGCCGAAACTACGTAGTCTGGCCCATGTTTCTTCTTCTGAATGCATTCTCTGCTCTGGAAGGAACTCTATAAGATTTTAATTCAAGTGTTGGACTTCTTTCGCTGCAGGCACTGTAGTGTTTGTCTTGCTGATGAGATTCGTCTTAGAAATTAATCTCGATTTAAAAGCCCTTCACACGTTTCGAAAACTTGTATAACGTAAAATCTATTTACACCCCCATCCCCACGCCCTCCGCCTACCCCCACTGCTCTTTAACCCACCCAGTAATTACTAGTGACCGTGCGAAGGCGGCGTTTCTTTTGTAGTTTACTATCATTGTCATTGTCGCCTTGTTATTAATCTTTGACTTTTTGTACATTATTTAAAGCTTGTGTTTTATTTTGCTTTGTGTGCCGTTTTTATTTTATTTTATTTTTCTCATTTGGTGTTTAGGCGGGATCTGGTAAGCGATTGTTTCGGCTCCTGATCTTCCTCTTCTCTTTAGCCCCAAACTCTGAATGGTCAGCTTATTTAGATCTAATACGCGAGTTAACATGAGACTCTCAGTGGTCATTCGTTTTAGAATCTCTTACGCGAGTTACCTAAACCTTTTCATTTTCAATCATATTAGAATCCAATAAATGAGCTAACCTGAAACTTTCAGTTGTCAGTTGCTTAAGAATCTTATAGGCGAGTTGGCCTGAATATTCAAATGTCATTCATTTAGTTATCTCATACTCGAGATTGCTTATATATGGTCATACATCGATGTAGACTCTCGTATGCGAGTAAACGTGATACTCCCAATGGTCAGTCGCTTTAGACTTTCATTCGCGAGTTAACCTGAAACTCAGCTGTTTGTCGGTTTAGACTCATATGCAGGTTAACCGATCAAACTCCCATTTGAGATTCTAAAACGACTGACTCCATCGTTACGTTTACATTCGAGAAATTTGAAAGAATAATCTTAACATGCACAGAGTGTGGATCCTGACCTGAATGCCTCGAGTTATCAGCTACCTCTGCAGATAGCCTGGGTCTGTGTTTGGGGTTGGGTTGGACAAATATCGACTGCATTTAATTCTGTCTTCCGAAAAGTAAAAACAAAAAAGTAAAAAACCAATGAGTTTAATGAGTGCAACTTTCTACTAATGATAAGTTGTCGTGCCACTCGCAGAAATACCGGAAAGCAATATAAACAAAACAATCCGTGGAGACACATTTGCTAAAACTCGAAAACGCAACATCTTTTCAAGCGAGATTTAAGATAGAAGCTTCTAGTTCTGGAAAACCTATATCGATATGACATGCAAACTCAAATCTGTTTTGTAATGAAATCGTATGGTTTCTCGAGATTACACTTAACAGCATATTTGTAATCATGAATCTGGGTTTTAAGATAGAAATTCAATCTTATAAGGTTTAAAACATGTTATGGAACTTTTCTCACGTATGATAGCAACAGTAGTAACTTAAACACAAGATTAAGGCTTTACGTTTATCAGATATATTTGTGAACAAACTGTCAAGCTTTATCAGGATTGTGCTAGGCGGAAATAAGGTAATTGTATTTTCAAAAAAATGTAAATAACAAGGCTGACATAAAAAAATATTTCTTAAAGACAACCTTTCTTGTTTATTGGGTTTCATGATCCTATTATGCAATTGTCCAGTAAAACTGTATTTTATCAAAGGAAATACCCTTTTTTTCATACAGGTAATGGCATAAAATGGCTACAAAAAAAAAACTATCAACTGGGGTGTATTCTGTATAGTAGAGAATAAATGTCTTTAAATCCACCGATCGGTACATTGTATGAGTGGATACGAAACAACAAGTTAGTGTAATAAATTGACAACTTCCTGCCAGATTAACTTGGGTCTGTTGTAAGTATTGGATCATCAAAATCTGAGAGTGTTGAAGAAAAACAAATATTTTAAAACAACGTATTTTCTTCCGAGTCTTTTCGATCCTTTGATGTATTCCTTTCTTCCAGAGGATCTTCCTTTGGGACTGGGGTGGTCGGGAGGTGCGATGGTGCTGTGTATAACTTCCAGTGCCGTGGCGTCCTATGGATTTGGAACATTGTAGGGCAAGGGCCTACTGTGCTTTCAGAAGGTGCGGGTAGGGGTTGTTTGGACATTTTTTCTCTCGTCTGTCATTTCTCTTCTTTCTCCCTCTCTCTGGGAGACGGCCCGATATAGACTGAAACACTGTCTCAAAGGGCCGTTAAACCCAAAACAATCAATCAATCAATCCTTTAGAACTTATTTAATGTGCACGTATATATCATTCAGAGAGGTCACTGTCCCAAAAGTATTTGTTGGGCGGTCCTTAAAGAATCAGAACCCGCGTCTTTTTCAAAAGAAACGGTTGTTTCCATTAAAAATTGATAATTATTCTTGGAACAGGGATTCACCTGCCAGGAAAGAGAAAATCTTTCTTTGGAAATATGCTGCCATGCAATTTCAAACGAAAACGCAATTTGCATGTTCACATTAGCATCGCCAAACGTACATAAGTACACGTTGGTCAGGATATGCATGGTTTCACCTAGAGAATGAATGCATGTGACTTACATGTATTTCGTTTTATTTACAGTCAATATTTTTATATTGCTAAAGTTCATTTGGTTGCATGGATGAACCCCTAATACGTTGCACCCCTTTATAGTCACTTTCAAATGTGAGCCAATAAACAAACACAATCTTTACAACTTCTCAAACAAAAGTGAGCAATGCGACGACATGCAAAATTCACATAATATGTGAAGGACCTCTGACGGTTGTAATGTTAAGGTGGTGATAATCACTGATTTGGGACAAAGACAAAAATCTGCATAAAATACTCAAAATAATACTGATTTTTCCAAAACTTAGCAGATGCCTTCTTTATGTTGTTTCTCATAATTTAGAATCCCAAAATGCAGCATTTGTTAATGTTAAAAAGTGTTTTTATAAGAGAAGATCAAAGGGAAATTTTCTGCGAATAAATCTGAAAAAATAATATCATGATTGAAAATATACTTAGTGCTTAGAGTACCTTGTTGCATAATGGAGAGCGTCCTAGCAATTATTTTATCAAACACTTTCACACATTATCAGGCTGAGCAGATGAAAAAAGATGCAGTCTGTGTCCAAATTTTTTGTCAAAACACACAGGTGAGACAGGTGATACTATTTTAACAAGGTTGAACAATTTCATCTACACACCACTGATCATGTCAGTAATGTATTATTTATATTGTAGGTGTTAACATAGGTGTGCTTGCCTACCCTATATCTAATAAATGCGTCCAGTGTACATTTCCTTTGTACATGGTTGAACATTTGAGAAAAAGCTACCGTTTTCATCTGGTCTACATTACAATTTGAGAAAGAGTTGGAATTAATAATTGCTAGGACGCTCTTCATTATGCAATAATGCACCTTCAGCACTACGTAAATTTTCAATAACGATATTATTTTTTCAGATTTATTCGCAGAAAATTACCCTTTGATCTTTCCTTATAAAAACACTTTTTTAAGCAGCATTTATGTCTATTTTGTATTCTAAACTGTAAAGAACAACAGAAATAAGAAGTCTGCTAACTTTCAGGGAGATACGTTACTTTTTCATGGTTTTATGCAGATTTTTACATTTACCATAAATCACCACCTTAATTTGCCTATAAAATTAGTCAAAATTACATTTTTGATATACCCAAGAATTTTTCTTGAAATTTGTTGCTCTCAACTTCCCCTAACTGGCTATGAATATAATTTCTGATTTTTTAGCACAAAGACTTCAATTTTTGGTGAAAAAAGCCAAATTTTATAATTAAACATAATGGAAACAGGAAAAGTTTTTTAAAGATACTTCCCCCCCCCCCCCGTGCCTCAGCTAGCCACTTTGCATGTATGTGTGTACTATCATACTACACATTATATGTGAGTGGCTTGCTGAGGCACGGGGGGGGGGGGGGGGGGGAAGATAGTCTACAGGTGAAAAACTGAAAAAGTGGGTGGGGTACTTACACCCTTTATTACTAAAAATAGGCTAAAATCCTTAATATTGAAAAAATATTGCATAGTATCAGCAACCGTAGTGCCTACGTCCATTTTAGTATAGTTATCAAATAAAATTTCGATACATTTGAAAAACCTAAAAAATGGACTTATTTTCAGGGATTGAAAATTTCACGTACCCCTCTTGATAAAATCAGTTTAAGTTAGTCTAGAGGAATGGTAAATTTTAAAGATCACTGTTAAGATGTCTTTATAGTACATAGGTCTACAAATTAATGGCAAATATTTCAACTTTTGCTGCCTGAGGAAGGTGTAATAATTTGTCGAAAAATAGGCAAATATGCATTGATACTGTCAGAGGTCCTTTTCCATACAATCGCCTTGCTTACTTTTACGGGATGACCCGACTTCGAATAATCAATTATTTAGCCATTTGTATCTGCTTAACTTATGTCAGGCAGAATTGAATCGCATTAATACATTTCTTAATCAGACTGTTTAATGGTGAATTCCAGTCACTGCCTAAAAAGATCATAAAAATATTATTACTTGTACCAACGCGTGTTTTCTCAAGAAAACAATGTCTTCACTCCCTCTTGGATAGAAATCTGTTCATTTCTCTTGTTTTATAGTAATTTCATGCCCCTTGACATCATCCCTAAAACGTTTCGACATAAAATCTTTCAGTTCAGAAGAGCTTGTTAGGGACCAAGAGACAATATGAAACTGTTAGACACATGCTTTATGGTTACAGTGGACACAAAACACGAGTGTCATTTGGTTGCGCCTCAATAAATTAGTCAGAAAAACAATGGGTTATTTTACCATTTTATTCGCTAATTTACATAAGATGGGCATTCGAGATAGTTTTGATAGGCCCATTCGATTTAAGTGTAGGGGTATCAAGTTTTTATTGCTGTTTTGGTGTTACTTTATTGCCATTTTGGATCCGTGATGGACGTTACAACAATCTTCTTATTCCCAAAGTTTTGCTGAGTCAGAGAATAGGATCGAAGGTTATACAACAATCGTTCCCAGACACAAGCAAACTGATTGCTGGAAAGAAAGATGTTGTAAAAATGCATATGGCGTTCTTGGTTTTTCAAGGACAAGTGACTTCGTGAACTGTCGTCATAGTTCGACAATGCAGATTACAAACTGCATGTATTTATTGATAGAAACAAAGAGGGACGAGACGTTATTTTCGAATAACTAATGTTAGGACAGGAAATGGATTTAGGCAGTACTTCTGTTGTTGTACCTCAGTGTTACGCGTTCTTATCATATGTTCGCTTGTTTTTGGTCTGCTAGCAATATGGACACCTGTACTGCTTCCCAATGTCTTTTTGTTTTATTTTGCAAACTAAAATATAAAATAGGTAAACGCAGATGTTACTGTTGTTTTCATGTGAGGTACCAGAAAAACACCTGTCTGAGAAAGAGCTGCGCAGTCGGTTTCCTGTGCTGTCTGTTGTGAACTGTTGTCAATTTATGTACATACTTCCCTCCTTTTTATTAGTTTTGAGAGCGATAGCCTGTGCGAACAATCGGAATTTTAGGAACATGAATTAAGTGTTCCGGAACAGTGTTCTGAAAGGTGCGCACTGCTCCAGGCGATAGTGGTGTGGGCAGAACAAATAGTCAAAAATGGCGGAAAAGCAGACGTCACAGAAAAATACAAAGAGAATATCAAATTCTTTAATACAATTTTAAAATTGTTGTCACATAAAATTCAGATTGCAACTCCCAAAATGTCGTCAAACAGGAGGGAATGCGTGTCGCTCAAAACGTCATGATTGTCCAGCAGCCGTGCATTTGCCTTTTCCTGCTCGATTGGTACGTTCGATCTTGGAGCTCTAATAGCTGATCTGGCACAGTGCGCACAGCAGAATCGAGCATGAACCAGGTTTCTGAACATTTCCTATCATTTTTACATTTTAACGTTTTTACATCGTTTATATTCAAATAACCATATATTGATTAAAAAATTACTTCCGCCATCCTGCGTTCTGAATCAGCTGTACTAATGAGTGACTGAAACAGGCTCATGTTTGCATTTTCATATAAAATGAAGACCTAAACCTGAGATCCGTAGGTATCAACCCATAATATGAGATTGACTGACTCTCCTTCAGTTATGCTATTTCTAACAACATTCAGACGAATTATAATTTGCTGAAACAAAATTACCTAGTTATTGCATAAAGCCCGTCTGTTACATGTAGCCTTGCACCAAGAAAATGCTCCGTGTAGCGGTTCGCCTTACACCAAGAAAATGCTCCGTGTAGCGGTTCGAATATCGAAGACTCACCTCAGCCAGTCTGCTCAAATTCCTACCTATTTATCCGAACAATGTATCAGTGAAATCGAAAGCGAAAGTTGAAATTAGTATTGAAAGGTCTTGTGTCCTGTCTGCCAAATGTGAGTAGACCCTTTACAGGGGCGTAACTAAGGGCAATTTCATAATACGCACAACCATGTTTTATTCTCTACTTCTTGAAGGGAAAGCTAGTATTTCAGCCACTTTGGTAATTGGTATTGAAATCTTGTATAATTTATAAATTTTCAGCATGCAAATATGCAGGTGCGTTTTGAATTTTGTCAATTTTGACAAAATTTCAATACGCACTTGCGTATTTGCCGTATAGGTAGTTACGCCCTTGAGAAGTACGATAGACGCTTGATTTCTCGAAGACGGAAAACAGGCGACTGGGTGATTCAATGGGCCTACGCAGTATCTCATTACTTTTCTACAATCAAGATAAAATTGATCCAAATTGTCTCGAAGCGATCAAACATATTGCATGTCTATACGATATCCTGTAATTTACTCTTTAAAATTATATATCACTTCCAACTTTAATGGCTTCAGTTCTGGAAGTCTTGAAATCAAATCAATGCTACAGCATTTACTTTAAAGAATACTTGTACTTACATAACATAGATCCTGCAAAAGATAGAGTATGTATGTTCAAAGTTCAAAGGACTAAATTGTAAGCTATATCGAGAGCATAAATTGTGGAGGATTGGCATTTCAGTGCTAGATGAAGGTTGTCTAAGTCATGAAAAGAGTTTGGAATCAACCAATAGTGCAAATGGACTAGTTCTCTAGTTCTATACTGCTTGCCGTTCTGTTCCTGTTTCTCTCTCTCTCTCCCTCTCTCTCTCTCTCTCTCTCTCTCTCTCTCTCTCTCTCTGTTTCTCTCTCTGTTTCTCTCTCTCTCTCTGCAAAATGTTACATGGGTTTTTATTCAAAATATTATAGTTACCTTCAGTTATGCAGGAGTGCGGGAAATACGTAGACATGAATAAGTTCCTGAAACCTGGGCTCTGGCTGCAGTATTGCCGATCATGTATCAACACATTATTTCAGAGACAGACAAACTGGCCCGTAGGTTGTAGGTTATAAAACTTTTTGTGTTCAACTCATATGAACATGGAATTTTCTCTGCTGATAAATATGAAAATGCCAACTAGTGTTGTACTTATCAGTAATTTGCTTTTAATTAGTTGTTAGAGTTTCATGCTGACCTGAGTTATGCATGAAAAAAAATTTTATAACCTTGGGGCAAGGTTTAATGAATATGTGTAATAAAACCAGTGTGACGCACATTTTCTCAGAACTTGAAAAGTAGAAATCATGCATTGATACATGTAATGCAATTAATATCTTTCTGAATGATTAATTGACCTATCAGGAAAAGACAACGGTCAAAACTTTTCATGCAAAGTCGAAAATTCAAATCTTTTGGCGCTAATTCCCCTGTTAATGGTATTATTAATCTGGAAACAAAAAAGTGTTTAAATTGAACATGTCTTGAATTCAATTGTGAAGCGCGGTGGCTCAGTGGTTAGTGCACTTGAATCTGAAGCCAGAGGTCGTGGGTTCGATCCTCACCCGAGGCGAAATCTTCCTATGTCCGAACGCGTTTTTCTAGCATCATTTGCAGGGATGATGCTAACAAGTGGGCCGTCCTTCGGATCGGGACATTAACTGGAGGCCCCTGTGCAGGAAGAGTCATCCCCTGTGCAGGTTAAAGATCCCTACTATAGCTACATGGCTATATGTAGGCTTTCATCCTGCAATACCGGAGTGTACAAAAGTACACCGTCTGTGTCCCTTTCGGGGATTAAGGCGTAAATGGCAGACAGACAATGTAAACAAGAATTGGAAAATCCTGTTAATGTCCGAAACAAGAGAAGTTGTTGAAATAACTAAAGAATGTATGTCAAGTAAAACATTCAGGTTCCTTAAGTCTTAATAGCTTTTAGTCTGTTGGGATATAATGCAATGACTTTAAATGTAGATTGCAACAATCTTTCACAGAAAACCGCTCTAAGAATTATGGTCTTCAATTAAAGATGTTCCCATAAGGCAAATATATTCTGGAACCAATATGTAGGTCGATCGTTTGACTTGAAAAGATTTGAGACCTATTATACCACAGAGGATATAGGGACTTGGACAGAACTGACTGAGGCAAGTTGTGGATCCATAGGCTTCTTTTACGCTATTTTATCATGGTAGATTCAGACCAGTATTATCAGGGTCACCCCTGTTTACTATTTCAACAGCGAATGTTGAGCCCATCACTGGATCATAAGCTATTCATTTGTTATATATATAACAGTATTGTCTATGGTGTACCAAAAGGTTCAAAACTACCGATACCGGTCCACGTATAAAAAAAATACCATTGCACCTCCAATTTTAGCGGTGAACCTTTAAATTTTATTAGTGGACCGATAATTTTTATACGTGGACCGCTATTTTATAGGTCAATCTATATTTATCGGTCCATCGATACTTAGAATTTATAGGCGCAGCGATAAAATAACAGGTGCATCAATAAAATTACAGGTGCACCTGTGAAGGTATCGGTGGACCGATAAAATTTATCGGTGGACCGATATTATCGCTGCTCGTGGATTTTACAAGAGCAGCGATACAGTTAGACCAATCAGGCGTTAATACCAGCTAGACAGGATATCTGATGGGCTCTTTAATATATAAGATCAGCGCCAAAACGGTTCATGAAAAATTTAAATGTGGACCGCTAAATCTATCGGTAGACATATCAATTTTATCGGTGGACCGATTAAATTTATAGGTCCACCGATACTTTCATAGGTGCACCTGTAATTTTATCGCTGCTCCTGTATAATTTATCGGTCCACCGATACATGCGTAATATCGGTGGGCCGATAAAATATAGGTGGAACTGTAAATTAGTGGTTCACCGATACAATTTATCGGTCTATCGATAAAATTCATGGGTGCACCGCATAAATTTAGTGGTGCACCTATATTTATTTATAGGAGGACCGGTATCGGTAATTTCACCCTTTTGGTACACCATAATTGTCAAACCTGTTTTAAGGGGAACCCAATCGGGACACAGAAAGTGGCTGCTGAAGGCAGATGGTCAACTTACATTGTTTTCTGGTTTAGGGTACCTAGAAAAAAATGGCTGTCTAAGACAGGTGCCTCCTTAATACACAGTGCGACTGGTTAAGATATTCCAGTCGTCTCTATCAGTAGCATTTCATGGTTTGGTGAAATACATGTACAAAGTCGAAGCAAATAGGGAGATTCCACCGAAGTGGGATAAATGGAATTTGAAACAGAAGCCTTGAGCTCTTCTACTCGGCACGGCGCCATTACTTTGTATTCCAGAATCGGTATTGGATAACTGGTACCTAAACCGTATGTTATTTCTTTGCAATATTTATATTATCAGTGCATAGCTCTCCATTAACCCAATTAAGTGATGCGGGAGTCAATGTTGTTTACAATTCAATAATTACATTGTGCCACGTGCTTTAGAGTGACAGCTCATCTCACTAACTAGCACGTGAAATCTACAACATGCCATGTACTTGAATGGCTAGTAAACATTGAGTGACAGCTCGCTACGCCTACTTGCACGTGAAATCTACAGCAGGAGGTGGAATTTACTGGTAGGCAGTGACAATGAGGCTGTTCCAAACTATTGCGAAATTCGACCGGTAATGTTTTTAAAACGATTCTTGTATATGTGTTTCTTATTTTTGTTTATCTTTTTATTGATCAAAAGCATTGTTTAATAATATAATATAAAGAATGAACGCTATTTTTAAACGTTTACTGAAGTATAAACTACATCGGGTCAAGAGCAAAGTTTACGTAAACCCCTTCGGGGTTCACTTCATTTGATAACGTCGTGTCATAAAAATCGTGTGACAACACGTGTAATAACACTTTGGCGCGTACACGTAAGGTCATTGACAACGTCCTTGTCAATAATGCATTTTTATTGACATAATGTTCAGTTTGGCGGCGTTGAAATCCCATTTTTAAGGGTCATATGATAAACAGAATCTTACACTTGTGGTCATTTCATATGAAATTTATGAAACTCGCCGAAGGCTAGTTTCATAAATTTCATATGAAAAGACAACTCGTGTAAGATCCTCTGTTTACAGTGTGTCTTTTTATATTACTTGGTGTATTTAAAGAGACAGTGATTAGGAACTGATATAATGAAATTCCATGTATGACCCGTTTAAACTGTTTCTGGTTGACATGTAAAGAAAACAGATTCTTCTAGCCCATAAATGCCTGGCGGCCTGTGAAAGGAACATAGGCAAACAAGTGCAGGCCCAACCCAGATGCCCAGTTGTCTGCACAGTTTGCATACAACTTACAGAATTTTTATAAAAAGAAATGGGGGTACGCTAAAAGTGATGAATACGCTCATCCACTTTGTAAGGATAGAAAAATTCACTGGGTATAAACGGGTTAATACTATAATAGTCTAACAGTGCCACGTCATCAAAAGGCCCTTTAGGCCTTTGTGGGAGCCTAAGAGTGTCATCTTTAATCACCAACCAAGTGTGGATTCATTAAAGCATATTCCTGTAAATCATGATTTGGCAATATGCCGTTTCAGAAATACTATAACAAACATTGTTACGACGTGGCTTGGCAATATCATATTATGTCCGTTTATTAATATTAAAAGGCAATGATTGTTTCGTGTCTTTTTTTAAACATGGAACAGCATTTTATTTTTACACGCCAAAACAAGTCGCAAGGCAGTGCCTATTCATGATATCAGTGTTTGCCAAGGAGATATTTGAGAAACTTTTGTTGTTGCTTAAAGCCATCAGCTCTGTACCACTGAGTTTCTCCAAATGAAACTTGTAATGTGTTAAATTTAGGGTTGGCCAAACTTCTTAATCAATTGGAAGTAGTATCCATGGGCCAAGAGCTAAAGCCCCAGTACCACAGAGCTTGCGACCGCGGCGCGACCCCTCGGCGACTAAAAAAATGACAATCGCAGAGAGGTTGCAGAAGTCGCAGTAAGGTTTTATAATGGCCGCAACAAGGTCGCCGATCAAAATTAGTCGCAGCCAGTCTTTTGAGCATGCACAAAAGACTAACCGCGACTGATTCTGATCGCAGACTGGTTGCAATGGTTTTCTAGAAGTCGCCGATCGTATTATTTTAGTCACCGACCGGTCGCATATCGGTTTCCTCAACACTTTGGCTCTGAAATATTGCAACCTTGCAGCGATCTATCAGCGACCTATCTGCGATCTGTCGGAGAACGTTCGGCGACTGACCACTGATGAGACGGCGGCTCGTCGACGATTGGTCGGCGACCGATCGGCGACTGGTCGACGATTGATCGCCAACAGGTTGCAGTGCACCGATATATCGCCGAATATTTGCAATGCCAGCTTCAACAAAAAGCTGTCTTCGCATCTTGGCATCATTTCTTCAACAGCGTTCAAAGCGTTCGCAGAGGAAGCCGAAAATAAAGACAGCGGCGCCAGATGACTCTCGAAGTTCAAACGTCTGCTTCAGATGAGGAAGGTGGAATCAAAGAGACAAATACAGGATGAAGTTGAGCCGAAAATGTCAGATGCTGAAAGTGTAAGCTTAGAGGCGGAGGGTCCGAGCAGGAGCAAAAGATCACAGGCACAGAAAACATGGGTAGACGCTACACGTATTATATTCTTGTCAACACATTTTATTAAAATAATTTTTGATCGCAAAACGGTCGCCAACCAGCTCTGTGGAACCGCAGCTCAACAGCACTAATTGTCTTTTTCCTTTGCAACACATCGTCTCAACACGCTTAACCAATCTGTGAAGTGTCATGCATCAATCCGGGATATGGCATTTTGGCACGGGCAGTAAATAAAAAAAAGTAGTGAATGTTGTCTTTCTTGTTTGGGACATATTGTCTTGATTAGATAAACTTGTCTGTGAAACTGCATATTTAATTTCCATATGGTTCTGGAGTTACCGGTATAGACTGGACATCGACTTTGTCAAAGACTGAAACAATGAGTTGTCTTCTGTGTTTGCTACTCATCGCCTCGATATAATTATTCCATGCTATAATTCTGGTTCACGAGTGAAGGGCCGGGCAAGAATTTCAGCAAGGGCGTATTACTCAAAACTAAGAGCGCAAGAGTTGTTTGCGGCACATCGTCTCGTAAGATAAACCTACTGTAAAGTGCCATTGCTAAATTCTATACGATTTAGTAGTTATAGCTCGGACACGGATTTGTGGGAATGGCAGATAGCTCAAACGTTGTCTCAATAAGATAAAGCATCTATGAAGGTTCATGACTTCATTCAATACGGTACACAGATTTTGAAAAGGGCAGTTAATTTAGTAAGTAATATCGCGAGAGGTGTCTTCTTTGTTCGAGACACATCGCCTCGATAAGAAAGCCTATCTCTGAAGTTTCATGGATAAATTCCATACGATTCAGGAGTCATGGCCAGGATACGTACATGTATTATTGGAAGAGCAGATAACTCATGGTTAAATCAGCGAGTGTTTTCTCTATTCCTTGTTTGCGACACATCATCTAAATATCTTATCTAAATATCATCTAAAAATTCATCTTAGCATCTATGAAGTTTTATGAATAAACTCCATATGGTTTCGGAGAAATGGCCCAAACAGCGATTTTTGCAAGGGCAAATAATCAAAACACTAAATACATGAGAATTGTTTTCCTTCTATTGATAAGATAGACCCAACTGCGAAATTCCTTGGATTAATTCCTTGTGATTTAGGAATTATAGCCCGGATACAGATTCTTTGCTAGGGCAGATAATTCAAAAAGTAAAAGCGTGAGAATTGTCTTCTTTGTTCGCGATTCCTTGTCTCGATTAGATTTACGACGATTTAGGTATTAAACGCGGACACGGATATATGGGCAAGGTCGGATGACTAAAATATAAGGTCCAAGTTGTCTTCCCTGTCCACGACACATCGTCTCGATATATGAAACCTACTTGTGAAGTTTCATGAAAAATTTCCATACAGTTTAGGAGCTAGGGTAGAAGGACGGACACACAGACAGACGGACAACACAATGCCCTTCCGCCATTCTGGCACAGACTTCCTATTTTATGTAACCTGTCTACCACGTTGGTAATACCGATTTCCCTACCGTGATGCGTTGTCGACCGAGCCAATCAATTACCGTACATGCACAAATGGTTGTCGACCGAGACAATCAACAACAATATCAGTTCGGTCGACAGCCATTTGTTAAAGTATCATTTACCGTGATTGGTAATGCTAACGACTGGATCTTCGGTCGAAAGCCATTTCTATAGTGCCGTCTCGATCGAGAGCATAGGTAGCGATATTAACACCGTGTCCTCTGCCCTTCGTAAATTAGACAAATTGCGTAATAATTTGGCTAAAAGTCGGGACCATTTCCAATCTAAAATGAACCCTAATGCCTAGTGGGGGTTTCCTTCCAAAGCAACCCAAAACAAATCAGACGGAAGTAGATTTTGGTGTTGTTTTGGAGGAAATCCCGCGTCTTATAACTGAATAAATACGGGAAGATCCCTTCGCTAGTCTAGACTAATAATTTAAGATAAAATCTCGCTTCTATACTGATCAAAAAAGCAGTAGTCTAAAGCGTTTTGTATAATAATATATCACTCTTAAGTTATGCCATACAAATATTTTATGTCATTTATACACGTTATTATTAAAGAGTCAAACCATTTTATTACTAGTTACAAATGTGAGAGGATACTATAATTACTACATATGGACAGGAAAAGACGCGTGCCAGCGTGTGCCAAAAAGATTGAAACTGACAAAAAATACAATTATTTCCGGTTAAATAAACTTCAAAGACTTTTAAACCGAGCCATGGAAATGGGACTGTACGGCTTGGGGGCTTTGACCAACTTGTGGGACCTTCATATTAATAGGGGTGTCCGCTTGCGTGAACAATGCATGGAGTCTACTAAACAGCTAGAAAAGATGACTACCCCAAACGCGGATGCGCAGGCTGACCTGGGTATTCGTTTGTGGCGTTTGCAGCTAAACATACCTTTATTTCGCAGCTAATGTATCGTATAACAAATTATCTTAATCCCATTGCTTCAAATCATTATATTCTCCAGTTTTTCTATGGTATATCATTGCTATCAGCTCGTACATGTATTCTTTCAGCTGGTGTTGTTATGTGCATTTTGATTGCATCAGTACCTGGTCATTTGCTTTTTAACTATTTTTATTGAATAGAAACTTTCGTTTATAGCTTTTCGATGAGTTCATTGTCTTTCGCATAAGACTGTCATACGATTGCATGCTGTACGTCTTCATCCACTTTGGTGTAAAAGGATTTAAGGTGCACGGGTTTCCCGCATATGTTCAAAGAGAACCAACTCTTATGGCTATATATTTGCTTCCTGATCAGCAAACCCTCCCACAATGGGGTCTGCTCTTTAACGAAAACATCTACTTTAGAAGGGAGACAAAATTGAAAATGGCAGGGTTGTTTACTGACCGTTCCAAGGCGGTATTTCTGTTGTGGTTCTTCAATGTCACGTATTTATATATCCGCCTTTGTGTGGTCTTTTGGCCATATGGTGACCTGTATAGCTGTCCGCTTTGTTTTCTGTTTTATTTTGTAATTAAAATAGGTAAAATAGATGTTATTGTTGCTTTTAGTTAGGGTAGCTGAACGACAATCGGTTTGGGAAAGAGCTGTTCATTCGGTTATCCGTACGTGTCTTTCATGAACTTTTGTCAGTTAATGTACATGTATATACTTCTTTCCGTTTTGGGTTCGAGGGTGGAATATGAGATCTACTGAATTAGTTCCTGGAGCCGTATTCATAAAACGACTTAAGTGGTTGCTATGCTGTTGCTAAGGCTGAATTTCTTTGAAGCAGATTCCCTACATCTATGAAATTTGGTCTGGAGGAACAGTCTTTGTAAGACTGTTCCTCCAGAGCAAATTTCATAGTTGTAGGGAATCTCCTTTATACATATTTAGCCTTAGCAACATAGCTTTGAAGGAGATTCCCTACATCTATGAAATTTGGTCTGGAGGAACTCCAGAGCAAATTTCATAGTTGTAGGGAATCTCCTTTATAGATATTTAGCCTTAGCAACAGCATAGCAACCACTTAAGTCGTTTTATGAATACGGCCCCTGGTCATTGCCTGTCTATTTACTTTGCTTTCCCTGAACGTATGAATATTCATTAAAATGTTAAACTATATACGATAAATTACATCGTGTGATTATATCTGGAACAAAAGACGTGTATCCAGTTTGCAAAACAAAAAGCATACAAGAAAACGAAAGGTGTCCTAAATTATAGTAAACCAATTAAGGCAATTGAAATGGTCAGTTTTTGGTTTTGAGATATTCAATAAATTGAGCAGTATGCTGTTTTCCCTGAGCCTCATTTCAATCCGCATTGACTACAGGTAATGAAGGGTAAAGTTAAAACTGAATTCAACATCTCTGACACGACACCTCTCTTCATCATCAGTGGGAAATTTGCGCTGTTTTAACACTGGCTAGTTTTAAGATTTACATGTATCTGAATCTTGGAAATCTCTCTCTCTCTCTCTCTCTCTCTCTCTCTCTCTCTTAAGCTATTAATGCATAGTGAACTCTACTATCCTCATAATTGGATGAGTCCATTCACCTTTTTATATTTTTCCTCAGTTTCTTGAAATTTTGTGCAACTACTGAAGATCCTGATCAGACGCCGGAATCTGCGGCGTCGTATCTTGGTCTGCTCTGTTTGACTATATTTTGTGTCTATATTTCACGGAAGATGGTGGTTATGGCCTTATTGTAATTTTCATGATCCTGCGTTCATTTCATAGCAGAACTTACAGGGATGTTTTAAAGTTTTTACAAAATTCGAGCACGTACAGTGTTCATGGGAATTTCACACTGGTTAACCATGTTTCCAAGGAGTTACAAAACGAAAAAGGGCTGTTACGAAACGAAAAATGTCACAGTTACCAAACGACCTAATGACAAGGTCGTTCGGTAACTATGACTCTTTTTTCGTTTCGAAAAATCTCTTTTTCATCGGATTGTTTGGTAACCATGACTCTGTTTTAGTTTCGTAACAGCTCTTTTTCATCGGGTTGTTTGGTTACTATGACTCTTTTTGTTTCATAACAGCTCGTTTTCGTTTCGTAGCAGCTCTTATTCTCACTCCTTTACCATTTGGGGGTTCACGTATATGAGTCTTTGACTTTTTCTTCATTATTGATAATGCAAAAAATCAAATGCACATATAGGAACCATCAACTGGTCAAGTAGTTCGAATAACCGGGAATTTAAAACTATACAAACTAAGGTATAATAAATATATTTATATTATGTTTGCCTTGCATTTTACATCTTTATCCGTCCATCTAAATATGTGCAACGGCAGCAAATGGTTCAAAAGAGTGTAAAAAATCTGTGAGAAGAGATTTACATCACCAGCTGAGGTTTTTTTATTTTGTTTTATTCTCGATAATGTCCTTAAATGGTACCAAATGTGCAATTACTGAAGGGTTATTAGATAAGAGCCTCTTCCTTTGAGCCACGATAAGAGAAACCCTGCCATAAGATAAACCCAAACTGCGCATGCGCTAACCAGACTGCACATATGTGCAGTCTGGTCAGCGCATGCGCAATTTGAATTAAAAATATTTGACATTAAATGTTATTGTAACCGAACTGAGTACAGACTGGCCGGAGTTGGCATGAATAATGGCTGCTCATGCTATGCGTTTTATGGCATATTTTTCCCAGAACGGACTCATTTCGACAGTGATATTCGCTGTGCAGAACATGATGGAACTAATGTGCCTGATTGGGGTAATGGAAGTGCTCGTGACACGTAATAAAGCATAAAGATGTGTTAAAAGGGTGAACGCAACTTGAAAGAACCTCTAACAATATTTGGGCTTGGGGCAAAAGCGTTAATTGCACAAGCCTTGAATTACGACAGACAGTCATTTTTGTTTTCTTTTTATTCAAGACTGCTACCATATGTGTGTGCATGTAAACATGCCTGTATTTTGTCAAAATAATGCATACGCATGCAAGAATATGACACATGAGTTCGCAAGGACATTAATTCAAAATATTTATATTGTCAGTGCATTTTATTGAGAACCCCTATGGTAAACCATTAGAGCGTAACGTAGTTTATACTTCAATAACTACATCGGCTCACAAGACGTTACATGACGTTAAGGTACGTCAAAATGAACCATGATTTTTCCGATCTGATTGGACGTAGGCGACTTAATGACGTCGTTGATACGTCGTTGACGCTGTTCCGTTTTTAGTAGACAAACTGCGTATAAATATCTTTCTGCTTCACCTGTAGCCCCTAACGCAAAATAGATAGAAATTTTTCTGCTGTTTATCGAAGTATAAACTACATTGGGTCGCTAGCAAAGTTTACTTTGCACGCGATCCAATGTAGTTTATACTTCGATAACATCAGAAAAATGAGATTCATTCCTAAAAAAACACTCTTAAACCCTGATCAGTTGGTGTCATTCTTGTGTGTTTGGTCATTGCTGCTCAGAATCTAGAAGCCCTAGTACCTCTGTAGGTGAAGCGCTGGCCTGCTGGTTACAGTCTACTAAATATCACTTGGACTTGCCTCGCCCTTTTCAGAGGAGTACTAAGTTTACACTATAACGGAGAGGACGTCGCCTGTCAATCATGCATGTTGTATTTCACAAAAAGACCAACAAATGATAGATAAACCTGAGAAATGTTTTATACCAGGAGAGGATGAGGTTGATCCCTGGACGGAATAAGAATATGCTTATTTATTTGGGGCCATATTTCACCCAGCCTGGCGACTAAATGAGTTTGGAAGCAAGTGCATGTTTTTTATCTCAAACTGATGGGCTAGGATGACACTAAAGCAAGACAAGGTTTGAAAAACTTGGTATGTACTTTTTTAGGGTAAAATGGCCAGATGTAAATATCATCGCCAAACGAAAATTGATGGTGCATTTTAACATCCTAATCTACCGGTCCCGGGTCGAGCCTTGGTGGAAGCGGTAAATTTCTCAATCGTAAACAGGGTTTCATTGCACACAGCCTTTCAGTATCACCCTCCCTTCGTCCTGATACTGTTGAAAAGAAAGCAAAATCTCAAGGCATCCATCCAGTTATCCATCCATCCATATAATATCAGTACAGACACTCTTTTATATTTATTTTGAATTGTTAGGTTTTCATGCTAAAATTTAGGTTTGCACACACATTATATGTCAGTTTGCTTTTTAAAGAGTACACCTCAATGTTTTACCACCATTTTTACAAAAAGAAACAATTTGCATGACTTCCTGGTCTACTCATGAAGGAAAGAACTTTATCCTGTAGGAGCATTTATTTCCTTTAGAGCTGGCCACCATTAACATGAACATGATGAAAGCAACCGTGAAACTAGTAGTGTTGTTTCCCTGAAAGTGTACCCATTCACCATAAAATCACCAAATCAGGCCCCGAGGTTATAAAACTTGAGTGCATTCTCAAACTCAAAATAAAGCACACTGATTGGCTGCTTCCGAGCACACGCTCGGAAGCAGCCAATCAGTGTGCTTTATTTTGAGTTTGAGATTAGTCTCAAGTTTTATAACCTCGAACCCCGGGTTAGGTGCAAAGATTTTCTTAAAATACTGCCATGCTCCTTTCTCAAAACATGGCTCATTTCGTAGTTGTTGATTTCTATCGGAATTCTTCGTAGTAATGATCTGGAAGAATTGACCTGTATGCTCACGGAATATTTTTGAATTTTTGACACACACTTTGTGCACAACGTCAATTCATTGCACTTCATTTCACTTCAGTCTTTACAATACTGATGAAAATTCAGGTATGATTTATGAACCACCTGCTGGTCTTAACGGACCATGCACAGGATAATCAAGGTATCAATCAGACATATAACTAGCTCTAATTACAAGCACCAGAAAACGCCAAAAGTGAATGTACTTACGTTTGATGCGATGCAGTATGCCGACTTTGCCAACGAAAGTATGTTTAACTAAGGGAAGTACAAAGATAGGGAATGACCAGGAGCTGTTATACATACAGGATCTTGTATTATTGAATTTAATATAAAATAAGCCCTGCTTATAGGCGAGCACATCGCTCTTTACAATGTTCTCCAGAGTTACAGAGTGGAGTAATAGAACTGTATTATTTCTTCATTGCAGAATTTACACATAAATTCTTGTACAGCATTGCTATCCCTACAGGTGGTGTTTTTGTCGTAAGAGATTTGCAATGAAATTATTGCAACTCAGCTGCAGCGAATTCCGTCGGACAAACTGGTTAGAAACTGTCAGAGAAAAGCTTTTCCCCTAGTAGCGTTTCCCCACGGAAAACAGGCTGTAATTCTTTTCATTTCTTCTCTACGTCGCTTTCTAATTCCATTAAATTTCGTCCAATGCTCATGCTCCTTGCATTTTGTGTACTGACCGTGTAGTGATCTACCGCCACAGAAGCGGTTAAAGTTGACACCATCTTGTTTTTCTCAAACGGAATGTTTGACGTGATTACGTATCGTAGCAACCGACCTCTATTATTTTGTGGAATTCTATTCAAACCAGTCCAATTTGGATAATACGGAAGGGGAAGTTGGTGTCGTAACGAAAGAAATTTCATTGAAAGTAATGTATTTTGTAGGCAAAAATATGCAATACCAATCTTCTACCATAGAGCTCCCGCTCTTTCAAAGCTCCTTCGGAGCTTTTAATTGCGCCTCCATCGAGTGCTCGCTATTCAACTCGTTGGGAAACAAGAGGGTTTTGAGTTATAAAATTATTGCGTAAGTAAATAAATTATATATTTTTTTAAAAAATCATGGTGTACTCAAGAATTAATGAAAAAGGACATCTTACGACTTTACTGTAACTTGTCACTTGCTGTCATATATACCAAAGAGTGAGGAATATTACCGCTGAGGTGCGGGGTGAACGTCGATATGAGAATTGGAATACTACTACTATAAAGTCAGATGAAACGCAAACCATTGCGAACTGACACTTTACCTGTAACCTACTAATTTCTATCAATCTAGCCTATCTTTCGTAAACTCTGTCCTGGTAGTGACCTATCATAAAACCGTTGGAACTTAAACTAGCATTCTAACTTTATCTTCAGTTTTTGATGGCTTACCGTTGAGCCACTTGGGTAACGTCGATACGAGAATTGAACAGAACAGAACAGAACAGGCTTATTCAAAATTGTAGATACATTTTCCTTTGTGCTATTTTTGTCATTTTCGCAAGTATGTTAATTCAATAAGGAAAAAGTTGAATGTTAGACCGTATTCCATTAAATAGAGTGTTAAAGTGACACAACCCAGTCTTAATGCGTTCACCAATGCGGCTGAAAATGCATTAGTGTCAAGCTACATATTGACCTTTTCATGTACACACCGACCTGTCGCCCTTCTGGTATGAATGAATGTTTTCGTGTTCAACAAAGCTTTAATAACCGTTTAACCCCAAATGTTTGCACTTGAAAGAGTTCAGCTGTCAGTTTAACAAGACTTGAATTCCCATTGAACAAGATGTTAATCCCTAATCTGAAAGGACGACCGACAGAATAAAAGTTTAAGCTTCAGTTTCAAACCACCTGTCATAAGCCTAACGCTGGCTGACGGCCTTAAATTACCATCATTATTATTTTTTCTTAATTCTCTTTCATATTCAATTTTTTCCACAATACATTTCAAAGGATAAATGTAACCATGATATCAAAATTATACAGCTTAAGTAATTGGCGCGTGCCGTCAGAAGTCAAGTTGACGCTCGGATCTAAGGAGATACAATGAGAGAAGCTGCTTTGCGGCACACGTCATGCACTTGCCCAGAACAGGTCTACGCGGGCATTAAGGAACTTGTTTATTCCAGTCCACAATAACAAATATGGGAATCCCTTAAAAATAAGAATTACAAAATTAGAGGGAAAGTAGAAGAAAGCGATGCAACCAGAGAAAGCCTGCCTTCCAAGTGCATAGACGACGGGTACAACATCTAACTAACATTGTCCAAATATCCATGTCTTTTGGACAACGTAAGGTAGACGTTTACCAACGTCGCGTTTGAAAAACTTCTTACAAAGACTGTTCCTCCAGAGCAAATTTTATAGTTGTAGGGAATCTCCTTTATAGAAATTCAGCCTTAGCAACATCATAGCAACGGCTTAAGTTGTTTTATGAATACGGCCCCTGGTTAGGGCAAATGACAACTATGCATCTCTTAGTCGGTATCAGTAGCAGCCGTCACAGAAACAAGTACAGGAAATTGATTTCATAAAAAATAAATGAATAAACGCAACGAAAAACAGACACTACAATATGAGAACTTATATATAACATAAAAAACCAATCTTTAAACTTCTACTTTCATCGACAACCAACTTTTAAACTACGTTAGGGAGAAAATGCTTGTTTTCCCGCAATACCTTCAGTCACTCGAACTTTAAACAAAGTATATGGGGAACCAGCACCTAGGTTTTGCACATCCTGCCCCTAACACCAACTCGGATAGGAAAACAATATAGACGGGATAAAAAGTAGAACACGACAAGGGAGAAGTCAGGAGGTCTGGGGCCGTATTTATAAAACTACTTAAGTGGTTGCTATGCTGTTGCTAAGGCTAAATGTCTTTGAAGGAGATTCCCTACAACTATGAAATTTGCTCTGGAGGAACAGTCTGAAAGACTGTTCGTCCAGAGCAAATTTCATAGTTGTAGGAAATCTCCTTTATAGAAATTAAGCCTTAGCAACAGCATAGCAACGACTTAAATGCTTTTATAAATACGGTCCCAGCTCTTTCCCAGCAGATGGTCGCAAGGCTATCCTGAATAATGTACAAAAATGTCAAAGAAGCAGGGAATACCGACAAACAATGATAATTATAGTAAACCAGAACAGAAGCACCGCCTTGGAACGGTCAGCAATCACTGAAAGGACTTAAACCGGTTTTACATGTAGTTTTAAAGTCGTATTAGCGTCAAGTCGATGTCATGACTCTGCACTGACGTTGTAATACGTTGCATTAATATTGTGTGCTTGTGAGGACCCTTAAGTATTTACTTGTTTAACAACACTCTGTATTTTGTTTTATTTCTTTTCAGATAAGGTTTCAAGTTTAACAGAATCAGTATGGTTCACTCTGAAGTATTATTTCCCCTAAAAGAACAATGACTGAAATGTGCAAAAGGAACAACTGACTGCAATTAAATGCTCCAACGTGCCAAGTGTTTTGGATTAATTTGCCCACGAAAACGAATTAGGACCCTTGAATAAGGTAAGTTCTTTCCACAAGAATACCTCTCCTGAGAACGGACACGTGTTTGTCATGAAAGACGACGTTTGGAAATGTCCACCATTTCTCTTATGGTGTATTTTCTTTCTACTTTGGACGGTTGGAATGATAACCAGCTATGTGGCTATATATTCTATAAGCGGATATTAACAGTTGACTGGCAAAAGCGGTAATACGTTAAATCGCTATTGCCAGTTGAATTGTAATAGCCAGTTCAATGTAAAAACGCTATAGCCAGTTGATTGGTGATAGCGATTTCGACGTAACATGGTTATTACAAGTCAACTGGCACAAGACCTTTCCATATTCCATATGCATATCGCCCGTTTTCATTATCACTCCTCGAAATTTCGACTGCTGTCGTGTAAGACTATATGTATCATAGGTTGTTTTATAAAATCTTCGCAAACACTGGGACCTTGATCAGGCATCGACTTACAGACACAGTTTTGTTTTGTGTTCACATTAATATATTTACACTCGTCGACAATTTCCTTAGATGAACCTATACTCGGCTGACGATGTTGATACATCCATAAACAACACACGTTCACGCGACGTAAAGCGTAAGTGACGTCACGGATATTTCAGGTAGTGAATTGGCCGACGTAATGTTCGATATACGTCATGTCATAGTGACGGCTGGTTGAATAATAACTATTCTTTGTCCTTTCCATGGCGTTAAATTA
Organism: Ctena decussata; assembly: GCA_963989385.1. Classification (NCBI taxonomy): domain Eukaryota; kingdom Metazoa; phylum Mollusca; class Bivalvia; order Lucinida; family Lucinidae; genus Ctena; species Ctena decussata. The sequence continues at coordinate 78,094,803 of OZ022504.1, forward strand.
GTCAAAACTTCACAAATAAGTAACAAAATTGATGTGAAAACATAGCATAAATATAAAAGATACATTTCATTTTTCGGAAGTTCTAGGAAGTACGAATGCAATGGGTTCCGTGCAAAGTTTAAGTGACGCCCCAACTTTGCAGGTAACCCTTTGCGTTTATACTTCCATGAATATCCGGAAAGTGACATTTGTTTCTTAAATGAAAGCTCGCCTTAAAACGTACACTCAGGTAAACCTCCATATTATTTAAAGTATGAACAAGCTTCGTGACTTCCTCTTTCCTTTCATGAATAATAAAGCACTTTAATGAAAGGGGCAGCTCTTAAAGAACAGAATTATGTCCTTTATGCATTGGCCCCATGGAGAAAGGAGATGAAGTGAAAAATGACATGTTGATCTCCTGAAGACTTACCTATTCAATTCATTTTCGGCATCGTCGGATGGAGGATGACTTGCGATTTTACGTCCTTTTCGACAGAATTTCAGTCTAATCAGGACAATGGGAGGATGATAACGAAAAGCTGTGTGCTGTTGAGACCAGTTTACGGTTGAAAGGATCTCCGCCCCAGCAAGCTTCGAACTCGGGACCATTATATCAGCAGGCCAGCGCTTAACCCACTGAGATACCGGGGCTTCTCATCGGATGGAACAATCAATACGGTTTCAGAGCAATGCCTAACAATACTTTAATATTGGTATGATGGCCTTGTAGATAACAAAATAATAATGGTTTCACTTGATAGAATCCTGATGAATGTCATCTTTACACTTCCCTTGAACCGCCATTTTTTCAATACATTTCTGCTACTTTAAACACACAGCTGGCATACGTAGCGTAATAATCAAATTAAATTCAGCAGTTGCTTGTGGGTTTGCGAACAAAGAATGCTCTTTTAAAGCTTGCGAAATTGGTAAAATGTAGGGCGTTAGAATACAAAGACTTGAACACAGTCTTCGGTACCATAGAATCTGGTTCATTATAAACATGATTTAACGGGCATACTTCAAAATACTCTTCAGAAAAGTATCTGACTAAGCGTATCCCTGTATGATGCACACGCGGGTAACGGTTATTACATGTTATGTTATCCCTAAATAGCGTCGGTTTTACTGGTAAACAGTGTAAACTTTATTTGCACAGAAAATTCACGGAACTTTTAAGCGGATTCTCTACTGCACGGTTGTTGACCTTGGATTTTAAGTCATTTGTCCCTGACCAAGTACCCACCTGATGGTATTGTGGGTTTTGGCAGAGAGTTTTTGTTGATTAAATAACCAAAGAAGCCAAACATACTGTCCGTTTCTGTTTGATGTGTTCTCGAAAACATATGTATAATTTTGCTGATTGTCGATCGCGGTTAGATCTACCCTACTTTTGGGTCGCCGCGTTTCAGAGTTACTAAATAAGTAATGTTTGTTTTCGTTACATAACCATCAACATATTAATCCAAAACTAGATCCCTACGATTGTGTGGATCTTGTTTATGTCATAAAACAGGGTACACGCTTTGAGACAGAGGTACCACGTGAAAGAGAGTGTAGACTAAGAATAGACTGTTGAGGGAAAATGCATCGAGTATTAAATTCACCTATAGTATGTATATCATAAAAAAAAATAAAAGAAAAAAGATGTAATCCTTCCGTTAATATATGACTCAAACTTGATGTTAGACTAGAAACAGTTCATCCGTTTTATTCATATACATACGCCATACATCCTCCCTTCTAAAATAAAACAATTGATTCTGTTGGCACCAAATGAATGACAATATTCTGTTCTTAAAATCTGGAGAGAAAGTATCAGAAAGGACCGTGGTGAATTTTTATAATCGGTTCGGCTGGTTCCAGTCTAACTTGATGTCTACATGTACTTGGTTATTGCTTGGATTTTATTTCACTTTTATCACTGCTTGCCTGAGTTATAATGTGTCACCAACAAAGAAACCGCGGTGAATACCTCCCAACGTTTTCGTTCAGGAAACTGGGAGTTATATTTAATTGCCATGAAAACTAACGAAATTTAATTTCACGCTGTCATATTGAAATTTGCATAATTTTGGGACAACAGATTTTTAAGTAGGCCCTCGCGACTCAAGCGTGCGGATAACATGTTTTATTTCTGTTTTAGTGTTGTTTTGAAATTATTTATGGCATTTAATTGCCATTATGGCAATGTGCCTATTCCCACAGATGCACAGAAGACAATGAGCAAAGGGGTGTAAATGCTCAAATGTGCTAAGAATAATGAACATTTGTAATTGATATTTTGAGACAGATTATGTAATATCATTTATGGCATAACAGCATGCCACAAATGAAGTATTGTCTTAAGGACGTCGAGTGTGCGGAAAACGCGAAAGAAAAATAAACATTTTTATCGGAAAGTACCGCGAAATGGGCCTTTTTAATCCATAGAACCATTATTCAACTTTTTCGACATTTCTCACCTTTCGCACTGGGTATCTCGGGTTCAGTTCCCAAGAGTGGCACATGTCCAATCAAACGTTTCAATTTAAGAGCCCCGACACGAGAAAACCAACAAAGTGGTTGTGCGCCCAGCGCAGACTCAGAACAACCTGGGCATGCGCCCATTCTGGTCAGAGTCTTCGCTGTCCGCATGAAAGAAACTTAGACCCTTAGCTACCCTTTAAGCTCACAGCAAAGAGTCTGATCGGACTGAACGGATGCCTAGGCTATTCTGAGTCTGCGCTGGGCGCACAACCACTTTAATGGGTTTCTCGTATCGTGGCTCATAATAGACCAGACAATTCGCACCCAGGGGATCAGGGCAGTGGTTGGTGATCGCAATTTCGCCGACGCCCGCCTTACCAACCCTGCAAAACTATACATGTGCACGCAAAACACAACACAGACTGAGGTAATGTGACTGCGGTGTTTGGTACCCAGGGAATACACCAGCACTTTGCCTCGAGCAACAAACACGACCAGAGAAACAACTCCATTTGAGCGACTTTGCTTTTAATACCCTAGCATTCAGACGCATAACATTCGAATATACATCTCTTGTACACCAGCATTGAAACCATTGTGATTTGAAATTCTACGTGACCGCCATGTGGCCTTGTTGACCCATCAGTACCACTTGTAGACAGTTTCAACAACCTGAAACAGTATAACATGACATTTTGACGATAAACACTGCATTTTAATTAGCAAACCATTCTACTTGACCACTACGTCTGTGAGGCTAACCTTAATATGGCTAGTCAAACTGGGCCCAGGTTCACAATCATTCTTAAAGTTAAGGATCACCTTAAAGTTAAGGTAAAAAATTTCGCCCTCAGAAAATCCATATTTAAACCATATTAAAAACTGCAGTTGCTGCGTGAATCTACTGACAATTGTCATAGAAATGTAATACGAAAGATAAATCAAATACATTAAGTTTTTGTAAGCTTCTATTTACACATTAAATTTTACACCTTAACTTTAAGGTCGTCCTTAAGTTTAAGGAGTGATTGTGAAACTGGGCCCTGATCTTTCTTTAACCAGTTTGGCATGTTCTCAAAAGGCTTATGTTCGATGACATGTTTGCAGTGAAGTGCGCCGATGTACCGAAAAACTCTAAATATTGGGATAGAGAGGTGAGCGCAAACAAAGTAGACCCAGATCAGACTGCTCCTGAGCAGTCTGATAAGGTTCTATACTTTATGCCATTCCATCTCCGTCTTAAAGATGCATTACTCCATTGAAAAATAAAACTTTAATTTTAGGACGACTACGGTACTTATCTTAAGTGTTCCAATTTTGAGAACATTTTTTATACTAACGAAGCAAAACGATATTACAGAATACTGACAGGACATTTGTGATCAATAAACACAACCATGGGGAATTCTGAAATTTAGTTTCAGCTCTAGACATGATTAAATGTCTACAAATATCAGAATGTCTTACAAATATAACTCTTGACATTTGATAAATTAAACCAACATAGCTTACGTCAGCTTGTATTGAATTTTGCCTTTGCAAAGCAGGTACCATTGGAAGTCAATGATCTGTGCTGGTCATTGTCGCAGATAATCGGAACTTTTCGCACCGATCCGTCGTGTTTCGGGAAGTTTTTTTGTTTTTGTTTTTTCGGGTAAGTTCGGCAGCTACATGTAGTCGTTCAAGCTGTATGTGCCATCTTTGTCCAAAACTAGACAATGCCCATAGCCCATGCCCCAAATAGGAGAGGTCATAATAAGCTGCCGTTTAACTCCCGCGACAATGCCATGACTGTGTCTACTTCAGGGTTTGAAGTTATAAAACATGAGAATAATCTCAAACTCAAAATAAAGCACACTGATTGGTTGCTTCCGAGCATGTGCTCGGAAGCAGCCAATCAGTGTGCTTTATTTTGAGTTTGAGAATGTATTCATGTTTTATAACCTCTGGGCCTGGGTCGCTTCATTCGGGTTGCTGCTGTGAACAGTTTCCCTTTTTGCTGCCATTGGAAATTCCAAAATGACATTGATGTTTACCCAGTTGAGCGCTTAGGAAGTGGCGGCGTGCGACAATCTGTGATAAATCACGTTGCTAAAACCCTACGGTATCATGCTTTTCTTGCAGGCTTGTACTGATGCAAACCCCATTACCATGACATTATACAAATAGAACAAGCCAGAAATCATTAGTTTGTCTGTAGCATGACCTAAAATTGCTTCAGGGTAAAAAGCCGAATCTTAAAAATGTCTACGCCCATTGGAGTAGACAGTAACCAATGTAAGTTATAATTTTCATATGTTTTAAGAATGTTGCACTACAATTGAGTTTTACCATAAAAGGCTGTCTTAATGGACATTAAAACTTGAACCATACGCTGAGTTTATATATTCGAGGCTGACAAACTACTTGGGGGTCATCTCAAATTTAAAAGAATCCTAGTCACAATTGATGCATACAATAACCGAAATACAGATCAGCCTGCGCCTTCGTGCAAGCCTGTAATGAATGCCACGCCAGTGTATAGGGATGTCCAAGGTGGTCCTTAAATCACAGCGCGAGAAGAAATGAACGGATGGCTATGAAATTTGCCGATACTAATTGCCAGCATGTGTGTTGCAGTTTTACGTCCTTTTAACAGTATTTTCGTATCAGGACGATGGGACATTGATACGAGGGTCATCCAATAAGTCCTGCAAACGGCTAAGTTTCAGGCAAACGATAATTAAAAACGAATAAAGCAATACACATTCATACTTTGCATCTTCCCTTCTTTCCAGTCAACAATTTCCAGAAACGCCATGATCTTGCAAATGGCGTTGCTAGGCAACTGAAGAATACTACCATTATTGGTGCGGCGGTGGCTTCTAGTTGTCAGTTTAAGATCCCCTAGCTTAGTTCAGAACGCTTGTAAATATTTGAAGATTGCTGAGAGATGCGGAAAATAATACTGAAGTATGTTCACGGTACCAAGGTTAAGATATTGCCGTCAGTCAAGATATTATTATTGTTCAAAGGAGGATCACCATGTTTTTCGGGCAGCTAAAATATCATATAAAATGAGTATATGAAGAAGAGGCTTTCACAGCAGATGAAGTATTTCCTAAACTGCTGTTAATTTGTTATAAAGGAATAGTCCCGAGATGCTGAAATGTAGATATTAGAGAAAACATATGCTTCGAGCCTTGTTCAATATCGTTTGCAGCCATAAACAACCAGAGGTAAACGTCAAAAGCTAGAATTTTGCTAAAATTTTGTAATATTCTCTTGTTGCCTAGCAACCACATTTGTTTGATAATGTGAAATGATAACTGTCTCTTATTTGAGTTCTTAAATATAAGGCGATTGCTTTAGAATATGAATTCTTGTAATTTGAAAGAATTATAAACATATATGCAGGAATTTTCTCCCCCTTACCTTTTGTAAAACGCGTCGTGTTTGTGCAATTTCACCGCCGGTATCGCTTACACCTTTGCATTCCAAACTCTCTCCTATCTGAGAAAGGAATGTCACATGTATGATTTTTATCACATATGTGCATTATATACGTAAGCTGTTATTGGTGTAATTTGATTACCCTACCTCAATAAATAAAGCAGTAATGGCGGCGTTTGCAAGACTTATTGGATGACCCTCGTAGTAAAGCCTGGGTGCAATGTAGCCCCATTTACGGTCGGAAAGATTTCGCTTCTCTTGCATCTCTAACCCGGGACCGTTAGATCGGCAGGCAAGCGCTGAACCTACTGATGTGGATCATCATACAGAGACATAATGATACATAATGTCATTTGGGCGTATTGTTTGTGGGCTGTTAGATATCCATTCTATCGTCATAGCATAAATTATGGTCCAGTCATGTCATTTCGCTGCCTGTTATTGTTGATTGAAAAGTATCAGGTACGGACTACGACTGAACGACTGAGGGAGTTTGTTGCCAGTAAGTAAGGAACCTGTCGTCTTCAAACGCAAGCCAAGCGCTCTGGACAAACGATCGTTGTTATCTCATGAGTTTGTACTAGCATGGAGTGGATGGTGGTGGTGGTTGGAGTTTGGGTTTAACGGCTCTTTTAGATAGTATTCCAGTGTCTTCGAGCTGCTTCCAGAGAGAGCAAGAAAGAAAAGGTATAGATAGGATAGATGAGACTAGAATAATCCAAACAAACCCCATCCCGCACCTGCTGCAGGCCGACCGGCCCTTGCCCTACTATTAGCCAAATTAGAAGAACGCCACGGCATTGAATGTTCAACAGCACCATCGCCCAAACCGACCACCCCTAACATGGAATGGAAAAATCACGCAACATAAATCATGAGCGACTAACTTAATTTGTCATGGTTGAAATATAGGCTGACAACCGATAAAACCAACCAACAGTGGACCTATCCGGTACTGTGCAAAGTGGCTGTACTATGTCGACCGCTAATTCGATCGAGGGCTATACCAGTCACGGTAAATGATACTATTGTAAATGGGCGTCGACCGGGCTGGTATTGGTGTCGATTGTCCCAGTCGACAACCACTTTTGCATGTGCGGTAACTGATTGGCTAGGTCGACAACCAGGTTGGGAAACTGGTATTACCCTCGAGATTAATTGGTCTTCCTCATTTTTGTTTTCTTTTCTCTCGACCACATTCCTTTTCTTTCTCTCTCTCTCTCTCTCTCTTCAACCATAACCCAACCTACCATCCAACCATCCATTTATCCATCATTTTATCTGTCTTTCCATTCCTCCTTCATGTTACCTACTTCCCTAATCTGGCCCAGCGGATACGTATCGTCAAATGACGTCGTGATGACTTCGGTGCGACGTCATTTCTTAGAACCGACGTCAATACGACGTCATGTGCCTGCTGGTGTCTATCTGTCTATCAAGGAGCTCAGGTAGCTTAGTAGCTTAAGCAGTGGCCCGCTGATCTAGCGATCCCGAGTTCGAGCCCCGCTGTTGGCGGGAATCTTTTCAATCGTGAACGGAGTTCCATGGACATAGCCTTTCATTATCATCCACCCATTGTCCTGATATGACTAAAATACTGTTGGGCTGTCATGCTTTTTGTGACTTCCTGTTTTATTCTCGGCAAAACGTTGCCCTTTCAAACTGAGAAAAAATTCGAACCTCCAGAGGATGCTTTTTCCCCTTATGGTTTGACCCTTAAGTAAAAAGCGAGGCAAAAGATACAAATGGCAGATTTGCTTCCCCTGAAAGTGTACCCGTGCATACAGGCAGTCAGGTCAGAGTCTTTGCTGTTCGCACATTATGCTCGGATCTTCAGGAATCTTACAAGCACAAAGTGAAGTGTTCTTTTTTGTTGTTGTTGGTGGTGGTGGTGTTATTGTTTTTTTTCCATTAGGCCGATCTGGGATTTCTGTATTTATTTAATCAGGCTATTCGTACTGTATGAAAATGGAGCCTCAGTATGTTAAGCGCTGGCCTGCTGATCTAGCGGTCTCTGGTTCTAGCCCCACCGGAGGCGGGATCATTTCAATCATAGACTGGCTCCATTGCTTTCATTATCACCCACCCATCGTCCTGATATGACTGAAAAACTGTTAAAAAGGACGTTTATTCGCAAGTCATCCATCCATCCATACTGTCTGAACATATTGGTGTCCTATAAATAATGAATAAAGTTACAGACAGACAGACGGTCTGCCAGACAGAGACAGGCAGACGGCCTCTCAGGGTAGGTAAGGTAGGATAGGGTAGGGTAGGTAGGTAAGTAGGTAGGTGAACGGAGAGACAGACATACAGACAGTCATAGGGTAGGGACGTAGGCAGGTAAGAATGGTAGGTAGGAAGGTGACTAGATGAATGGATGGATGGATCTTTTAGATGAATTGAGCGCTGATTCAAATTCTATTCTATTCTATCCCATAACCTTACTAGGTCGTTGGGGCACCACAGCTGACTTCAAAACAATCCCTTTCCACCTTGCCCTGTCTTCAGCTGCTCTAGTTGAGCTGGCAAAGTCCATTCCAGTCCACTCCTTGATATTGTCTTCCCACCTCTTCTTCTGTCTACCTCTTCTTCTTTTTCCTTTCACTGTGCCCTGAAGAATTGTCTTTGCTAAACCAGAAGACCTTGAGACGTGGCCAAACCACCTTAGTTTCCGTTTCTTGACCAGCGTCAGTAGTTCATCATATTCTCCAATGGCTGCTTGGATCTTCCTGCGAACCTCCTCATTGGTTATATGGTCCTTGTACGAAATGTTCAGTAACCTTCGGTAGCATCTCATCTCAAAGGCCTGCGTTCTTTTCTCTAACTCTGCTGTCAAGGTCCATGATTCACAGGCATACAGAAATATGGAAATGACAAGGGAGCGCATAAGTGTCACCTTTGATCCAAGAGATATGTTGTTATCTCTCCAAATTGGTTTCAGCTTGGCAAGAGCTGAAGTGGCTTGTGCTATCCTTGAGAGAACCTCCTGTTTTGAGCCATCATCTGAGACAACTGCTCCAAGGTATTTGAAGCTGCTTACAGTACCCAGCTTCTGCCCCTTTACCTTGATCTCCCTCTGGATGCCATCTGCGCTGTTTGTCATCAGTTTGGTCTTCTCGGCACTGATCTCCATCTTATACCTTGTGCAGGTCTGGTCGAGACTTTCAACTAGAGCTTCTAGTTCCTGCTCTTCCTCAGCAAGAGCGTCTATGTCATCAGCAAACCGCAGGTTGGTAATATTTCTGCCGCCTATGCTAACATTTCCGTCATGTTCTTCCAGAGCATCGGACATGATCCGTTCGAGAAAAATGTTGAAGAGGGTGGGTGACAGAAGACATCCTTGTCTTACTCCAACTGTTGTTCTGAACCATTCTCCTGTGCTGCCATTTATCAGGACTGCACTTGTAGCCTTGTCGTATAGCTGCTCAATGGTGCGAACTAGGTTTGCATTGATATTGTACTTCCTCATGGTGGCCCATAAGGCTGCATGCCATACCCTGTCAAAGGCTTTTTTGAAATCAATGAAGACATGGTACAGATTCTGCTGATGTTGGAGATACTTTTCACACAGGATTCTAAGGTTGAAGATCTGTTCTGTGGTGCTCCTTCCTGCTCAATTTTCTTGATCTGTGTTACACCAGTTGCATACTTGTCACCTACGTCCCGGCGTCCAACAGTAGGCGCGGTCATTGTTAACCCGGGCTGCGATCGATCCGGTATTAAGGTCTTATCTATGTTGTCAACCATGGTGTTTCAAGGGCAGGATTCAGCCTGACGGAGCCCATCCCTCTCCAGGCTATATATATGTTGACCACAGCCGAAATCCACGATTATTGTATGGCTCGCCTTGGTCATGAAATTAGATGACTTAATTTTGTACTAATTACGTGGCTGAACAATAAAATACCAAAACAGCAGGATTATCTATATTGCGAGAAGGACGTGTTTACTTTCGATTTCTATCGTGTGTTTATAACGTGTACGATGAGCAGACACTGGATTCTAATGTCGGCAAAAGCGTAGCTACCTGTACGCAAATACGCAGGTGCGTATTAAAATTTTGTCAAACTGACACGCTCAGTGTGATTTCCGCTTGCTCGGCACAAAAATATGTATTTATTTATTTTGCCCTTGTTAAGACATGCACATAAGTGCAGTCTAATCACGATACGATATTTAATTTACTGGCAGGCCTTGATCGGATCATAGATGTTCGTCTGTAAAATCAGCGTGCCACTGCGTCGGCGTTTAACAGGATCTGCTGTACATATGCGACCAATGACGACTCAGACCTACCTGCGCGTTTGTGCAGTCAGCCTGATGCGACTTCGTTTTTGTTTCCAACAGATATCACTGACACATATGCATACGTTGCATGTATACACATACATAAGCATGCTGCATGCAAATGCTGTTTCAGTTTCGGCATAATGTTCATACAATGTGCAAGAATCCCGTTTGTAGTTTAATTCCTCTTCCAGCAGGAATCGAACACGGACTCAAGCTTATCAGGACAGCCCTTATCCCACTGAGCTACCGGGGCTCCCAACAGACTGGTACTGAAAACCTGTATATTCATTCAGTAGTACAAAATAGCCGAGTCAAGTTGTGTGCCATACACTGGTAAAGCAACCCTTAACGTCAGATAAGCGCGCACTTCCAATGACAAATGCTGACATCACGTGTAATTTTCCATCATGACGGAGACGTTTACACGGCTAGATCCCGCTTTGCGCTATTCTGTCCTACATTATGGGCTGACGATTTAGTATGAGTGGTGCTATCACAAGCTGTCTTCAACCAATCAAAATGGAAGAAAAAAATCCCTGGCGGGGAATTGTCGTTGAACAAATAGCTAATTCAGTATCAGCAAAATGAAAATATAAATAACACCACGTTTATTTATATTTAAAGAGTTTTGCTTTCCAGACGAGAAAGAACGACATGCATCGTCTTTTTGCCTAGATGTCCTAATGTAGCTAAAAAGTTGTCAGCGTCAAATCGACGTTGATGCAACGTCATAATGTAAATATGATGTTGCAACGACGTAGATACGGTTTTAATTCAATCCTGCAAATGGCGTCCTGTAAAATTTTACCTTACGGTGTGTGCCTTTAAGAAAGACTCAGATCAGCTTGCGCACCGGCGCAGACTGGTCAGTCTTCCTGGTTTGATGCATATGTAAAAACTAAATAGGATTGAGTGTTTGCTCGTCGCTAATGTCCTAAACTCCCTGTTCGTACGACGCAATTCGGCACCACAATCGATGCGATGTATACGTTTGAAATGTCCCCGTACCTAGAACGTCCGATCTCAAATGTAGAATGTCAGCCTAGGTAAACTCTTAATGTCCAGTAGACAACAGGAAGAGACCAGAATAGAATTTCTATGAGACATATTTACTTTGGTTTCGTTTTTCAATCTTGCATACTGCGCTGCATAATTTGCAATTACCACGCTGTTATATTGTGCAAACACGTCTCAGGCACGTGCAGTATTTGGTTGCTTTAACATTTATTTTAAGAATATTGAACGCTTATTTTATCACTTTTTAAGTCCACAGATTAATTGCACGTGTTAACATATAAATGGATTTTCGTTTAGAAAGATTTTTGTTTTATTGCTTTAGTAAAAGTTTTAGAGGTGGCTAGATACATGCCCAAGGTTCACAGAAATGCTCGACCTGAGATTTTGGCATCTCTGTTTTCTTATACAGTGTGACTATTACCACAGAATTCAGTGTGAGGAGAAGACCAAGCCCATGCACGAGTAATGTATAATTACTTTTTATAGCCTCCCACTCGTCTTTCAGCTTCATTTCTGTTCCTTGTCAAAATTTAGCATTTTTTATAACTCTTAGAGTTGGAGAACATGACATAAGATTATTAAAAATTAAAAAAAATGACAATTTACACTCTTTGTGAACTCGCACTGCAGTTAAGTTTCAGGTCTACAGCTCCTTTATCAAATGGAGTGCCACAAACTACAGAACAACGGGCATCAGCATTTTAGGCACAACAGACTCCAGCCCCCACCCGCCCCCCTTTATTTGAAATTATTTTCTTTGTAGTGTATGACAGCAAAGTCATAAGAATGCCAAATCAACTGGCTTCTGAGTGTAGAAAAAAGCAATGGCGTATACAGTACACAAAATAATAAATTGCAAAGCAACCAGCTAGCTCTCTCTCTCTCTCTCTCTCTCTCTCTCGTCGAGGTGATGAACATGCTAGATAGCTCTTTCAAACACAAAAACAAGGCGCCGAACGGCGAGGAACAACAAGGCTATACGTAGAAGAATCACCACTGTAGGGCGGTCAGTATAATTAAAACTATTTGAATGGAACGGGGTTGGAAATAGATTTCACGTGCCTAATCCTCGTTCCTATATTGTTCAGAATAGATCAAACTCTTCGGCTTGCATATAGCTTTCCAAGTCAGTCAATGCATCCTAAAAATCAAACTTAATTACTGCGACGAAATAGAGATGAGGGACCATAGCAAATACTGCACACACGGACTGCCAGAGCTAATGAAACAAAAGCTGAACCAAAGATATAACGACCAACACCAACTTATCAAAGACGGTCTAGGTTGGATTGTCATTGAGTCTAATGGCTATATTCTTGGACCTCGTGACACAGGTTTGTAGCCGATGGGAGGATAGTCCCAATGCAATTTTAGGAATAATCAGGATTAACTCGATGAATCTTGCTGATGTGACGTTCCAGAAAACAGCCGTAAGACCCGACCAATAGAGAAATGCGTAACTGTCAACAGTGGCTGGATTAATCTTTGAAGGTCGTTGGGGGTTATCACAAATGACTTTGCAACAATCTCTTGCTACTTGGTTCGTTTTTCTGCTGCTCTAGTTGTACTGCAAATAGCCATCTCTGTGCACTTTTCAATCTAATATATTTCGTCTGTCTGAATTTCTTTTAATTTGCGTATTTCCTTTCACTGTAGAATCGTCCTGATGTGCTGGAAAACCTTGTGGTGTGACTTATCCAGTTTCCGTTTAAGGAGTTAGTTCGATTCTTCAGTGACTGTTTTGGTCTGCCCGCAGGGAACAGCAATATTTAACACGCTATGTTTGAAAACGTTCAGTTCTGAAAATGTCTGCTGTTGTTTTCCACTGTATGCTGATGTTTGCACGGCTATAAACATTGTACTATATGTTTTATGCTGAATAAACTATTTATATTTGTATTTGTATTTTCCCCTTCTAAAACTCGCATTCTACAGGGACCATAAAGGCACTCGAAAGTCTAAACAAGTTAAAAGTGCTTATTCCAACTGATTTCAAACTGTCTTCAAGATTGTGACCAATCCTTGCAGTAATTAAAGTGAAGAAATTAATTTCGATCTCGGATGCACGAGGTAATTTTGGAACACCTACTGTTTTATTGAGCGAAACTGAATACTATCTGGTTTGCTTTTCATCTGAATTATAGAATGAAAACACGGTTAAACTCTCTCAACATTGTTCCTTCTATAATTCACCCTAAAGAAAATAAAACTGATCTTTAATAAACGGATGTCATTTTCTGCCAATCTGGCGCTAAAAGATGATCAATTTATTGATGCACTGTTCAAGGTGAAATTGATATTTTGTGATCGAACCAATGTACTAAAACAGGCGAGAAAAATTAGTAAGGAAAAATCAGCTCGTAGGAACGATGGCTTAGACCTAGTTCAAGATAACCTCGAGTTTAGTGCATTTGAAATATATGACTTGCCTTGGGGTTAACTCTATTCTGTTTCTTTGTCATTGGGGTCACTGCTTATACACCGTATTTAAAGTAACCTTATTATCTTATATCAGATATATTTTCTAAAGTATTCTAAAACTAAGACTGACTTGTCATAACGCCATTAATCTTAAGGGAGTTTGGCTCTCATTCTTTTAGATTATTTTGGCTTTTTGTAGGTTCTTGCTGCATCAATCATCTTTCTGGGTGCCATTGTCTGGCTCGTTTCTCGAGACACATGGGTTCAGGTGGCCCGGTGGGGACGCCTGTGCTCGCAAGTTATAAGCGTCTCTTACCTGATGTCTGCGACTACTGTGTCTCGCGGTATGCGTCAGTAAATGTGGCTCGGAGAGGGCTGCTCGTTGCCTCCCGAGACCTGCCCATCACCTTTCCTCTTTGGAATTTAGCGACACTGAAGAATTTAAATACAGTGACCGCACTAATTGTAAGACAACACTTGCGAAAAACAAAGTGCACAGCTTTTCTCAAATTGGCCAGCAACACAGTGATTAAGCTTAACAATAAATAAATGAATGACGAAGACTAACAGTGAATAAGGCACACAAATATATAACAATGCTGAATCAAATCAGACGCCCCGCCTTCAGAGGGTCAGCGAAAATTTGCCAGGGGCGAAACCGGCTTTTGGGGCTAGTCCTTGGGCTAGGTTCCATCGTGGTTCTTTAGATGTTTAGGTGTTCGGTCCGTGCATGCGATGAATTTCAATATCATCGACGACTGAAAGAATCTTCGCAGAAAATACAACAGTACAGTCATTGGCCATAAATAGTTCATCAAATTTCTAATTCCCGTTGACTTTAATGTATTTTTCAGTGTGCAAGAAAATTAATTACTCTGCTTCTGTTTATGCAATTGTTCATGCAATTTAAAATAAAAATATACTAGTAAAATGTTGGATTACTGTAGCTATATCTACAGAAAATTTTCATATTTTTTCCTTTGCCGACGTCGAAGATGTATCTCTGCAAATCCTAGTGGTGTTACTTTTCAGTAAAATTTTGGCGATGTTGCCACTGACGTCAATACAAAAGAAGCTTTTCAGAAATTTTGATTACTTTAAAACAGCTATATTCTTATTATATTATACTGTATTGAGTTTGCTAGATTATATTTCAATGTCAAATTTATTTTGCTTTATTTTCATACAAGTTTCATCATGATAACCTCATTTCTGAACCCACAAAAACTGAAAAAGTAAACTTGCAACTACATGTAAGTCAATGGGAATTTGGAATTTGATGAAAAATTTACGGCCGCTGACTGTACGATGAAACAAAAATGAAATCCCGAAAGAACACTTAGTTCCATGGGCATTTCTCAAACAACCGGTAAGTAGCACTGACTCTCTATTTTGCAATATTGGTTCAGGTATGAGTTTAAACAAGATGATGACTAGTGCTCTCTCTGTCTGTCTGTCTCTCTCTCTCTCTCTCTCTCTGCAAGCAAACAATGTTGAAACAATGTGACATGATATTACGTACTTCATGCTACTGCAAAACACTTAATATCTGCGGTATCAAAAGTTGGCGTTTTATAAAAAATGATATATTGGCATATGTTAATTTTGGCGGTCTTGATATACCATGGCTCCAGATAATACAGAAAATCTGATGTAAATTGTGACTATTGTTCCAACTTTTCTTTTCAACTATGCATTGTGACATCTATTAGAATCGCCCTATCGAGGCGATTCTAATAGGAAGCCACAATGTATAGTCTAATGGAAAGATATAAAAACAATCTAAAATTCTCATCAAATGCTACATTTCATCTGAATCACCGTTATGCTGTGCCTATGTATATTCATTAAATCTACGTAATATTGGCGGGCTTATATTTAGGCGCTCTTTTTTAACAGCCAATATCGCCAAAATTCAGTAGCCGACAAAAATAAGTGTTTTACAGTATGAAATGTGACGCACGAAACGCCCAATCGAGTACGCCCAATGTTAAATCAATGTGATCCAACACCAATGAAATCGATGTTGATTTACACTGATTCAATCTTGTTTCACCGTTGGATGTCTGTCTGAGATTTGAGCTGGCTTCACG
This sequence comes from Ctena decussata, assembly GCA_963989385.1. NCBI lineage: Eukaryota > Metazoa > Mollusca > Bivalvia > Lucinida > Lucinidae > Ctena > Ctena decussata. The sequence goes on from OZ022504.1 coordinate 78,110,510, forward strand.
AACATAAATCATTTGAACTTGTTGCATTCATTCAACAAAACAAAAGATGTACAATAACCTGATGCTTTAAAACAAAGGCAAACGACATTGAGGAATTGCATACTGTAATGGGTTGTAATTGATTCTTTCAGTGGTTTCATTGAAGGAAATAATGTCACTTTAGACAGCACAATATAATTTCTGGACACCTACTGTTTTATTAAGCGATATTGAATACTGTTCTAATAGTAGAGAATGAAAACATGATGAAAGTCTCCCAATATTGTTTCTTCTGCAGTTCATCCGCAGAAAATAAAGTTTTTCTCAAATAAACGGATATCAGTTTCATTCGATCTGGCACCTAACCCTTAATGCGCCAAAAAGCAGACGACAAAATTTACGTCTGCAGAATTTCAAAAAATGAAACAGCAAAGCGATATCATATTGAGATTTCGAACACTAGAGGGCAAACAGTGTTGATTCAGATGAGGTGGCTCATTATGAGCCACCTCATCTGGATCTACACTGTTTGCCAATTCAACAATTTTAATTTTTGGCACTTTAAGGGTTAAATTGGATCAATAATTGATGCCTTGTTCAAGGTGAACTTGATATTTTCACATTAGTCATGGTGATTGATTCCATGGTGCACGGCGAGTCTTACTTCCAATGACTGCATCATCGGAAACAGGGAAATAGAATAGAATCAACCTCTCTCCCAAGCACTCTCTCATATCATTTACTCTCAGCAGTCTACATCTATTTTATCGTCGCACCTTCTTGGGCGCGATATCTGTCATTCCGTGAGTCCGACCGTCCATCTTTACATTACAGTGACACTGGCATATAACATTGTTTATCGTAAATTGTTATATATACAGTTATCATACCTAAAGTGTTTCTGAGGACATTTGCCCTGGATAGTTTTTGCCTATATTTCACGCTTTTGTGATTTTGCATTTGTACGCCAAACTTTTCGTAGACGTACATTTAATTTCTCAAACAACATCAGTATAAAATTCATATGATTTTTAAGCCTTCTGAAGAAATAAAGACGTTTCTATTTACATATCATCTAACTGAAAGATATTTTTCTTATGACACAACTGTCAAAAAAATTGGTGGAAGATGATATCTTTCGAAGCTTTACAACATATTTAATTAGGGTCATTTAAAAAGTAGATATTTTTTTTTGTAACCGATGCTCTCTCCGTGAAAACTCAACCCACCTCTTTTTTGCCATTAATTTATTACAGGAATTCTCTTCCCTTGTGTGCTTCCGTAACTACGCCTTTGTACCAATTTTACAGGTGATTGGAACATTATAAGAACCTTATATATCCTTATGTATCATATTTCAGTTTCTGAATGAATCATATATAGTTATAACCATATATTGTGACGTCACTATTTGTAATGGTATCTTTTTTGTTAACAGCCCTCATGCCATCTGCGTATGGCCTGGGTCTTGTCTGACTTTAATAAAGGTTTGTTCTGTTCTGTAATAACTGAAATGCATATTGTTTAAGTAATATTTAGAAAAATGACAGTTTGAGTAACTGATATAACCTTCGAGCGGGCAGAGCTTATGTCCAAAATTAAAAGAGTACAGGTTGTTTTTGTTTTGTTTTTTGTTTTTTGTTGTTTTTTTTAATTTGCTGTACCTTGACTTGTATTTCACAGTCTGTTGCCTTTACAGATTTTACGCTCAAAACCGTTTCGTCGCATACTATATCACATATACAGGTCTACAGTCATCGACTATGACGAGAAGTTCTCCTGGGAAGCTGCGTTAATTTCTTGCACGACCTATATTTCATGCTCAGCTGATTTAAATTTGCATTCTTGTCGTCCGTACTAAATGTTTCTTAAATTAAGACAATCTCGTTATAAAGAAAATATTATTTAGCAAAACATACAGAATTAAAAAGAATTTATACAAAGATGAAATTGTTTTTTATTACGAATGGACTTTATCTTTGTTTTTCCGTGTCGGAACTTAAACAGCGATCATTTTTACAAACGTTTAGCCCAAAAGTCTCATCGTTTCTCTAAAATGTATAGTTTTATTAATATTTTTACTTTGACCTTCCATGACAATTCTATTATTAGCGTTTTTGGTTGAAACATAATAAATCATGACGTGAATTGTATACATCTTTCAGAATATGTACTATGCATAACCTCTCTGGTTGCCACGTATCTCGTATTTCTGATAAATCTAGCAGAAAGTTTTTCTCAACACCTGTAAATTGGAAATGCTTTCATTGGAATGTACTTTTTTGCATTAGCACAGATAGTAGAGGCTTGGTAACAACATATGCTACTGTTTCTATTTGTAGACTTTCCAAACTTCGATATGCAGAGGAGCCCTTTGAATCAGAACGATTAAGTTGCTTATCTAAGTTAACCCATAGCCTACCTGCCACAAGAAAAACTAACGGATAAGTTAAGTCTCTTTCATAAAGTTTAATGCCTGCAAAGCGACGACTTATATTATCGCGCTTGTCTGAGTTCAGTGCCATTGACCGTCTTGCCTACAAAGAAGTCACCTGCAACTGAAAAATGCATGCATAAATTAGTTCTAAATTTCTATCAACAATCTAAGATTTGCCTCACACTGGAATTGCCCTGGCATTTACAGTTCTCAGGAAATAAACATGTCTTTGGTAAAATCCTTCCCGGGGTTTCCTTTTTACTATGACAACGTGAACTAAACACCTTTCTGTTTCTGGAGTTGCATCAGAACCAAGTTTTCTTTCGCTGTTACCCCCTTTCAATGCCAGACCTTCTGTAGCTATTTCCGCTTGGGGAACATTCGATGTCTTGGGAGGAATATGCTTCTTAGTTATGTCTCTTCCTAAAAGTATCTTCGTTTATATTGTTGCATCTCATCATAACCTACAACGGCTAACCCAATAATAGGGTCAAGTCGGGTAACTTCGGACAGCGGGTAAATTCGGACATAACATTGCAAACAGTGAAATTCCAGATGAGATGGCTCATTATGAGCCGTGTCATCAGGAGTTTCACTATTTGTATATATATATTCTTTATTCACTCTTTCCATACAAAATATGGCAACAGAGGTTTAAATATAAATATGGACAAACAAGCATGCGTGGAGAACAATAATACAGCAAAACATTTTCATATACATGCAAAACAGAGAAAGAATTTAAGTTAGACAGTAGCCAAATTGATATCAGAGATGTGCTTTTCTTCCCACATTTTTTTTTCTTTTTCCCTATCTTGTATACGGTAGTTAACCAGGAGGACTGGCAATTAAAGTCTCCCATAATGAATCCACTCTTTGCAGCAAAAATCCGTGCATACCTACGAGAAAACCTGTAGGCAGCACGAGTTTTTGCTGATAGAGTGCACGAAAAAAGCTTTTTATTTTGTCATTGACCGAATTCTTTTACAAGTTTTCGCAGGAATTATGATTTCGCTGCAGTAAGTAAAATTTATTAGTTTCTTGATTATTTTTATTATATCAATGTTTGTTGTTGTTGTTGTTTTATCTAATATCAAATGGGAATAGTACTGTCTCATGTAATGTACCGCAAAGTTATCAAGATCGGGACAAATAGATTTGAGCAAAAAGAGGTAGACCCAGATCAGACCGCCCCTGAAGGAGCAGTCTGGTCAGGACCTTCACTATCCATGTAGAATTATAAACGCCGGAAAAGATAGGTCTGAGCAAACAGGGCAGACCCAGATCAGACCTCCCTTGCAGGAGTAGTCCGATCGGGGCCTCCACTGCCCATCGTGGCCACACAGCTTGTACCGGAAAATCAAACAGTGTAACTTTCAGGGCACTTGCGATTATCATCAGCTGATCATCCTAAGTGTCTAAGTGTCCCAACCTTCAGAACCCTTGCGGTATCTGCCGGTAAATCAGCCAATTATATTATTTATTTAGGTTTTTGTGGCTTAGACTCTGTTCAGGAAAGTTATTCGCATGATTACAAATAACGTTCTTAAACATTTCAAAGAAAAAGATGTAATTAGTAAATGAACAAGTAATGGTAAACAATACAAAGATCAAACAAGAACTATTATATATACATTAGTTCACATGAACATAATTTGCAGGACTCTTTACCTGGGACTGTCAAGTTGCCGGTTGACCACACCCTCACCTTGACAGCTCCATGAAGTGAGCGGTCCATCGAAGCGTTTTGTAAGTTTAATTTCATGGCAAGGGCGCATGTGGCTGGGACGATGTCCCAGCATCATGATCCCCGCCTCATTGCCTGATACCGCTCACTCACACTGCGAAAATAGCAACACTACTGAATAAATAGTAATTAGTGCTCATGGTATTGACTTTGTCATGGTCAGGGTGCGTGTGGCTGAAGCAAAGTCCAACCTCACGCACCCTGACCGTGTCTCAAAACTGTGACTGCCGGGTTATACAATGGTCCAGTTAGTTTTGTTTTAATTCCAAACAACTAACATATAAAGGAAACAACGTAACTGTCCTATTTTACCCGCTGTCCGACTTTACCCTAAATCTTACAGCCAAGTGAATTTTTATTGGCATCGTTCCTGGTGCTGTGGTAGACAAATCCGACATTACTTAATATGTCCACTCTATCATTTAACCTAAAATTGAAAATTTGACATTCGACTGGCATTATATATGCTAAGAAACGTTATATTTAATTTCCTATTTCCTTTCTAGCCCGAATATGCCTTAAATAAGAACTTAAGTCCATAAAACTTACATTTCCATACGGAATAAACGATCCAGATTAACTGAAAATGCAATTAATTTTCAAAAAATAGAGTTTTTATACAATAAACTTTAATACCTGAAAACTATTATCATACATAATAAATTTATATCGTTCCTATAAAAAAACTCATACAAGATCTGAGAAAGAACGCAGATTCTCGTCAAGTTACTTATAGAATAGGTATTAAAAGGCGTAAACGTTTAACTGAAGTCATCCACAACTACATGTAGTTTCCACATCGCAGAATGCGGGATGGAGTCTGTGTCAACTGCTTAGAAATGGCTTGCGCGAAAAAAAAATCAGCAGAGCAGCAGTGAAAATGCCGTTTACTTTGAGTCTTGTTCGGATTACTGTTTTGCAACATATGAGCATATTGTCTCAAATGCAGACACGTAAAGCATTCCGCTGATGTGGTAAAACCGCGCATAAACTGCAATACGAGCTTGTTTTCATAAAGTGCCCATTAGGCAAGTAATGAATATAATGATAATTTTGTGTCACATTTCTCTTGCTATGGTGTAAGCTAGCGTCAAAACTAACAGAGATTACAATTTTGTCCCTGACTTTATCAGTGTAATGGTTTACTACTATTGTCTCTGGGACATTGAAGATATTTTATCACATGATGCTAATATATGGAATTATAATTAGTAGAAAACATGTTATAGCTTTGTCTCCAAATATCAATTAACTGTTTTCAATTTAGTTTGTCGATATTTCGAAAAACAGCCCTACTCAAATTAGTATGACGCTATCAAATTTAGCCCGCAAACGTAAATTAGTACTAGTTCTGCTATGCTAACTCTCCATCATGTTCTTCAGGACATCAGACATTATCCTTTCCGAGAAAAATGTTGAATAGGGTAAGTGAGTGAAGACCCCCTTGCATAACTCCAACTGTTGTTCTTAACCATTCTCCCATACTGCCATTCATCTAGACTGCACTTGTAGCATTGTCTTAGAAATGTTCATTGGCGCGAGCTAGATTTACAATTTGATACGGTACCTCCGTATGGTTGCCAATAAGGCTGCTGCATGCCGTACCCTGACGTTGTCCTTTTTTCTAAATGTATGAAGAAATGTTACAGATTTTGCTGATGTTGAAGTTAATTTTAAGTGAAGGTCTGTTCTTTGGTTCCGTTTCCAGCTCTAAACCTAGCCTGTTCTACAGGCGACTATCTCTTTAGCTTAGGATTTAACCCATTAATGCCTAGCGTCCCATAAATGGGACACAGGCAAACAGTGCAGATCCAGATCAGACGCACCATCATGCGGCGTCTGATCCGGGTCTCCATTGTTTGCTTTCAATTCAAGCATTTCTGTAAAAGAATAAAAAGTGAAAATATACCAGACACCCCTGCATTGATGAATGGACTCAGTCATTCCATAATGGTAGAAGAATCCATTTGTCATTAATGGGTTAAAGTAGGTGTGAAGGCAATAATCAATAACCGACATAATCGTTGACCACGTTCTGCTCAACTTGCCCAAATAACAAAATAGGAAAGAAAAAAAAATAGAGACGGCATATCACGTTATACAAGGCAAGCGAAAAGCCAATAGGTCAGCCGAGGTTATTGTAAAAACTGTACAAAAAGACAAAGACTAAAAGAAAGCCAACAAACTACGACAATAAAACAAAAAAACGCCTTGGAACGGTAGGAGATGGAGCTTCAATCGACTGTACATGCACATAACCCTTGCCCAAGGTTATTTCAGATTAAGATGCCTTTGCTTGGAAGACATCCACAGAATTCATCACAAAGGGGAAAAACTCACCTTTTTTACCGAAACCGGATGAATTTCCAATACCCTGTAGAGTTAGTACGCTTGGTTACCTGTATTACGGATTAACTGCCATTCGAGGACACCCTCAGGTAATATTCTCACAGTGTCTTGCGATAAGCTAATTTCGGCGGTGTTATAACCGAGGTTATTACACAGGTATTTTCATTATGGTGTATTTGAAGAGTGATTATAAAATCGACTCTTTGTATTACTTGTTTGCTTCCCAGTTATATTTATCCGTGTGCGCCAAGTTAGGTCTATGGTTTTCAGCATCTTAAACTGAACCGTCTCACAAACAGTTCAATTTATCGGTACCTTAATAATTCTAAGTATTGGGACAGATAGGTTTAAGCAAACAGTACAGCTCGAGAACAGACTGATTGTCGAAGAGCAGTCGGATCAAGGTCTATTCTGTTTGCATTTAACCATACTATTCAATGTTTTGGAAAATTACAGTAATTATGTTAGGTGTCCCAATATTTAAAATTTTAAGGCGTATTTATGAACATAAATTTCCTCATCTAACAGGTAATACAGTAAACACATGAAAAAAAACCTAATAGTTTTGAGCTTTATTACAAGAATCAATGCATATAACATTCAATGCAGTAAAACGAAGCAATGAGTAACACATATATAGCAATCCTGAATGTTTGCGCATTTTCAATATTGTATTAAGTCACCAGTTTTTGCACTACTTCAATGCTTATTCAAAGCATTAATTAAATGCTAATTCAATTCCTTGTTTTTGTCAAAATTCATTGCATTACTTGCAATTCTTTAAATTACTGTCTAACTGAAATTTTACCATTAGAAAAAAAAACTGTAGAATGTTAAATCTACATCAAGATGATAATCTTATTAAATATCAGCAATTACACATATTTTTCCATTACATTCCTTTCGTTTAGTTTGCTTGTAAAGACTGTTAAACATTTGAAGATGGCGTGTGCGCCAAACAAGGTTCAGACCAACTTGCGCATCCGCGCAGTCTGAACAAGGCGCGCACCCAATGGATTAACCATAAATATTTCAATGAAAACTTCTGGTACAACTCATTTTGTTACTTTATAGATGCCATATCCCATAGATGGCTAATACAACCAGCGAAGGCTAACTAACCTGCGCGTATGCTCAGTGTGAACTGTGCCTTAACCTCACGCAATCAACGACGCCTATGACCAAACTGCGCGTATGCATAGTCTGACCTGAGCCTTCGCTGGCCTTAATCAGCGAAACGAGCCTTCGCTGGTCGTACATGCCATGCCGCTTTACTGTCAATCTCAGGTAATAGCTCATAAAATTACAAGAGAAATACATAGATGATGGGCCACCGATAAACAAGCCAGCTCATTGTAGAATTTACAACCAGCAACAGCTCAAGAGATAATAGTAGTAATAATAATGGTTATAACAAAAATATACAGTGAGCCAAGAAACATTTACATTGTCTACAGTATTTACAGACAGTGGATTCAATCGATTGTTGATTTTGTCGTGTCGCGGCTCAAATATGCACGTCAAGCCAAAATGTGTTTTATGACCTATGCATAAAAAAGACCCAAACCAGCAAGCACATAACGCATATGCGCACGCTGATTGAGAGCAAAGCAGAGCTTCCCGTCTTAAGAAGCGTGGCTACCAGCCTGTGGGACTCGGATCAGCAGTACTTCGGTGAAATCATCTAAATATGAAATGACCCTAATGTCCATGGGTAATCAGACCCAATAAATTTATTTCTAATTAGACCTTATAAATTTAATTCTAATTCGTCGTTCTGAGTGTTTAGTTCATATTATGGTATCTACCCTTCAAAAAAAATCATCTAATTTATGAGTCAAACAATTTCTCTGTTTATCTTATCGGTTTTGTGACCGCATGTTGTATATTGTCAGATAAGCTGGGCAATAAATAAATCGTCGCGTAGCCATATTTACCGCAGCAATAAAACTAGTAAGTTGCTAACACAGGTCTATCAAGTTTGATTTCTTTGTCAAGAGGGGCAATTTAATAATAAAACAAATAAATTAAGAACTTAACTTGAAAAAGTATTTAATTCCTTAACGTCTCAAATAATACAAATGCTGAGTGCACTCTTTAGGAATCAACCAGAAGATTCTAATGACTATCAGTATTGTAGGACGAAAAACACTGTGCTGTTTAAGTCCAATAAACTCTATAGTATTGTATTGTATTGTATTGTATTGTATAGTATTTTATGCAAAATTAGATTCCTAAATTAACTCTTCTGTTGCATCTAGTTAGGAGATATGGTTTAATGGTAATAAATGGGCGTAGCCTAGAGATGGTTGCACAATTCAGTTGTGTCAATTAATTCAGCTATTTGAGTAATAAACTTTTCACACTTTTCAGTTAATCTTCAATTAATTTTAACAAAAGGACTACTTTAGATGCGAAAGATCACAGCGACCTGTTTTGAATGACGCGTAATTAGGAAGACACACCGAATCTTAAATGTTTAGACAACAATTATAGAAAAATGTAAGCAGTCTAATGACACGCTAAGTTTTCGAAAGACACGGGCCGCAATTCAAATAGTTAATTGCACATCAAGGAGCTAATTAAACCTGCTAATTGATAATATTTTCTTTTTAGTAAGGTAATAATGGAATCCTATAATATTATATAATTTAGATAGATTAATGGGCATGTAGTGTTACCATATTTTACCATATTTTAATAGAATTTCTTCAAACATTAATTTAAAAACATTACTAAAACCATTCCACACGCTTTATTATTATTATTATTATTATTATTATTATAATTGTTGTTAGTATTACCTGTGTATGCGAATATCTAACAGTTTTAACAGTGGAACAGGGCCTGGTGAGGCTTATCTTTTATAGAAATTTTGACATTACACTGAGTTTTAACTGCTACATAAAGATTCTTTTTTTAAACAAAATTATAAACCGTTAAAAATTTAAAAAACCAGATGAGAACGACATAATTTTTGGACTAGGGGCTTTTCAGCCCCTAGTCCTTAGCAGGCAACAAAATTCGAGGACGTCAGAAGCCGCAACAGATTTCACCGATATATTACTACGCTAACAGACAGATGTAAACACGCCCCACGCGTCCTATTGATTCTTCGGCGCGAACATGTGCGCATGTTTAAAAGTGAACTCGTTTAACAAAGAGGTCAAGACCAAATTGTTTGATTTGAAAAGAATGTATACGTTATCTGTTCCACTAGAATATATCATTGATTCGGGTATCCCGTCCACCGCCATCCTGGTGTGACTTTATCAACACGGCTGCTCGAGACCGCTCTCTGCATGCATATTCATTGGGGGTGTGGCCTTATGTGCACAGAAGAAATAGTTCCCCAGCTCAGACAGCTGAACTGTACATGAGCTGTGGGATATACTCCAGAAGTGAAGTATGAGATTCTTTTTTTTACTGATACAAGAAGCAAACTGATATTTTATCTCGTATTATTGCAACCGTATTGTGACCCGTACCACGCTTCGCCTATTAATCGAGAGGAGCAGATATTTTTCGAATCCGGCTTTGTTATGATATAAATAATCTTGTTCAAAAATAATAAATGGTGAAACAAATTTCATAATGAGAAAGTATGTAAACAATAATGAAATTACATGTTTTTTTCCTAAAAGGCTAAATTATACGACCCATGTTTTCTATCCTACGCAATCGTCGTAATTACCACCTGATCCCTTCGATTTTGCCATTTTGGTCGAGCATGGTAGGATGAAAAAGGGCTCCGTTAGAGGGTTGGTGAATATTCATGAGCTCATAATGGCCAACCCACTTCGGTTCCGGATATGTTCTGTTGTTTACATTGACTGTTTCATCGACCACCTATATAAAGAGTTTGTCGAAACCCCGTATCAAAGGTTTTGGAAAAAAAGACGCCACTTGGGCAAAGGATGTACTGCAATTTCAAAGCAGGGAACTTCCCTTAAGTTCAAAGCTTATTTCGACACTGCAGGAGTAGCAATATTACAGGTTGAGGAGCACTAGAAGAAGTAGATCTGGTGTGTTGTGTATGGTATTACTTTTGAGGAGCTCTATTACAGGTTGAGGAGCAACAGTGGAAGTATATCTGGATTGTGTTGTGTGTATGGTATTGCTTTTGCGGAGCGCCATTACAGGTTGGAGAGCATCAGTAGAAGTATATCTGGTCTGTGGTGATGATATTACTAGGCTGTCTGCTGACAGCTCTTGTTCTCCGGGCACTCCGGTTTTCGCCCACCTTGGATTAACAATCGGCTCGATTTAAGTGAAATTTTCTTGAAAGGGCCGTAAAACCCATCCCCCCCCCCCCAAAAAAAAAAAAAAAGAAGAAAAAAACTTGGTCAAAAGTGAATGAGTACATCAAATCCAAATTTTATGTGTAACTTCTAGGCAAAGGAGAATGCAAATTCACATTCAGCACCTTCTTGCCTTGCGAGCCCCTAGTCCATCAACACTTTCAGTGCTTTGATTTATGCTGGTATGATACAATATATACTGAACATCAAAAGAAACGCATACAAGTTTAAGTTCGATTTTTCTCTGTCAGGTGATTTACAATTTTAAATCACATACAGCAGAAAATACATCCGACGTCTGCCAACAATATAAACTCCGCTTTTTGCAAAATTAAACCTTGATAAAAGAGTTATCTCGATTTATCATGAAACATTCGAAGTTGTTCTAAGAGTTGTCTTTCCTTTCGCAGTATAACAAATTGTTTCCAAACCGTGGCTCTAATGTATGGTTATGAAAAAGCCGTTGGAATTATTACCATGCTGTTATTCTTATGAGCATGACAGCAGTCTGAAGCTGAACGTTCGTCAAATTATCTCCCTTGCAATTAAACAAAGAGCAAATTAGGGAGCCCACTAACATCAAACGTTCTGCAGTCCTACGAGAAATTTTCTTTGCAGATCTTTTCAATTTACTCCTCTTAATTCAATTTCACTATTCATATGGACCGTTTGTCTCCTTTTCAAGAAATACAGGGTGTTAAAAAGTCTATGGGAAATCCAATGGTAAGCCAGTGTTACTGTTTCTACTGCCAACTTTCACCTGACTGTTTTTCTAAAATGCAAAGCTCGATTGCTTTGATTTTTTCGCTATTTCTTACCCTTGCTGCGGACATTATGTCTGGAGAAAATAATTGGCTGAGATTTTATGGAATTAAAAATTCAGCTTCTGAAAGTATGGTGACTTTAAGTTTAACCCCCCCCCCCCCCCCCCCCCCATCACAAAAGCAAGCGTTCTTGTCTCTGAAGTTTATGGAATATCGATGCGTATAGGTGCTCATTCTATGGGAATATCATAAACAAAGTTACTTAAAATGTCTAAATAAGAGCATATACCTATACCTTCAAATAAATTGGGCGTATACATTGTATGCGTTTCTTTTGATGTTCAGTATATAACATAGATAGCCTAACGTTTTAATGTGCACGTGTTGTTTTATCTCTGAACTATTTTATGGTAGGGGAGAGTCGGGTAACTTCGGACAGCGGGTAAATTCGGACAGTGACATAGTTTCTTTTATATGAAACAAAAATAACTGGCCAAAACAGTGAAAATCCTGATGAGACGGTCTCATCTGGATTTTCACTGTTTGAAATGGTATGTCCGAATTTACCCCCTGTCCGAAATTACCCGACTCTATCCTACATTACGTCTTGCTTGTCAAACTTTAAGTACTTCTGACGCAAAGTGCACCTGACTGGTCTGATGCAATATTAGCAAATTTGTAATTTGTAGGTTTAATCTATCACCTGTCAGGAGACTGTATTTGTAGACATCCTATCATTTCTTTTGCCAAAAATAAACTAGTAAGTCCCTATGGTGTTGTTTATTGACCAAATTGTCTGTTGACAGCACTGCGTTTTCGTACCATTATACTGACATGCAATATAATTATGTTTCGCTAAACAATCGTTTTACTCCTTTGGAAGCAAGGAACACAGGAATAATACGAAAATAAAAGACTCGGTTTTATTGAAGCTGTTCTGTAGCAGGAATGTAATGATCGAGATTCAATGTTCAAAATATTTTTAAATGTAAAGGACCAGCAAATGTAAACCATAATACGATGATGTTAAATAATTTTAAAAACCCTGGTTTAAACCCTCGGGAAATTTTTACTGATATCGTTATTTATCGTTCTGATATCGTTCGGAAATCGTTATTTATATTTGCTTTACTTACATAAATTTTATGTGTTTTGTATGTTTAATGAATAATGGCAAAAAAATGAGCGAGGGCCGTTGCATCAAAATCCGATTTCAGCTCTTCCTCCCTCGCACTCACATTGAATAACGGACAGTTCTAAGGCGATGCCTCTGGTTTGGTTCGTCTTTGTCGCCGCTATTTCTATCCGTTTCTTTGCTCGACCTCGACAATGTTTGGGCTAGCTTGTTGACCAGATGGTCTGGTGAACGCTATGTCTCGTACATGCTGTCTTGTGTTTCTAGTGTCTCGAGCTGATTCTATTTATTTCCCATCAGGTGTTATGGACGAGAATTGAGAAAGGATTGTTGTAGTTCCTCGATATTCTTATATTTTACTTGAATGTACGAACGTTGAGAGACTAAAGATGAAGAAAACTTGTCCACTCTTTATAATGTGACAGATTACAGATAAAAAAGGAGTAACAGGGATAATTTAGAGATAATTTTCCATATCTCTCCATAAACAAATATTACGTTGTGATCTCTCATCAGAACCGTATCGCCGTCTAACCATCATGTTTACGTATGTTTAGAGTTTCTGTCTGGTATGATCAATGGCGCCATTATCGTCCGCCATTATCGTCCGCCAAAATCGTTCCAAAGGCGAGTACATATGCCATGCTCCTCTCGAATTATAAGTGAGATGTAAGTGAAATTCATACAATGGAAAAGTGTTATTTTTTCAAACCTATACTTCATTCTCAAATGATTTAATTCTCTGTTTAAACGGGAAAGGAAACAATAAAGGCAGCACACAAGGCGACCCAAGGCATATAAAACAGGTAAGCTCTTTCTCGGCAGATGTCTGCGAGACTACCCTAAATAATGTATAAAAATGTCAAAGACTAATTAATAGAAACTACAATGATAGTAAACCACAACAGAAGCACCTCCTTTGAACGGTCAGTTAAATTATCAGGGGCTGAAAATGTTGGTTTTTTGTGTGTGTGTGTGTGTGTGTGTGTGTGTGTGTGTGTGTATGTGTGTGTGTTTCTTTAAATAACCCGAGAGACTATGTGCTTCATTTGTATTCTGTCAAGAATGGCATTTGGTGTCCTGTTGTACTTGGCTTATAAAGTTTACTATACTTGGCAAATAGCAGTGAATTTGCCTATTTTGCTGTTAGCAGGTCTAAATGTAGCGTTTTGATTACTTATCAGTAGTAGTAGAATATCCATAGGAGCTTACTTGATCTGATTTAAGGTGGTGATTTATGGTAAATGTAAAAATCTGCATAAAACCATAAAATAGTAACGTATCTCCCTGAAAGTTACCAGACTTCTTATTTCTGTTGTTCTTTACAGTTTAGAATACAAAATAGACGTACATGCTGCTTAAAAAGTGTTTTGATAAGGAAAGATCAAAGGGTAATTTTCTGCGAATAAATCTGGAAAAATGTATCGTTATTGAAAATTTACATAGTGCTGAAGGTGCATTATTGCATAATGAAGAGCGTCCTAGCAATTATTTATTCCAACTCTTTCTCAAATTGTAATGTGGACCATATGAAAACGGTAGCTTTTTCTCAAATGTTCAACCATGTACAAAGTAAATGTACACTGGACGCATTTATTAAATATAGGGTAGGCAAGCATACCTATGTTAACACCTACAATATAAATAATAAATTACTGACATGATCAGTGGTGTGTAGATGAAATTGTTCAACCTTGTTAAAATAGTCTCACCTGTCTCACCTGTGTGTTTAGACCAAAAAAAATTGGACACAGACTGCATCTTTTTTCATCTGCCCAGCCTGATAATGTGTGAAAGAGTTTGAAAAAATAATTGCTAGGACGCTCTCCATTATGCGACAAGGTACTCTAAGCACTAAGTATATTTTCAATAATGATATTATTTTTTCAGATTTATTCGCAGAAAATTACCCTTTGATCTTCTCTTATAAAAACACTTTTTAACATTAACAAATGCTGCATTTTGAGATTCTAAATTATGAGAAACAACATACAGAAGGCATCTGCTAAGTTTTGGAAAGATCAGTGTTATTTTGAGTATTTTATGCAGATTGTTGTCTTTGTCCCAAATCAGTGATTATCACCACCTTAAAGAGGTTATTAAAATCAAATATCATAGCAACACCGTTTTTTTTTTTTTTTTTTGTTTTTTATATTACAAGAGCAGTAAGTATCAGATATTTAGGGGATGGACATAGTACAACACAAACGTATAAATGAATATACCACGGACAGGCCAAAACGACAAAGCACACCCACCAAGTTCAAATAAGAGGAAGTAAGCAGCTAAAAGGCTTAAACAGAGCAGCGCATTTCTCATAAAACAGACATACTCAGCCTATTTTCAAATGAGCCAAATTCATTATCAGGAACAAAGACTTTTGCACACGTTTTACGAAATTACTCCGTACAGTGTGCATGAAGTACTTGTGTTACAGATAAACCAAAAACCAAATTCCCTTTTATTTTTTCCTCACTATTTCATCAAGTTATGCTCTCTTTTCCTAAATGGCGTAAGAATATTGAATATAACATTGACTGGGAATTTATCCGAACTGATTATCAGAAAGTTGCAAAGCAGTTATAAAAGGGGTAAAAATCATTATCAAGATTTGATACAATGAAATTCCATATTCTACCCATGACACCAAATTGGAAAGGTGAGTAACAAGCATTAAGACAATGCGAGGGAACAAATAAAAGAGAAATTTATATTATTTCAGAATGAATTTTAGTTTTTTAGCTCACCTGAGCCAGCGGCTCCGGGGGAGCTTATAGGATGGTAAGGCTCCGGCGTCCGTCGTCCGTCGCACGTCGTCCGTCGTCCGTCCACACTTTCAAACAACTTCTCCTCTAAAACCGCTTGGCCAATTGCAACCAAATTTCATATGTAGCCTCCTGGGACCTTAGGAACGAAAAGTTGTTCAAACGGTCCTGGTCACATGACCAACATGGCCGCCATGCCCATATATGGTAAAAACCTGAAAAAATCTTCTTCTCCAGAACCAATAGGGCGATGGCCTTGAAACTTGGTATGTAGCATCGGGTACACGAGTACTACCAAGATTGTTCAAATTATGATCTTGGGTTGACCTTGACCTTTTTTACGGTAAGGTCAAATTTGCTTCCTTATGCTTTTATATGGCAAAATGCTGCAACATAAGATATCTTGGAAACTGTTGAATATTTTGGCCTAAAAATTGGTACATACAGTCATCTTAATGACTACATGAAGATTTATGAGTTCAAGAGGTCAAGGTCATTCTTTGACCTTTGACCCAGAACTCTCATATTTTGACAATATCAAACAATCTCCTCAAAAACAACTAGGCCAATTGTAATTAAATTGCATATAGATCCTCCAGGGGTTGAGGGAATGAAAATTTGTTCATACGGTCCAGGTCACATGACCAACATGGCCACCACGCCCATATATGGTAAAAACCTTTAAAAATCTTCTTCTCCAGAACCAGTAGACCGATGGCCTTGAAACTCGGTATGTAGCATTGGGTACTCAAGTACTATCAAGATTGTTCAAATTATGACCCTGGGTTGACCTTGCCCTTTTTTACGGCAAGGTCAAATATCGGAAAATGCTAGCACATGAGATATCATGGTAAGTTTTGAAGATTTTGGCCTAAAAATTGGTATATACAATCATCTGAATGAGTACATGAAGATATGTGAGTACAAGAGGTCAAGGTCATTCTTTGACCTTTGACCCAGAAATTTCAAATTTTGACAATTTCAAAGAATCTGCTCTAAAACCACTAAGCCAATTGAAACCAAATTTCATATAGAGCCTCGAGGGGTTGAGGGAATGAAAAAAATTTCTAACGCTCCTGGACACATGACCAACATGGCCGCCATGCCCATATATGGTAAATACCTTTATAAATCTTCTTCTCCAGAACCAATTGACCGATGGCCTTGAGACTTTGTATGTAGCATTGGGTACTTGAGTACTATCAAGATTGTTCAAATTATGAATTTGTGTTGACCTTGACCTTTTACAGCAAGGTCAAATATGGGAAAATGGTAGAACATATGATTTCATGGAAAGTTTTGAAGATTTTGGCCTAAAAAATTGGTATATACAGTTGTCTTAATGAGTTCATGAAGAATTATGAGTACAAGAGGTCAAGGTCATTTTTTTACCTTTGATCCAGATCGCTCATATTTTGACATTTTCAGCCATTTCCTCAAAAGCCAAAGGGCCAATTGTGAACACATTTCATATAGAGCCTCCAGGGGTTGATTGAATGAAAAATTTGTTCAAACGGTCCAGGTCACATGACCAACATGGCCGCCATTACCACTTATGGTATAAATCTTTAATATTTTTCTTCTCCAGAACCAATCCACCTATGGCCATGAAACTTGGTAAATAGCATGGAGTACTAGAGTACCACCAAGACTGTTCAAATGGTGACCTTGGGTTTACCTTGACCTTTTTTTCGGCATGGTCAAATATGGGAAAATGCTAGAACATAAGATTTCATGGAAATTTTTGAAGATTTTGGCCTAAAAATGGTATATATGGTTGTCTTAATGAGTACATGAAGATTTATGAGTACAAGTGGTCATGGTCATTCTTTGACTTTTGACCCAAAACTCATATTTTGACAATTTCAGACATGTTAAGTAAAAACCAGCTTGCCAATTGTTCAGGTGAGCGATTCAGGGCCTCATGACCCTCTTGTTTCAATTGTCAGAATTTCAGGTAGCACCTCACTTATAATTCGAGAGGAGCATGACATACATTGTACGCCATGCTCCTCTCGAATTATAAGTGAGTTGACGTCGTAGATGTGTTACGATAGCAACTATAGAATTACCGACGGATATGCTTAGTACCTTGGCAGAATGAGGTCTTGATAACGTCATTTTTTCAGCAATATGAGCTCTTAGTTGCTATGGCAACAATTTTATGACGTCGTTGGTATCGTTTTTGAAGTCATATGTTCTTATTGTCCTCTAGATAAACTATGTTCATCTACTTCTCTGTTATTTTAATATCGCCCTTTACTCCTCTTCGTTACAACCACAAAGCTGTCAAAAATGTCAGTATGCCTCAATAACTTTGTATTGTTGTACATCCTCTTTCCCTTTCTGGCGTAAAAGAAAGCATCTTAATTTTTATCCCAGACTGGTACAGAGTTTGATAAAACAAACTTACGAAAGCCGAAAATAAAAACATGCTAAATGTTTAATGTAACACCATGACTGTTTTTTGGAGACGTCGTTGATATTTACAGACAATTAATCATTTTTTCATCCAAAAATAAAGTTCAGAATTCCCCATGGTGGTTTTCAATTGATCAGCTTGTCTGTTCTTCATTTTATAAAGTTGCAGCTTGCTTGTGGAAACTTGAGCCGCGACACGAGAAAACCAACAAAGTGGTTGTGCGCCCAGCGTAGACTCAGATCAGCCTGGGCATCCGCCCAGTCTGATCAGAGTCTTTGCTGTCCGCATAAAGGTAGCTTAGACCCTTAGCTACCCTTTAAGTGCTTAGTGAAGAGTCTGATCAGACTGGGCAAATGCTCAGGCTGGTCTGAGTCTGCGCTGGGCGGACAACCACTTTTGTTGGTTTTCTCGTGTCACGGCTCATTTGCACATGAAGATGATTATTCTAGAACTAGACTGGCTCTTCTAGAACATGAGATATTTCGCTGCTTTCGTAATAAATGGCCAAGGCCCCGCCCAATGGGGCCCACCAAATGGATGGGCTGCCTGGTGCCTCTGCAGAAGGGCTGCTAGAATTGTAGCATGACCTGAGTGCCATTTATCTCGTGTCGGGTATAAATCCTACAAATTCGGAGGCAATGTCTCGACATTACTTAAATATTAGTTACTTGGACGCTAAACTACAACTTAACAACAACAATAGCCATACGATATATATTTATTGCAAATTTCTGACACTAATACAAACATTTGTACAGATGTCTAAGAATTGGACTTGGGCTAGGCCTCTGTTTATCCTCTCCTAGCCAAACGATATAACATGTCACTTTTAAAAAGAACTACAACACATATATTCCTTCATATCGCCATATTTCTACCTTGTGTGTTGTTTTGCTTTTTAGGCGGGCTGTAAGCCCGTCTATAGCTACGTTTGTCAAAACGGTTTTGCGGAGGTCTTAACATATCTCTGTTTTTGTAAGCCTACGCTACGCGCTCTACAATTTGAAACAGAGAAAATAGTTCAGACAGTTCTGTATAGTTTCAAAAATCCAGCCCATTGAACAAGACAGAATGATTCGTCATAATCAATGTTGATTTATTCAAATTGAAAAAAGGCTTTAGTGTGAGACTTTAATCAATGTTTATCCCATCGATCAACGCGTATAAATACATTACGTAAATTATTCGCCGATGGGTGAATACAAGTTGGTTTCTTTAAAAAAGAATCCAAAGTAAAGATCTGCTGTGCTATGCAATGCATAGTTGAAGCCGACTGATTGTACTGACGTGTCATTAAGGACGAGATTACTAGGTTGTGACCGCTAGGCAGTGTTGTTATGGCTTTCATCTTGTCTGACTAATCTAACTGAACAAGAAAAAAGACAGCAGTCATCATTTTATATCTTACAGATGACTGCAGTTAGAAGTGATCTTTCGCAGATGTATGCAATGGATATTTAGTCTTTTGCAAAGTGACTGCAGTTTAACAAGTTTAGACAGACTACGGTCGCTCTTTTATCGTTAGGAGTCAGTGAAGAGTCTTTCGTGGTCCGCCAGGAGTATTTCGTTACGCTATATGCAATAAAAAGCTTGCCTAATGGCATTTCCTGGTTAATTTGAAACAAGTGTAGAAAACCACGAACATGCAGTCAAGACAACTTAAATTTATGTACTAACAAAGCACTTCATAATTATTGCTGTATACTGCTGTTTACTTATAAAGGGGCTATTGCCAGACCAAGGCACAGTGGCCCAGCCTAGATGATCCATTGGCAAACACACACAAGAGTCAATCTGCCAAATGACAACATTTTGTGGATAATTGATTATCCTGTATTTCTTCCTAATGGTCACCTTGCCGTATGTGGAGTCCCATGAATGAAAATAAATGGGTGACTGCACATGCCTGCACCCTTGCTACTCTGAAGAATAACAAACTTATTTTCAACAGTACAGATATTAAATGGGGACTCTGACAATGGCGTCAAACTCAATTGCTGGCGAAATTTGCAATGGAGCACCGTCTACATCGAGCAGAAGTTTACCTCATATTACGTTTCAAACCTTGACCGTGTTATGGTGAGAAGCTCAGGCAACATTCATTGAACAAGTAACAGGGATGAAGGAAAATGCCAGCACCATTTCTTCCACCCATTCAATTCAAAACTGAAAACAATTACAATAGCACACCTACTGTATAAAACAACACTTTTTAGAACCGTTTCTTCTTTGCCTTACAATTATTGTGATTTCTGGTAAGAAGCTTCTATATTTGACAAAACCCTACTGTTTTCCAGATGGATTTTGTCTAAATTTCATCCCGAAGACCTAGCTTATGGAATGGTGTGCCTCTGTTATCATCCATCATATGTATGTGCCTTAGCATTTTCAAAACGTCTCCTCTAAACCATTTGAATAAAATGTCCGCCTTTCAGTACTTTCAGTACTTTGATTTTATTATCATTATCGCAACGTATCGGTAAATGAGTTGCGACACGAGAAAACCAAAAAAAATGCATGTGCGCCCAGCGAAGACGCAGATCAGTCTAGTCATTTCCCCATTCTGATCAGAGTCTTCGCTGTCTGTATGTAAGTAGCTTAGGCCCATAGCTTCCGTTTAGGTGCACAGTAAAGACTCTGATCAGACTGGGCGGATGCCCAGGCTGATCTGATTCTTCGCTGGGCGCACTTGCCGCTTTGTTGGTTATGTCATGTCGTGGCTCAAATGATTTTAAGTTACTATCTCCACGTAACAGAATCGGCAAAACAGTATTGTTGATCCGAGATAAAAACTATATCAGCATTGCTGTTAACTGAAGCCTTATCAGAATTAGAACAAAATGTAATAAATCCAGATTGGACTTGGAACTTGTATGGTCTCTCATTTTCATGAAATTTCTGTTCCCAATCTAAAAGTTGTTTTTTGTATGCTGATCCAGCTGAAACCAAAATAGCTGCGTTTCGCCCGACCACCTCCCCCAGTCACATACCAAAACATATCATATGAATAGCTTAGTTTCACATAATATATTTTGGCATGTGATTGGGGGTAGTGGTAGGGCGATGTGCTGGTTATAACATCCAGTGCCGGGCGTCCTATTTATTTGGATAAAATTATGACAAGGGCCTGCTGTACTTGCAGTAGGTGCGGGAGGGGGTTGTTTGGATATTTTTCTCTCATCTGTCATTTGTCTTTTCTTGCTCCCTCTCTCTGACAGACGGTCTGATATAAACTGAAATACTGTCTCAAAGAGCCGTTGAACCCAAAACAATTAACCAACCAATTGGCATGTGATTTTTATAACCAAATTGCACAATTTGAATGAAAAAGGTTTACACGTTCAGGGGCCGTAATCATAAAATGACTTAAGTCGTTGCTATGCTGTTGCTAAGGCTAAATTTCTTTGAAGGAGATTCCCTACAACTATGAAATTTGCTCTGGAGGAACAGTCTTACAAAGACTGTTCCTCCAAACCAAATTTCATAGTTGTAGGGAATCTCCTTTATAGATATTTAGCCTTAGCAACAGCATAGCAACGACTTAAGTAGCTTTATGAATACGGCCCCAGGTTGAGAAACTTTATCGTTTTCTCTTGCCTCCTTTCTCAAAAGGAGTCAATCTTTAAAAACAAGAGTCGGCTCCTCGAGGAGCAAATTCTTTATTTTACGAGTGGACGCTACTTTTGATGGTTTCGTCTACCAGGGGAGTCAACAAGAAGCTATGAAAGTTGTTCCCTTTTGTAAAAATGGCAGAAAAAATTGAAGGCGTACCAATATGCCTTAATTTCGAATTTGCTATATTTTGCGTATATAATCGAATCGTTCATCTCATTTTTGTTCTTCGTTATTTGAGAAAATGGTCAAAACTTGCGGTTATTTAAATTCTAGAGATATGATATCAACCTTGAGAGATGATATCCTCTCTCTTGCTACAGTTAGAAAGTAGACATTTGAATCCAAACATGGAAGAGAGTCTTGAATATGATACCAGGCCCGGAAGACCTTCGACCGCAGTCTGACAATGTTTACGCCATAATCATGAATGATCAAAGTTATAACAAACACAGGAAAGGGTTTCTGACCAATGACCGTAGCTTTCGGCCCGATGTGCGCCAAAAGCTTCTGACTTCAGATCAGAGGCGTACTAGATACGCAGTCACTCGAGAAAGTTTGAAACCCTTTGAGGCTGATCCTGAGAAATTCATTGACCACTTTGTGGTTATGGGTGATACATGAGTCCAACACTTATAGCCAGAAATAATAAGTAGTCGAGGCACTGGAAACATCCAACAGTTCCTCCTGTTAATAAAGAAAGCAAAGATTCTGCAACCAGCTGGATAGAGGACGGCTTGTGACTTTTTTGGAAAACAAAGGCGATGTTGTGCGCGTGAAAGCAGGCCCAGAAGTTATAAAACTTGAGTAGATTCTCAAACTCAAAATAAAGCACAATGATTGGCTGCTTCCGAGCACATGCTCGGAAGCAGCCAGTCAGTGTGCTTTATTTTGAGTTGAAATCATTCACAAGTTTTATAACCTCAACCATGTTTAGCCTAGATACACGTAGGTGTTTGTAACTCAAACATTGTCTAACTTACGCAATAAAAAAATGAAGGATGGCAATAACATATGAACAACAGTTGCATGAAATATTTGAGCCGCGACACGAGAAAACCAACAAAGTGGTACTGCGCCCAGCATAGACTCAGATCAGCCTGGGCATCCGCCCAGTCTAATCAGACTTTTCGCCAAGCACTTAAAGGGAAGCTAAGGGTCTAAGCTACCTTCATGCGGACAGCGAAGACTCTGATCAGACTGAGCGGATGCCCAGGCTGATTTGAGTCAGCGCAAGGCGCACAACCACATTGTTCGTTTTCTCGCGTCGCGGCTCATTTCTGCATAGCGCAACGGTAAGGTATGTTGCGTAAAGGTATGTGTACGTTAAGGAACAAAAATAGGGCAATCTGTAATCAATTGTTTTTCTAAGATTACAGAAAGTACATTCTCACAAAGGTGTTTTCTAATTTGCAGGTGTTGAGAATAATTTTCCGCTAGATTAATCAGAAATACAAGATTGTTGGCAACAACAAAAGTTCGTCATAGTGCATTTTGTAGAACTGGTATTATATGATTTTTCTGCTTCATGCCAAGTCAAGCAATCGTTTACAACCACGTGTACAGTGGACCCTCTTTACAACGACGGCATTTGTTCCCAATTATTTTGACGTTAAACTGAATGTGCTGTTGTAAAGAATGCATATTTAGAACAATTTAGCCATTCCGTGCAAATCAAAATGACGTTATAAAGAATTTTGCTGTTGTAATGAGTGCCGTTGTAAACAAAAACTACTCTTTAAGAAACGCATAGGTCTTTCCAATGACGCCCGATTAACCATGATGAATTTGATGACTTTGGCAATAATTACGTTAAAAGCAATTGCACAGCACATCTCCAAATGTATTTTGTAAAGTCGCGGAAATGTTTCTAATGTTTTTATCATACAAATGTGTGTATAGATGAAATGTTCATGCTTTTTCAGAAAACACTTTATTTTCTTACTTATATGCGGGAGTGGAAAGGGTATAAGAAAAAGAGTATATATCTTTCTATGAGCGAATTCTTTCCTTTAAAGAGGCACCCTACAAAAAGGTGAAGCAAATAGGCCAACAATGTCCGCTGTCAACACGTACTGCTGATGCTGATACATAAAATAATCAATCCATTTGGTAACTGAATAGAAACATTTTTTGTACAAGCTGTTTCACACCAAGATTGGAAGCAGCACCTCCATGGCTTCTTTTTCTTCTTGAATTATGGACAGAATTTATCTCAGACGATTAATTTTTTTGCTTCAAATCTGATCTGTATATGATTCATCTGTTTTGTAATGGTTTCTTTTGAGTATTTTGGGTGCGAGTTTTCCTTAAACTATTTGTAAACAATATCATGAGGCCACGTTCGAAATAAAATCACACATACTTCATTGTAAGACGAATTTGTAAAAACAAAATCGATTCAACCATCTCAACCCAATCCCTCCAACCCTCCTCTGCCCCCTCCCAGTGTTTCTTTTTTCTGTTACATTTCTGCGGCGGTGGTTATAATGTTGTTTTTGTGCGTGTGTGTTTTTCATATGGTTTTGTTTCTACTTGCTACTGTGCTTTGTGAGACCGCAATATTCACAGAACGCATTTTTCACATGTGTGACAAATGCGTTCGCATTTTTCACACGCGTGACAAATCTGGTCGCATTTTTCACAGAATTCGAACGCATTTTTCACATATCTGTGAATTTTGCGTTTGATGTGTACACCGAAAACGTAATTTTCCAAACGTATGCAACACCCCTAAAATATGACAAAATATCACAAAATCGCATTTTTCACCTCTTGAAATTTTTATAACCTGAAGTTATGTAAGTTATAGTGGACGGAAAACGGTACAGTAAACAAAAAAGAAGACAAGAAATCTGCTCTGCTCTTCCGCGCATAAGATCGTAGCTTCCAGTCGCCCGCCGGCTCAACGACTGAAAAACTGACTCTGTCTTCCCAGCAGTAAATGGGTACTTGTTTCGAATCAGGAAAGGGTAAAGGATACGGAAGGAGAGGGATAGGCTCCCTCTTTCATAACCTGCGCCTAAGACACTGTAAGCTCAAACAACTACCGTCCCTACGGCCACAAGAATATGGAAAAACCTTTACCTTATTTGTTTTTATTCACATGTATGCTGCTGACGTAGGCTGTTGTGCACAGCTTCTAGTACTGACTGTTGGGCGGTGCCATAATTCAGCGGGAGGAGACCTTGCGGTATTCCTGTGCAAAATTAGGCATTTCCAATACAAACGTTTGTTCGTAATAGACTATGTGCTGCATCAAGGTTAAAGGTATTGGTATATTAAGTTGCGTGTTGGTATATGGTTCCATCATGGGGGAAATATTTACCTGGGTAGAAATAGGAGGGAAGACATATCGTTTTCTTTTATTTGTCTACCTGTCTGTCGGTCACAAATCGTTTCCGCTTCATAACTTTAAAAGGTAGTTTGAGGAAACTTGGTACAGATATAAAGCATCACGAACGGACGGACGAACGGATGAGCCAAAATCAACATATTCTCACAAATTATTTCGAAACTGGGGTTCGTTTTTCACCAGTGAGGAACCAGGTAATAAAATATGGGATGTAATTAAGAATTAACTTCAAATGCTTTTCCCGGGATTCTTGAATTCACTGAGATCACATCTAGACCGAAACAAAGTCAAACCCTGGTCGAATTGGATATCATGTCTAAGTCAAACTCTTTTTTTTTTTTTTTTTTTTGCCCCGGAAAATAGATGAAGGGTTAAAAATATTCAAGCAGTATTACATGATTTATCTTCCCTTTCGGAAAGGAATTTACCAATAAATAATAGTAAAGTCAAAGAAAAGGAAGGTGTTAGACTTGTCGTAAGGTCAATTATACTGGTAGACTTTATCGGCAATCGTGGGGACACATAATTTCGCCATTATCGGTCGGATCTGAACAGTTGTCAGTTTGTCTAAGATTTAATGCCTGTCTTGGTAATCTGCAAGTTTCAAAAAGCTAGGCTGGTCAGAAGCATCTCTCAATTATAAGTCTACGGGGTATTTCACTTGCCATAAAAACCCAAATCTCAAGCAACTGTCTTAAAGGTCCCCAGCCTTGTGAACGCTATATATTGAATTTGGTTGAGATTGACGAGACGCTTAAGAGATATAATAATAGCTCGAAGATGTGGACAGATGACGTCAGACGACGGACAGCAGGGACTGCTTTTCCTATAAACTCCCCAAGAGCCGAAGGCTCAGTGCAGATGGGGCTCAAACTCATAGTTGTAGTTGGAAACTAAAAAGTCATTCATTTTCAAGATTCCCTTACCGTAACAGTGAAAAATCCTTTTGTATTAAAAATCGCAATAAAACCCAAACGCATTTGTCACACTGGCAAAATGTGAAGAATACGACCGTATTCGTCATACACGTGTGAAAAATGCGTTCTGTGAATATTGCGGTCTCTTAGTGCTTTTTTATCTTAAGTAATGTTAGATGACTGGCTCTTATGTTAGTAAAGTTCTATTTACTCACTTGGACAAAGAAACCTGGTTGCTTACTTATCTATGCTAGTACATTACTAATTCGCTCACTCTTCCTCTTGTTGCCATGGATAAGCTCTTCCTGAGAATTTTCCACAGTTACTGAGTGGTGGCACGCATAGCTGTCTTTAGCGATTAGCAAATAAAAAATATGGACCTCATCTTGCTTCCTCCCGCTAGAGATACACAAATTTCTTTTTTCAAATATTCGCATTTGGTATAGAAAATTGCGGCAAACGGGGTTCCCAGCATTTTCCCAAAATTGGTGAAAAGTACCAATTTTCGAATCGCTCATTCTTAATTTTTATTGAATATATAACTAAATCATAACGTTTCGGAAATATGCGGCTTTGCATAAAACTAGTCATCAGAGAAGATGGCAAATCCCCCGACCAAAGGCCCCTTGCGCTTTGGTAAACAGGGTGCGCTTCAAAACACATATAAGTAATATATTGTCATTCATTTATGCTTCTGATTGACAGTATCTGTATAGCAGATGCATGATTATCTAACACTCAGACCAAAACAGTATGCCAGACTGCTAAACAGTGGTGAAATCTCAAACAGCCACCATGTACACTATGTATGGCATATAATCCAAATCTGAAAAAATGGGGGGGGGGGGGGGGGAGGGGAGGTGTGGAGAGGTCACAGAGAGCTAGGAAAATTGATGGGAAATCATGGCATGGTCATCAATACTCTTAAAGTTATAAGGGTATTAAAATTGTGGAACAGATCAGGACTATACAGATATGGAGCAGAGACACCAAACTGCAGCTCAAACAGCCTAAGGGAAATAACTCGGAAAGTATGAACGAGAGAGTTATCACTCATGTATGAGACAAATTCTCATGACCTGTTCTGCATGTCTGTGAAGTATCATGAAAATATTTCAAAGGGTATTCAAGATATGGAACAGACAGAAAATCACAACTAAAACCATCAAGGGGAAATAGTTAAAAAAAAGTAAGAAAGCAAGAGTTCTCATTCCTGTTCCCGACACATCGTCATGACCTGTTCTACATATCTGTGAAGTATAATGAAAATATTTCAAAGGGTATTCAAGTTATAGAGCGGACACGGTATCACACCTAAAACAACCAATGAGGAAATAACTAAAAAAAGTAAGAAAGTAAGAGTTGTCATTCTTGCTCGCGACACATCGAACCCTCTTCTTTCTCCCTCTCTTTGGGAGACGGCCCGGTAAGACTGAAATACTGTCTCAAACCCAAATCAACCAGCTAAAATTGAATCTAGTTTAATAGTCAATGTTTGGGATCCTATACAGCAGATGTGGGAAACCGTGAACTGCTAGGATTTTAGTTGGTGCGTTGTTTTTGGGTTTAACGGCTCTTTGAGACAGTATTTTAGTCTATATCGAGCCATCTCCACGAGAGCGGGAAAAAGAAAAGAGAAATGACAGGTGAGAGAGAAAATTTCCAAACCAACTCTCACCCGCACCTACTGCAAGCACAGTAAGCCCTTGCCCTACTTTTACCAAAATTAGTAGGACGCCCCGGCACTGGAAGTTACTCCAAGCACCATCGCACCACTCGGCCACCCCCGATCAAGTTAAAGTTATGGTAGAATTAGTAGCTCAAAGCAGAATGCAGACGAAAACCAATTTTTTGTAGTTTTCTCCCATGATGATGCTCTAGTTTATCCTAGTACTATTACGGTTCTAAATGATTACATACAGAACAATTTTGACTAGACATTTGAATAAATGACACCGCACGTCAGGGAATTCTGAAAATAAAACTTATCATAAAGAGAAAAATATGTAAGAAAAAACTTGCCGTCTACCAATGTAGTGCCGGGGCGTCCTACTGACTTGGATAATAGTAGGACAAGGGCATACTGTGCATGCAGTAGGTGCGGGTGGAGCTTCTCTCGTCTATCGTTTCTCTTCTTTCTCCCTCTCTCTATGAGACGGCCCGATATATACTGAAATACGGTCTCAAAGGGCCGTTAAACCTAAATCAATCAATCAATCAATCAATCAACTACGAATATAAGCAACTGGCATAACTATTTGAAATCTAAAACCGGTGATAGATTTCCTTACAGCAAAATATTCTGGTCAACAAAATAAGAAATTTTTGATATGCCGATGGAAGAAAAGCACAATATGTGAATGCTTTTCCTAAAAGTGTTAGAAGACAATATCCTGACATGTTTCGACGATTATCAGCCGCCGACGAACTCCTATTTTTAAACACAAATGGATTGTATCCACAAGTCACTTACGCCGACACCACATATCGCTTTTCCATCGTTAGTTATCTTCACACATATTCGATGGGCTTATGGGCTATTGGTGTTTTGCGAAACGGAACGGAATAGCTCTTATCGAAAATGTGTCATTCCGTTTTGCCATTTATGTTTCTAACCTCTATTTCTTAGGTTCTGCTTTGTTACTGCGGCCTTCCCTGGTTGTTTACATCTACTTGTTAGCACTACTGACCGCCCCAAGCCGATACGTCTGTTCCAATTCAGTTCCACTTTGCTGGCCAGAGCTTGTTATTGAAAATATGTTACCGTATAAGCGGTAATTTTCGCGGATTCAAATTTTCGCGGTTAATGGTCAAAAACATAAACATTAATTTCCGCGATTTTAAATTTTCGCGGTTAGCAACATGCGCGAAAAGCAAAAGTACTTCTTTTTCACTTGAACCAGTTCGTTTATTAACCTGCGGCGGGGGTCGCCGCAGGTTAATGAAAGAACTGCCTCAAGTGAAAAGTACCAGCAATTACCGAAGCAAATAGAAACAAAATATATGAACACTGTGTCTACAGAAGTTACTTTGTAAGAAATAGGAAATTATTTCGCGATTTTAATATTCGTGGTTTCTAAGTGACCGCGAAATGCCACGAAAAAAATGGTCCATCGCGAAAATTACCTTGTATACGGTATTCCTTTTTGTCCTTTGCGTTTCTCACTTCTTCTTCTTTCGATGTCTTGAGTGGGTTGTGTTATGTGATTTCGAACTTTCCTAGGTAAAGGTGAATGGGTACCCTTATAGGGGAAGCAACTTTACCATTTAATTTGTTGCCTCATTGTTCATAGTGGGTCAACACTTGAAGGAATCAATATGCTTCCTAGGCGCAAATTCCTCCCTTTGAGAGTAGAGTCCAATTCGGAAGAGTTTCTTTCTCCAGCGAAGAAAACGGATTGTTCATAAATTGGTTGTACTCGTTCCGCTCATGATGTACCGTCCGTACAGGTAAACATTCCATTCTCTCAAATCAACATAGATGGATTTAGACGGAAGACTCAGGTTTGCATCAGAGTAGATCTTCTATTCCGAAACACTTCAGTTGCAAAAACAATGTCTGGAAATTAACTGGGCAATAATGCAAATCTCTTATAAACGATGCTGTAGCTACGGTTACAATTTGGTGCAGCATCGGAACACCGCTCGACCAATTCCGTGAATCAACAGATTCACGGAATTGGCCGAGCGTGCTCCGATTGACTATTGATGTGGTTGATGATGATTTCGTTGCTGTTTTGCAGTATACCGCCACACGCAAACAACATGTATTAACTCTGAATACGTTATTATTTTTTGCTTCTGTAAAACTGGCTTCACTGATGAAGTTCTTTTTTTCTCTTTCTATTATTTCCCAAACTACCCTTAAGTTTCATAAAGAGCTTATCAACCTACAAGTGATATGAGCCGCGACACGACAAAACCAACAATGTGGTTGTGCGCCCAGCGCAGACTCAGATCAGCCTGGGCATCCGCCCAGTCTGATCAGAGTCTTCGCTGTCCGCATGAAGGTAGCTTAGACCCTTAGCTACCCTTTAAGCGCTCCGTGAAGAATCTGGTCAGACTGGGTGGATGATCAGGCTGGATTGAGTCTGCGCTGGGCGCACGACCACATTGTTGGTTTTCTCGTGTCGCGGCTCATTTGCAGTAACTATAAGGAGTAGTTTCACTGTCAGAAATATTACACCTCTCCACTGCCATTTAAGCCATCTTTTTATGACATCTTAACAATTAAAGTGCAAAATTTCGTTTTAATGAAGATACTGACAACCCCCATCAACATTAAACCATCTTCTAACACCCCAAGTGATGTTGACAGGTGTACAACAATTTAAGATTAAACGGGCAGGTCAAGACGAACATGTAACTGTTACTATCAAATTAAGTGACATTTTTCGTTTCATTGAATGACGTCTCTTTATTTCATTTACTCGTTAAAGTCAAATGTTCTTCAATGGTTTGTATGGCTATTTATACTAAAACACTTTATTGGAAAAAAAAAGGTTTTTGGCCTACTATCTGCTCTACACGTGCATGAAAAGCCGTTTGCTTATAAGGGGTTAGTAAGATAATATTTTCATATTGTTTGTCATTTTCTTCTGATATCGCCCGGAGAATTGCCTGTCAAAACATAGCCCAAAAGAGAGTTGGTTGGTTGGTTTTGGGTCTTTGAGACTTTCAGTCTATATCGGGCCGTCTTCCAGAAAGAGGGAGAAAGAAAAGAGGTGATAGACCAGAGAAAAACTATCCAAACAACTCCCAACCGCATCTACTGCTAGCACAGTAGGATCTTGCTCCACTATTATCCAAATTAGTAAGACGCCCCCTGCACTGAGACAGCACCCTGCACTGAGACGCAGCACCTTCGCCCGACCCGACCGCCCCGTCAAAAAGAGAGCAACGTCCGCTGCAGCTACTTTAAATTTTAAATTTATTTACATGTATGTTATTTTATCCTTTTTCTTTTTCGTTCTATGAATGAATTTTGATACAAGGGCACTCGTGACATTCATCATAAAATTTATCTTGCGTCCCACTTGAGTGTGACTTTGGATAAAATTCAAACGACAGGGCCTCTGAGTAAACTAACGAATAAATGAATAAAAGGTAAAGGTTTCCCATAGCCTAATAGCCGTAGGGGCAGTGGGGGTTAGAGACCCACTGTATCTTGGGCACAGCAGATGAAAGACGGAGCCCATCCCTCTCCTTTCGCTGCCTTATCCTTAAAGGTATCCATTTACTGCTGGGTTGACAGAGTTCTAAGTCATCGGATGGCGAAACCCAGGCGCGATCTCACGACCTTCTGGCGATTTTCTGCACCATAACCGAGTCACTCTAACCACTTGAACACGGCGCCTCTCAAATAAAGGAATAAAGAGACCTAAATGTTCTCTTAAGGGCAGATGAAACTATATATGCTGTTTCTATTTTAA
This sequence comes from Ctena decussata, assembly GCA_963989385.1. NCBI lineage: Eukaryota > Metazoa > Mollusca > Bivalvia > Lucinida > Lucinidae > Ctena > Ctena decussata. The sequence continues at coordinate 78,141,725 of OZ022504.1, forward strand.
AAACCACAGCGGCTAAAGACTCAGCTGTCAAATCTTTTATTTTCTCACATTACATGGTACGATTCAGTTCTAACTTTATCATATTTCGGCGGCAATTGAAAGAGATAGAAGATAGATCTTAACCGCATGTCATCCATTTGAAAGATATATTGAAAATTTAGAAGAAAAAAAAACAGTGCTGTGTAGTGATACAACTGCATCTTTTTCATGCGCTCTTAAAATTGGCAGAAGGCATTATCTGTGACCTTAACCATGTCGCCGAACGTTAAAGACTGTCATATTTTCTAGTTGCTAGTGGCTGTGGTTTAGGTATCAGTAGATGCAGTTTGCTTGGGGAAGTGGAGAGCATTCTTCTATAAAATTCGCGTTTTCCACAAAAAATTGACACCAATGTGCCAGAAAACTTATGTATTTCATGGCAAAGAAGAATCTTAAGAGAAACTAGCTGCAAGAAAAGGTCTTACGTGGCATGGTAGATGTACTTTAACAGACAGATAATTCAGGGGCGTAACTAGAGGCAATTTCATAATACGCACAACCATGTTTTATTCTCTACTTCTTGAAGGGAAAGCTACTATTTCAGCCACTTTGATAATTGGTATTGAAATCTTGTCTAATTTATAAATTTTCAGCATGCAAATATGCAGGTGCGTTTTGAAATTTTGTCAATTTTGACAAAATTTCAATACGCACTTGCGTATTTTCCGTATACGTAGCTACACCCTTGGATATCATCAAGATTGATTGTGGTCTGTGGTATTATTTTCATGACTTCGAAATCATGGTGTTGCGACAATTCCTCAATGACATCGATTACTGCTAGTGAAGCACAAAGCTTTATTGAACATATTTTCACAGACATAACTAAAATAGCAACCAAGTTTATTGTCCATTATAAAGCATCGCGTTAATAAACAGAAATAGAGCTACGATGCTATTTCTAGTCAAAGCAGCTGAATTGCTATATTGAACATGAATATATTTCATAACCCAGCGGCTGATTTTGTTCACCTACCTTAAAACAACCTAATAACTCCATTGAACAACGGCACTGTGGTTTATGACTGAATAGGGAACTAATCAGGCTTATGGAACCATTCAACCATTTGAGCCGCGACACGACGAAGCCAGCAAAATGGTATGTGCGCCCAGCGAAGATTCAGGTCAGCCTGGGCATCCGCCCAGTGTGATCAGAGTCTTCGCTGTCCGCGTGCAGCTACGCCTTAAGCTTACAGCGAAGACTCCGATCAGACTGGGCAGATGCCCAGGCTGATCTGAGTCATCGCAGGGCGCACATGCCACTTTGTTGGTTTTGTCGTGTTGCGGCTCATTTATGGAACTACTTCCAGGCCCTGCGTGGGACTTTAGTCAGAGGCAGGACAATATGAGCCGCGACGTGAGAAAACCAACAATGTGGTTGTGCGCCCAGCGCAGTCTCAGATCAGTCTGAGCATCCGCCCAGTCTGATCAGAATCTTCGCTAAGCGCTTAAAGGGTAGCTAAGGGACTAAGCTACCTTCATGCGGACAGTGAAGATTCTGATCAGACTGGGCGGATGCCCAGGCTGATCTGAGTCTGCGCTGGGCGCACAACCACATTGTTGGTTTTATCGTGTCGCGGCTCATATCATCGGACACCACAATTAGGCTCGACATTTATATGTACTTTACTCACTCCGATGCACTCTCCATGTAAGGCTACAAAGGTGTTATTGATTTGTTCTAGGATTGCCAATAAATTGAACATGCTTCAGTTCGTATCATTGCCATGAAAATCGGACTTAAAAAGGTCAGCAAATTACTACTAAATATACGTTATCGGCAAAAACTGATCTTAAGTGGGATGGCCAAAATTGCCTGTTGTACGTGCAAAATAGGCTTCAATGATGCCACATTGTCAAGTCTGTCATTGAAACTACTTAGACTATCTGAAAAAGCCTGTAAGCAGAGATTTGATTATTGGCCATACAGGCGGACAAACAAACCACAGTCTTCTGTGTACTATACCTTGCATATTTGTACATAACGAGCTATTTCATGCTACAGAAAGATGCCGAGGTCAAGTTCTTTCAAGTTTTGTTTGAAATGTAACTTTTCGGAACTCCCGATATGGTTTTAGGGAAAATTCTGCAACAACATTAATAAAGTGACATTGTTATATAAAGGCCTCGTAAAACAAATACATGTATGTCTAAGTGAAACACGAATCTCAGAGCTCCAGATAAAGTGGGACATTAAGGATAATTCAGAGGTGTTTTCCTTATTTATCATTGAACCGCGAGGTTCTTATGAGGGGGTCACAACATATAATTTTGTGGTAAAATTAGGACAGAATTTCCCTAAGTCATCTCAGTTACTCCTTATATTGAGGCTGGAAATCTTTGATAACATACTGACAACAAAAAACACATTTTTCCTATAAGTTTCTCGCGGTGATTGGTCATTTTCTCATAACAAACCCTTGTACAGTTCAAATTATCATATTCCAATGATAAAGGACGCGTGTGACACCTCCATAAATATTATACCTGCATGTCTCATTTGTAGCATGACCCTTGATGAAAGAGGCAACTAAACCCGAAGAGTAAATTAAAGGGGACAGAAAGTATTGGAGGACAGGTGAAATGAAATATGATACATGTAATTGTATTTTAAAAGACTATCGTGATCTCTTTTTTTTATTTGTGTGTAGAGAGAAACTGCATTTTAATAAAGATGTTCCCTTCAAAAAGATAAAGACAGCCAACATGGTTAAAGCAGTAAAGCAATAAAAGAAATAGAAATTTGAATCGCGACACGAGAAAACCAACAAAGTGGTTGTGCGCCCGGCGCAGACTCAGATCAGCCTGGGCATCCGCCCAGTCTGATCAGAGTCTTCGCTGTCCACATAAAGGTAGCTTAGACCCTTAGCTACCTTTTAAGCGCTTTGCGAAGAGTCGGATCAGACTGGGCGGATGTCCTGACTGATCTGAGTCTGCACTGGGCATACACCCACTTTCTTGGTTTTCTCGTGTCGCGGCTCGAATTATCGTCATATCACTGTAACAGTTTGACAGCTCTAAAGTGTCAGTCAGGAGTGTTCGCATGTTTTCAACCATGTTAAGTGGTGGACTCTTTAGCAAACTTTTCACTTCAAGAATGAGTTTATTCTAAATAAATATATGTAATACATGTGTCGCCAAAACTCCAAAATTAAAGTCAGAAATTGAAAACATGGTGTTCGGGCAAATAGAATTCATTCAATAAGAACATTTGCACAGCCATGACATCGTTGAGCCGATATTGAGGCAAAATCCACCAAGGTTAGACCGCGTTGTGTAGACATTGTATCAAACGCGAGAAGTTTGCGCATATCGTTAAATCATATACATCGGTATGTTGTCACTTTATTGTGTAATTTTATGAAACAAAAACTTTCAAACTAACCCAAAGAAACCAGATATTGGTACTGGTACTGTCTTTGCTAGAGATCTTCGTTCCCGCTTTTTTTGCGAGCAACATTGGGGTTAAAAACAGACACGCGTGTCAGTGTTAGACCTTTACCATCATCATTATATAGCACGCGCCTTTTGCTTTAAAAAGAAACCGAAGCGTAAAGAAAGTCATAGGGAGTATATTAAAATATCCTATAATTTATTGAGGGGCAGGTGAACTGAAATATGATATGAAAGTGTTTGAAAAAAGAATACCGAAACTGACAACATTTAAATTAGTATTTTTGTATAAAAAGATTTTCTTGTCTTTGATTTCTGAATCATTTCAAGAAGAAAATTGCTCTCTTAAAAACTGCTGACATCTCTATTTTAGTCTAAAATATGATTGATGGGATAGTCGAGACTTCATCTTATAGTGTAGCGGCTCAGAGCTAAAGAAAAAAGTGATAAAAGCATCAAAAACCCTTATTTTCTGCTTCTGCACGTGTAAAGTTTCGACGTGGTCATCAATCCAATCCGAGAATCCTTCCTAAGGCTGCCGATGGTGGCAGCTGTGGCCGCGGTAGGCGATGGAAACCTCTGGCACCCTTAAGTAACTACTACCATGTAACCATTGTAGTCATGGTGGTGGTTCGTCGAAAACCAATACAAACCACAACCGCAGACCTTGAGGAGTGTTGGTCGGTAATCGATGACGTCATTTCAGAATGGCTTCCAAAATGAAGAAGCAAATGCGTATTGCTGAAACTATGATGTCCTAGCTAACTTTAGTTCAGAATGGTGCATTCGCAAAATTTCCTAGAATGTTTTCGACAGAAGCTATATATATCTGATATTAGCTAGTCGATGACTACCTACGATACCGCTAGACGTCGAATCTGTGCAGAATATAAGGCCGACCTACCATCTCAGCAGGCACACAATGTTGAATAAACACTGAATCAACCTTGATTCAACGTCTTGACTTTGAATCGAAGTTGCTTCAGTGTTGATTCAAAGATTCAAAGTTTCAAAGTTGTACTCCCAGTGATATCAGTTACTATAATCGGTGGCCAGTTGGTGCATGCCACGGGCGCCGATGGAAACATTTCTGAACGCACCCAATTTCTGGCTCTAACAGGGCTATGCCTGGTTGTACCCACGTCAGTGTACTATGAATGAGGGGGGAAACATATCACGTCAATATGCTTGAGGATGATAACACTAAGCTTTCTTTCACATTCAGATACTGAAGCGATACGGCTGTAAAAATGTGAGGTTGTTTCTATACAAATAACGTATGGGTTCGGACTAACTAATGTCGTGGTTTAATTGTGTGTTACGCAGACTATCAATTCCGTTATTGAAACTTGTTTTCACCGCATGTGACTATTCAAGAGGCGGTACAAAATTACAGGACATGTTACGAAGACCCCTGGACAAATTTATTAGCCGATGTGACTCACTAGAGGGTCAGTCACTCTGTCTCCGACGGAATGCTCTTGGTGAACTGAAAGAAAATGAGCGATAAGGAAAGGCAGACCAAAGTTTTTGCCTCATTTCACTCACAAATTTATGGATCCTGAATAAAAAGAAAACATTCTTAGGAGTCTCTCCAGACTGATTCGCAGAAGCCCTTAAGAGCCGACTTTCCTCATATAAAGGCTACAGATTTGTCTGGTCAAATCTTACCCATGGTCATAATGCAATATATATCAGGATCGGCAGCTATATTCGGCTTCCTTTGTCTTTAACTGATGGCAGTTGAACTCACATCGGGTTAAGCATTGCCTCGTTCCCAGGCGACAAAATATACGCTTGTCTCTACTGTAGTGAGTCATACGAAACGGAAGTTGTGCAAGGAACTGGTCTAGGTTAAGCATTGCTTGGCCGATTCTTTGCGTAGTTTTTGAGTTAGCATCCTTGAACGCCGGGGTGTGGCATCTCGAGAGTCATCAGCTATGGGGTCATTCATGTGGTTTAAAACATGAACGGTAACCTTTCAAGGCCTCATTTGCAGAGCTGTATTATGGGGGCTAGGTTAACCCAGGCTACAGTATTCTCATGTTAGGTTGGCAAGGATCATATAAAAAATCTAATAGCTGGCTCTCGTTTACTCAAAACACAGATACCTCAAAAACCCCTCTTATATCGAAGTATATGGTTCGGATAAACTTTCGATTTTTCTTTCGGTTTCAAATCCAAATATCTCAAACTAATGGTATCTCGAAGAATATTATCTGATCCCATAAAATTTACTCTGAGACATCAGTAATTTGAGATGAACTTCGACTTTTGGAGACATCTGAATGTATTTATTTATTTAGTTCATTTTTATTATTGTTTGAGAGTGGTGATGTCCTAGTGCCGCTTTAATTGCGTTTCGTGTCATATTCAGATCTCGTTGCTGTTTCGGGTACGGCGATATTCCTTTAAACGCTATGTCACGTTTTTTAATCGACAGTACCAAAATGTAACAGTTAGCACCTGTCTTTGGATGACTGACGTCCAAAGGAAATCAGAAAACGTGTCGTTCTAATTGACCCGTTAATCTAAAATACACTTTTCGAGCATATGCAAGGAGCAATATCAGTCTACAAAGAGTATCGGGTCTTCTCTTTATTTTTTTTTCAGGATCGGGGAAGGCTTTACTCAGGCTCAGAAAAGGGACTGTCTGTTGGGACCTATAGTCACGGTGGCCCCTTTCTTCGTGTGTGGCTCATACGTCTGTAAATTTCGGCGGGGGCAGGTGAATAAATTTGATACATCATTTCGATGTCTTCTTAATTAAAATATGATCCTATTCAGTAGTTTTCAATGAGCCATACACTTTTAAAATTTAATAAAATTAGAAAAAAAATAAACAGGATAAATTAGGTGGCACTTGGATAAATACACCGTTTTTAAGGATCTGACAGTTTACGAACAGCTAGCTGCCCAATTTTTTGACATTTTACACAGTCCCAGAAAACTCTCAAGATCTACGCAGATGCATACTAGTAGTTGCTAGTCAAGGGTACTAAGTCCACTTTGTACCTTACGTACGCCACGAGTACTAAGTCCGCTTTGTTCCTAAAGTACTCCAAGAGTACTACGTCCACTGTGTTAGGAGCAAAGTGAACTTAGTTCCCTTGGCTAGTGAAGATGACGCTGATGATGGTGGTAAGAAAGTTTAAAGTGAATAAGTGTATTGCCATGTTTGGCCGCCATATTTTAAAGGGAGACAACTTTTGTGACTTCCTGTTTCCTTCTTTGTATGCCAAAATCCTTTCCAATGAGGGATCTGCTCTCAAAGGAAAGAATTTGGTTCTAGAGAAGCAAATATGTTTTCCTTTAAGAGATAATCTCCATGGGAAAGGGCTACAAAAAATGAAAATGGCAGAGTTGCTACCCCTGAAAATGTTCGATTCACGATAAACTTTATTCATGATAAACATTGAAAGTTTTATAGGTAGTGACAGTAGATGTTACGTTTGTATCAAGAACATCTCTTTTAAAGGAGCCCTTATGGCTCAGCTAAGCTGGCAGTCTGGGTTCAAACCCGCTTGATGCGGAATTCCTTCCAACTACCAACAGGGTTCCATTACACACAGAGTTTCGTTATAACCCTCCCATTGCACTGGCTCGATGTGAAAGGGGCGTAAAACCACGAGTCATCCACCTTGAAGGAAACATTGTAAACAAGAGAATTGAGCCGCGACGTGAGAAAACCAACAAAGTGGTTGTGCGCCCAGCGCAGACTCAGATCAGCCTGGGCATCCGCCCAGTCAGATCAGAGTCTTCGCTGTCCGCATGGAGGTAGCATAGACCCTTAGCTACCCTTTAAAGGTAGGTTCCTGTACTTTGGAATGCATAATAATTTTGATGATCTTTCATCCAAGTTGTTGGAAAGCACTTATAAAAGGGAATGAATAAGTTTCACCAAAAAGTGTAAATCAAAAAAATATTAGAAAAGTTGTTTTGCAAGGGATTTCCTAACTCTGCTTCGCACACCAGTTAGCGCTATTTTTAGTTCGCGCCAAAAATAGAAAACGCAGCTGAGGTCATGCTGCATTGCATTTTGGGATAGTTTTAACCCATCCGCCATGCCAGGACCTCTAGGAGAGCTCACGACAAGGGAAAATTGACCTTTGGAGAATGGCATCAGAAATCGCGCACTTATAGACATAAAAAGTTAGCGACCTGCTGTACAATGTTTTGGTATTTTGTTCATCTTTACGAGGGCGGAGCAGGTCGAGTGGACTGGTACTGGGCAGGAAAGGGAGTGCATGAAGCTGGCTCCTTGGCCGCTAAACCCAATCCATTGTAGAAAAATTTCTAAGTTCGTACATACCATATATGCGTTAATTTTCGCGGGTTCAACTTTTCACGGTTAAGGGTCAAGAACATAAATATTAATTTTCGCGATTTTTAATTTTCGCGGTTAGCAACATGCTCGAAAAGCAAAACTTAGACCCTTAGCTACCCTTTAAGCGCTTAGCGAAGAGTCTGATCAAACTTGTCGGATGTCCAGGCTGATCGGAGTCTGCACTAGGCGCACGACCCCTTTGTTGGTTTTCACGTGTCGCGGCTCAGATATAATACAGATTGCCCTGCTGTTGTATCGCGGAATTCTTGGATTTGCTCGAGTTCGATCCCCTAAAGTTAGCGACCTGCTGTACAATGTTTTGGTATTTTGTTCATCTTTACGAGGGCGGAGCAGGTCGAGTGGACTGGTACTGGGCAGGAAAGGGAGTGCAGGAAGCTGGCTCCTTGGCCGCTAAACCCAATCCATTGTAGAAAAATTTCTAAGTTCGTACATACCATATATGCGTTAATTTTCGCGGGTTCAACTTTTCACGGTTAAGGGTCAAGAACATAAATATTAATTTTCGCGATTTTTAAATTTCGCGGTTAGCAACATGCTCGAAAAGCAAAACTTAGACCCTTAGCTACCCTTTAAGCGCTTAGCGAAGAGTCTGATCAAACTTGTCGGATGTCCAGGCTGATCGGAGTCTGCACTAGGCGCACGACCCCTTTGTTGGTTTTCACGTGTCGCGGCTCAGATATAATACAGATTGCCCTGCTGTTGTATCGCGGAATTCTTGGATTTGCTCGAGTTCGATCCCCTAAAGTTAGCGACCTGCTGTACAATGTTTTGGTATTTTGTTCATCTTTACGAGGGCGGAGCAGGTCGAGTGGACTGGTACTGGGCAGGAAAGGGAGTGCAGGAAGCTGGCTCCTTGGCCGCTAAACCCAATCCATTGTAGAAAAATTTCTAAGTTCGTACATACCATATATGCGTTAATTTTCGCGGGTTCAACTTTTCACGGTTAAGGGTCAAGAACATAAATATTAATTTTCGCGATTTTTAATTTTTGGCGGTTAGCAACATGCTCGAAAAGCAAAACTTAGACCCTTAGCTACCCTTTAAGCGCTTAGCGAAGAGTCTGATCAAACTTGTCGGATGTCCAGGCTGATCGGAGTCTGCACTAGGCGCACGACCCCTTTGTTGGTTTTCACGTGTCGCGGCTCAGATATAATACAGATTGCCCTGCTGTTGTATCGCGGAATTCTTGGATTTGCTCGAGTTCGATCCCCTAAAGTTAGCGATCTGCTGTACAATGTTTTGGTATTTTGTTCATCTTTACGAGGGCGGAGCAGGTCGAGTGGACTGGTACTGGGCAGGAAAGGGAGTGCAGGAAGCTGGCTCCTTGGCCGCTAAACCCAATCCATTGTAGAAAAATTTCTAAGTTCGTACATACCATATATGCGTTAATTTTCGCGGGTTCAACTTTTCACGGTTAAGGGTCAAGAACATAAATATTAATTTTCGCGATTTTTAATTTTCGCGGTTAGCAACATGCTCGAAAAGCAAAACTTAGACCCTTAGCTACCCTTTAAGCGCTTAGCGAAGAGTCTGATCAAACTTGTCGGATGTCCAGGCTGATCGGAGTCTGCACTAGGCGCACGACCCCTTTGTTGGTTTTCACGTGTCGCGGCTCAGATATAATACAGATTGCCCTGCTGTTGTATCGCGGAATTCTTGGATTTGCTCGAGTTCGATCCCCTAAAGTTAGCGACCTGCTGTACAATGTTTTGGTATTTTGTTCATCTTTACGAGGGCGGAGCAGATCGAGTGGACTGGTACTGGGCAGGAAAGGGAGTGCAGGAAGCTGGCTCCTTGGCCGCTAAACCCAATCCATTGTAGAAAAATTTCTAAGTTCGTACATACCATATATGCGTTAATTTTCGCGGGTTCAACTTTTCACGGTTAAGGGTCAAGAACATAAATATTAATTTTCGCGATTTTTAATTTTCGCGGTTAGCAACATGCTCGAAAAGCAAAACTTAGACCCTTAGCTACCCTTTAAGCGCTTAGCGAAGAGTCTGATCAAACTTGTCGGATGTCCAGGCTGATCGGAGTCTGCACTAGGCGCACGACCCCTTTGTTGGTTTTCACGTGTCGCGGCTCAGATATAATACAGATTGCCCTGCTGTTGTATCGCGGAATTCTTGGATTTGCTCGAGTTCGATCCCCTAAAGTTAGCGACCTGCTGTACAATGTTTTGGTATTTTGTTCATCTTTACGAGGGCGGAGCAGGTCGAGTGGACTGGTACTGGGCAGGAAAGGGAGTGCAGGAAGCTGGCTCCTTGGCCGCTAAACCCAATCCATTGTAGAAAAATTTCTAAGTTCGTACATACCATATATGCGTTAATTTTCGCGGGTTCAACTTTTCACGGTTAAGGGTCAAGAACATAAATATTAATTTTCGCGATTTTTAATTTTCGCGGTTAGCAACATGCTCGAAAAGCAAAACTATTTCTTTTTCACTTGAGTCAGTTCTTTCATTAACCTGCGACAGGACCGCCGCAGGTTAATGAAAGAACTGGCTCAAGTGAAAAGTACCAGCAACTACCGAAGCAAACACAAACAAACTATATTACAAGTTTACAAGTTTATTTAGCAAATCTCTGGTTTACATACATAAACAACAAGAGAGTCTACAAATAAAGCAAAACTTTTAGGTGGTTATGATGGTGACATAGTCTAAAAACATGTTCGAATTAAGTTATGTGTTTCGATTCATTTCATTTCATGGGAGAGCGACTCAATTATACTAGCGGTAAAAAGAGGTAAGTTACACATTCAACGACAGCCTATTAAGCATGATTTTTCCGCATTTAGTACCGTTACAATGTTGTCCACAAGAAAGAAAAGGAGGTCAAATGATTATCCCGTGCAGTATTTGCTAGTATATTCATATCGCACGAAGTAACTGATTCTTGTGCCAGATATTCTTGCTCAACAAAGAGGAAAAATTGTATGGATACCGTAAAATTCTAAAACATTGGGACACCGAAAACAATTTTTGCAGCTCCTCCTGCAATGTGTCCAAATGACTCAGATAGAATGGCAAACAGCGCAGGCCCATACCAGAACACTGTGTCTAAAGACGACACTTTGTAAGAAACAGGAAATTATTTGCGATTTTAATATTCGCGGTTTCTAAGAGACCGCGAAATACCGCGAAAAATGGAACACCGCTAAAATTACCATGTATACGGTATAAATGTAGTATGACTGAATAGACCAAGAAAGCATAAAAACATACATAAAATAACAAAACAATATATATTTAGGCGTTGTACATGTATTTAGATACATTTGTTGTCTGTTGTGAAAAGCATATAGGCGGGTCGTTTTGTAAAAATAAAATAAATCCGTGTTAAAGGCGACTCTTTTTGTAACAAAAATGTTTTATAGTAAAGGGTTTTCATGTATGCATTTTTATGTAGCAGGACACTGACATGTTGAGATGACTTTAGTAGTCAGTAAAGGTTGTTATATGGCCTCAAACATGTACAAAAGACCATAATACTTCACTTTTAAAATGGCAAAAAATAGCAGCCTCTCTAATTGCAGGTCATACAGGCAATAAAGTTTATTGGACTTATCAGACAGCACTCGCACTGGTCTTTTGCATGTACATATACCGTATTAATCCTAATAAACGCCCCTGCTCTAATAAACGCCCCCCCCCCTGCCTCTTTCCCGAAAATAATGTTATATAAACTTGCATGAATTCCTGTTCGCTTCTTTTGATAAGGTAGCTCTTTGAAATGGGGTTGACTCAAAGGAAAAACATTTGCTCCTAGAAGAGCAAAGTCAACTTTCCTTTAAGAGTTGACCACCTACTGGGAAGGGATGCAAAAACAGTAGAGTTGTTTCCTCTGAAAGTATACCCATGACTTTTATATTGCTTATCATACAATGTAAAAATGTCCGTAGATTTTACGGTAGAATAACTGGAAACCAGCTGCCAGTACATTTTCCGTTATTTTTTACGAGCGCCCGTAAACATTTCCGGAATCATCAAACAGAGTAGGATAGAATAGAACAAGTGTTGGTTTGGTAATATTAGCCCTTCAACACTATAAAATTATTTTTGAGTGCGGCCAGTTAACATGACACTATTATATCTTTATTTCCAACAATGTCTTACAGGCACACGCCCGTAAAAATAACGGGAAAAGGACTGGCAGCTAGTTGCCAGTTATTGTACCGTAAAATCTACGGAATTTTTTACAGTGTAGGTATTCTGGCAGTAGCAAATTTACTACACTGTATGTCCTAAATAACGCCCCCTTTTGCAAATGCAACTCTCCCGAGGCGCTTAATAGGATTAAAAGGGTAAGTTGGCAGTTACTATTGAAAGCTTGTCTCGAATTTACAAATTTTGCCACACACACACACACACACACACACACACACACACACACACACACACACACACTGTAAAAAATACTGTAGATTTTACGGTAGAATAACTGGAAACCGGCTGCCAGGCCTTTTCCCGTTATTTTTACGGGTTTTTGCCTGTAAGACATTGTTGGAAATCACAAAATGGAAGTTTTATGTTAACTTGGCGCACTCGAAAATAACTTTGTATTGTTGAGGGGCTATCTAACCAAAACGACATCTGCTCTTTTCTGTCCCACTCTGCTTGATGATTCCTGCAATTTTTACGGGCGCCCGTAAAAATAACGGTAAAAGGACTGGCAGCTGGTTACCAGTTATTTCACCGTAAAATCTACCGTTTATTTTTGCAGTGCACACACAGATACCCAATCATGAAAATTGTTTCACCTGACTTTGCATCCCTTTCCCCAGCTCTTTCCCTGCACATAGTATGCATGTAGTCATTTAGCCCAGCACCTCTTTCACAATTTCACCTTTATTGAACGAACAGTTAATGTAACGTTACATCAATTTATAAAATGGACAAAAATCATTAAAACAACATGTCTTTACAAATTTCACAAGATTTGTCAGTTTTGAAGAATCTTACACTGGTTCTAAAGGATTGAAACCGTTAGTCAAAATTAAAATGACATTCCATATAAGCAGTGTTGCATGCGTGCACTGTTGTGAAACACTATAGCAAACTGCAGCAACCAGTGCTAGGAGCAATAAATATTATACGCCACAGCTAGCCCTGTGTTTGATTCTCTAAGCAAGTGGTTTCAGTTCTGAGCATGCTACCTGCATAATAAGTAATACTATTAATATGAGCCGCGACACGAGAAAACCAACAATGTGGTTGTGCGGCAAGCGCAGACTCAGATCAGCCTGGGCATCCGCCCAGTCTGATCAGAGTCTTCGCTGTCCGCATGGAGGTAGCTTAGATTCTTAGCTACCATTTAAGCGCTTAGCAAAGAGTCTGATCAGACTGAGCAGATGCCCAGGCTGATCTGAGTCTGCGCTGGTCGCACAACCACTTTGTTGGTTTTTTCGCGTCGCGGCTCATATTAATATGTCCCTCCTATTTTCTGTCAGCACTCTAATTTTGGTAGCATGCTTGGTGCCATCTGAAAAAGGTTCTGCAATTCTTGAACTTTTATTCCACGCTTCCAAGCAATTGCGAAATGCAAAGTTCAACATGAAATGCATATATTTTGTTGTATGCAAGATCTCTTCATTGTAATCTTGCTATCAGCTAGTTTAATAGGCCCATTTATGCCTAGTAGACGCTTCTGTTGTTACAGATTGGACCAGTCCGTTTGTCAGTTGAGGATGGATTGTGCACCCGTACGAACATGTGAAAATAAGGGAAAAGTTATATTTTGTTAAAAAGGTTAATATCGTTTAAAATGATAAGATACATCAAGAAACAGTAATGGTAAGTCAATAGCTTGATAATACTTATTTACGGTTTGCGAATTACAGTGCGGCACTATCTGTTGCATTATCATACCGCTTTTTCTTCTGAAGTTGTTTACATTCCTAGAAACGAAGAAGAAATAGGTGGCATTATACTACCTAATCTGACATGCAGTTGTGCAAAAAAACGTGTATTCCAATTTACAGGTGTTGACAATATATTTCGGTAAAGCTTATGAATCCTTTAATGATCGGATCAGCATGTTATAACAGTTGCACATACTTTTAGAAGGGGTAGCATAAGTGCCAATCAGTTTGTTCGCTCGTACTGGAGACAATACGCGGATATCGGTAATTTTTACAAGTAGTATATGTATTTTAAGTAATATAGACGCGAATGACTCAACGGGTTGACGCGTTGTTAAATTTTTAAATCATCATCATCATCGCGAGCCGCGACACGACAAAACCAACAAAGTGGCGTGCGCCCAGCGAAGACTCAGATCAGCCTGGGCATCCGCTGTCCACATGGAGCCGCCTTAGATCCTTAGCTATGCTTTAAGCGCAAAGCGAAGACTCTTGTCAGACCGGGTGGATGCCCAGGCTGATCTGAGTCTTGGCTTGGCGCTCATGCCTCATTTTTGGTTTTGTCGTGTCGCGGCTCAATTATTCGTAATATTTGGACTACATGTACTTAAGAGTATGGGTACACCACCACATTTTTTCGCCACTTTTGCAAAGGGAGACAAGTTTCGTGTCTTCCTGTTTGCTTCTGAAGGGGATAAAGCCTTTCCAAAGAGGGGGTGTTGTGGGGGTTGGGGTTGGAGTCAATTCATAAAGGAACGCATTTGCTTCATGGTGATTCTTTTCTTTAGGAGATTGATCCAAACTGAGAAAAGAGGCAAAACTAGAAATGGTAGAGTTGCTTCCCTTGAAAGTATACCCATTTAACCAATTAAGTTTTGCAACCCATGTTTGTTAAAAACACTGGCGGAGAGCAACTCCTGATGAGGCATGCAGCGCCTTCAGGATTACAATTGGCTCTGATATTTCTGTTTCCACAGTTTGGGTTCTTAATGGTGTCTCCATGTTAAACCAAACTGAATTGGTACATTTCCAGGGAAGCAACTCTGCTACTTTCGTTTTGCCTTCCCGTTGAGTAAGGGTCAACTCTAGTAGCAAACTCTTTCCTGTAAGTATATATCCCTTTTTGGACCTAGAATGCTACAGAAGATGTCTTTCTTTGTCAGAAGGACCGAAAAACAACGTTAAACTTTCCCCTTCTTTGAAAAAAACAAACCTAAATAACACCTTGAGGAGCGACAGACTAGAAGGCAATGTATTCCCCATTGAAAATGTTTAGGAAAAGCTTCCGTTCCTGCATGTTTGGAATCCGAAGTCCAAAACACAGGGTATAATCGATTCCGCCAATTTTCGCTTCCTGCCGAGACTGTCCGTCATATTTGGCTTCCGCCGAGACTGTCCGCGAACTTTTGCTTCCTGCAGAGACTACTGTCCTCGAGAAATGGCTTCCTGCCGAGACTGTCCGCGTGATTCTGCTTCCTGCCGAGGCTCTCGGCAGGAAGCAAAATCACGCGGACAGTCTCTGCAGGAAGCCATTTATCATGTACAGAAGTCTCGGCAGGAAGCAAAAGTTCGCGGACAGCTCTCGGCAGGAAGCAAAATCACGCGGACAGTCTCTGCAGGAAGCCATTTATCATGTACAGAAGTCTCGGCAGGAAGCAAAAGTTCGCGGACAATCTCGGCGGAAGCCAGATATGATGTACAGTCTCTGCAGGAAGCGAAAATTAGCGGAATCGATTATACCCTGTGATGTTTGGAATCCGAAGTCCGAAAGACCAAATGATTCAGATTTACTTTCATTGTTCGTTTAAGTGGTCTATCCAACTTTAACGAAAAACCGAGCAGCGTTTAAATTCTCATTCATTGGAACAGCATGCGCTGTGACCAAATTGTATGCTTTCGTTGACGCCTTTCATTTTGCACAGAGGACACAGAGGGCATTTAAACTACTTCAAAAGAATAAAACTCTTCTTTTAAATGAAGACATCGTTTTATGCACTTGCACTTTTAATCAAGCTATTAAGCTTTAAACGAGAAAAGGCATGCTTTATTGCACGGGCGAACAGCGAAAACTCAGATCAGCGAAGCACTCCAGTCTGAAGAGCCCTTACATATTAATGCGGTTGATGGCAACATTCTTAATTCGTCGAGGCATTCTGGGTCTTCACAAACTGCCTCTGAGGTATACTGTTTAATTGTATAGGAGAAGCAATTGCCAGTTTCATTTGTAACTCGTTTCTCCATTGGGGTCAATTCTTAAATATTGTCCCAGTCTCTCTTGTGGAGCCGCTTTTGAGTACCTTCATGAATGTGCATAGCAAATAGCGAAAATTTTGATCAGTGTCCACTTTTCGCACATGTTTTTCTCGCGGCACGGTTCAAATCTGATTCGCAGAAGAATGCAAAAGCTCTAATATGCATTTGAACTTCTAGTCCTTGTGCCCTAATGTACAAATTAATACATGTTATCAGAAAATTGTCTCCTTAATAAGAAATTAACTGTCCAATAATTAGCGGTGAAATATGGACACCTTATGCCCTCTTTTGATCAGATTAACGCGGAATGTGGCAAAAAAAAATGGGCAATACAATCTGAGCACGACTGCGATCACATTTAGCTTGTTCTCTTAGTTTTAGATATGAAGATCTTTCTTTCAGCCAGCGAAGACTCCAAATGATCTGGTATGCACTCTGGTCCTTTTGGATGTTCACTGGAGAACCTTTTTCTCGCTTACGCCCAAGTATTGTGACATAAAAGTAGTTAGGAAAAGTGTTGATTCAACGCATACTTTATTCGATCAAAAATTATGTGGCAGGGACGGGTGGGGAGGGGGGGGGGGTGACGACGATTAGATTAGATGACGGATACTATATAAGTATCTTAATATCACATTCTGATAATCCAGAGGTGCCCTCGAAAATTAAGTGCCTTTGGCCTTCGGGTCTATATTGACATATCGGGCGGACAAGGGATATGTTATGATATTCCCTATCATAAACATGTATTCCCAATGTTTCACTCACATCGACACTGAAAGTTTCAGTAAAGGAAAACCAGTAGCACATCATAAGCACTTGAGGAAAACTATCAAAGACTGAAGAATTAGCCACTTATTTGTGACATGTCTTCTGTAATGCGCTCGCCGGGGCCACATGGCTACAGCGTTCGCAGCTTGCCTTTCGAATGACGCCCAGTTTTATTACTGGGCACAGTGCGTATGCTCGGACCAGACTATGCATATGCCCCAGCTTACCTAGACATGCGCAGTTCGCAATGCCATAAGACAGGTTTTCTTACCACATGACAAGAATGACAGAAGTGCTCCAGATACGAAGGGGTAACAGGAATAATTTTTTGATAATTTTCAATATATCTGCACAAAAACATATGTTGTGACCCCTCATTAGAACCGTCTCGCTGAGACGGTTCTAATGAGGGTTCATATCATAGGTTTTATTGAGGTGTAAGAAAAATTATCTCAATATTATCCTCAAAACCCCAACTTATCTGGAGCTCTAAACTGACATTAAAGTTCTGCGGGATGTGCGTGGTGCTATGGGTTAATCACTATTTTGAAAGATTCGATTTCATACAAATTGGTTATTGGTCTGTGGGGACCAATTTGACTGATACATGGGTCGATTCTTTCCCGATAAAGGCCGCACAGACCTTTCCTGTCACACGAAATGACCATAGATCAAAATTTTCTCCTTGCTTAACGTCTCAGTCTCGAGTACAGAGGATTTATATCTTTTGTCATCGTTCTGTAATTGCGTGCCTGCAAATTGTCTTTAATGTTCAGACATAATCAACCGTTAAAGGTGTAATAGTCTTCCATTTTGCAGAGTGATTTTGTCACTCTCGCTGAAGCGCTCGGACAGTCCGGGTATCATTAGATCGTCAATGAACCCCCTCAAGTATACGAGTCTTGTCGCATGTCCGTTGGTGGCTTGAGCTTTAAACTTTCCATCAAGTTTCAATTTTTCATTTTAGCCTTCACTGTAGATTCAAGGTTAATAAAGAATGGCCTGGAACCATATTTGAATACCGGTTTATTCATTGTTGCATGGGAGTTTTAAAATGAATGCTTTGCCTTTTTATAACCAGAACATCTAAGAAACTAAACTCTACCACAGAGAAGACTGTATGATATAGGTTTGTCTCTCTTCACCATCATAACACCTGGTTAACTATATTTTCAAGGCTGTTACGAAAGGAAGAAGAGCTGTTACGAAACGAAAAAGAGTTATAGTTACCAAACGATCTAGTAATCAGGTCGTTTGGCAACTATGACTCTTTCGTAACAGCTTTTTCGTTTCGTTACAGCCCTTGTTTATACATAGTTAGTCTGGGGTGGCCATACGTTTTACCTGATGCATGCCTTTTCAGTTTAGTGACACGACCAGGCTCTCTTCAGTGCTTGATCCTCAGACATGCTGTGCGTGCCGTTATTAGATGAATACAGGAACATGCAAAATAACTTTTTTTCGGACAAACACTAGTACGTCACTTTGTAACTCACTATGGACGCTACAACTTGACAGTTCGCTTACTGCATAGTGTCTGAGAAGAAACCATGGATAAAGCCGATACTGCTATTTTCAGTTTCTTTGGTGAGTCTTTTTTTTTTTTGCTTCCAAGGGATCCGTATTTCGTTCCTCAGTGCTCCCACAATACATTATGTATATACAAAGTGATATTCTGCAGAAAGTAAATAAATATAATATATATCTTTATGGTATTTAAAAAAGGTAAAGGTTTCTCATAGCCTAATAGCCGTAGGGGCAGTGGGGTTAGAGACCCACTGTATCTTGGGCACAGCTGATGAAAGGCGGAGCCCATCCCTCTCCTTTCGCTGCCTTATCCTCCCCTGATTCGAAAAAGGTACCCATTTACTGCTGGGTTGACAGAGAGAGTTTTCCAGTCATCGTATGGCGACAGTGAGCCGCGAACTCACGACCTTACGGTGACTTTCTGCACAATAGCCGAGCCACTCTAACCACTCGACTACCGCGCCTCTCTCTTTATGGTATTTACTCAAAAAAAAAAAGAAGATTTTTTTTTCTATTTCTGATGCAAAACTTCAATAGCAGTGTATGTATGCTCTTTGGGACTCCTAGGAACATCAACATAGCAGTAAAATTATTGCAGCTGTCAAAAGATTTTGATTTAATTTAAGAACAGATCTAACTACCTATTTTTATGATGTCAGAAAAATGCTCTTCATTACGTCTCCGTGACGTCGGCATTTTAACTGAATCCGTCTATTAACGCTGATGGGCCAGAGAGGTAACAGAAACTATTTTCGCACACTAAGTGAATTTGGTACCAACATGTTTGTCTCGATCAAAAACAATTCATAGGGCAAAAGTTAGGCATTAATAGATAGCAATTGCTGGTGAATTGATATAAGTGATCGATACCACTTTTCTTTAAACTAACGTTAATATTCCCTTCTCTGGGAGTTTGCTGCTACGCATTACGTATAATCAACGCTGTCCAGCAAACGCAAATTTATAGAACGCTGTGGTTCTAATGATTGTCATTTGTTATGTTTGGACTTGCACACGTTGCAAACTACATTATCTACATTCTGAAATTTCTGGTAGAAATAGGCGTAAAAATCTAAAATTTGGAACACCGAAAATAATTACTGTGATCATCCAAAAAAATGGAATTATCTGAAATAACAATGCAGTAAATGCATCCAAATCATGCAGACTGAATTGCAAACAAAGAATGCCTTGATCAGGCTGTTCCTATTAGTCCGATTTGGGTCTCCACTGTTTGCCCAAACCCGTATGTCCCTTTTTCAGATTTTTTAAAGCAGTACAGCCCAGATCTGGTTGCTGACGTTGATTTGGTTCTGTCAATGCATTAGACTACATCTATGATATCATGGTTTCAACTCAAATATGAAATTTACATTTGACTGACGTTTATCATATTAAACGTTATCTGAAATATCTTTGCATAAATATTTATATGAACTCATTTCTGGGTTAAATGAAAATCTCAAATTCTCAGGAATCATCTTTCCAATGACTGGTGTGATTTAAGTGAAAATCTTTGCAAATTTCACGCTTCATTTACAGTCTAATGGAAAATGTATAGCCTAGTGCAACTGCGATCCATCACTTTGACATTGCACATGTCTAATAAGTTCAGTTGACGTTTCTAAACAACCTCTCTCTTTTAAGAGCGTCTGGAATAACAGATGGGGTTATAATTTAAAAACATAGATGCACGTTCTACAATACCTGTCTGTTTTTCTTGAATTTGAAATCCATAAACCGACTGTTTTCTCACTTGTGGGGAGCAAAAGAGATTAATTAAACACAAAGAAATTTATTTGATTTGAAACGTGGCTTTTAGCTTTTTATTTTCACAGCAACGTCGGTATCGTACGGACACCATAGAAATGAACACGTGCTTATTTGTTGTTTAGATTAAATCCATCTTCTAAAAATTTAATATAAATCAAAAGGCATAATTGCCATCAGTTTCAGCTCTAAAGCCCATAATCAAGATATTGATATTTTGACATATTTATTAGTCAATTTCAGTAGCTTAGGTAATCAAACCCATAAATCCCTAAAATAATTGAATAAACCGAAAAAGGCTGTCATTATTGTCATTATGTAACATAAAAGCAGACTCAGTATTTTGTAACATAAAAGCAGACCCAGTTACAAATAAAGCATTTGCATCCACGTGAATTTTCTAACTTTCCGATATTTACCCATCCCAGTATGGATCCTGCTAGTCCTAGCCAGCAGGCACACGTCGTTGAATCAACATTGAAAACGTAAAAAAAGTTTATTCAACTTCATAACGTTGGATCAACGTTAATTCACTGTCGATTCAATGTTTAGTGCTCGTAGAGTGTCTCTACTGTCGTCGTCACGGAGGTAATAACAATTTGCCTACCTGTGCTTTCGACCGAGTCAGTCAATTACCATACAATCAAAAGTGATTATCGACCGAGACAGTCGACAGCAGTATCAGCTCCGTCGACAGCTATTTGGCTAATAATAATGGAAGCTCAAAGCCTCCGAGAGTGATATTTCTCAGGGGCCGTATTTATAAAACGACTTATGTGGTTGCTATGCTGTTGCTAAGACTGAATTTCTATGAAGGAGATTCCCTACAACTATGGAAGTTGCTCTGGAGGAACAGTCTTTTTCAGACTGTTCCTCCAGAGCGAATTTCATAGTTGTAGGGAATCTCCTTCATAGAAAGTTCGCCTTAGCAACAGCATAGCAACGACTTAAGTCGTTTTATAAATACGGCCCTAGAGCATTTGCTTAGAGAGCGGTTGCTGTGGTGGAGGTGAACGATAATGTTAGATGACATGCTTCCATCGCAGGATGAGTACTAATGACATGCGACAGTATCGAATTCTATTTCATCAAATTATTGCTCCTTCTTTGACTTTAAAAGGACACTTTAAATTGAATTTTACTCTTTTGGTAACAGGATCATGCTTTAAATAGAGTAAGGTCGTGATAGAATGTCAGAAGGCCACAAAACTTGCGATTGTTCAAGTAAAGCTGAATTCAGGTTTTGCCTAAACTTCTGGGGGTATATCTTCCGTTACATGATTGGGTGTTTTTTCAAGGAATGAAAATGGAAAAATGGTAAACAGGCTAAACAGTCTGCTATGCCGAGCTATGCCTGCTTTATTTACAAAAGCCTTACCTTCCATACCCACTCCCATCCCCACCTCAGCGTGGAAGCTTGTACGCCGTGGAACAATAAAAAGGCGGATAGTGGAAATTATGAGATGAAATAGATGAATAGAGTTAAGTTTAAAAGCAGCTTATTGGGAACATGGTGGTATTGGAAGAAGAAAAAAAACGGAAAGGAAAGAAAAGATGAAATGAAATTAGATGAAATAAGATGAAGATAAGTAAAATCGGTTAGATTACAATAATTCGATGGAGACTCTGTATGAGCATTTGGAACGTCGGACCGTGCGTCGACCCTCATCTGGTCCACTAATATTCAGCCAAGGTGATTCCACATTTGGGTATCACTGTCACCTGGCGAGTAAATCAGCAGATCCCACTCAGCTGGCACATGGCATTGCAATAACGTCGCACTGATATCGATGCAACGTTATGACGTCGCATCGACGTCAGTGCGGCGTCATTTCGACGCCTTGTGCCCGCTGGGCATGTACATAGAGTTTACAATTACAGAAGGTTAACATGAGGACTGTGTACCCATTAGCAGGGTCCTCCTCGAGATTATTTTGGTATTTTGACTGGTATTCTTGTGGAGTTATATTGGCTGTTTCTCAAACAAAGATCTGAGAAAAGGGAGGGGCGGGGCGTATGCCGCCATATAAGGGTCTGAAAGATAAGGCTGCAACGCCTGCAAATGAATACACACCCGAAAACATCCTCAAGTTAACATTTCAAATACAATATGCTTGGACTGACACTTTTAAGATCAGCTGTTGGAACTCACATCCTCCGCCAAATTAAAAAGAATAATATACTACTTTAGCCTTCACAGGCACGTGTCCATAATATTGCTACTACCTCCATTTGCCTCCAAGGTAAGGTCTAGAGCTCCAGCCAATCCCTAGCCCCCGAGCCCACCCCACCTGAGGATTGAGATTCAGATTCACGGCGGCCATATCAATAGCACACACAGTTGTTGCACTAATAGAAAAACTTCTGACAGTTTGGCGGGAACTGTTGTCATCCTCAACAAGCTGGCAAAGTGGAAGTTGCGTTCAAATGTTGTTCCTCACCAGGACAAAATAGTGGTACCAAAAGTCGCAATTTCTTTTCTTTCCTTTCTTTCTTTTTTCTGGTAAACAATGCTGCGTTCGTTGCTAGTTCAATTTGCCAGATCCCTGGTGCCAGATTTAGGACTGGTGAATGATTGTCCTTGGACGTATCACCAGGAAACAATTATGATTCTGATCCCTCAGGGCTGTTGAAAACCTCCGCCTTTGGCCTCGGCTTTCGACAGCTCACTCGGACCTGGCAAATTTAATGCATGTAAAACTATGTTTGATCCCTATATTCAGTGTCGTGATGTTGAATCAATATTGTTTCAACGTTGTGTGTCTGCTGGGTTAAATTGTTGAAAATTATTTTCACATTTCCATCCATTCATCGAAATAAGTGGTGACAAAATAATTTTGCAACAGAACAGGACACTGCAGAAAATAAATTAAGATGTAAAAACTTCCAGAATCATGTTTTTTACATTATTATGCAGTTTCCAACAGTGACTGAACAAGATAGCTTTAGATGCACAGTATAATGGTCTAGTCCTTGCCAATTATCCTCAATGTTGGAGGTCATATTGAAGGCCAACATCACTCCCTGAGTGGCCTGATCATGGTATCCACTGTTTGCCATTTTGCGATGATATATGCCAATACTAAACCTAAAGCCTTGTGAACTCCAGAGCTGTTTTGGTTAGAATTTATGGAAGACTTTTAAAATTCCTCCAAGTAATAAATTGTGAGTGTTTTGACATGGAAACACAAGAAATGTTGTGCTGACATCAAACCTTCATTTAAAAAACAATCAACTTGTCAAAAGTAAGAAATAAAACAAATAAAACCATGGATTGTGGCTTTGAAGACATGCAAAATTCTAATTACAGCTTGTTACACATTCAAATTTTACATTTTAAAGCAATTTCCTTTGACTGTTTGAAGCTCAGGTTGCATAATTTCCAGTTTAAAGAAACTGGGTTGTATGAAAATGCTGTCGGAGGAGAATTTCTGGGGAATATTGAATTTTACAAAGCTAGATCTATACATTTTAAGGCATAATTTAGGCCAAAAATGAAAATAGCTTAATTTGCAAACAGTGTGGATCCGGATGAGATGGCTCGGCTAGTCTTTCAATTCCCAATATAATGGAGCTTGCTGCTAATTATTGTCTCGCCTGTAACTACTGCAGATGCAAGGCATGACTTTTCCTGTTTCATTGTTGTAGTTGGCAATGTGAACTTTGCGTTAAAGTTTCTAATCTGGCACTGTTTTGTGACAATGCCCAGGCAGGGGAGACACCGCATTCTGTAGAATTCTTGTTGTTACCAAAACAGGACTGGTGAGGGCAGCTATAATAGACTATGGGCGACAGTTGGAATAAACACGGTATATGATCTGACTAAGCTGTAATCCTTTTAGTTTTGTGTATTGACAACACTCAAGGGATGCTTAAATGTTTTTTTCATAATTACATGTAAATCTTGCGAGGTTTTGTTCCGTAATTGATCTGTCACTCAAATAACATGGACATGAGACCCATTTGGCGGCAATAAGGAAATAGAATACTAGAATCGGTCGTAAAACAGCTTTCAGATATAAAATAATAGCATCTGTCATGGAAATGCATTTGCAAATAAAATTCTGTAAGTGATCACGGGAATGTACATGGAAATTTAATATGGAAGGATAATGGTCTTGGAACGTGTAGTTAGTTTACAAATGGCTTAAAGCCATTTATAAACTAACCACATTTTGCAGGACCATTATTCTTAAGATAGGTGCATTTCAGAACATGACAGCAAGTTTGAGTTTGGAATTTGATGCATAGAATTTTCGTTGCATAGGAAAGGATTTCTACTGTTAAAGTTTCAGATGACATGGAACTGCAAAATAGACTTGTAATATTGAGTAATTTGAATTTACTAATGGCATTAAACTGTGAAACAATATTGCAGCTAGAAATTTTGTAATTCAGCTGGAGTTGCAAATGAATGAATTTGTTTTATTGACATGCAAGTGTTGTTATCAGTAGCTGAAGATGAAGTAGATGTAGTTGGGAGTATTTGATGAAGAGTTGTAGTATAATTTTTCTCATTATATTCTCATGCTTCTGTCACACTCCCTGCTCCCCTCCCCTCTCCCCCCCCCCCTTCCACACACACACATGCACACACTGCCCTGCCCCAAACCACACCAACCCACCCACCCCACCACACCCTAACACTTGTTCTGCACCAAATTACCAATATCTCAGAGTAGATATATTGTCTTTTCAGAGACCAGTCAGCTTCTGTTGATGTGACTATAAGAACTGGCTCAACAGACAGTACAAAGACTCAAACACTTGGTATGTATTCTATTTTACATCAGATTGGGTGGGGAAGATAGCAGACAGTCTCCCATGTTGCTGCAGAAGCCAGCTTGTATTGAAGGGCAGCATGAGTTGTCTTTGATGTACATGTACATGTGGTCTTGCTGAAATTGTATCTGTAATGGTCACTATTGCTGTGGATTCATAGCCGAAATATAGAATTGAAAAAATGATACCTGGATTGATTTGTGCATTGAAATATTGAAGTCACTGTTTTGCAATTTTAGACTTCAGTTGATTACTTATGGACAAAAAATGACCATGTCATTAAAAGGCACTGATGGTTGCAGGTGGAAGGAAAAATTATTTTTATTGCAACTCTGTAGCTGTCATGTCACATTTGGTCCATTAGAAAATGTCTAAGATCTTCAGGTGAGGGAGATATGGTTTTACATTAATTCATTTGGAGCTGCAGGTTACTATGAATATTTGCTGACAATTCTGAGATGATTTCTATTTTCCATGAAAATTTATGTAAACCGCGACACGAGAAAACCAACAAAGTGGCATGTGGGCCCAGAGAAGACGCTGATCATCCTGGGCATCTGCCCAGTCTGATCAGAGTCTTCGCTGTGCACTTAAAAGATAGCTAAGGGTCTTTGCTAGCTCCATGCGGAAAGCGAAGACTCTGATTCTGCCCAGTCTGATCAGAGTCTTCGCTTTGCACTTAAAGGGTAGCTCAGGGTCTTAGCTAGCTCCATACAGAAAGCAAAGACTCTACTCAGACTGGGCGGATGCCCAGGCCGATCTGAGTCTTCGCTTGGCACACATGCCACTTTGTTGGTTTTGCCGTATTGTGGCTTATATGTTACTGTCCTTGTTAGAATGGAATAAGAACCCATAACATTGTGCTTACGGAGATTAACAAAATTTATATGTAGGAATTATCAGGAATATGAACAGGTAAACCTGTAGGGGTTTTTTTTCTGCCATTTTTACAAATGGAGAGACCTTTTACGACTTCCTGTTTGCTTCTCTGGAAAAAAAAAAAACGGTACCTCAAAACATCCAAAAGCAGTCTGCTCTTATCAGGAGAGAATTTACTCCAAGAATACCAGCTGAATAACTTTGTGAGTTGAAACCCATTGAGAAGGGAGGCAAAAATAAAATGGAAGAATTGCCTCCCCTGAAAGTGTATCATCTTGCCTCAAAGTTCTTCCTTATCTTGAACCCTGTTATTACACATATTGCATGTATGATAGCAATATAAATGTGAAAAATCATCGGAAATAGCCATTAGCGAACTGCAATCTTATAACTAATAGCTTTTCATATTTATGAGCGGAAAATAACTTTACCATTGTCACCTCGTGATCACTTAATTGTTATTTCTCGTTTTCTTTTTTGTCAACCTGAGGGATGAGATATTGAAATAAGCTCTTAGTTGTTACGAAAAGTAGTTTTAGTAGAAATATGTAAATAACATGCTTTATCTAAAGGTTCCCTCAACTTCCCAGTGGTTTTTAGAACTCCAGATTGTGGTGTTGTTTGTTTATGTGTTCGTGGTTGGTGGTAAGGGTAGGGGATGGGGAGGAATTTGGAGAATAAAGCCTTAGCTAAATGGTAATACATCCTTTTATGCACCAGTCACTTACAGCCCTGGCTGCCTTAGGGCAATGAACTGTAGGGTAAGTCTGCAGTGTTTACCTTAGCATTGTACCTGTAGTATATGCCATAGGCATAAGCAGGACATTTGATTAGCTGTCATAGTAACTGGGACAATGGTAGTGATGACAGCTAATGAACAAAGTCCTTGGGTGCAGGGGCTTTTAACAGGACTTTGATCAGACAATTCCCCCCTCAGTGCAGGGAATCTACTGGGGCGTTTAAGACAGAAAAGTCAAAGTCTGTGCTGTTCCTGGGCCCTGGGGTAACCAAATTGAACATTACAGAAGAGACAAACAAAAATTGTCTGACTTTGAAGGTGGAGTGTCTGAATATTTACATTAAATACGCCAGTAACTTTATATTTCTGGTAAGCGTAGTAACAATTTTGACAGAGATTATATTAAGAAAGACATCTGAAATATTAATAAGTTTTCACTCATTGGAGATAATAAGCACTAGGAAACCTATTACAGTTCCTGTTTTGTATTATTAGGGTACCAAAAGAAGCGGAAGACGCAACAATATTAGAACATCATAAAATGGACGGCGTATTGATACATTTTCATCTCATGGGACTTTTATTAGTTTGTTCCGCAAAGTATTTCATTACAGGATTATTGATCACGCTCCTGAAGTTTCCGAAATTCTGGCAGAGTTATGGTGGTGTCGGAAAAACATATAAAAATATGACAGAAGTTGAAATAATGAAAACTCATAAATGTCACTTTTGGAGAATTCTTCCTGAGCATGTTTACCCATCATAAATACTGTGTTTCTATTGATGAAATAATACAAGCTCCCCAGAGATCTTGAAACGCTGACGTAATCATCACAGCGGAGAAACTATTAAATGGAAAAGGCACGCAACAGACTTTTAATTCTCTTTTCACAACTTTTGCAGACATTTTCTATTGGAAATGATTGTACTGAAATTATCAAAGGCCAGCAATAGTTTTAAAGTCAGGGTTTTGAGGCATGCTTGTAGAGTTACCCATTCCTGGTGTTGAGGCATACTTGTAGTGTAACTCATACCTGGTGTTGAGACATACTTGTAGAGTAACTCATACCTGGTGTTGAGACATGCTTGTAGAGTTACCCATTCCTGGTGTTGAGGCATACTTGTAGAGTAACTCATAGTTGGTGTTGAGACATACTTGTAGAGTTACCCATTCCTGGTGTTGATGCATACTTGTAGAGTAACTCATACCTGGTGTTGAAACATGCTTGTAGAGTAACCCCTGCCTGGTGTTGAGGCATACTTGTAGAGTAACTCATACCTGGTGTTGAGACATACTTGTAGAGTTACCCATTCCTGGTGTTGAGGCATACTTGTAGAGTAACTCATATTTGGTGTTGAGACATACTTGTAGAGTTACCCATTCCTGGTGTTGATGCATACTTGTAGAGTAACCCATACCTGGTGTTGAGACATGCTTGTAGAGTAACCCCTGCCTGGTGTTGAGGCATACTTGTAGAGTAACTCATACCAGGTGTTGAGACATACTTGTAGAGTTACCCATTCCTGGTGTTGAGGCATACTTGTAGAGTAACTCATACCTGGTGTTGAGACATACTTGTAGAGTTACCCATTCCTGGTGTTGAGGCATACTTGTAGAGTAACTCATACCTGGTGTAACACATTCCTGATGTTGAGGCATACTTGTAGAGTAACTCATACCTGGTGTTGAGACATACTTGTAGAGTTAACCATTCCTGGTGTTGAGGCATACTTGTAGAGTAACTCATACCTGGTGTTGAGACATACTTGTAGAGTTACCCATTCCTGGTGTTGAGGCATGCTTGTAGAGTTACCCATTCCTGGTGTTGAGGCATATTTGTAGAGTAACCCATGCCTGGTGTTGAGGCATACTTGTAGAGTAACTCATTCCTGGTATTGAGACATACTTGTAGAGTTACCCACCCATTCCTGGTTTTGAGGCATACTTGTAGATTTACCCATTCCTGGTGTTGAGGCATACTTATAGAGTAACTCATACCTGGTGTTGAGACATAATTGCAGAGTTAAGCATACCTGCAGTCTTTGATACCATCAAGAAATGAATGAGGTTTGATACTGAAAGGATGGCTCAGGATGATTTAAGGTTTTATGTCCTTTTCAACATTATTTCATTCATATCAGGATAATGAGAGGAATGATTATGATGGTCTGTGTGTAATGAAGCTCCTTTTGAATTTGAACAGTATTTCCCCTCCAGCAGACTTGTACCCACAACCTGTGATCCAAAGTAGGGAGGCTAGACCACTCAGATCATTCAATGCTAAAAGGATATAATGGATGACATGAATTTAAGAAGGTTTCCATTATGTTTTTTCCAAACACTCTTTTACAGGACTGAAATAGAAAACAGGTATGTCAAAGACCCGCTCAATAAACTGAAAGATCCAAGGAGTTCCCTTCAACCCTTTTGTAGATGAAAATTAAGGTATTTCTTATATCTCATAAATATTCTGAGTATGCCACCAATACTCTTTCATCTTTAAATTTGAACACATAAGAAGGGGTAACAGGGAGGGGGTGGACGGGTGGTGCGATGGTGCTGCGTGTAACTTCCAGTGCCGTGGTGTCCTATTGATTTGGATAATGGTAGGGCAAGGGCCTACTGTGCTTGCAGTAGGTGCGGGTGGGGTTGTTTGGACATTTTTTCTCTCGTCTATCATTTTTCTCTTCTTTCTCCCTCTGTCTGGGAGACGGCCCGATATAGACTGAAATACTGTCTGGCCGTTGAACCCAAAACAGTCAATCAAGGGGTAACAGGGGTAATTTAGGGAAAATTTTTCTATATTTCTCCATAAAAAGCACACATTGTGACCCCTCTTTAGAACTGTCATGCTGAGATGCTCTAGAAAGGTGTCACAAGGTATGGTTTTGTTGAGAAATGAGAAAATTGTCGTAGAATTATCCTCAAAGCCCCATGTTATCTGAAGGTCTTCATGTGCAATTCAGTGGTGGCAAATGATGTAGACCCTTGTCAGCAAGAACAAACAGAGCAGATCTTAGGTTAAATAAAAGCTTGAGTTTTATCTTGACAATGCCATAAGTGGAGCACCATTCCTATATAGAAGTTAGAGTACATCAGAGCTCTAGATAAGAGGGAGTATTTGGTGATAATTAGGGATACTTTTAGTTTATTCTGCATTAAAACATATTTTGTGACCCCTCATCTGAACCGTCTCAACGAGACGGTTCAGATGAGGGGTCACAATATATAGTTTTGATGAGAAATAAGAAAAATTATCCTTAATTATCATCAAATACTCCCTCTTATCTAGAGCTCTGTACATGTCATGCAGCAGCTAGTATAGTTTGACTCTGAGTTGGCTACACATCTTATTATGGTAGAACTTCAGTGGCTCAAACACTGATGGCTGGTTAACCCTGCTTGACCAGAACTCATTCCTGGGTCCCTAGAAGTGGATTTATATAGAAACTTACCCTGGATGGCTAGAACTACCATTGGCTGGAACTATTTCTCATGGTCCCAAGCCTGTTCGAGTCAACGAAGTTCTACTGTAGTTCAAGTCAGTTGTCCAGCAAATCCATACCAAGTGTGGCCTGAGCTGCAAAAATGTGGTAGCTGGGTGGAGTTACATGATTGCAGTGTCTGTGTCAATGATCCTTGGAAGTGGCATTTGATTAATGAAACAGCCAAAATTTACTAAATATGAATACAAAAATCAGGACACACCCACGTAATGTGCCTCTTACATTTTCCGAACAGGACTGCAATTACAACATGACATAGCAGAAATTATATTACTTCAGAATTTGAGTAGGGAAACTTCATATAACTTTTAAATGCATTTATAGCTCTAACTTGTGACAGGGGCATTTGTTCTTTCTGTCAACGAGTCTGAAATTCGTATGCACAAGAGCTGCTAAAGTCCATCAATTGAAAGACTGAGACAAAAACTGTCATGTAAATTGATCTTGTTTTTTTCCAATTCCTTCCATTAACAAGTATGTCCTGTCAGCAGTAATAGCACAATAATTACAAGAAACAATTCACATAAAGCATCACTCTAAAAGCTTCATGGCTTGTAGTTATTGGGGAAACTGGACAGCAATTATTATTTATGGATCTCAAATGGGTAATTTGTATGGAAATGTTTTTAGAGCATCTCCAGTTTTTTCACCTGGAGCAATTAAGTCTAGACTTGTTCTAAATGCTTTATATAGCAATATTTATCTGGTCTGTTTACCAATACAAATGCCATTATAAGTGTGTTGGTGTCGGTTTTGGCCAAACTTTGTGCCATCTTTGGGAACTTGGGATAAACAAAGTGACCCTTGAATGAAGTTTCTTTTCAAAATATATGCAAATGAACCATCCAAGATGTCCACTGGCTGCCATTACTGAAAATGTGAAAAACTTGTAAAAATGACAATATCTCAAGAACCCCTTAACAAATTTGGACCAACTATGTGTCAGAATGATCCTTGTATGAAGCTTTTTCATTTAACACAGTGCCCAGCAAAGATTACTGAAATAGCATAAAACCCACATGAAATTGACAATATCTCAAGAACTAATGAATGGACATGACAATTTTTTTTTCTGTTGTTAGTGTCCATAATGATGCAAGTTTGATTTTCGACTAACATGTCACACTCTGTTGCTAATTAGTAATCTGAGGATCTTATTGAGAACAGGTACTGCTTCCTATTTTTCTTCGCACTGCATTTGGGGACTCAAGGACCATAACTGCAAGCACAAAAAATCATGAAAATAAATATCATAAACAGCCTTAGATACTTAGGGCTGCTTAGTTCTAAACTTTTTACCACATTTGTCTTTTTAAGTTTGTTTTCTTTCTATTCTTTATAGAATAATCCCAGCATGCACATGAAGTGGTAATGAGGTAATACTGACATAGATGCAAGGTCATTCGATGCGACATAATGACATCACATCAATGTCAGTATGATGTCATTCAAACTTAATTTGCCCACTGGGATTAAGATCTCAGACATTCAACATTCCAATCTGTCTAATATCAGAATTTAATAAAGAAACTAAATCTGTATAGGTTGTAAAAAATGCTTTGTAGCAGTAAGTACTGCAAGAAAAATTAAGTTCATAAATTTAAGAATTTTGTAACAAGTTTAGTAAAAGGCACCCCTGGGGACAAATTCCATATGTGACTATTCTAGTCTATTTCTATTCTATCCCATAGCCTTACTAGGTCATTGGGGCACCACAGATGACTTTGAAACAATCCCTTTCCACCTTGTCCTGTCTTCAGCTGCCCTAGTTGAGCTGGCAAAATCCATTCTTGTCCACTCCTTGATATTGTCTTCCCACCTCTTCTTCTGTCTACCTCTTCTTTTTCCTTTCACTGTGCCCTGAAGAATTGTCTTTGCTAAACCAGAAGACCTTGAGATGTGGCCAAACCACCTTAGTTTCCATTTCTTGACCAGCGTCAGGAGTTCATCATATTCTCCAATGGCTGCTTGGATCTTCCTGCGAACCTCCTCATTGATTATATGGTCCTTGTACGAAATGTTCAGTAACCTTCCGTAGCATCTCATCTCAAAGGCCTGCGTTCTTTTCTCTAATCTGCTGTCAAGGTCCCAATTCACAGGCATACAGAAATATGGAAATGACAAGGGAGCGCATAAGTTTCACCTTTGATCCAAGATATATGTTGTTATCTCTCCAAATTGTGACAGTGGCAGCCAAAAAACAGTGACTTCTCACTGGGCACACAATGTTGAATCAACCTTGATTCAACATCATTGATGTTGAATCAAGGTTGATTCAATGTTGTGTGCCTGCTAGGACAAGTCTCAGGATTGAACCCCTGTAAAGCTACATGTGTTTCATGCCTAATGACATTTAGGTCTTAGTATCCATCTTAATGCTTTGTATAAAATGGGACAATCCCCAAAAGGTTTTGTCATATTCATGCATTTTGGGTACAAAACAAATTTGCAGTGATATTATAAATGTGACAAGGGGTAAATGAGGTAAAAGATATTTAATTCTGGATACCAAGAATTTGACAGAAATCATTTGCAGTATAATGTAGGCTATTTCAGAATGTAAAACATGCAATTAATACATAAAATGATTTATAAATGTTAGTGGACCACATCATCAAATCAAATATCACATATTTTGAAACTTTTCAGAGCTCTAGATAAGAGGGCGTATTTGGTGATAATTAGGGATAATTTTTGTTAATTCTGCATTAAAACATATGTTGTGACCCCTCATCTGAACCGTCTCGACGAGACGGTTCAGATGAGGGGTCACAACATATGGTTTCGATGAGAAATAAGAAAAATTATCCTTAATTATCATCAAATACGCCGTCTTATCTAGAGCTCTGACTTTTTTCAGGTGTGGAATCATCAGCAGTAATATGAAACTGGGTCATTATTGGTTTGTTACATGTCACAAGTTTCTCTGGAAGGCAGTAGATCACAGGGTATAATCGATTCCGCTAATTTTCGCTTCCTGCAGAGACTGTCCATCATATTTGGCTTCCGCCGAGACTGTCCGCGAACTCTTGCTTCCTGCAGAGACTACTGTCCTCGAAAAATGGCTTCCTGCCGAGACTGTCCTCGTGATTCTGCTTCCTGCCGAGAGCCTCGGCAGCAAGCAGAATCACGCGGACAGTCTCTGCAGAAAGCCATTTACCATGTACAGAAGTCTCAGCAGGAAGCAAGAGTTCGCGGACAGTCTCGGCGGAAGCCAAATATGATGTACAGTCTCTGCAGGAAGCGAAAATTAGCGGAATCGATTATACCCTGTGTAGATTAGACAAGGTATTAAAATGTAATATTTATCAGTTCCTTTTTTCTTGCACACAGGATAAGGATATCCACATGTTTTACATGGACTGACAATTCTTATCTCACTTATGTTATCTCACCCACGACTAGATAAAAGTCGTGTATTCAATGCATTGTTTGTATGGGACTTCATGTCCTGCGTCCTCAAGTGACGTTGGTTTATCAAATGATGACGTCAGGAAAATTGCAAAATGTCAGCTTTTGCTGCTTTGGATGTTACCATAAAGAGGCGAATGCTGGTCATTGAAAGTGTCTGCTTCTTCTAAAATGTAATAGTAACTGAAGTGCTAAATAATGCCTTTTAAGAGGTTCTCCCTTGGAAATTAAACATTGTTTATCAAAAGGTGTGCAAGAAAAAGTATCTTTTATCAAAAGGTATGCAAGAAAAAGTATCTATCATGGGTGTATGGTTGGGATAGAGAAAGCAGTCATTTTTGGACCTTTGTTCTAGGTCATGCATATTTCAGTGATTTCATCTACAAAATCACTGGGCTGTTTGAGGCCAAATTTCATAGGGAGTCTCCATGCATATGGTTCAGAGCTCTAGATAAGAGGGGTATTTGATGATAATTGAGGGATGATTTTGTTTATTTCTCATCGAAACCATATGTTGTGACCCCTCATCTGAACCCTCTTGTTGAGACGGTTCAGATGAGGGGTCACAACTTATGTTTTTATCCAGAATTAACAAAAATTATCCCTAATTATCATCAAATACTCCCTCTTATCTAGGGTTCTGAATTGGTTGGTTGGTTTGTTTGGGTATGGGTGGGTGGTGGAGGGTGGTGGAGGGAGAAAGAAACAGCTATAATCCAATGACTACCTGTTCCAGTAATCACATTCACTCAGATGACTTGAACTCTCATATGTCAAGCCAGGTGAGGGATTCAGGGCCTTATGGCCCTCATATTCTTTGTACAGAACAAAGGCAGACTTGCTGTGCATGCATAACACAGCTTGCATAGCACTTGGAGTTGCTGCACTCTGGTCTCCTGGTTAGAACAAGGTCTTTGATGCTACAGAGTAAATTTGTGCCCCTGCCTATGCAGCATTAATTTTGACACCAGTAGTGCTTATGTCCCTTGCACTACTGAATACCATAAAACAAAAATCTCCCAATATAAATGTATTTTATGTGACATTGTTTTAGTGCTGATGTCATATTTCAAGTTTTGAGAACACTCTCACCTCCCCCCCCCCCTACCTTCCCACCCCTCTTCTCACACACACACACACACACACACCTGAAAGAAAGAAATAATTTGTTGTGAAAAGGAACATGTCTATAATGAATGAAACAGGGATAAGAAGTAACAGGCGGTGGGAGTTAGAAATTTCAATATTAGTTTATTTATGGAGGTAGATAACATACGCTGAATTTAAAATGCTTGTGGATTATGAATTAAAGAAGAAAAAACATTTATCACATTCTCTTCTTAAGGGATATTGTTTCTATAACATAAAAATACATAAAGAATAATGAAAAAGCAACATTAACTAAGCCACCTAATGTTGTATAACATTACGAGGGCAGGTGTTCATGGAAGAGATACTTATAAATGTAAAATAAATAAACACCTAGGAATGTGATTAGCCAAGATAAACTTTTTATCCCTTAAAACAACAACCGAATGAAACCAGGTAGATATGTGTAATGCACCTTAATTTGAGCATATATGTATAATCACTTTTATCGAATCTGTGCCATTTTAACTTTGAAAATTTTCAGTTTCATAACTTTGCGATTTTCTTGCTTAATTTGAGCCAGAAATGCTGAAAAAGTGCAAAAATTGTGTGTTTAAAATTTTCACCAGTGCAAGAGATTAGCGCTCAATACAGTAGAATTTCATTGGCTCAAACAGGCTTGGGACCATGAAAATTAGTTCCAGCCAAGGGTAGTTCTAGCCATCCAGGGTTAGTTTTTATATAAAGTGACCTCTAGGGACCAAGAAAATAGTTCTAGCTAGGCAGGGTGAACAAGCCATCAGGGTTCGAGCCATTGAAGTTCTACTGTATATGCTATGCAGGAACAAGGTGACTGCTTTATCCTGCCTACCTCTGTTAATGGTGCATACTTCTCACTAGAAATGATTTACTTAAATCGAGTCTTGTTTCCAAAAAATTATGATGAACCATGTAAGGATAGCCGTCAGAAAACTGATGTCTAAAATTTGGCATCGTTTTGACATTATTTTCGAGTATAAAACTCAGTACCCGGTGGGGTTAGACCGTATCCTCTTGGTAGAAAGACCATTCCCTCCAGTATAGGAGAACCCCCACTGATAGAGCGTACTTGATTTCTTATGGTTCAGGTAACCTCTTCAGTTGGCCCAGCCCCCCTTGTCTGGAGTCGCCTACAGCATGCTAAAGGTTAAGCACAAGAAAAGCAGTGGTCTGATAATACTAACAAGTAAGTACCTTTGAAAGGGGTTTCCCATGAGCTAGGCCATAGGGGTACCCACTGTATCTTGGGCGCAGCATAATTATGAAATGCAGAGCCCATTCTTCTCCTCTCCCTGCCTTATCCTTCCCTGATTCAAAAAAGGTACCCATTTATTGTTGGGTTGACAGAGTTTTCCAGTCACCGGCTGTCCCAAGGTTTTGAACCCATGGCCTCTGTACCTTTGGAAGTAGGTAAAAGTCACTGACCGACAAGAAAATTTAGAAATGCCCCTCTGGAACAAACATCAGCACTTCAAATAAATTGCTTTAAATCTTAATCAAGTTCTTGATTGGAATATTCAACAACTACAGTGTGACATTTTAAAGAAAAAAACTAAATCATTTGTTTTCTCCTCTCATGTTTCCCATCTTCTATTCACCAAAAAGTGTTGACAATATTTCAAGAGTATTAGATTACCAAAAATTTAATGGAAAACAAATTTGTTACAATTATAGACTGAAAAGAGGTCAAACAGCATTGCCAGTGATACTTTGTCAAGCTGTCTTAGGTGTGGTGTAAACATCAAAAATGTTGATTTCTAGCTCTGTTTTCAAGGAATTTAAACAAAAAATGAGCGATGACAAGTAGAAGTGTTTAGTGCTTGATTTTGCTAAATTTCTCTTCTCTTAATCTCACTGGTGCCTTCAGACAGTTGTAATTTGGCAAATTATTGTTCAAAGTATCTGCTTGATGTAGGCGCAATCTGTTAAGGAGCTACCTGTCTCCAATATCACTTAAACCATAAAACAGTGCAAATGAATATTTATTACGGGGTCACCAGTCCTGTCTTAAGCAGCAAATTTTTGGTGACCCCTTAAGACAGGTTTAATTGTACCTGTTGCCCAGTGTATGTGAGCTCCCCCAGCTACTCTTGAATAGTTCAATTTCAGCAAGATCTAGTCACATCTCTTTCCAATTTTCTGTCAGATAATGACATTGCTTTCACAGCTTTTAAAATGTAATTTTCAAATAAAACTGAGTGTTACTGTGCAACCAATAAAACACTAGCAAGGACCCCACTCTATTTGATTATTGTAGGTGCAAGTCTAAAAAGGCCCAGTGTGTCACATTAGTAAATGGTAGTGATTTGGACAAGCCTGCACATCCATACAATCTAGCCGAAAAATTGCTTGTTTATATTATTAAGTGCTTGTGCATTGTTTATGGGAACAGCAAAGACTCAGATCGGACTGTGCATCAGGTTGATGCACAGTCTGATCAGAGTCTTTGCTGTTCGCCTGCAATAAGGACCTTCACAGGATGTTGCAGCTTAATTGGTTGTTGAAGCCTGTCTTTATAGTTGTTTCACAAAAAAGTTCATGCTTTCTGCAACGTAATAATGTTATCATGAAAATCTAAATTGTGTGAACCATTTAAAATCTAATTTCTTCTGAAAAAACATTCATCTCAAGTTCACAAAATTGCACATTTTGATGAAAGTATCAAAGGAACAGCATAAAACTTTATTGAACCCACAGTCAGTGAACAATTATGTTGCAATTTCATGCTGTGATTTTATTTCTTTTATTTCTTCAGGTGAAGGGCTATAAACACATTTAAACAAGTTTATTTGAATTCTTAATAGGGTATTCAGAAGCTGAGAGCACTGAAGATTGTGTGCGTGTGTGTGTGTGTGTGTGTGTGTGTGTGTGTGTGTGTGTGTGTGTGTGTGCAAAGTATCTATTTAAAACCTCTATAAGCTTTGTGATTAGTATCTAATACCCCCATTCCACTGGACGGCGCTTCCACTGCGCTCCGAAATTTTGGACAAAGCGCCATGAATCGTAGCAGAAGCGGCAGCAGCACAGGAGAAGCTTCTAGGTCGCAGCGAAAGCGTATCAGAAGCGGCATGATTGCCAAGTCACGGCGCTTGTTTTGACCCTGCTCAAAATTTACGTAGCGGAAGCGCGATGGACTCAAAGCGCAACGAAAGTGTAGTAAGAACGTAGCTCGAAATTCATGTTGGCAGCAGCAGCGGGAGCAACGCAGCACCAGCGCAGCTGGATCGTGCCAACAGCGCAGTGAGATTCGTCTGCGACCCAGCTATGCTTCTGCTATGCTCTTTGCGCTCCTGTTGGGCGCTTCCGCTGCGACTCTATTATTTATGAATAGCGCGACCATGACGCTTCCGCTGCGCTCTATCTGCGTTTCCTCTGCTCTTATGGCGATCTGGGCATGAAAACGCCATGTTTCCACGACGTTTCATAACTCGATTTTCACGTTTCATTCAAGATGCAGGCTGCCAGGAGCAGGAGTTGGAATACCCTCTCCTGCAGTAAAGGCTGAGTGAAAAAAGTCTCCTGACCAGGCCTGGGTGTGGATTTCGCCTTCTGCTTTGACAGGGGGCCAGGCTCTTGCTCTCTAAACTGAGCCAGATAGGCGCCCATTAGAACGCAGAGCAGAGGCCCCAGTTGAGCCTG
Source organism: Ctena decussata (assembly GCA_963989385.1). Lineage (NCBI taxonomy): Eukaryota > Metazoa > Mollusca > Bivalvia > Lucinida > Lucinidae > Ctena > Ctena decussata. The sequence continues at coordinate 78,179,773 of OZ022504.1, forward strand.
AACAGCAAGAAGAACAAGACGAGTTGTTCCAAGTCACTAGTTCATGATTGCCAGCTGGGCCATAGCCACTGGAATTTTTATATTATCAATATTGTTTGAAGGCTGGTGGCTAACTTCTGCTGGACCCGATTCTCCGCCGATTTACATAGAAGCGATTACACAGCGCAACACAAGCGCAACATGAGCGCAGCTCCGGCACTTAGGTCGTAGCACCGTTGCAAATGCATCGTAATAATCGTAGCTCAAGCATAGCTTGAAATCCTTTGCCGTAGTAGCAGCGTATTAGAAGCGCCCTCGAAGTCTGTTGAGCGTGGCAGAAGCGCAGCTAAATCGCGGCAGCATCGTGACTAGCGTGGCGAGATCGTATTAGAAGCGTACTGGCAGTGTTCTGGAAGCGCACAAGTTCCAAGTTTTGGCAAATGCCTACACTTCTGCTTCGATTTCGAAAATTTTGGAGAAGCGCCATGATCGCCAAGAGCGCAGTCAAAGCATCATCCAGTGGAATGGGGGTATAACATATATCACAATTACTCAGTTTTGTATGCTCATGTGTTTGACCTTTAAGTTTTCAAAGTCTAGAAAGAACATAACATTACTGCATTAATGTCTTGGTTTAGCAATGAATTTTTTTTATTCAGTTTTGAAATGATATCTAAGGTTCAGCTATGAAATTGCCTTTTTTTTTTATTTTGAAATGATATCTAGAGGATAACTTGACTCATGGGTGGTATTTTAATAATTGTTTAAATGAGTATTATCATACATGGCATGCTCATAGTACTATATTGTAATAATTCATTGATTGGGTTCAGATTACACACTGACACTCTTATGCGTAAGTCAAGGAACTGTACTTTCTCCCTTACTGTTCCAGTATAATTTGTCATATACAAATTCCACCAAAGTCATTCATCATAATTATTTTGCTCAAACTACTTTAAATTAGCCAATTAGCTCAGTGATTAAATTGGACAAAACTATTTCCTACTTACATGAAAAAGGCAGATCACTTTTATTGTACCATTGGTTTTGAATTAAATACATCAAGTGGAATAAATATGGGAAGTCAGGATTGTACTTTCTTAAATCAGTGAGTATCTGGATTAATTTAATGTAATCAATAACTTAGAGTATACATGATAGGTGGCAGAAATTATTTGCAAATGTCCCATTAGAACCACAAATGACAACAAAATTGGAAGCTCTTCTTTCAGGATTTTGAGCCAGCTAGTATATGGAACATTGTAAATGTGCATGAAGTGTATGGCGAATTAAGAAACATTAGTGCATAGTTACCATAGAATAGTAATGAAACATATTTGTGAAATTCTAATCTATATACCCCCTTATTTTCCAGGTAGTAGATGAACATTTACAAAAAGTAGTTACAATATTAGTGAGTACAGTGGTAGGTGTTTCATCTGTCTTTCACTGAAAAGGGGGTTGTAGTCAGACGATGGTGCTGGGTAACTTCCAGGGGGTCCTTCAAATTTGGATAGTAGTAAGGCAAGGGCCTACTGTGCTTGCAGTAGATACAGGTGGGGGTTGTTTGGATATTTTTGCTCTCCTCTATCATATCGCTTTTCTTTCTCCCTCTCTCTGGGAGACGGCTCGATATAGACTGAAATACTGTCTCAAAGAGCCGTTAAACCTGAACACAACCAGCCAACCAACCAACTCATAAATTGCCAAAGTGTGCGCTTATAGGGTGCACTTGTTTGGTGGAATACGGTATTAAGGTAGTTTGTTATTTGAGGGTGTGTCCTGTATAAATTTCAATCCTGTCTGAAGTTAGTCTGGAAATGGGTTTACCCTTCTGGCAGCCCAGCTGGCCCGTGAACTTGAGGCTCTATTAGACATAAGTAGTAATCTTTAGCTAATTATTTCACATTCATTAGATTTCAATGTTATCAGAAAATTTAAAACCTATTTGTGAAATGAGTATTCAAAATTGATCATGGATAAAAGCAGGTTTTAGATTTCTTCAATATCTTTCACAGAACAATGAGATTGTTGGTTATGATAGGCAGGTTATACACAGTTTCAAAATAATGTTACTTGTAAACAACTTTTGTGAAATTCTTATTAATTTTGTCTAAAGTGAAACAGTTGACCTAAAACAAAAGAAAATCTGTCTCAGGTGAAGCAGCTCTGCCTATTTTCGGCTGCCCTGTACAAAAGTACAGGGAGCTTAATTGTTGTCACCTGAAGTCAGCATGGGCATTGGCATTGGCTTGGACGTGGGTGTCACACTTTAAAGTTTTACAATAAAGTTTTTTATGTGATGGGCAAGGTGCTGTTAGGTGAGCTGTCCTGTTCAGACTCAAATATGGAAATATTTTGTGTCTCAGATAACTGCAGATTTTGTTTATGGGTGTAAATAAGGAAATGAAACACTTTGCATTTTCAAATTTGGGCCTTTATGGCTTTGAAGGATTTCGAGCTGTTAGGTTTTGATAATGGTCACCTGTCAAAATATTTGCCCACTGTTTTTCTGAAGTGTTGGAAGGCTCTTATAACTTTCATAATGCCGTTTATGACACATGATTAGATCATTGTTAGTCTAAATACTTACTGCACCTTCTGGGTGACTTCACTCATAGAGTCCGCTTTTTGCTTGACTAGATTTTTAGTATTTATGTCATTTTCATTCAATTGTCTTTTCTTGTTGATTTTAATCTCGGCTATGTTAGTTTGTCAAATGTGCTAATGTATTACATGTCTTTCAGTAATGCACCTTTACTGCAAATATTTGACGTCAGTGTTGTCTAAAAGGATTTCTTAGCTGTTTTGTTAGTGTATTTTCCCCGCAAGACTGTCGTAAGATTTCTTCGGTTCATTACTTGTTATGTTTTCACTGTTTGTATTCCTAAACCCATCAGCTCAATCCCTCACACCTTAAAAGCAATAACAAAATCTTACATTTCTCAATATTTTTATAAGGTTTCATTGTATTTATTTTCAATTCCGATAAAGCACGTCTATGGGCAAGAATCAACAGTTGGTAAAAACATATGAGAAGTTATTGCAGTGAGTCTAAATATTGGGACAGTTATGCTAGAGGAAACAGTGTAGACCTAGATCAGTCTGCTCCTAAAGCAAACAGTGTAGATCCAGATCAGACTGCTCCTAGGAGCAGTCTGATCAGGGTCTACACTGTTGCAATTCTGTCAGCAATATTGTGACACATTAATGATTTTAAAAAGGTAAAGGTTTCCCATATCCTAGTGACCATAGGGGCAGTTGGGGTTATGAAGGCCCACTGCAAATGAAAAGTGGAGCCCATCTCGCTCTGTCACTGCTGTCTTATCCTTCCCTAGTTCAAAACAAAGGTACCCATTTACTGCTGAGTTGACAGAGTTTTACAGTCTGGTCCAACCCGGTTTTGAATCTGTGATAAAGTTGCTCTAACCATTCGACCATGGTGCCTCACATTGTGGTGTATCTTAAAAATCAGCTTGTTCAAATTTTAGCATAGCTACTGTTAAGTTCTCTGAATATTATGGGTAATAAATGGCATGTCTTCTTTCTGTGATGATGTTGATTATATCATTAGGTTGGAATAGGGGTCAATGCTCTTCATTCATAATTCAGGGGTCATGGGTTCGAGTCTGGCAATTGCTGTGGTTTGTCTCTAGCTTCCAGATTGTGTCATCCTAATTGACATTATCACTCATTTCATATGGATGAGTTATCATTTATGACACTTTGACCTGTATTTCATGGTCCAGTGAAAGTATCCTTGACCTGTGTGGTATTTCATTGTCAGCATTTGTAAATCTGTTTGTCAACAGTATGTAAATTTTCCCTGGCTCTAAGTTAGTAAAAATCAGATTCATTTTTTTCTGAACAGACAAGTCGCAAAATTTAGCAAAATAGTTTTCTCTCAATCCTTTATGTTAACGAGTCTGTAAAGTAAGTGCCTTAGAGAGACAATGTGGTTGAATGGTTAGAGAAGCTCGGTAACATGGTGCAGAAAGTTGTTGCAAGGTCGTGAGATCGTGCCCTGGTTTCGCCATGCGATGACTGGAAAACTCTCTCTGACAACCCAGCAGTAAATGGGTACCTACTTCAGGGAAGGATTATAAGGCAGCAAAAGGAGAGGGATGGGCTCCGCCTTTATTTGCTGTGCCCAAGGTACAATGGGCCTCTAACCCCCACTGCCCCTATGGCTACTAGGCTTTGGGAAACCTTTACCTTTTAAAACCCTGGTAATCGCCACTTTATATAGTGAATATTGGGGTTTGCAGGGGTATGGAATATTTTATAATTTTTGTTTATAACTAGATTTAGGGTGCTCATCAGAACCTCCTCACTGATGTGGTTCTAACGGGCCCACAAAATCTATGTTTGGATCAGAAGTAAGAAAAATATCACCCATTTTCTTCCGCAAAATGTAGTTTAGACACCATGACACATTGCATTTCACTGCAGAGGTATGATTTCCTTTTTTAACTTTTGTTTTAGCATTCCCTGCCCAGCAGTTCAGTTTGCTGTCCATAGATAACATTGTTTACTCATTATAGCCTTTTTCTTTGAATTAAGACATCCAAAATGTCCCTTCTATCCCTACTTTTCATGGTTAAAATTCCTACTTTGGCCCTGCTTTTCCAAATTACTGAGCCCTACTTTATCCCAACTGTTTCACAGGAGGGCAGTTGAAAGCTGTACACCAAAGTGTTTTTAAGTCATCAGAATGTAAATGCAAAGGTTGCTGGGAAATATTTGCACCTTTGACTGTAGATGGATGAAGCGTTTTATGGAATTCTTGAAACTTTAACTTCTCAGAAAAGGCATACATTAATAGCAAGTTTTAACTTACATTGATTTTGTTGATACAAATTAGGTGCATTATGCCACATGTCTATATCAATTTTCATTTAATTTTGCTAATTATGCTAATAACACTGTTTGCTTTTACTTCATTATAGGTTTGTTTATTTAATCAATTAGAACTTCTTCTAAATGTTTACACTTGACTAACTAGTATAGGACTAGCCTTGAGACAAAGTAATGATTTAGTACTTTAAAAGCACGAAAAATGAAATTAGTTAGACTGCAAACAGTGTAGATCAAGATGAGCCAAGGCAGCTCATAATGAGCTGGATCTGCACTGTTTGCCCTCTAGTCTTTGAGTTTTCAGTATAATACAGCTTGAATACAACGTATGTGATTATGGAGAAAACAGAAATTTTCTCAGAAGTATTTTTGAAAATTTAACATAAATGGGTCCAGTTTCAGGGGAAGCAACTTTGTCATTTTTAGTTTTGCCTCCCTTCTCAATGGGGGCCAACTCTTAAAGGAAAGAATTTGCTCTTATAGAGCAAATTCTTTCCAGAATTTGCTCTTATAGAGCAAATTCTTTCCTTTAAGAGTAGACCTCTATTTAGAAAACCTTCATTCTCCATTCTCCAGAAGTGAACAGGAAGTCACAAAAGTTGTTTCCCTTTGTAAAAAAAAAGACAGAAAATCATGGAGGTTGCCCATACACTTTAAAACTCCAGCTTTCAGAGGAGATAGTTTAAACTTTCGGTAATGGTAACTTTCGATATTTATTTAAATTACCGATATTTATTTGAACTGCCGTAATTCTGTTAGCTAGATCAATTACTTATTCAATTGTCATGTTTATGTTAGCTTTCTCATTTTGCAAAAATTGACTCGTTTATGGTCAGAAAAGTTTGCGCTTGGCTTTTAAGTCAACAAGAAGAGGATGGAAAAACTGAATCATTGATTTAATAATGATTTTATTATTGGTATTTTTGTGGTGCTGTGGTGGTGCATTGTGGTTGAGACTAATTTAGTCATAATGGTGCCCAGGTAAATCATCAATAGCTCCTTATTGGCATAATTGAAGGTTTCCCTTTCACCCTCATGGTCATATTTCTTTAAAAGGCTATTGATTCTAAAGTTTGTCACAATAATCTGCCTACATAACCTAGCCTTGAATTGTTAATACCACTCCAACTTGCAATAACAGATAAAATGATTACTGAAAAACATCGCAGTTCGAAAACATACTAACCCATTATTGTGCCTTATATACCAGCGGTTCCATTCCCACCTGGAAATCCTTAATTCATTTCATTTGTACATGTATGTAAAGCATACTGTGCACAATTCTTGGTTTGAAGTATAATAACTGGTAGAGTTCTCACAAAACTCCTGAAAGTGGCCAAACCGAAATTAAATTTCGGTTTGGCCATTTTCAGGAGTTTTGTCAGAACTCCACCAGTTTACCTTTTACAATGCTGAAACTTGTGTGCTCAACAAATAGATGAGTTGACTAGCATTGGTGTGTATTTTTGCTGTTCATTTTTTGTAGAACTTCCAGTTGGGAATAGAATCACAGAATTACAGTAGAACTTCAATGGCTCAAACAGGCTTGGGACCATGAATATTAGTTCCAGCCAAGGGTAGTTTTAACCATCCAGGGTACATTTCTATAATAAAGTGACCTCTAGGGACACAGGAAAGAGTTCTAGCTAGGCAGGGTTAACGAGCCATCAGGGTTCCAGCGATTGAAGTTCTACTGTACCAAGCATGGTATTACTTACCCTGAACATTTTTAACACGATTGTTTGAATGATGGTAAATCACATATTTTGACATATTCAGTGCAAGCAGAACTGATGATCAGGTATATGAGTAATTAATAATGATAAAAGTTTGGCTCATCCTTTTGCTGATGAGAGAACTGAGAGGAAAATGATGATATTTATGTACAATATTTGCCAAATTCCATGTTTATTTTGGTGATTTAGTAATTCAGAGCTCTAGATAAGAGGGGTATTTGATGATGATTGAGGGATAATTTTTTTATTTCTCATTGAAACCATATGTTGTGACCCCTCATCTGAGATGAGGGGTCACATCATATGTTTTTATCCAGAATTAACAAAAATTATCCCTAATTATCACCAAATACTCCCTCTTATCTAGGGCTCTTAGTATACCTGTTACTGATAGTTACACTGCTGGCATAACCTCTTTGAAGAATGATAACCATCAACCTATGTCTGCAGCTCAGCAGAATTTTTGATGAGCTTAAGTCAGCATTTTTATATCTCATGACATTGTAAAATGTTGGAAATACAATTTTGTGAACTGTTGGCAATATTAATAATATCAACTGGTAGAAATCTTAAAATTGTTAAGCTTTAGTAGGTGCTGCTCTGGTATCTCAAAGTTGAAGTTCATCTTAAACAACTGACATCTCAAAGTGAATTGTAAAATGTTGGACATTTGTGGTTTGCAGTCTTGAAAATAATATCTTTTAGAAATCTTGAAATTCTTAACTCTTAGAAAGTACAGTAAACTCTTGATATTTCAGTGTCAAAGTTCATCTCAAACAACTGATATCTCAAAGTAAATTTTCTGGTTCCAGAAAATTTACTTTGAGATACCAGTAGTTTGCAATATCTAGAGTTGAACTGTTATGAAAACTAGGAATTTTGTCCGAACTATATTCTTTGATATAAGAAGGTATTTTGAGCTATCTGTGTGTGAGTTTTATTGAGAGTATTTGCAGTTTGCAATGGTTTCTGATTTGAGCTGTCTGTTAGTTATCAATTGTTGCTGTGTATGATGGTTAGTTTCACAGCCATAGCTGCTTGCAATGATTAAACTCTGATGTTTTGATCTTTTGTCAGAATCTGCATAATTTTATTGAAAACTGCAGGAGACAAAGTATATCTTGTTTATGTCATTGATAGATATTACATTAAATCTATAAGAAGTCTTACCGATAGTTAATCAGCGGAAATTGCCTACCTGGTAACTAAGATAACAGAGATGAGTGATGATTACCCATTAAGAAGTAATCAATTGATTCTCCGATTATGTTTGTCTTCTGATTGGAAATTAATTCGCGGTTCTTCTGTAGACAAATTAATGCCCAAGACCGATGCCATCGTGTTTACCTTATATGGTGATTGATGTTTGGTGCGTTATCACGGTTATTTTCACATACTGTAAAATCTAAAAGTTGTCACATCTAAAATAATTACCATTATTGCCCTAAAATTGGCACAGTTTGGTATGTTTTACAGTGTGGTATTGTGTTCAAAAGTTGCAGATTGAATAGCAAACAGTGGAGACCCTGATCAGACTGCTCCTGCTGGAGCAGTCTGATCTGGGTCTGCACAGTTTGCTCCAGCAAAATTTATGTCCCAGTATTTAGAGCTTTAATGGTATCACAGTAATTACCACATATACTGTCAATATTTGAACATGGCAGTAATTTATGTATTTCAATTTTTGACAAATCTTTTTATTACAGTTCATTATGTTTTGCTGTGGAATTGTTGGCAAGCAGTACAGACCCTGATCAGACAGACCCTTGATAGGTCATCCAGTGCTTGCTCAGCCTGACTGTCTAAACTTCCGGATTATGGTAAAAGCTGAAGGCAGTCAGTGTATCGAAATTTCTAGTCAACAAGAAATTATCTACATTGTGCAGCATTCCTTGAGTTTTAAGTTAATTTTCTATTCTTCCAGAATTAAGTCTGCATCTTTTTCATGATACAGCAACATGGCAAGCAGCTGGGCCATCAACAGCTTCTTATACCCTGTTTAGACTAGAGTTTTAATCCGAATGGAATCCGAATTCGCTTCAAATTAACTGTTTACAGTAGCAAATCCAATTCGAATTAAAAACTAATTCTGAGTAAACTAATCCTACAGAGTAAATTGGATCGAATCCGAATTAACTTTTACTTCGGATTAAAAGTCGTGTCTAAACAGCAAACTGAAGCAAATCCGCATTAAAATTTATTTTTGTACTGACCTCGGGCATGTTTAGGTCATGTTAACATTTGAGCATGCTGCATTTACTTTACTGCAAAGTAACTTGCACCAAATCGAAAACGGTATAGCCTAAACAGACAAGTGGTTTCGCTTCGGATTACCTTATTGCGGAGCAATCTGTTCCGATCGAAACAGGTATGGTCTAAACATAGTATCACAGGGTATAATCGAATCCGCTAATTTTCGCTTCCTGCAGAGACTGTACATAATATTTGGCTTCTCCCGAGAATGTCCGCGAACTCTTGCTTCCTGCCGAGACTTCTGTACATGATAAATGGCTTCCCGCTAAGACTGTCCGCGTGATTCTGCTTCCTGCCAAGAGCCTCGGCAGGAAGCAGAATCACGCGGACAGTCTCTGCAGGATGCCATTTATCATGTACAGAAGTCACGGCAGGAAGCAAGAGATCGCGGACAGTCTCGGCGGAAGCCAAATATGATGTACAGTCTCTGTAGGAAGCAAAAATTAGCAGAATCGATTATACCCTGCGGTGAGGAGGGTGACATATGCACCTAGTCAGAGGTATAAAGTCAAAGTCAAAGTCAAAATTTATTTAACGTCGGTGACAGTAACAATTAATACTAGCTATGAATAGCTATTTACCGACCACATTACAATACAAGTGCATAATATGATTAAGAAAAAATAGACACAATAAATACATCATGGTACTGTACATGCATAAGAGATAATTAAGAGATTACAATAATACAGATTGTCTAAAATTAAGTGTTAATAATATACAGATAAATTACTATAAGATTTTATCGTCATTTAAAAATCTAGAAGGAAGCATGATTTCATAAATGAATACAAAAGAGACATGTTAAGCAAAATAAGACATAGGAAATAAGCTTAAAATAAGGTCTAACACAACAAGCAAAGACAGTACAATACAAACATAAAAAGCACATGAAAAGCACATGCAAACTAGCAAACTATGCTAGATAAAATGCAAAACTAATTTGCAGAACAAAAAGTACAGGCGCAGCTCTCTCCATCCCAGGCACCAATTAGACTTTTAAAATTTCTAAAACTGACTTCATCTCTAAAATGTTGCGGCAAAGATTTCCATAATTTGGCTGCACTGTAGCGGAAAGAGCTGAGGCCATAACTTGAAGTTCTTACCTTTGGGATTTCGGCTGTCCTGGTGTACCTAAAAGAATAACTCTGATTTTTAAAATTTAACAAATCATGTAAATAAACTGGACCTTGATTGTTTAAAATTTTAAAAGCTTCTAATGCCATTGTCCTTAGTCTTCTCAGCTTCAGTGAGGGCATCTTAGAATTTAAAAGCAGTGTATCGTAATCAGAAGTATAATCATTATAAATAAAACGCAATGCTCTCTCTTGAATTTTTTCGAGTTTTTTTAGCATTTGTTTCCCCACAGAAGTGCCAAGACAAAGGACAATAGCTAAAATTTGAAAGTATAAAAGAGTGATATATGTTAAGTTTCCCAAGTTTACATATATTCTTACCAATGCGTTTTAAAATTCCCAGTTGTCTCGAGGCCTTCTTACAAATGTTAGACACATGTAAATCAAATTTCAATTTAAAATCAATAGTCACACCTAGCAATTTTACTTCATCTTCACATTGAATGATGCATCCATTACCTAGATCAAAGCAAAAGTTTTCATTTTTGGATTTCAGACCAGCTGCTATAGCTTGAAATTTATCAGGGTTAGCCTGCATATGATTGTAATGCTGTCCTTGGTTAATACTGATTTTAAAATTTGCGGGTCATGATGAGAATAAGCAACAGTATTGTCATCAGCATAGTTACGCAAGTCACTAACAGTGATAAAATAAAAAATATCATTGATAAAAATGTTAAAAAGAACAGGCCCTAAAATTGATCCCTGGGGGACACCCTTATTGTCACCCGACGTAGGCGGAGGGGGACTATAGAAATGACCCTCGTCCGTCCGTGTGTGCGTCCGTCCGTCCGTCCTTCCGTCCGTCCGTCCGAAATCTTGTCCCCGCAACTCCTCCTACGTCTTTCATCGGATTGATTTGAAATTTTACAGATTGTATTCTTATGATATGAAGATGTGCATGTGGTTTTCAATTTTTGTTTCGGCCATTTTTGATGGAGTTACAGCCCTTGCTGACTCAGACCTTCCAAAATCTTCTCCCCGCAACTCCTCCTACATCTTTCATCAGATTGATTTGAAATTTTACAGATTATATTCTTATGATATGAAGATGTGCATGTGGTAGTTATTTTTGTTTCAGCCATTTTTAATGGAGTTACGGCCCTTGCTGACTTAGACCTTGTCCCCGCAACTTCTGCAACATCTTGTATCAGATTGACTTGATATTGTGCAGAATGTTTCATCATGATCTGAAGATGTGCATGTGATTTTGGAATTTCAATTGTCCTATTTTTAGCGCGCCTTTGCGAAGCAAAGCAGAGCTTATGCTATACCCCCGGCGTCGTAGTCCGAGTATGCGTTAGCGTTAGCGTCAGCGTAAGCGTCAGCGTTAGCGTCAGCGTCCTCGTCGGCGTCCGTGATCAATGTTAACAATTGCGTTTAGCTCCATGTTTAACTCTGTATCTTAGAAACTACAGCAGCTACAATCATCATACTTGGTACATATATACATCCATATGACTGCAGCAGCTGCATGACACAATTGTATGTCCTTGACCTATATGTCACGGTTGACTGACTTTGCCGTTTGGCACTGTTTTTAAGGCAAAATTTTTAGTTTTGATGAAACCTTTGACAGAAGAGACTTGATACTTGGTCAAATAGCATATCCCTATAATTGCAGCAGCTGCAGAGCTACCATGCTGACACCTGTGGCCTTGACCTTTGTTCATGGTCCAGTGATTTTGTCTTATATTTCAAGCACTGTTTGATAGATTAACATCACATCTGGCATAGTGGATCGGTCTGACATCCCGAATGACCTCATACTATTTATAGATCACTGTGACCTATATTTCATGGTTCAGTGATTTTGCCTTGTGTCTCCAAAGCTGTTTATAGATTAACATCATATTAGCGTTAGCGTTAGCGTCAGCGTTAGCGTACCCGTCAGCGTCCTCGTCGGCGTCCGTGATCAATGTTAACAATTGCGTTTAGCTCCATGTTTAACTCTGTATCTTAGAAACTACAGCAGCTACAATCATCATACTTGGTACATATATACATCCATATGACTGCAGCAGCTGCATGACACAATTGTATGTCCTTGACCTATATGTCACGGTTGACTGACTTTGCCGTTTGGCACTGTTTTTAAGGCAAAATTTTTAGTTTTGATGAAACCTTTGACAGAAGAGACTTGATACTTGGTCAAATAGCATATCCCTATAATTGCAGCAGCTGCAGAGCTACCATGCTGACACCTGTGGCCTTGACCTTTGTTCATGGTCCAGTGATTTTGTCTTATATTTCAAGCACTGTTTGATAGATTAACATCACATCTGGCATAGTGGATCGGTCTGACATCCCGAATGACCTCATACTATTTATAGATCACTGTGACCTATATTTCATGGTTCAGTGATTTTGCCTTGTGTCTCCAAAGCTGTTTATAGATTAACATCATATTTGGGAATTCGAGGTCACTCTAACATATATTTTATCATTCAGTGATTTGCTTCATATTTTAGGTGTATTTAGTATGTATTCATCATATACCTGGGATAATGGCTCAGTCTGACACTGCAGATGACCTGATATATTTGTAGGTCTTGGTGACTGTGAGAATCAGGCACCCATAAGGCGCGCTTTGTTGTCTTCTGACAACTCTTGTTTACAAAGTTATGGCCCTTTGTCATTTTTGGGCATTTTTCCAACTTTTGAACCATTTGACCGAGAGAGCTGAAATTTGGTATGCTATTTGCATTTGGTAAATTGATTATTCTGATTATTGTTAGGCTGTGCTGAATCATAAGTGACAGAATTATTCCCCTTTCATAGATAATAGACATTCACTTAAAGGTAAAAGGGATAACTCCAGAACTATTCATAGTAATGGGCTGAATTTTCATAAATGCATTGTTCAGTTTTCATCAGATTCATATGAGCAGGATTATGGCTCTTGTTATTTTGTACTGGGTATACAGTCTTGATGTTTTGATCATTTTGTAAGGGCCAATAGTTTCAGTAACCTGATTTTACACATATATGCCCCGTTCGGAGCGGCTGTAGTGTAGTGGATAACACTCCAGACTACCAATCCAGGGGTCGCAAGATCGATTCCCCGCTTCTCCGGTCTTTCGGATGAGACTTTAAACCGAGGTCCCGTCTCCATATGACCTGGTTGTTGGTGGGACGTTAAACCCGAGTTCACTCACTCACTCACTCACTGAACTTAAGTATTTTATAAAGAGGCTCAGTAATTGGGTATATGTCTTTGCTTATGTTCAGTTATCATTTGCATACCAGGTTCTGTAATATATATATTTTCTGTATTTGGCCATACGTTTACTCTGAAACAGAATAAAGGGCTGAAGTTTGTGACACATTTCAAACGTCGGGTGACACTTGGCCGATGGCCTTTTATAAATATCTTTAAAACCACTTATAAAAGTACCCAATTTTACACACTGTTTCCTGTTACTTAGGTAATTTTTTATCAGACTTAGAGCATTTTCTGATACACCATAGTATTTCAATTTAAGGAGTAAAAGATCATGTGGGAGACAATCAAAGGCTTTTGAAAGATCCATAAGAATAGCACAGACAAATTTATTTTCATCAAGAGCCTTTTTCCAGTCTTCAATAATTTTGAGCAAAGTGCTTTGAGTACCATACCCAGGTCTAAAAGCAGACAAGTATGAGTTAAAATGAAGCTCAAAGAATTCTGAAAGCTGTTCATTTATGGATCTTTCATAAATCTTTGATATAACTGGCAAAATTACAAACGGATGGCCAAAAATATTGTGCTGTTGACATTATTATAAGCCACTTCAAGACTGAAAAATACCATTTGGAATTGACTCTTGGTAACTTAGTTTATAAGAGAATGAACCTTTTGTTATTGCTGTTAAATAAGTAGCATATGCAGTTGACCAGCTTTAGTACCAGTGGCTGTCTGCTTTTGGAAGCTGAAACTTGGCAAAATGAGACAAGTCAAAGAATAAAATTCTGAAAGATGTTTTAGGCATCTAGGTCTTAAGTAGTGCTCTATGAAATGGTAATATTAGTTTCTTTATTGTCCATATAGTCTTGAAAAGCAGTAACTATCGAATTAGCTGGCAGTTTGGAAGGAGAAGTCAGCTCTTCCTGTGGGCCTGGAGCTTCTTCAGATTATGGCAACTTTCATGGAGGGAAAATTAATTTGTCTTTTTAATTTTTCATGACATGTAATTAGGATTTTGGAAGTATTGCTTCACCATGTACTTTAATGAATTCCACAACATACGAAATAAACAAGAAATCAGAGCTCTAGATAAGAGGGGTATTTGATGATAATTGAGGGATAATTTTTTTTATTTCTCATTGAAACCATATGTTGTGACCCCTTATCCGAACCGTCTCGTCGAGACGGTTCAGATGAGTGGTCACAACATATGTTTTTATGCAGAATTAGCAAAAATTATCCCTAATTATCACCCAATACTCCCTCTTATCTAGAGCTCTGGAAATACATCTAAATTTCTGTTCCCAGAATTTTGGCTTTCCTGGAGCGATGGATCTTCAAGTAGGTACAAGTGGTAGACAATAGAAAGTCTTTGTGGTCCTAAGTGTTATGGTCCTGATATTACCAGGTGAGAGGTAGGAAACTTGGCATACATGTTCTTTGTGATCTACAGATGATTCCATAATTAATTTTATGGCTTTTTGAACGCTTTTGTATTTTCTATGGTATATCACTTCAGGTTTTAACTCTTTTTTATTGGAAGCCTGGTTAAGTGACTGTAAATGAGCCGCAATATGAGAGAAAACCAAATGAGCCGCAATACTAGAAAACCAACAAAGTGGTTATGTGCCCACTGCAGACTCATATCATTTGCCCAGTCTGATCAGTCTTCCATGTCATCATGGAGGTAACTAAGAGTCTTAGCTACCCTTTAAGTGCTTAGCGAAGAGTGGTCAAACTGGGCAAATGCCCAGGCTGGTTTGAGGCTGCACTGGGCGTACAACCACCTGGATGTTTTTTTTTAGTGTCACGGCTCAGATAGTAGAAGGTATTCTGAATAGTGAAGCGCCAGATCAGACTGCATAGCAGTAGCAGCAATTGATGAAGATGTCAAAGTATCTATGATACCATAATTATGGTGAACACCTCAAGGCTTTCCACCATTTTTAACTCGACTCAACGAAAGTTCAGGAAGAGCTATTGTTGTCACCCTGGCGTCGGTGTCCGCGTCGGAGTTTGGATTGGATGTTTTGGTTAAATTTTTTTAAAGACCCATATCTCCCTAACCCCTCAATGGATTCTTTTGATACTTGCACTGTAGTTAGATATTGGTCCAAAGTTTAACAGGGTACCACCCCACCCCACTCAGTGACCTTGATGTCAAGGTCATGGACTTAGAAATTGGGAAGTTTTTTTGGACTGGATGTTTTGGTTAAAGTTTTTGAAAGTTCAATATCTCCTTAACCCATGGATGGATTCCTTTGATACTTGCACTGTAGTTAGATATTGGTCTGAAGTTTTCCAAGGATCTATTCCCCCCCCCCCCCCCTATGTGACCTTGATGTCAAGGTCATGGACTTAGAAAATTGTCTTTTTATTGATTGGATGTTTTGGTTAAAGTTCTTTATAGACCCATATTTCCTGAACCTATGGATGAATTCTTTTGATATTTGCACTGTAGCTAGATATTAGTCCAAAGTTTTACAGAGTACTTACTACCACAACCCCGCTTAGTGACCTTGATGTCAAGGTCAGGGACTTAGGAAATTTTGGTCTCTGTTAAAGTTTTCTAATTGCATTACGATTCATAATGCTTGGCAGAAATTTAGTTTACACTTGAGCTGATGTTAGACACTGTTTTGAGTTTTTACAAACCTTATATACTTACCCCACTGGATGATCTTGAAGTCAAGGACATTGACTAAGAATTTTATCTTAAAGATTTTGTTAAAGTTTAATACTTATGAAGACATAATTTCACAGTGCCATGATGGACTCAGTTGATATATACTAATACTTGGACTGATGTTAGATAAGAGTTAAGGATTTTGATATATCCTGCTACCCCCCCCCTCCCCCCCCCCCCCCCCCCCCAACACACACACACACACCAACCACACCCACCCCTACTTCTCATCCTCGATTCTTTGACCTCAAGCTCATTGACTTTGAAATTTCCTGTGGATGTTTTTATTTTAATTTTATTTTAAAACTTATATCTGAGATAGCTTTTGTTTATAAATGTGTTGGACATGCTTGCCTGAAGTTTTATACACTAAGCAGTCCACACCATCATAGGGACTGTGTGATGGGCAAGCACCCATTCAGGCGAGCTATGCTGTCAGGCGACAGCTCTTGTTATAAAGGGAACAACTTTTATGACTTCTGTTTGCTTACCTGGGCAACAAAGCTTTTAAAGGAATGAACTTGCTCTAAGAGGAGCAAATTCATTCTGTAAAAGTTGACCCCTGTTGAAAAGGGATGCATTATAAAAATGGCAGAGTTTGTTAATATCACTGTATCTGTAAATATTATTCAGCATTAGCTGGAGTTATTGCCCATAAGATAAACATACCACCTTAAATCCCTATTAATGATAACTCCTGCAAATAAATACCTCCCCTCCCAAATAAATAATAGCAAACTCAGGTAGTGATGTAAAACATTGAAATCAAGATTTATGAGATATATAAATAAATTGCAAGGCAAGATCAGGAATTTATTGACAAATTACAAATAATCTTACATAGATGCAAGATAAAAGTAAATGTTAAACTATGTACATAGCAGAAATAGATTGCTATTACATAAATAAATTGAGAATGCTCTGTTATTAGCTGTGGATTTTAGTGAAAGATGTACCAGTGGAAAATGTATGGTTGATCTTAAGGTCCTGTTTCAGCCTAAATTATTACAATATAAACAAATTCCTTACCATGGTCAAGAAATTAAAATGAAGGTGAACTGGCCACTGGCATAGCAAAAGCCTCCTTAGAGGGCTATAAGGATAACAGAAAATTGGAGCATGAAGGTGGAGAGAAATCCTTGTAGAGTCATGACTATGTCATCATACCATACCAAAGGCAGCTCACTTCTACCGCACAAAACAAAATTGTGTGGAAAAAAGACAAGCTAACTGGAGAGCTGCTAGATCTACAGTATTAGGTCATGACAGCCTTGCCTCGTTCCCAGGCGACTAAATAGACTGTAGTGAGTCATACGAAACGGAAGTTGTTCAAGGAACTGGTCTAATGACAGCCAACATCAGCTAAGCCAAAAACCAAACAGATTTTGATTAGACTTGATCAGCAAAGTGTAGAAAGTTTTTCTCAGATGCAGAAGTAGAGCATGATGGTCAGCATCAGGAAAGTCTGATGAAGTAAGACTTGCTCTTGACCAAGCTTGGTCTATAGCAGCTTGTCAAAATCCCAGCTGGAACTTCTTTCTGTCTCTTATGGGAAATGGTTTGATAATGTCTGCATGAACTACTGACTTCATGGGGCCACTAATGTCCTACACTGTTCTAAGAGGTTGACATTAGGTGGGGTTTTGAGGATAATTCTGAGATAATTTTTCTTTCTTCTCATCCAAATTCATGTTGTGACCTCTCATTAGAACTGTCTCACTGAGACAGTTCTAATGGGGTGTCACAACATATACATATGGAAAATTGTCCCTGAGTATCACCCCTTCTTATCTGAGCAGCTGATTCCTGTTCTTAAAGCAGCTGCTAGCTAAAGCAAAAAAACAAACAACATAAATAAATAAATAAAACCCCAGAATGGGAACACATTTTTGCTTTGCTGTTACTGATGCCAGAAGTCAGATCAATCATTTTGTCTTAGAAAGCAATAGGTATGGGAAATTTACATAAAACATCAATAAATCTCTCCTAAATTTATATATTTCCTATATCTTCTTATATCTATTTGGGCAGATTCCCTGTAATTTGCACTATCTGTCAAATACAATTTGTTTGATATAAGGATTCTGATTCTACAGAGACTTAATTTTAACCCCCACATCAAGTCTAATATTTCATGCCCAATTTATAAATGTCAACTTGGGAAGACCGATGGCCCTTCAAGATTCAAATTTGGTATTAAAGCCATGCGGTAACAATGAACGGTATGTCAGTTGACAACGACTGTGTAGTTTTGCTATCTACTCGATTTATTTTCAATGGGTAGATCTACCCTATCGTTATAATGGGGTATTTATTAGTCTGTCAAATCCTTTTATCGTTCGCATCACTTCGAATTGAAAACTTACAGTAAACACTAGGACATCTTTATCTCTAATATCACACTAACCTAACACCTATTATTTGAACAATTTTGTCATCAACGTCTGTACGTATTTCATTTTACCTGTACGACCACCAATAGCGAATGTCATATGACGAAAATTTCGTAGTACTTCAGAAGCGATAATATTTTGCTGATAAACTTCAGGTGTGAAACAGTTTGTTATGTTTCATCTCTAGATAAGCGGAAATTGGGCCTGAATATTTTTCCTTGAATTTTTTTTCCCTTTTTTTGCTGTAAGGTGAATGTGTACACTTTTCAGGGCAGGCAACTATATCATTTTCATTTTTGCCTCTCGTCTCTGTTGGGATCAAGTCATAAAGGAAACAGTAGATCCTGTTTTGGGTAGACTTAACACTTTAAGTGCCAGAAATGATAATAGTTGAATTTGCAAACAGCATAGGTCCTGATGAGGTGGCTCATACAGACCTTTACTGTTTACGCCCTCTAGTCTTTGAATTCTCAGTATGATAATATCTTGCGCCAAACATTTTTTAGAATTTTTGCAGACATAAATTTTGTCATCTGCCGTATGGTGCTTAAAGGGTTAAGACATTTTGGTAGGGCTTTGTTTTCCATGGAAGCAAACAGGAAGCCACAAAAGTTGTTCCTGTTTGTAAAATGGTGGAAAGACATGGCGGTGGACCCATACACCTTAAGAAAAAAATGTCTATTGTGGGGTCTCATTAGAGTCATGTCATCTGGGTGATTAATGAGATGGCATGGCAGGTTTTTTTAAGAGAAACAAAAAAAAGAGTTTTTAAGGTGCACGGGTACACGTCCATAGTTTTCTGCCACTTTTTACAACTTTTGTAGCTTCCTGTTTGCTTCCTGTATGTCATTGTCCTTTCAAAATGGGGTCTACTCTTAAAGGGAACAAAAACTTCCCCTTAAGAGTAGATCCTCGATGAGAAGGCAGGCAGGGGGTGGGTGTGGTTGGATGATGGTGTTCGGTAACTTTAGTGCCGGGGGGTCCTACTAATTTCAATAATAGTAGGGCAAGGATTTACTGTGCTTGAATTAGGTGCGGGTTGTTTGGACATTTTTTTCTCCCCTATCACATCTTTTCTTTCTCCATATCCCTGGGAGGTGACTCAGTATAGAATGAAATACTGTCTGAAAGAACCATTAAGCCAAAACAACCAACAAAGAGAAGGGAGGCAAAGTGAAATATAGCAGAGTTGCTTCTCCTGATAATGTACCCACTTATGTTTGCATTGAGAAGTGAGAAAAATTATCCCAGAATTATCAGAACTCCGAATTAACCCATTAATGAAGAATGGTTTCTTCTACCATTTTAAAATGGACGAGTCCATTCATCGTTTCAGGGGTGTATGGTAAATTTTCACAATTCTTTTACAGAAATGCTTAAATTTTAGGCAAACAGTGGAGACCCTG
This sequence comes from Ctena decussata, assembly GCA_963989385.1. Taxonomy (NCBI): domain Eukaryota; kingdom Metazoa; phylum Mollusca; class Bivalvia; order Lucinida; family Lucinidae; genus Ctena; species Ctena decussata. Next base: position 78,199,388 of record OZ022504.1, read on the forward strand.
ATCAGACGCCGCATTCTGCGGCATCTGATCTGGATCTGCACTGTTTGCCTGTGTCCCATTTATGGGATGCTAGCCATGAATGGGTTAATAGAGATGGGAACAACTACTGCGTGTGAGCTATGTCATCTGGGAACTTGACATGTAGATTGTAATCTGAATCAGATAAGCCCTTGAAACTGTTTAAGCAGGGTGGCATTGAGAGCTTCACTGTCTAATGTTTTGTTGACTCAAGATTATCTTACAGAGCTGGGCTAATGGCTGGCCTGGATGCTGACTGACATGTAAATGTATTGTTGCAGGTAGCAATTATCATATGAGCCGAGACACCACAAAACCAACAAAGTGGCATGTGAGCCACGCAAAGACACAGATCAGCCTGGGCATCCACCCAGTCTGATCAGAGTCTTTGCTGTTGGCATTGGAGTAGCTTAGACTGTTAGTTACCCTTTAAGCACACAGCGAAGGCTCTGATCAGACTCGGTTGATGCCCAGACTGATCTGAGTCTTCACTGGGCACATGCCACTTTGTCAGTTTTGTTATGTCACTGCTCAATTATAATCTGGAATTATCTAAAACCAGAAGTATTGTTGCAGTTTCATTATGGCAACATATTAGTAACTGCAAATTCTACTGTAATGATCCTAGATGGTGGAACAGTAGTGCATCAGTGGAGACCTGATTCAGACTGTTCCTAAAAAAACTTCATTCTGATCCACACTTTTATTATCATGACTTGTTGTCTGGAAGTGACAGTAATCTGAGTCTTCTATCTTCCCACTTCTCACTTCTTATTTCCTAATTCTACCGTCCTGTTTCTCACTTCCTTAACTTCCTACTTCTTACTTCCTTCTTCAAGTTTCCCATTTCCAACTGCTCACTTAATCAGCCTTTTCACCTTCTCATTTCCTGCTTATACTTCTCACAGTCTTACTAACTTTAGTATCCTTTGCGTTAAAACTAAGAACTGGAACCTGAAGTAGGAAGGAAGGTACGAGAAATTATAAAATGAGGAGTCAACCAAAGGTTCTGCATACATTTAAAATGCTTTTTTGTATAATCAGTCAAAGCTACCCGAAGAACAGTTTGAGCTGAATCTTCACTGTTGTTTTGGTCTTCTCTCAATAATTTGGTGAAAGATGGAAAGATGGTATTTACATGTAGTGTTGTACTGGTTCTGGTAAATTTCTTGGCCATATTTGGATGCTACTTTGGTGCTGACAGATGGCTAGTTAGCCTAATTCAATTCTATAGATTGAAGCTGACTGGCCATTTTCATTCTAAAATGGACATTAGCCGTGCCCTAATACAGTAGTAGGAGCAGTACAGAGCACTCTAGTGCTCTGGGGATTCTGATACAATTGAGATTATTCAGATTTTATTGGATGTAAAGTGGATTAATTTTTCTCATTATTAAGAGGCAGAAAACCTTGTTAGGCAAATCAGAAACAACAGTGAATATTTTCATGTTTTCATGTGATTACTACATGTAAAAAATACGTGTGACATGTCTTGCAACTGTTTGTTTTTGCACCCAACCAAGGTGGATGGGAATTATATAGAAATGACCCTCATCCATCTGTGCCTGTCTCTTAATGAGCCACCTCATCTGGATTTATGCTGTTTGCAAATTCTTCATTTTCGGCACTTTAAGTATTAAAGCATTATGTAAACTGCATATGAGCTGCGACAAGACAAAACCAACAATTTTATTTAGTGGCATAAGCGCCTAGCGAAAACTCAGATAAGCCTTGGCATCTGCCCAGTCTGATCAGAGTCAAACTTGCTATGCACTCAAAGGGTAGCTGAGGGTCTATGCTACCTCCATGCCAGCAGCGAAGACTCTAATCAGACTGGGTGCATATGCCACTTTGTTGGTTCTGTCATGATGCAGCTATAAATTATTACCAGGCCAGCCTGCGGGTCAGGTCATGTGGATTTCTTGTCTGCCTTTTTGACAGGTTTTCATATGTTAACAATCTTATTGGCTGGGAAAAATTAGGGAATGGCCAGGTGAGCATGTTGTTGTTTCAGATCTCTTGTATGAAAATAATCATATATCTTCATCCATCAGTTTGAGATGTATAATTAAGTTCTTAATTAAAGGCCTTGGTGTAAAATTTTGTCATTCTGAGGAATGGGATGTGACATTGACCTATCGGTTTAGGTACCCATATCAGAATGCTGGTACTTGTACCATAATTCAGAAAAACTGGGACACTTCTGGCATGTCCTTTAATTATCCTAAAGTTGATGAAGTGTTGAAATATTGTTGGCGAGTGGCAAGCAAAGTTGGTCCTGATCAGATGTTGCTCTGATGCTGTTTTAATACTGAGTGTTTAAGGAATGAATTTCATTTTTCTGATGTTTATCGAAGTATAAACTACATTGGGTTGAGTGCAATTTAGTAAGTGAAGCCCGTTCATGTAAACTTTGCTAGCGACCCAGTGTAGTTTATACTTTGATAAACACCAGAAAAGTTAAGTTTATATTTACCATTAATGGACAAAAAATTGGCGTTAGGGGCTACATTTGAAGCAGAAAACCATTTATAGGCAGTTTTTCTACTAACAGCAGAACAGCGTCAACACCATCATAATGTTGTCTACACCCAATCAGATTGGAGAGAACCATTGTTTATTTTGATGTCACTTAATGTCATGTGACGTCACGTGAACAGATATAGTTATTGAAGTATAAACAACATTGTGGTGTAATGGTTTGCCATTTTCAATAAATGCACTGAGAATGTAAATATTGTATATTGTGTACTTTGTTGCAAGGTCTAGAACATGCTGATAATTTCGAGAGAAGAACTCTATACAAAAAGCCAAAAAAAACATACTAATGTCAAAATAAGGGAATTGCAGAAGATGCTATTTCACATCTATGAACATTGAAGACTAAAAATCTTAGCTCGAAAGAAAGGAGACTTCTCATCAAATTGTCCAATTTTGTAGAAATTATAATGAAGAAGTTTTCAAGTGCTAATTAATTTTTTTTTTTTTTTTTTTTTTTATCTATATATGTCATGCTTGAATATGTCTATTTTTACATGCTATATGTTTGTATATTTGTATGTGCATGCTCTTATGCCACCTGCGAGTGGCCTGAGTTTTATATGCAATAAAGTTCTGTTCTGTTCTGTTCTGTTCTGAGTCTGTATATCCAAAAACCCTATTACAGAGAGCTGAAGCTGATTAATAAAGTACATTTACATTATGAATCAACCAGTAATTTTCCAAGATGGATTTCTGTATCAAATGTGGAAGCTCTCGCCAAGGCTTCATATTAACCATTAAATGAAGATCATTCCAAGTATCAACATCTGTAAACACCTCATTGTAAGTAATCATAATTGGGGCTTGGCGTACAAAAAAGTACCATATTTATTTTGGAGTTTACCTTCCAAAAACACCGTAAATATGTAAATCAGTCTTGTCAGCTATAAAATGGGGTTTTTCCTTCCAAAAACATTTCGAAAAATCTAGATCAATCTTGTAAGACAGAAATCTATATCCAACTGGTAAGACATGTCTAGATTTTTGGAACGGAAAAAATCTGTCTTATAACTGATGGTACATCTGAGCATACACAAACAGCAAAGGCACAGCTCAGCTTCCACATTTGTGCAGGCTGTTCTGGGCTTTTACTGTTCAGCTACATACAGTCAAACCTGTCTTTAGGGGTCACCCAAGGTACACACCAAAAAAATGGTTGTTTAAGACAAGTCAGACTCCTTAATATATTGTCAGCTGCACTGTAGTTTGGTTCAAGGGTCTCCAAAATGATGGTTGCTTAAGGCAGGACTGGTGACCCTTTCATACAGTGACCTCTTAAGACAGGTTCATTTGTATTTCTTGGACCAGTAGCTGTATGGTGAACAGCCATTTGTCCTTGATCCCATGACAGTTGCTGGCTTTAGTATGTTGAGATTTTTTTCCTATGCCCAGTCTCCAGTAGATTCTAGTGGATCAAATACTTAACTCTTTAAGCCCCAGTGACGCAATTAGCAAAATTTGCAAACAGCGTAGATCCTGATGAGGCGGCTCATAATGAGCCGCCTCATCTAGATCTACACTGTTTGCCCTCTAGTCTTTGAATTCTCAATATAAAAAGTCTTGGACAAGGCATTTCTTTAATTTTTGCAGACGTAAATTTTGTCGTCTGCTTTTTGGTAGTGAAAGAGTTAAAGATTGTTTCTTATTACCAGCAGGAGTCTGAGAGTGCCAACTAATATTGTTATAACATGCTTCAAGATCTGCTGCCAATTCTGATAGAAGGGAATATTAGAAGTAAAATCTTTACCAGTCATTACCTAATTCAGATTTAAATCATCTCATCAGTTCAGCCAAGAATCCAAACATCATTGTGTTGTAGCCTTTTGAATGTGCTTAAGATTCTATAGAAGACACTGCACAGACACTGATTGAAAATTTGTGCCTTTTATGGTGCAGATGTATGCAGATTGTCAGATATTCAGAGGTTTTGGTGAGCAAATCCATATCAGATTGTTAGATCCACTTTATATATCCTGGTAGCATTCACTGCCTCAGGCAGCAAATTCTTTCATATAAGAGTGAGTGAGTGATATGGATTTTACGGCACATCAGCACCAAAAGGGCTATTTCGCGCCATTTTCCTATAAGAAAAGCCCATAATAAAATGGGAGGCAAAGAATTCTTGGTAAGATATAATGCCCTTGCATTCAGCTTTAAGGACGGAAAATCCTGATGAAAATTACAATAGATTTTCCAATATTAGTTCTGTTGACCGCTGCACAGTCCAGATGGTCAGTACAGCCCCAGTCCTTGTCCTTTCCACCCAAATAAACAGTTCGCTTTCTGAGGGTCAAATCGTCAAAATTAACGGATAATTGTCCAGTTATAAGTTGTTAGTCGCTAGCCTCACCTCATTGTGAGACAAATTGAGCTACTTTGGGAGGGATTATGCAAATTTACTAAGATAATTGTAGTAATAATGCAGTAGGATAAAGCTTACAAGAACCAATAAAATCTTTGGCAAACAAAACTTTTTTTTGTTCAAAACTAACAGCTGTTGTATTTATGATGATGTGACCAGGCTAATTTAGGAGGGAAAGCTTAGCAGGAAGAAGAAAATTGTGAGATGTTAACTATTTTATAGCAAAATACCTGGCTAATTTTTTATCAGTTTTAGAACAGAAGTACCATCTCTTTCAACCCCTGACAATCCTTTACTGAGGATTTAGAACTGATATACAAGTCTTTGCCATAGGGTAATCAACCTTGTTTAAGTGCCCTGTGTGCTTAACTTTTTCAACTTGTTGCAAACTTTTTCTTGTAAGTACACTTTTCAATGAATTACTTAATAGTAAAAAGAAACAAATTTAAAAGCATAGCAGCAGAGAAAAGCTGCTTACAATCAAAACATGATAGAGAATTTAGCGTTACAAGTGAAAATGAAAGATTTGATCACATTTTCAGCTCTTGTAAACACGCAAACAAAAGAATAAACAAGTAAAAATTGCTCTTATGCCATCATTGAGTGGCTGCAGTTTATTAATAAAGTTTTGTTCTGTTCTGTTGTGTTCTATAGGGGCATGTGTGCTAATTAGATTGAATATGATAAATCCTAGTGAAATACTAGTTACTTTGTGCAAAACAAAATCAGTACCCTATTTATTTAGTTAAAAGATGGCAGTTTACCCTTCCAAAATTACCACAAATGAGCCGCGACACGACAAAACCAACAATGTGGTTTTGCGCCCAGTGCAGACTCAGATCAGCCTGGGCATCAGCTCAGTTTGATTAGACTCTTTGTTAAAAGCTCAAATGGTAGCTAAGGGTCTAAGCTACCGTCATGCGGACAGCGAAGACTCTGATCAGACTAGGCGGATGCCTAGGCTGATCTGAGTCTGTGCTGGGCGCACAACCACATTGTTGGTTTTCTCGTGTCGTGGCTCAAATATGTAAAACAGTTGATGTATTTCAGCTATAAAATGATGGTTTTCTCTTTCAAAACATGATGTGTACATCCTCTTAGAGAAAAATAACCTAAAATTTATGCCTAACTGATAATCAGACCAGATGTTTTCGCCATCCCCTAATTATCTGGACGCTGCAGGTATCAGCTAAAATGCTCTATGAACTACTTTTACCATTAACCCTGGTTCCCGGTAAATAATACAGGTAATTCAAGCATGTAGCATTTTTATCAGCGGCGCTACTGAAACCTGATTCACGGTATTAGTGCGCCGATTAAAGAACGCTCTCATAAAATACTCTAGAAAATCGCATATCCAATGACAAGTTTTGTCTACTTTTATTCTAAAGACATTCAGAGTGTTTGAAGACATATTTTTGAAGTATCACCCGGAAATAAGTTTGCAATACAACTGGAACTATTTTTTTCATAAACTTGTAAAAGAGGGAATACTGTTTCGCTGGTTCCCGTGCCATTACAAATTTGTTAAATTACAAAACGCTTAAATTTTAACGTAGAAATCCGTTCAAAACGCCGTAACAACATAACTTTTAACGAGGATTTCGATTTTCTAGTTTATATCAAGATTAGGATGCGGGATATTTATGCTTTACTTTTAACTAGAGAAAATCGGTTAACAGCTTTATCTTCACCACCTGGGGCACTGCTGCGAAGTTGCATAATTCTGTATCATTTATTGGTATACCGGAGGATTATACGACCGGTTTTATTAGAAACACATGTGAAATCGATACCCCGAGTAACCCGAGTTTATATAGCAGTAAGTCGGGTCGGTCGGGGTCAATTCTCTAAGAGCATGTACACGGCATGCAATTCAATTTTTTGTTGGGGGGTGGGGAGGATTGTTTTGGAAGGTAAAACCCCTGTCTTTTAACCAAAGAAATATGATACTTCCAGTAATATTCTGCTTGTCCTCAAAGTCCTATCCTCAGCCTCACACACGTCTAATATTCCATACAACTAATTTTCCATAGAAAAGGAACAAGTTTAGTCAACACAATTCTTTTCCTCCGGAGTTTGGACCCAGAAGCAAGACATGATTACGAGTGGAATGCCGTAACATCATGTCATGTGCACTGATTCAATTAACGGTCAGCAGGATAATTTCTTTGTCACTTAACAAGCGTGCCAAAACTACTCTGACATGCTTTTAATTTACCGTCTCTGAGGAAGATAAACAACAGAAAAAGAACAACATTCATTGAAAATGCAATTAATGTTTTTTCTGTAGCTTGATAAACTACTTCACGATGTTCATTAGATTTTGATTCGCATCTCCAGCCCGGGGCTACATACTGCCGAGTTCGACCATTGACAATTATGCAAATAAGGCTGGTTAATTGGCTCTCAATAAAGGGAGTCGTGATTGAGTTTCGGGATTGATATGTTAAGTCCAGGTCTTAGAGAATTCCAATATTATCAATGTCAGAAAGTCCTTGAGGCATGACATATGGCAAAATATGATTTGATCCTTGGCAGGAGACTGAAATCTTGAGTCTTCTTGCAAAGCTCAAGATTAAAAGTAGGGTTTTGATGATTATATGATGATGACTAGATGATTTTTACGTCTGTCCAGAATATTTTGGTCATATTGAGATGATGGTAGGATGACACTGAAAGGCTGTGTGTGATGGAGCTTGTGCTGAGAAGAATTTTGCTGCTGGCAGAATTTGATGGTGTGAGCAAGCACTTAACTGACTGCTGCTGAGGCTGACCTTGATTGTAAATTCAGGAATAATTTTTCTGATTTCTCCATGCAGATATGTTGTCGGCCTCTCATTTAGAACCTCCTTGCAGAGATGGATGCCACATTGTAAGTTTTATGGCGAAACATTGACACTCATCAACATGGGGAAATATTTACACTGGTCAAGAATTTCCTTAGATTAACCTATACTGGGCTGACAATGTTCATACATCCATAAACAACACTCGTTCATGCAACATTACGCTTAAGGGACATCACTGAGAATTCAACTAGTTGATTGGACAATGTGACGCTGGATCTAATTCCCTATATCATAGTGACCACTGTTGCACTTAGTAACGGAACATGTTGTTTAGAAACATTCTTCTTCCTTTCCTGGTGTTAATTAGTCAAAACTTGACAAATATGTATGAAAATAGACTGATGTGAAAACAGTATAAAAGATAAATTTCATTTTTTGGTAGTTCATGGAAGTATGAATGCAATGGGTTCTGTGCAAAGTTTACATGACGCCCTTCCTGCATCACTTACTTTGCACATAACCCGTTGCGTTCATACTTCCATGAACTTCCGAATTTGTTAAGTAACAAATTATCTGAGATTATTCAAGACAGACTCGGACCTAGTATGGAGCTTTGCTGGGCTCAAAGTTACACTATGTCTTCATGACGACACAACCAGTCAGCATCAGAATTCAGACCTAAATAAGAAAAACACGATTTCTGAATGACCTTTAACCTGCCTTTCAGTAGCTTGATCTTGTTGGCTTACCCTTGCTATTATGTAACTGCATTGCTAAATGGTCTGAGAGGTTGATGCTCAACTGTTGAACACTGTTGCTACCCTTGTAACTGTCAGATGAATTCTTGAAACAAAGGATTGAATATTATACTTAAGAATATTATTGATAATAATAATAATGATAATAATAAACTTTATTTACAGAAGGTAATTGGTATATTTGAGTTACAGTATATATGTATGAGTAAGGTTATTTTGGCTCTCTCACACGTTCTTATGCTAATCTTTTCTACAAACATGCTAAAATAATCCAATTGGTGCCTGTTAACCCTGGGAAGATTATGTTTATTAATCTAATAAGGATTTAGGACTTTTATGTTTTCATTGAAGATCTATAATAGCATGCCATATGGCTCAAGTGGATGACCTTACAGATGACTAAACTTTAGAAATAACTGTTTTGTTTTCATTTAGAAACATTTAATCTTGCTTTGTTAGGTTCAAGTGTCTCCCTTTTGGTCTGTTAAGTAGCCCGGTATCTTTCGGTGCATGTTTATTTGTGTTGATACCTTAAAATCTAATGTTACCACAGGTATGGTGTCACACTATTATGGTCATTTACAGTTGAATAATGCTTAGAAATTGATTGAATTTAAGATTAGGTAAGGAGATAATCTTGTTTTTATAAACTCTTAAAGACCATTAGATTAAAAGAGATAATCTGGAAGATTATAAAAAAATAATTTCATTTAAGAGAAAAAGCATAAAGTTCACTTCTCACATATTACTTGAGAATTTGAATTAGAATGTTCATGTTGGTCAGGGTTTCTTTGCTGTATAGCACCTTTTGACTTATGATGTCAGTATGCTTCATCTATGAGAAATATAAGTGGGTATGTGATTTGATAACTCAGTAAGACATATAATAACCTAGGAGTCATGAGTAAAATTGATCTTATTTCAACTCACTTTCTTTTGTGAATTAGTACAATGAATGTCCCCTTATAAGTGGGCAACAGGCCCGGATCCAGACCATCACATACTGGTGGAGCTCTGGATAACTGGTAGGGCTGGGAGGTGCCAAAATGAATGTGTGGGAGGGGGCTTGAAAACATGACATAATTATGGTTCAATTTAAAGAGAATTTTTTATATATTTTTTTCTTGAAATATATGTTGTGATATCTCATTAGAATCGCCTCCCCGAGGCGATTCTAATGCCATGTCACAACATATATTTTGAATATTTTTATCTAACCACATTGGAAAATTTTTCTCAAACTGTCATCAGTTACTTCTTATTATCTTGAGGCCTACATATTATACATAACACAGAGGCCAAATGGTGGGGCTGCAGCTCCAAAGCCCACCCCCTGGATCCGGGGCTGGGGCAAGTTGTAGACTTAAACTGATCATTAATGGCTTTTGCACAAACTCTACAAAAACACTTTTTCTTGCATATCACCAATATGCCGACTGTGACAATGTCACAGAAATACTTACATTGATATACTCAGCTGGAAATGGACATATTAAATTGTGCACAATAAGTTTAGATCAAAATGAATCTTGCCTCAGATAACAAAAACTCCAAGAGAATACAAAAACATTTGCATGTCCATGTTCTTGGCACATACATCTGTCATAATGTTTCTTGCATACAAAGTTTAAAAGAAAGTATTTGCCTCGTCTATACTCTGGGCTTTTATTGTCCAGTATTCTATAAGAAAAAAAAAAGATCTGGTGGTGATGTGAACTCGCTACTTGTTATCAAGCCTAGGGCTTTGTAGTTCAGGGCCCAGTTGTTCAAAACTTACGACGTCGTTAGTTAACGAGACGTTGAAATTTCAAATGTTAATGTCTCAAATATGCCAATTTTTTTTTGATTGAAAAAATTAGAGAAGCTTTTGCAATGCAAAAGCTTCTCACATATTTTCAACAAAAAATATCACTGTGTCTGGCTATAAAGTTGCAAAACACTTAACGAATTGATCTCTTAACAAGCTCGTTAGGCTAACAATGCTTTGAACAACTGGGCGCAGATGTTGATGGCATTGTCTCATCCCCAGGATGCAAGATTGTAAGGGACTTTGAACATGCATATGAGCTGTGACATGACAAAACCAACAATGTGGTTGTGCGCCCAGCGCAGACTCAGATCAGCCTGGGCATCCGCCCAGTCTGATCAGAGTCCACGCTGTCCGCATGGATGTAGCTAAAACCCTCAGCTACCCTTTGAGCGCTTAGCGAAATGTCTGATCAAACTGAGCGGATGCCCAGGCTGATCTGAGTCTGCTCTGGGCGCACAACCACTTTATTGGTTTTCTTGTGTCGTGGCTCATATATAATTTTTTCTTGCATGCTTTCTTAAAGAATTGTCTGAAATATCATGCTTGGTAAGTGAGAAAGCATGTGTCAGCATACTGAACTGAGTGAGTGAACTGTCTCTCTCTGTTCTGTTAAGTGACTTTCTTTTTCTTGTATGGCTAGAATTTATCACCATCATTCAGTTGTCATGATTTCAGAATTATTTTAACAAGACCATTTGTGTTTACATGGAGTATTAAATTCTGCCATCGATTAGCTCAGGTCCATTAACTGCCCTATTCAAATAATGATATTGTTAAACAAACATGTGACTCAGTGAATCTTCCGCACACCATTGCCGACTGGCTGCACTTCAGACACTCGGTCCACACTTTTACTGACTGGAGTGTGTGCTCACTATGACATAATCAGTTTTCAATGATAAAATGTTGGGATTAAATTTGTTGGAAAACTTAATCAGTTAAGGGGCTTCATTAATCGAACCTAGACTTGGGGGAATTAGACATACATGTAAAATATTATTGCAGAGCTTTCTTCTATTCTTAGAAAGTTCCTGGGTAGCTTTCTCTTGGGGTGAGCTTGATAATTTATAAGAAATGATATCCAACAGTCTAACCTTGACTCTGAGATGGGCAGATTCTTGAAAATGTGTAGACCGGAGGTGGGAAAGATTTAAGATCAGCTTACTACAATAGTCAGCTGTATTGTCTTTGCAGTGGTTGTCTAAAGAAAACTCTGTCCTTCTCACAGTATTCCCACGAGTTTTAGCTAGCATTTTTTTCTGACTTTATACTTTTCTCATTTCACACCTGGTTAACTATGTTTTCAAGAATTTTGCGAAACAAAAAAGAGTTGTTATGAAACGAAAAAGAGTCATTGTTACCAAACGACCTGGTCATCAGGTCGTTTGGTAACTATAACTCTTTTTCGGTTTGAAACAGCTCTTTTTGGTTTCTTTACAGCCCTTGTATACACATAGTTAATCAGGGGTGAATTTAGTCAAGGAAGTTTTATTATAGCAAACTTGCAAAGGCAAATATGAAGTTTGCCAAAAATGGCAAAATGCCTTAGTATGCGTTTACTAAAGAACACTGATGCCTGAGGTATCCTATTATTTAGGGTTAAAACGGTAGTTAAAAAAACTTCAGGATTGGCACACGAAGTTTAAAAATCAATTTTTCTCTGGCGACATCCAGATGCCTTATTTGGTTGATAACTTATTTTTGGGTAATTTATGTACCAATTTGTGGTTATAACCGACAGTGACATAAATTTATTTAACGTAATCATCGTCAAATTGAATTTTTAAACAAAATTGTATCCTTCACGGGTGACTCCACACTTTGATTTTCAGTAGATCAAAAACCGAACAGTCAGAAGTGTTTGGGTGTGATGTCTCTTCCAGCCAGTATCCTGCGATAAATTACCGTAATTTAATTATTCCAACTAATTGGATACCTTATCCACTTGCTGTACAAAATTTTCTACTTTGTATTTGTAAATGTCAATTAAATGTTGACCTCAGGGATTTTTCAGTTAAACTGTTTGTTGCAGTTCTAAATGCAAATCATGATCAAACTGTCCCCACTCCTTTAGGAGCATTCTGATCTTATTCTACACTGTTAGTGCATGCATTTTTGTCGAAATAATAAATGAAATTACAGTATTTAGATACGCAAATGATCACTATTTTGAAAATGTTAATTCGCGTTCTGTTGTGGTGTTTTAATTGTGTATATTGAATAAAAGTGGGTAGTCAGTGGTTTGTAAAGTTGAATTAGCTTTTATGAATGAAAGTAAACGATCCGGGTATGATTTAGTGCATGTAATGAATCACTTCAGTAGTTGTTTGACTGTTATTATTATGATATAGCAAAATTTTCTTGTAGTAACATGTGAGTAAGCATTTCAGATTTTTGAAATTCATATTTACTTAAGGGATTTGATAATGTGCAAATATGTTTAAAAAAATGCTGCTTGAACTTCTTCAGTACTCCAGTACATATTTTTATGCCCCCGCCACGAAGTGGGGAGGGGCATATAGTTTTGCCCTTGTCCGTCCGTACATACGTCTACATACGTCCGTACGTCCGTCCGTCACACTTTGTAGTACTGTTCTTGTCTCCGCAACTCCTCCTACAGTATTCGATGCAGGGAGCTGAAACTTTGAACACAGTTCAGACATGCATTGAACATGTGCATAAAGGAAACATAACTTTGATATAGATATTGGTTGCAGAATTATGTCCCCTTGAATAATATACATATTATAACCATATTTCACATTTGAGTACTGTTCTTGTCTCCGCAACTCCTCCTACAGTATTTGATATAGGGAGTTGAAACTTGCAACACAGTTCAGACATGCATTGAACATGTGCATAAAGGAAACAAAACTTTGATCCAGGTCTTGGTTGCAAAATTATGTCCCCTTGAATAATATACATATTATAACCATATTTCACATTTGAGTACTGTTCTTGTCTCCACAACTCCTCCTACAGTATTTAATGTAGGGAGTTGAAACTTGCAACACAGTTCAGACATGCATTGAACATGTGCATAAAGGAAACAGAACTTTGATTAAGGTCTTTATTGCAGAATTATGTCCCCTTGAATAACATAAATATTTTGACCATATTTCACATTTGTAGTACTGTTCTTGTCTCTGCAACTCCTCCAATTGTATTTGTAGGGATTTGAAACTTGTAACACAGTTCAGACATGCATTGAACATGTGCATAAAGGAAACAAAACTTTGATTCAGGTCATTATGGCAGAATTACATCCCCTTGAATGACATGCATATTTTGACCATATTTCACACTTTGTAGTACTGTTCTTGTCTCTGCAACTCCTCCAATAGTATTTGATGTAGGGATTTGAAACTTGCAACACAATTCAGACATGCATTGAACATGTGCATAAAGGAAACATAACTTTCAGTCAGGTCTTTATTGCAGAATTATGTCCCCTTGAATAACATACATATTTTGACCATATTTCCATAGCTTAAATACAATCTCACCTTTTATCGTCGCCCTAGCGGCCTCATTTATTAACAGATTTTGATATTACATCACAGCTTTATTGGGTATGACAGAACCTCGAACAACTTTGCGTTTCAGGTTTGTAGGATGAAGGTCAAGGTCACAGTTGCTATTTTCAGAAAAACTAGGGCATTGCTCCAGCGCTTTCATTTATAGATGGATTTTGCTGTAACTTCACATAAATGTTAAGTATAACAATATCTTGAATAAATTACTGTTTCAGCACCACAGGTTCAAGGTCAAGGTCACAGTTGCTATTTTTAGAAAAAAACTTTATCATTCCTCTACTCCTCTATTCATTGACAATTTTGATGTAACTTCACTCAAATGTTTAGTGTGACAATATCTTGGACAAGTTCGTGATCCAGAATTTCAGGGTAAAGGTCAAGGTCATATTTGCTATTTTAGAAAATATGCTGTCATCCCTCTGGAATGATTTTGGCATAACTTGACACAAATATTTAGCTTGACAATATCTGGGACAAATTTACGTTTCATCATTGTAGGTCCAAGGTCAAGGTCACAGATGCTATTATAGGTAAATGTAAATCTTTGTCATGGTTCTAGCGCTTTTATTTTTTAACTGATTTTGATAGAACTTCACACATATATTAAGTATGACAATATCTTGGACATGTAAACCTTTCAGGGTTGTAGTTCCAAGGTCAAGGTCACAGTTGCTATTTTTAAGAAAAACTCAGTCATCCCTCTAGCACCTTTATTTATTGACAGATTTTGATGTAACTTCACACAAATATGTTTTAACACATTACTTTTCTAGTGAGGCATATGGCGGGGGCATTCATCACCTTTAGTGATTGTCTAGTTTTCTCTGTATAGTATTTGACATATTTGCCAACCAGTTCAGCACTGTATTTGACAGTTCAGCCCACCAGTTAAGCACAGTATATGACTAAACCACCAGTTCAGCACAGTATTTGACATTTAAGCCCACCACTTGAGCACAGTATTTGACAGTTTAATCTATCAGTTTCTTTGCAGTATTTGGCAGCTTAGCCCATCATTTCTTGACATTTTTACCCACCAGTTTAACACATTTTAGACTCGCATATGCAGTTGAAAACAGTATTTGAAAGTCTGCCTTACCAGTTCAGTACAGTGTTTTACATTTTACCCCACCAGTTCAGCACTGTATATGACAGTTCAGTCTCCCGGTCAGTGCATTATTGGAGTTTATCCCACCAGTTCAGCACTGTATACAACAGTTCAGTCCTCCAGTTACTGCAGTATTTGAATTTATCCCGCCAGTTCAGCAGTGTATATGACAGTTCAGTCCTCCAGTTAGTGCAGTATTTGAATTTATCCCGCCAGTTCAGCACTGTATGACAGTTCAGTCCTGCAGTTAGTGCAGTATTTGAGTTTATCCCACCAGTTCAGCAAAGTATTTAAAATTTAGCCCACATTTTCAGCACTGTATTTGACAGTTCAGCCCACCATTTCAGCATAGTAATTGACAATTTAGCCCACCATTTCTGCCAGTATTCGATGGTTTATCTCACCAGTTCAGCACAGTAGTTGACAGTTAAAGACAGGGGTGGTACTAGAAAAGGAGGATTAACTTCTTCAATGAAAGTGGCAGTCTGATCAGAGTCTACACTGTTTGCCGTTCCATCTGCATCTTTTTGGCACACTCCATTTGTAGGACAATTACTGTAATTATGGACATGTTCGGTGTCCCAGTTCTTTATTTTTTTCTACATTATACTTAAAAACTTTAATGGAACATTTTCTTTCTCTGTTGCAGAGTTCTGGTGATTGAGGGAAGGCATTTTGACAGATATTAATGCAAGTTGGTAAGTTGTAGTATAAAGGGGGGGGGGGGGGGTCTCCATAAGGGCCATTTTCTGGTTACAAATGGATTTTCACCAAACCTCACCAATATCTACTTGTATGTGTTGGCTTTCATGTACTGAAATACTGATCTCATCGAAAGTGTATTTTGAGTGGAGTGCAGTGTCAAAGTGGGTGGGGTAATTCCACCCCATACCTTACCATGTATCATTTTTAGCTCACCTGAGCCGAAGGCTCACAGGTGAGCTTATAGTATAGGCAGGCATCCATCGTCCGTTTGTTGTCCGTCGTACGTCGTACGTCTTCCGTCAACATTTTCAAACGACATCTCCTCTGAAACTACAAGGCCCATTGTAACTAAATTTCATATATAGCATCTATAGGCAGGGGGAACCAATAATACTGTTTTTTATCCAAATTGCTTCGGAACTTTGGTTGCTATGGCAACTTAAAGTTTCCATTGACTTGTATGGGAAAAATTGAAAATTTGCATTTATTGCTATGTCACTGCAGATATTTTGACAAAACTTTAACAGAAATGTTCCTTGAGAAGTCCTCCATCAACCACATGAAATTTATGTCAATTGCACAATTTGGCTGGTTGCCATGGCAACTGAATGGTTAAAAATAGAAAAAATATTCAAAAATCATCTCCTCAGAAACTATGCAACCAATAAAGCTCAAACTTCACAGAAAGGATCTTGGCACTGCCCTCTATAAAAGTACTGTTTTTCTTGGCAATTGCTCTAGCAGTTTGGTTGCTATGGGAACTTAAAGTTGCCATAGACTTATAATGGCAAAATAGAAAATTTGCATTTATTGCTATGCCCCTGCAGATATTTTGACAAAACTTTTATAGAAATGTACCTGGAGTAGTCTTGAACCAGCCTTGTTAAATTTATACAAATTGAGCAATTTTTCTGGTTGCCATTGCAACCGAATAGTTAAAAATGGAAAAAATATTAAAAAATCATCTCTGCATAAACTGTGTGGCCAATAAAGCTCAAACTCTACAGAAAGAATCTTAGTACTAGCCTCTATAGAATTACTGTTTTTCATGGCAATTACTCCAGCAGTTTGGTTGCTATGGCAACTAAGTTTCCATTGACTTATAATGGGGAAAATGGAAATTGGCAATTTTTGCTGTCTCACGGCTTTTATTTAGATTTTCTTTCTACAGAAATGTTTCTTGAATAGTCCTCTATATTTCATATGAATTTTCTCCAAATAGCTGAATTTGATTGGTTGCCATGGCAAATATAGGGTAAATTTTCGAAAAAAGAAAAAAGAAAAAATGAAAAAATCTTCTGCTCAGAAGCCATATGGGGGATGAAGCTGATATTGTGCAAACATGTTGATAACAGAAGCCTCTACATGAATTTTGTTTTTTCTTCCAACCCAATAAGAACTTTGGTTGCTATGTCAACTTATAGTTTCCATTGACTTATAATGGGGAAAGTGAAGCCATGAGGAGGATGAAGCTGATACTTTGCATACATATTAACAACATTAGCCTCTACCTAAAGTTTATTTCATATTATCATTGCCCATGTGAACTGGTTGCTATGGCAACTTAAAGTTTCCATAGACTTACAATGGGGAAAGTGGACATTTGGTATTTATGTCTGTGTTACGGCAGATATTTTGACAAAAGCTTTACAGAAATGTTCCTAGAGTAGTCCCCTATCAGCTATAAGAATTTTGCCCAAAGACCTGATTTTGATTGGTTGCCATTGCAATTGAATGGCCAAATTTTCAATTTTTTCATTTTTTTTTTTTTTGCCAAAGATCTTCTTCTCAGAAGCCATTAAGGGGGGATAAAGCTTATTTTTTGCATAAATGTTTGTGATATTATCCTCTACATAAATGGTGTGTTTTATTGCTGTTGTGCATGTTGTTTTGTTGCTGTGGCAACTTAGTTTTTCCAACATAACCTCAGTGCTCAGGTGAGCGATATAGGGCCATTGGCCCTCTGGTTTTCAATTATCTCTAAAAATAATCATGGCTGATTTACCATTATGATTTGAAATAATACAAGCATATATGCTAATTAATTCGGTTATGTAGCTTACCACTGTTTGCTTATTCAATACCAATATATGAGCTTATAAGTGGTAACAGTAATTTTACTTATTTTTGCTTCTCCAACTTTGCGAAAAACCACAATTTTTCATTATTTGTCCAGATATATAAAGGAAACTTTGTAATTATATTGACATGATAGTGTGCATTGCAGAATTATGAGAAAACTATCCTAGGCATATTTAAACCAGAATTATCTGCCCTTGATTCAAGAAAATATAAGTAATTAAATTGAAAATGTAAGATCGAAATTCTATACTGGAAGGTATAGTTTTGATGACTTTTTTGCTCCTGTTTTTAATATTAAAGTGATTGATGAGCTTTTGATTCCATATAGTGCCCATGATATCACACAAGAACTGTTACTGAACAGCATAGCTCATCTTGTTATGAGCTTGTAAGTGGTAACAGGAATTTACTTTTTTTGCTTCTCCAACTTTACGAGAAACCACACATTTTCATTATTTGTCCAGATATATACAAAGAAACTTTGTAATTATATTGATATGATAGTGTACATTGCAGAATTATGAGAAAACTATCCTAGGCATGTCAAACCTGGATTATCTGCCCTTGATTCAAGAAAATATAAGTAATTAAATTGAAAATGTACGATAGAAATTCTTCACTGGTAGGTATATTTTTTATGACTCTTTCGCTCATGTTTCTGAATTTTACTGATTGTTGAGCTTTCAAATCCATATAGTGCCAGTGATATTACACAAGAACTGTAACTGATCAGCGTAGCTCATGCTGTTACATGCCACTTAATTACATCACATTGAAGATATTATTTTCCGTCCCAAAGTTTGATTTATGGATTTTAGTTACTGATATATCAAATGTTATTAACATACATTAGTTCTGAATTTAAAAGTCACTGAAAACTAATGACAGAGACGGTGTCCTAGACCCTCCTGCCCAACACACATGCCGTATTTTTTATAACTGACAGTGATCATCCTAATCTTACTTGTTTGCAGTGCTAGTATGTTTAGTGTGGTCTTTGGTCGCTGATTAGCCAAACTTTTGCTCTACATTATCTGTAACAAATAGAGCAAGATAAATCTGGAGACAGAAGTACCACTGGGTGATGCATGATCTCAGTTTTAGCACTTTTTATGCCTTTGCTTAGCTTATTCTCTTCTTCAAGAGTGTTCTTGTATCATATCTTCTGACAACCTTATGAACATTTTCATCCTTAAGTTCTCATCAGAATATTTTCTTTGGTAACATATCTCAGACAGCATCTGTGAATGTCTTTCATCTGTGTATTTGTTCTGGTGACATGGCCAACCCATCTTAGCTGAGCCAGTTTCAGAAGGGGTTATATGCCTTGCATCCCTGGCCTCTACAGGACTTTCATATCCTGTCTTGTCACCTTAGTTTAAGGAGTGTCCTCACAGATTGTGTGTGAGATTAGGGTGATCACTGTCAGATATTAAAAATATTGCGTATGTGTTGGGCAGGAGGGTCTTGTACACTGTCTCTGTCATTAGTTTTCAGTGAGACTTTGAAATTCAAAACTAAGTGTTCAATAACATTTGAAACAGAAACTAACATCCATAAATCAAATTTTGGGTAGTAAAATGGTATCTTGAATGTGATGCAATTAAGTGGCATATAACAGGACGAGCTCTGCTGTTCAGTTACAGTTCTTGTGTAATATCACAGGCACTATATGGAATCAAAGGCCAGCGATAAGTTTAATATCAGAAACATGAACAAAAGATTCATCAAAAATAGACCTTCCAGTGTAGAATTTGGATCTTATATTTTCAATTTAATTACTTATATTTTCTTGAATCAAGGGCAGATAATTCAAGGTTTAATATGCCTAGGATAGTTTTCTCATAATTCTGCAATGCACACTATCATATTAATATAATTACAAAGTTTCTTTGTATATATCTGGACAAATAATGAAAATGTGTGGTTTCTCGTGAAGTTGGAGAAGCAAAAATAAGTAAATTCCTGTTACCACTTACAAGCTCATAACAAGATGAGCTCTGCTGTTCAGTTACAGTTCTTGTGTGATATAATGGGCACTATATGGAATCAAAAGCTCATCAATCACTTTAATATTAGAAACAGGAGCAAAAGAGCCATAAAAACTATACCTACCAGTGTAGAATTTCGATCTTACATTTTCAGTTTAATTACTTATATTTTCTTGAATCAAGGGCAGATAATTCTGGTTTAAATATGCCTAGGATAGTTTTCTCATAATTCTGCAATGCACACTATCATGTCAAGATAATTACAAAGTTTCCTTTATATATCTGGACAAATAAAGAAAAATTGTGGTTTTTCGCAAAGTTGGAGAAGCAAAAATAAGTAAAATTACTGTTACCACTTATAAGCTCATATATTGGTATTGAATATGCAAACAGTGGTAAGCTAGATAACCAAATTAATTAGCATATATGCCTGTATTATTTCAAATCATAATGGTAAATCAGTCATGATTATTTATAGAGATAATTGAAAAATATGATACATGGTAAGGTATGGGGTGGAATTACCCCACCCACTTTAACACTGCACTCCACTCAAAATACACTTTCGATGAGATCAGTATTTCAGTACATGAAAGCCAACACATACAAGTAGACATTGGTGAGGTTTGGTGAAAATCCATTTGTAACCAGAAAATGGCCCTTGTGGAGACCCCCCCCCCCCCCCCCCCCCCTTTGCATCCAATGATACAGTGTTTGTCCACTATGACCAGAAAGTGAGACATATACACATGTGCATTGCTTTTCTGGCAGCGGTGTTGTTGTCAGCTGTGGTTGCAGTGTTGCTGACATACACATCTGTAAATAGTATATGGACAGTCTGATCTGGGTCTGCACTGTTTGCTCATACCTATCTATCCCAATACACTGGAGCGCCGTCATAACGCAGGTGCTGGGAGACATAAAATCGAACCGCGTTATAAGTGATCTCGCCGTATAACGAAACGATCTTCGCGGAAATACCCCACCCACCAATGAAAAATCCCATCTTTACATGTTCGTACTGCTTATTCAGCCCTAACCAGGTAGATGGACATGTTTACTGCTTACCTGACACAACGAAAGTCATCGCTGAAGTAGCCTTTCAGTCCCTTTGTTTTTACTTATTGTGAAAAAATGCACTGCAAAACTGTTGAAAACCATTTACAAAGCGAAATTACCATCGTAACACTTCGGCCAGTCTGATCAGAGTTTTTGCTGTCCACAGCTTAGTCCCTTGGCTACCCTATAAGTGCAAAGCAAAGACTCTGATCAGACTAGATGACTGGTCAGGTGGATTTGTCTTCGCTGGCGCACATGCTACTTTGTTGATTTTGTCAGGTCGCGGCTCAAATATTGTAATGTTCTCCTTATCTGGTGGTAATATTGCATAACTACGGGTAGTTGCATGCAGGTTTTGTTATTCTGAATTTTCTAAGAAATAAGTTCCTGACATTCTCTCTCAAGGTGGGGTGGTTAAAGCTTTCACACAAATATCTTTGATGTACATAACTTTCATTTATCAAGGTGTGAGGGTTGATACATTGTTATTATTTCATTAACATTTTGCAGAACTGATATTTTTGTACCAAAGCTAAAAACATTAAGTTCCTTCTACCTGTCGGTTATTGGCTTTAAGTGCTAAGAATTTTCCCCCATGCCAACGAAAACACTTCGTAAAAAGAATTTGTGAGAATGTTGTTACATCATAATGATGATATAGGGCTCCAGCGGAGTACGTTTTTCCTTTTTTTTTCATTATTGTCAATAAGATAGGTGTTCAAGTGAGAGTATTAACAGCCAGATAATGCCAACATAAACACTTTGTGTTGAAAATGTTGAAGGAGATGGAAAGTAGCAACAATATTATTGTTATTCTCATAGAAACTAATTAAACACTCTATCACCTATTGCAGAGATTTCATAACAAAACCTCTTTTCTACAATCTATAAGCATGTCAAATGAATTATCATTACAGCTAGCCTGTAACCCCAAAAGAAGATAGTGAAAGATTAAAAGGCATTTGGCCCCTCTGTTTCAATTAACTTTATGTACACATTTTCAGCAAGGATTTTTCATTATTAGATTTAGAGCTGTGAGATATTTTTCTTATTTCTTCTCAAAACATATGTTGTCAGCCTCGTGCTGACCCAGATCAGACGCTGCGAAACAGGTCTATACCATTCGCTTCAGACAAATGGGTATTTTTCCTTCAAATGAAATAAAATGATAAAAATAAACTTGACCAGACAGCCCTCGATTGACAAATGGATTCATCTATTTGTTTCATTGGGCATAAATGGGTTTAGGAAAATGATATTTAAATAATACGAATAAATGCCCCCTTTGTCTTTTCCAAAAATAATGTTATACTGTATTGAATTGCCAATCTCCGCGTTTTCCATCAATTTTACAAAGGAGAATTTTACATGAATTTCTTATTGCTTCACTCCAGGAAACAGCTCTGTATTTCTATGGTTCAAACCTGGGTTTCCTGCCCCTGGGCCATCTGGACTCTGGGCCACCATTTGAACAAACATGGTAGATAACTACTAGGCAATTCTACATACCAAATTTCAAGCATCTGAGCAAAGCAGTTCTGGAGAAGAAGGTTTTTAAGAATATTTTAGTTTAGAATCCAAGACCCCCTGCTCCAAGGCCATTCTGGACACTGGGGCCACCGTTTGAACAAACTTGGTAGAGGTCTACTAGACAATGCTTCATACCAAATATCAAAGCCCTAGGCCTAGCGGTTTTAGAGAAGATGTCATTTAAGGTGAGGTGGGAGTAATTGACAAAACACATGGTCGCCGATGTCGTTATCAAGATATCTGACCTCAAAAACGTCAAATTTTCCACTTTTTTGAACCCACGTTATAATGACGTTCTATGGAAAACGCACTTTTTTGCTCGTCTCTCTTGGATAAAAACCGTCATTCTGAGAAAACAAAACATATTTTTTTCTTCAAAAACTATTATAGTATGGCTCAATGATAGAAGTTTACATTAAAGCTATAAAAATAGTAGGTCGCCGATTTAACTTTCGAGCTAATGTGCATAAAATGCCCGGCTTGTCGTCTCTTTAGACTGAAATGTTAACGTTGCGCATGGTGACGTTAACGTTACTTAACTTTTCGCGCCACATATCAACCATCGCTTTTTGTAGGCTACCGGCAAATTTGTCTGGGGCTTTCATCACTCATGATTGTTATCGTCGGGAAAGTGCAGGATGAAGGCAGATGTAATACTTTCTCTCAATCTCTGCATAAGCCGTCTTAACTAACTATTTTTTAATTTTAAAAAATCGAAAACATTGCCATAATGCGCTCCCGTACAGTTGACGCGCACCCGAGTTGACAAACTCTCAGAAGCGACAACTTTGAAGTTCCTAGCTCTTATGGTTCTTGATTGTATGTAAGGATACCTTTGTACCATACGCTTCAATGCCCTAAATCGAAAAAGGGGCTTAACTTTGTCAAAAATTAAAAAACAAATCTCAAAAGTTTCAGGTCATCTACACCTTAGGCAGTATCTTCCTGCAAAAATTCATGCTCCTAGCATCAGGGTTTCTCGAGATATTTTGTTCACAAGGTTCCATAGGCTTACAATGCACTAAGCCTTCGAAAAAGGGGCATAACTGGGTCAAACATTCACGAACTTTTTTCAAAAGTTAATCAGGTCTTCTACACCTTGGGCATTGTCATCCTGCAAAACCTCATGATACTAGCATTTGGGGTTCTTGAGATATTTTGTTCACAAGGTTCCACAGGCTACGTCGAAAAAAGGGCATAACTCTGGAAATACGGGTCTGCTTATTTTCCATACTGATCATGTGTATAAAGTTTCAAGTTCCTAGCTATTACAGTTCTTGACTGTATGTAAGGGTATCTTTGTACCATAGGCTTCAATGTACTAAGTTGAAAAAGGGGCTTAATTGGGTAAAACATTTACGATTTTTTTTTTCAAAAGTTAATCAGGTCATCTACACCCTAGGCAGTATTATCCTAGCATCTGCGGTTCTCGAGATATTTTGTTCACCAGGTTCCATAGGCTTACAATGCACTAAGTCGAAAAAGGGGCATAACTGGGTCAAAATTTCACGATTTTTTTTCAGAAGTTAATCAGTTCATCTACTCATCAGTCCTAATAAGCTGGCAAAGTTTCAAGGCTCTAGCTAAAATACTTTTTGAGATATCTTGTTCACAACGTTTCAGTTTGATTTTTTTTTCTCAAGGGGCATAACTCCAAATAGGGAGACAACTCGGACAAGAAAAAAATATGTGTCAACTATTTTTTGATGACGAATTAATATTTGAAATTTCAGAACTCTAGCATGCAGGGTTCCTAGGTTATGGTATGCATAGCAGGTTCCATATGATTACAATGCACTAAGTTGAAAAAGGGGCGTAACTCAGTCAAAAATTCACAATGTTTTTTCTCAAAAGTTAATCAGTTCATCTACTCATCAGTCATAATAAGCTGGCAAAGTTTCAAGGCTCTAGCTAAAATACTTTTATAGATGTCTTGCTCACAAGTTTTCAGTTCGATTGTTTCTCAAGGGGCGTATCTCCAAAAAAGGAGACAACTCGGACAGGAAAAAAATACGTGTCAGCTGTTTTTGATGACGAATCATTTCAAAACTCTAGCATGCACGAACGGACGGATGCACGGAAGTACGGAAAAACCAGAAGCAATATGCCCCCGCAACTTCTTCGAAGTTGGGGGCATAAAAAAGGGGCTTAATTCTTCAAAATATGACAGTCCAAATTCCAAAATCACATGCAAACCTCATAATAATGGAAAAACAATGTGCAAAATTTCAAATCAGCTTGATGGAAGATGTGGTAGGAGTTGTGGACACATGGTTTAAGTCAGTTATATGGAAAATCTAAGTCCAACACAGCTGTAACACCATCAAAAATGATCGAACAAAAAATCCAAACTCACAAGCACTTCTTCATATAATAGCAAGAAAACCTGCAAAGTTTCACGAAAACTGGATGAGGCGCCAAAGAGGAGTTGTGGACACGAACTGCTAAGTCCAAAGGGCTTTAACTCCGTCCAAAATGATTGAATCGCAAATCCAAAATCGCATGTGCATCTTTATATCAGAGCAAGAAAACCTGCAAAGTTACAAGAAAATTAAATGAGGCGCCAAGGACGGGTTGCGGACACAAGATTTGGGACGGATGGATGCACAGACGCACGGATGCACTGACACACGTACACACAGACTCACGAACATGGACGCATGCACACACGGCTATGCAAAGGTCATTACTATAGTCATATCGGTGACAAAAATACCCGTTGAAACAAAGATATTTCTTTTCTTTTTCTTCTTCTATAGATCTAACGCTCATTCAAAATAAAACACAAAGAATTTGCTGGATGCATGAAGTGTAAAACTTGATACTGTGGACATCTGGATAATAAATACATATGGAAAGTGGTATTAGATAATGATGACAGCTAGCTGAAAACCACAAGATTATTCTAAGGGTTTATTGCCTCCCAAACCGGGAGAATTTCAAGCAATAGGTGATAGAGTGTAAAGTATCTGAAATTGCTTAACCTACTTAGAGAACTACCAGAAAACCATAAGTATTGGGAGAAACGTGCCTGAGCTAACAGTGTATACCCAGATCAGACTGCTCCTCTAGGAGCAGTCTGATCAAGGTCTGCACTGTTAGCACTTAATAGAGCATGAGAATGACAAAGTCAGCGTCAGTCCTGAAGTTTGTTTCCCCTGTACACAAAGCGCCAGAACCTTGAAGTCAGTGACAATTCTGAAGTCTGGACCATCTGAACTGAGCATGAGAACCAGTCCTGAAGTCAGGATCTATTTTACACAGAGCAATCAGTGGCAGTCTTAAAGGTTGGACCATCTGTATATATATATATTTTTTTTCTTTCAAACATATTTCTAGACAGATGTTTTTGTTTCTCATGTGAGAGCTAGTGTGTATGGATATTATAATGTTCATGTTTATCTTTTTTGTACATCTCATCTTCATACTTTTTGTGGTCAATAATTGTTAGAAAATTAGTATTAGAGGGCCTCATGGAAGATTAGCTATTGCTAAATGTGTTACCCTCTGAAAATAAAGACTATTATTATTATTACTATTATTTTTACACAGAGCATGAGAACCATGCAGTTCCCAAGTTTCGAACCATCTTCCACTACTGTTTTTGCCTAGACGATAAAACCTCAGCATTTGTCCAGGACTCAGGGGATAATGCAAATGTAAAAACAGCTCATTTCCCCTGCTATCCCCCACCCTGTGGCGTGAGTGGTTGGGCGGTGGTTACAAATGACTGGTGCATAAAAGCAATGCTGAAGGCAGGGTCAGCTTCTCAGAGGGTGGCAATTGTAAAGTCAGTTGCAGTTGTGAAGTCAGGTTCAAATGCATAGTGGCTGTAATGCACTTAATGCATTATGTCTGATTGGATAACCTAAAAGATTTGTGACAGTATATCCTTTAGATCTATCTGTCGAAAACTTGCCATCATTACAAATATGACTTCTGATTGGTTATGCTGATGATAGACCTGCACACAGGGCCCTTTGTAGCTTCTTAAACAGCGCTACATCTGGGCCCTGTAGCTTTCTGAAGCGTAACGTAATGTCAGAGGATCGGGACTACGTTGATGAAAGACAAAGAAGTACATGTTAAAGGTGAAAGATACATTAGAACGATAACTGTATTGAAAATTGTCTTTTAACTCTTTAAGCCCCAGTGACGCAATTAGCAAAATTTGCAAACAGCGTAGATCCTGATGAGGCGGCTCATAATGAGCCGCCTCATCTAGATCTACACTGTTTGCCCTCTAGTCTTTGAATTCTGAATATAAAAAGTCTTGGACAAGGCATTTTTTTTAATTTTTGCAGACGTAAATTTTGTTGTCTGCTTTTTGGTAGTGAAAGAGTTAAGGAGGGAGGCAATTGTATTTTACAGCTCCACTGATGTGTCACTGTAAAACAAAATTTGCGAACATAAAACCCTTTTTGGCACTTTAGAGTACAGTTATATCCTAATAGTTATATGCACATAGATTTAAAGCTGTAGGGTGAACTGGGTTTGTCTAGTACTCTTCAAGGAGTTGACGCACCTGTCAAGAACAATTCAAGGAGTTGATGCCACGAGTCAAGAACAATAGCTTGCTAGCCACTTATGATTCTGGCCCTCTTAAGACAGGAAGTAAAAATATTTTGACACCTCATTGTTGACTTAAAATGCAGAAAAATAAACAGGTAAAATTTAAGGAGGGTCTGAAAAAAGACCACAAAGTTTGTATAAATTATTAGTTGCTCTTTAGTTGTGGGATCAGCTGAACCCCATCACAAAAGTAGTCCAGAGCTCCAGATAATAATGAGTCGAGGGTAATTATGAGATAATTTTTCTTATTTCTCAACAAAAACACAATGTTGTGACCCCACATTAGAACCATCTCTGTCAGATGCTTCTAAGGGGGTCATAACATGTTTTTTTATGGAGAAATTTGGAAAATTATCCCTAAATTATGTGTGTTACCCCTTCTTAACTGGAGCACTGTCTTATCCTTTGTACAAAGAGCTCTAGATAAGAGGGGGTATTTGATGATAATTGAGGGATAATTTTTTATTTCTCACTGAAACCATAATTATGTTGTGACCCCTTATCCGAACCATCTCATCGAGACGGTTTAGATGAGGGGTCACAACATATGTTTTTATGCAAAATTAACAAAAATTATCCCTAATCATCACCAAATACTCCCTCTTATCTAGAGCTCTGGACTGCCAAACTGAATTTCAGATCTAAAGTATGAACAGTCATTGCTGTTCTCAGGACAATAGGTTGTTGATGGAAACAGCCTGGGAGAGCTTGTCTGATTGCAGAGCTGCACAGGCTGGTGGATGTCTTCAATGTGTGTGTCTGGAAATGGGGGAACAGCCATTAACAATATTTTTGTGTGGCAGCTACTTTTATACAGTGGACCCTCTTTACAACGACAGCATTTGTTCCCATTTTTACATTAAACTGAATTTGCTGTTATAAAGAGTACATACTTAGAACAATAAAGCCATTTCCTTGCAAAATCAAAATGACGTTGTAAAGAATTTTGCTGTTGTAATGAATGCTGTTGTAAAGAGGGTTGACTGTATTGAAAAGCCTTTGCCATGATATAGGTTTGATAAAAATAATGTAATCCTCCTTCCTTTGTATAAAATTGTTTATGCTAGAGAATAACAATTAAGAAGGTCCCAAAATTATAATTTGTAGAGTACTTGTTTTGGTTTCTTTGTGCCTTTACTGTTGACATTATTGCCACTGAGTGCATCTGTGGTGGGTTTGGAAACAAAAGTCATAAAAACTTATGAAGTTCCTAAGCTGCTAATTAGATTTCAGATGAATGCTTACTGTCTATATTCCTGTTACATAATTATTAATGGTGCATGAGCCTTAACCCTTTAAGCGCCAAAAAAGCAGACGACAAAATTTGCATCTGCAAAGGTTAAAAAATGCCTGATTAAAGATGCATCATATTGAGAATTCAAAGACTAGAGAGCAAACAGTGTAGATCCTGATGAGGCGGCTCATCATGAGCCGCCTCATCAGGATCTACGCTGTTTGCAAATTCTGCTATTTTTGTTACTGGTGCCTAAAGTGTTATGTTTGAGAACCCTTGCATCCAAAATGAACCTGATTGTCTTATCAAACCAGTCTTAATGCACAAGCGAACTGTGCATACCCAAAGCAGCACAATGTGTGGGAACGTGGCAAGGTAGCTTTCCAAAATCTTCAACAACCAATTAGTTTGGGTTCAAAGGAAAAGGCTGCACATTTACACATGCTGGTCCTGATCAGAGACAGCTCAGCTCCGATAGTTCTCTCATGACAAAGTTAACGTTAGCTTTCTTTGCTAATTGTGTCTTTAAACAAATTGGCTTTTTGTTGGTGTCTTGGGAAACTCTGCACCAGCTGACTTTTCAGATCCTATAGCTTAGATTGTTGAGGTTGTATAAAGTTGACATGTTTCATAATGTAGGTGCTTGTGGGTGCCTGATGGACTGGTATCAAGTTGTATACAAATTGTGTACAAATTGGTACTAGTACATCAGTTGACCGTGAATGCTCATGTTGCAATCGGCCTGTAATGTCCTTTACAACCGCAGAGTAAACTATGTCCATTACCCTGCAGTCGTATTATGTATGTACTTTTTCTCATATGCCACCTTTGAGTGGCCTGAGGTGTTATTCTGAAAAAAATATTTGTTCTGTTCTATTCTGCAAAGATACTGGAAAAATATGTTAGAGACTCAGAGTGTTGAACCCACGTCAAGTTTAAGAATCATGAGTAAAATGTGTTTCTTCTAAACAAATCAGACTTCATATGGGCATGACTTTACCTGTTACTTGTTCATGAATTTTTAAAGATGACAAGGTTTGCACTTTGGGAGCACACAGGTTTTTTTTTTACAAGTGCAGAATAATGAAATTTAATTTCATATTGTCAAATTACCTGTCATAATATTTGATTGGCATGCTGCTGATGTTAGTCTGGGTGCATGACAGTTTTGAAGTGAAAAACTGAAATAGTGTATGCCTGCAATGTCTGGTCTGTTAACTCTTTAAGCACCAAAAAGCAGACGACAAAATTTACGTCTGCAAAAATTAAATAAATGCCCTGTCAAAGACATTTCATATTGAGAATTCAAAGACTAGAGGGCAAACAGTGTAGATCTAGATGAGGCGGCTCATCATGAGCCGCGTCATCAGGATCTATGCTGTTTGCAAATTTTGCTAATTTCGTCACTGGGGCTTAAAGAGTTAACATTTAAAGAAATCAGTGTTTGAGATAACCACAGTTCATGTTTTATTGTTTTAGAGGCCAAAATTGGGGTAATACTGTATAAGTTGTGTGTACTTGTTAATTTTGCTGAGCTCTTCTTTTAAAGATGATTCATTTAAACAAAATTTGAGATTTGGAATTTTGTTAAGAAGATTCAGCTGATTTTGACAGAAACATGCAGAGGATGTTAATAAATAAAAAGAGGGATCGCTCTATTACTTTCAATTATATTTCATTTATCGAACAGTTGAATGACACAAATGATTATGGAAAAGAGATTGAAATGAAGATTTGTCCAAGAATGACTGGTAAATATCCATTTCTTGCAACAAATGTCATCTTCCAGATTGCAAGACTTATTGCGGTATCATGCCAAGGAGCTCAGTCTCCAGGTGAAGGAGGTTGTATTCTGTGTTCCATAAAAAATGTGTGATGTAGTGGCACAAAACTGTTTGTCGTAACCCCTCAACAGAGCAACCTTTGAGGGGCAGTTGTGATGAGGTGCTATAATACACATTTTTTGTTGCATGTGCAGTATGCAGGTACGATACAGAGGTGCTGTTTTCAGTAGTCTTCTAAAGTACATTTGCCCTAGCAATTAAGTGACTGTTGGTCGCAGTCTCCAAACTTTGCAGCTGCTGTGACTCTTTGATGGACTTCATCATGGGTTGTCAATTTGTGACCTTGACCTATATTTTTAGAATTTCAGTGTTAGGTAATCTGCTGATGTTAGAACATTGTGTATAGAGAGAAATGAACTTTGGGGTCCATTGAATTTTATTCTGCATCTAAAATCATGATGCAATGGACCATTGTACGAACAACATTTTATAGTTTTGGTGTGTCACAAATATACTTAAGGACAAAAGTTTTGCAAGGATGTTAAGCTGACATCCATGCAGAACTTTTGTCCTTAAGTATAGTATTTGGATTCATAAGAAGTCATTTGAAAAGCTAACCCAATACACCTGCCAAAATGATCTGTGGCCTTCGGAAGTTTGAGCACATAAAATATATTTGAAATATTTCTGATCTTTTTGAAAAAAGTTTTTGAATTACAAGAGCTTTGTAAATGCTGTCATTAATTTCCAAATTTTATCCATTATTTAATACCATAACTTGACATACTGATGTTATCACGATAGGTTTAAAAACTTGATTAATTGTATAATACTATTCCTCGGCTAAGCATGAAAGCTTCCAATTAACGATCTACAATAAGAACCAAGTTTTAATGGAAGCCGCATTTTCAATAGCATTTGTTTTGCATCTGAATGCATTAAAACTGTCATTAAAAAGTAAATTGTGTAATCTGCTAAATGTGAAGAGGAAATCTTTTCAAATAAAATCATTCGAAAGCGGCTATAACTCCGAAGTCTTTCATTAGCAAGATAATGATGATTTTGTGTTGGCAAACATTAGCAAACATAAATAATTGACTACCGTAAAATATGTACGAATTTGGACCGCATACTTCTTAGCCTATTGTATACTTTTGTCTGTTATTTAGAACAACCTGTTTGCTGTATTGTTGTCGAAGAATAGCAAACAGTGTAGACCCAGATCAGACTGCTCCTTAGGAGCAGTCTGATGAGGTTCTACACTGTTTGCTGTCGCATTACTTCCCAACACTTACGATTTTCACAAAATTTCCATATTTAACAATAATACTGATTCACCTGACATGATATATTAGATATTTAAATATTTGATATCAATATCCCGGCATCCCGCTAGCTTCATTTCCCGTTCTAGTCCATTACGGGTTCCAGTAGTAGCTGTCAGAGCTAGTTACTGCGAAGCACGTCCTTTTTGTTCAAACAGTCTCCACATGACACTGTCACCAATATGTGCATAGAGGTATTAATTGAATTTTAGTGAACGAAACAATTGAATTTTAGTGAACAATAGTTATCCACTTACAAGATTTTCTAATTTGTTTGTCTCAATAATTCAACTTATTGACATAATCTGGGGGTGTAAAAATTTAAATTTTCTTTCTGTTTGCTTATACATATAATGTTCTTGGCCATTAGAAGAATGTTTCATGTTGCTGTCTTTGCATCTGCATTTGTATTGAGGTAATAAACCATTAATGCTTTGGAAAATTGTCATGAAACTAGTCGCAGGTAAACTCATCCCATTGGCACAATGTGGCATGAATAAGAAAAACTTTTGCTCTCAAAATGTATGAGTTATCTGCCCCTGGTAAACTGTTCTGTCTGGGCCAGCACTATAAAATATCTTCTTTTTTTTTTACAGGTTTTTTTTAATTTTATTATGAAATTCATAATTTTAACTCATCAAACTAAGAGTAAGTAAGCTGTATCATGGGAAAACCTTCCTAAGACATATGCTCATTGTGCAGACAGTCTGGCATCTGGGCAGCAGGTTCTCTAAGCATTCCTACTTCATGCAGCCAGTTGACCAAGTCAGACTATCCATACTCTTACCATACAGCACAAGGTTGGGGACTGGTATTGGGAATGGGCAGTTTACATATATAATATACCATCAGAATGGTTTCCATATGACACCATGCATATTCTGATTAAAAAACATTAAATGAATTTGACATAAGATATGATCAGGATTTGACATAGGCTATTAACGTTTTGAGATATACTATTTTCATCCAGACCTATAATTCACCCTAAATTATTTGGCCAGAAATTGTTTGTGCAGACAGTGTAGAACCATACCAGACTGCTCCTCAGGAGCCGTCTGGTATGGGTCTGCACTGTTTGTATATGTAATATAAGATACATATTCAGGAAAACAAAGGGTTTGTGCAATTTTGAAGTATACTAATGGCTGAAATGTCTGAATATATACGTTATATGACGTTATAATATGGTGTACGAGTATGTTTCAAAGATCATTGAGCTGATAAGCAAAAGTGATTTGGATGTTTTAGAAATTGTGTATCATCTAGATTGACATTAGTGTAATCGAACTTGTTTTACTCACTCTTTCTTAATAACTACATCTGACGTATGTCTGTTTAACAGTGACATTTATATTTATGGAATACTTAATTTTTATGCCCCCAACTTCGGAGAAGTTGAGGGGGCATATTGGTTTGGGCCTGTCCGTCCGTCTGTCCGTCTGTCCGTCTGTCCGTCCGTCTGTCCGTAACGCTCTTTTGGCAGCTGGGAAACTTAAGAACCGCTTATGATAGGATCTTGAAATTTTATATGTGGCATGTACATGAAAAATAAGTGGACCCGTATTTTTTTTTTCCTCCGCTGGTCTTGTCGTTCAGGAGTTATGCCCCTTTTTCGACTTAGCCTGTGGAACCTTGTGAACAAAATATCTCAAGAACCCCTGATGCTAGGATCATGAGGTCTTGCAGGATGAGAATGCCCAAGGTGTAGATGACCTGATTAACTTTTGAAACAAATTCGTGAATTTTTGACCGAGTTATGCCCCTTTTTCGACTTAGTGCATTGTAAGCCTATGGAACCTTGTGAACAAAATATCTCAAGAACCCCTGGAGCTAGGAGCATGATTTTTTGCAGG
Organism: Ctena decussata; assembly: GCA_963989385.1. NCBI lineage: Eukaryota > Metazoa > Mollusca > Bivalvia > Lucinida > Lucinidae > Ctena > Ctena decussata. The sequence goes on from OZ022504.1 coordinate 78,232,451, forward strand.
AAGATACTGCCTGTGGTGTAGATGACCTGATTAACTTTTGAAAAAAATTCGTGTATTTTTGATCGAGTTATTCCCCTTTTTCGACTTAGTGCATTGAGGCCTATGGTACAAAGGTACCCTTACATATAGTCAAGAACAATAAGAGCTAGGAACTTGAAACTTTATACACATGATCAGTATGGAAAATAAGCAGACCAGTATTTTTTTATTTTTCCGCCGGCAATGTATTTCCAGAGTTATGCCCTTTTTCGACTTAGCCTGTTGAACCTTGTGAACAAAATATCTCAAGAACCCCTGACGCTAGGATCATGAGGCTTTGCAAGATGAGAATGCCCAAGGTGTAGATGACCTGATTAACTTTTGAAACAAATTTGTGAATTTTTGACTGAGTTATGCCCCTTTTTCGACTTAGTGCATTGTAAGCCTATGGAACCTTGTGAACAAAATATCTCAAGAACCCCTGAAGCTAGGAGCATGATTTTTTGCAGGAAGATACTGCCTGTGGTGTAGATGACCTGATTAACTTTTGAAAAAAATTCGTGAATTTTTGATCGAGTTATTCCCCTTTTTCGACTTAGTGCATTGAGGCCTATGGTACAAAGGTACCCTTACATATAGTCAAGAACAATAAGAGCTAGGAACTTGAAACTTTATACACATGATCAGTATGGAAAATAAGCAGATGCGTATTTTTTTATTTTTCCGCAGGCAATGTATTTCCAGAGTTATGCCCCTTTTTCGACTTAGCCTGTGGAACCTTGTGAACAAAATATCTCAAGAACCCCTGATGCTAGGATCATGAGGCTTTGCAAGATGAGAATGCCCAAGGTGTAGATGACCTGATTAACTTTTGAAACAAATTTGTGAATTTTTGACTGAGTTATGCCCCTTTTTCGACTAAGTGCATTGTAAGTCTATGGAACCTTGTGAACAAAATATCTCAAGAACCCCTGAAGCTAGGAGCATGATTTTTTGCAGGAAGATACTGCCTGTGGTGTAGATGACCTGTTTAACTTTTGAAAAAAATTCGTGAATTTTTGATGGAGTTATTCCCCTTTTTCGACTTAGTGCATTGAGGCCTATGGTACAAAGGTACCCTTACATATAGTCAAGAACAATAAGAGCTAGGAACTTGAAACTTTATACACATGATCAGTATGGAAAATAAGCAGACCCGTATTTTTTTATTTGTATTTCCAGAGTTATGCCCCTTTTTCGACTTAGCCTGTGGAACCTTGTGAACAAAATATCTCAAGAACCCCTGACGCTAGGATCATGAGGCTTTGCAAGATGAGAATGCCCAAGGTGTAGATGACCTGATTAACTTTTGAAACAAATTAGTGAATTTTTGACCGAGTTATGCCCCTTTTTCGACTTAGTGCATTGTAAGCCTATGGAACCTTGTGAACAAAATATCTCTAGAACCCCTGAAGCTAGGAGCATGATTTTTTGCAGGAAGATACTGCCTGTGGTGTAGATGACCTGATTAATTTTAAAAAAAAAATCGTGAATTTTTTATCAAGTTATTCCCCTTTTTCCGACTTAGTGCATTGAAGCCTATGGTACAAAGGTACCCTTACATATAGTCAAGAACAATAAGAGCTAGGAACTTGAAACTTTATACACATGATCAGTATGGAAAATAAGCAGATGCGTATTTTTTATGCCCCCAACTTCGGAGAAGTTGAGGGGGCATATTGGTTTGGGCCTGTCCGTCCGTTTGTCCGTCCGTCTGTCCGTAACGCTCTTTTGGCAGCTGGGAAACTTAAGAACCGCTTATGATAGGATCTTGAAATTTTATATGTGGCATGTACATGAAAAATAAGTGGACCCGTATTTTTTTTTTCCTCCGCTGGTCTTGTCGTTCAGGAGTTATGCCCCTTTTTCGACTTTGTCGTTTTATATAGGATCAACCTTGTGAACAATATATCTGAAGAACCTCTTGAGCTAGGATCCTGATTTTTGGCATACAGTTACAGACCAAGGTGTAGATGACCTGATTAATTTTTGACCCTATTCCGTAAATTTTCTGGTGAGTAATGCCCCTTTTTCGGACATAGGCATTTTGTATAGGAAGAAGCTTGTGAACAAAATATCTGAAGAGCCGCATTAGATAGGGTCCTTATATTTGACATGCAGGTTTAGATCAAGGTGTAGATGAACTGATTAACTTTTGAGCATATATTGTAAACTTTTGGTTGAGCTATTCCCCTTTTTCATACATAGGCATTTTGTATAGGAGTAAGCTTGTGAACAAAATATCTGAAGAACCGCATAAGCTAGCATGTTTATATTTGGCATACAGTTATAGAGCAAGGTGCAGATGAACTGATTAGTTTTTGAGCATATTTCATAAAATTTTGTTTTAGTTTATTCCCCTATTTGGACATAGGTATTTTGTATAGGAAAACAATGTCTGAAGAACCCCATAAGGTATGATCCTTATATTTGGCATACAGTTACAGACCAAAGTGTAGATGACCTGAGTAACTTTTAAGCCTATTTCATAAATTTTTTATTTAGTTATTCCCCCTTTTTCGAAGATAGGCATTTTGTATAGAAACTGGCTTGTGAACAAAATACCTGAAGAACTCCTTCAGCTAGGTTCCTTATATTTGGCATACAGCTACAGACTAAGGTGTAGATGAACTGATTAATTTTTGAGCATGTTTCATAATTTCTTGGTTGAGTTATTGCCCTTGTATGAACATAGGCAATTTATATAGTTCAGTTTAGTTCAGTTAAAATTCTCCTGAACTGAACTGAACTATATAAATTTTATATAGGAGCAACCTTGTGAAACATATATCTGAAGAACCTCTTAAGCTAGGGTCTTTATATTTTGCATAGAGCTTTGATTCAATGTGAAGATGACCTGATTAACTTTTCAGCTTATTGCTTAAATTTTTGTTGAGTTGTCTTTTTAGAAACAGGCATTTATATAGGACTTACCTTGTGAACTAAAGATCTGAAGAACCGCTTAAGCTAGGATGTACTTATTTGGCATACAGCCTTGGAGCAAGGTGAAGATGACCTGATTGACTTTTGGTCATAATGCATAAATTTTTGGTTGGGTTATTTCCGTTTTTGGGACAAAGGCATTTGATATTGGAAGGAACTTGTGAATAAAATACTGAAGAACCACTAATGCTAGGATCTTGATACCTATACACTCTGGTTTGGATCAAGGCCTAGATGACCTGATTAACTTACAAGCATTTTTATGCCCCCAATTTTTGGTGCATACATTTGTCTGTCAGACTGTTTGTCCCTCTGTTACACTTTTTGGCAGCTATGAAACTAAAGAGCTGTTTATGCTAGGATCTTGAAATACATTTTATATGTGGAATGAGAAAAGAGAAGTAAGTGACTGTATAGCCGGGACCGAGCCACTTCCCTCAGTCTGCTCTGATGTTGCACTCATGGTAACGCGAATGTACCCAACCAAGGTTTCGTCAAATCTGCGGACTCTTCAGGGGATTCCTGTGGTGTCGACTCTATGAAATTTGAATCCAATAGTGCTAAACTGCATCAAATGGCGCCTTATATAGGTGACAAATGCAAGACCATGTGCCTAATCCTTTCATGTGCCAAAGAAACAATCTATATGTGACAAAATAGCATTCTTATGTTTTGCATAAATAGTTTTCAGAGAAACTCATTACCTCAAACCTTGTGCCGATGTCAAATTTGTTTACGATTTTGGCTCCTCTCCTGCAAAACCGGGAACTCCTTTCATTGTTGGCGTTCTGAAATGTGGTTTCGCATGAGAGCGATTGGTAGGCGTGTTACAGGTAAGAACCAAGATAAGGTGACCTGTTTAATTTATAGGAAAATCCAAGAACTCTTTGATTGAGTTGGGCACTTTTCCTGACAAAGGCATTTTGTATAGGAACCTCTTTGTAGACAATCTCTGAAGAACTATTTAAAATGAGATCTTTGTATACTTGGTATGTATACACTAATGTGTTGATGACCTGAATACTTCGTGAGAAAATTCTATAAATACTTATAACCTTGCAAACAGTATATCTTAACTTTTTTAATTTGCTATGACAGAATGATGTAGTTTGTGTTTTTGGGAATAATGCACAAGTCATTTGTAAACACAGTCCCTCATGCACAGGGGAGGGAGGAATGGGGATAGCGGGGTTTTTAGTTGTGCAATGTCCCTGCAGTGCTGGGTGATAGCGGTTGTTTTGTTTTACCAGCCGTTTGTCCCTACAGTGTGGGGCTTGTAGCAGGGGTTTGCTGGAAAAAAAAGTCAAAATTCCCGCTATTTCCCATGGGGGATGGGGGGCATGGATACAAATGACTGGTGCATAATGTTCATGGTTCTATTGCATAATGTTCATGGTTCTATTTTCTCTTTTCAGGTGAAAGATGTCTCACTCTAAGTCACAGATTCAGGGAAAGCATGCAACAGCTAGGAGAAATGACAGGAAGAATAGGCAGTTTTGTAGATGAACTGTCAGTTACTGCTATTGATTCAAAAAATTGCTGTTGGGATAGTTCTCTGACTGTATTTCAGTTATTTCAAGAAAACGTGACAGCTCTCCACTTTTCATTTGATACTGTGTAGTGTATCTTTGGAACCTTCTGTCAAAGATTTGGTTTCGAGAAAATTTTATAAATATTAATAACCTTGTGAAAGGTTAATTTTATAAATATTAATAACCTTGTGAAAGGTTTAGCTTAATAATTGAAATATTTGTCAGTCCTGAGGTTGTGCTGTCAGAATTTGCTATGTGCTTTTAGGAATAGAATGACATGGTTCTGTTTTCTTTTTCAGGTGAAGGACGTTACATACTGAATCACAGCATACAACATCTAGGATAAAAGACAGGAAGCATAGGCAACTTCGTAGATGAACAGTCAGTGGCTGCTGGTGATCTACAAAAGTGCTCTTTAAGTAAAATGTCATCCAACTGCATTTCAGTTATTTCAAGAAAACGTGACAGCTCTGCTATTCAGTGGATACTGTTGTATATCTTTGGAGCCTTCTGTCGAAGGTATAATTTTGAGCCTCCTAACACAAGGTTTCTCTTCTCATTTCAGGTGAATAAAGATGAAAACTAAACAGAAGTCAGCAAAACAGAGGAGAGAACAGCGTCGAGAGCTTATGAAACAGAGCAGAGAGAAAGGAGATGATGGAGAAGAGGCCACTGAAGAGTTGATTCACAGAAAAAGTCTGAAGCACATGTCTGTGGGGAATGATAAACCTCAACATGAGACTTCAAAAGATAAAGGGCGGAAGCTTGACACTTCACAGGATAAAGAGAATGCCCCAGCAGTATGTAAGGGGGACAGGTCTAAGGAAAAAGAGTCTATCCCAGCAAGACGTAAGCGGGATATTTCAAAGGAAGAAGAACCTGTCCCAGCAAAATATAAGCTGAACAATTCAAAGACAAAAGAGCCTGCTCAAGCAAGGTGTAAGCAGGACAATTCAGAGAAACAAAAGTGTGTCCCAGTGACATTTATGCGGGACAGTTCCAAGGAGAAAGAGCCTGACCCAGCAACAGTGTCTGGTTTGCTTGACAGAGATAAAAGCCCAAATCGTGGTAGTGTAGTATTATATCCTGGACTTACAGGTATTTGTAACACCCCAGATTTTGCAGAAAATATTTTGAATGGTGAAATTTCTATAGATGTTCTTGACTTTTCATCTGTAGTGTTGAAGCGTCAGTTTTCTGTTGAACATGGACTACTGCTTCCTTCACGTGTTTATGCTCACATTTTAGAAAATCGTCCACTTCCTGTCACTGACCTTATTCCTTCACATTGTACAGCAGTACAGATACATTATGTGCAAGGGCATTATGTAGTATCTTATCAGTTCATGAAAAGTATTACCATTTATGATAGTCTGCCATACATAGGGAGACTTGAGCAAGTTATGCCGCAGATAAAGATTCTGTACCAGAGTTTTGCAGAAAATCCAGAAACCCCAGTATCTTACTGCACACCACAATATCAAGGTAATACAACACTATGTGGAGCATTTGTTGTTGCATTTACTGTAGCCCTTCTTGTAAAACAAGCTCCTTTGCAGAGAACAAATTTCATTTTAACATGTATGAGGGCACATTTACTACATTGCTTAAAGCAAGAGAACTTTCAGTTTTTCCCATCTACAAGAAATGAGGTGCAAAGTCTAGAGAATTATTTCCTGTCTCAGGCAAATCTTCAGACACAGTATGAACAGGAAAAGGTCAAGAAAAGTGTTGAAAGTAGCACTAGGGTAAAAAAACACCGCTTAATGCTAGAAAAATCACTAACACCAGAGCAAAAGATAGAGAGAAGAAGAAAACAGGCTGCCCTACGCAGAAGGCAGCGAGAGTTGCTGCCTCCAGAGAAACAGTCTGTGGTCAGAGGAAAAGATAAAGCACATCATCAGCAGCAAAGAGAATTGTTTCCTCCTGAGATACAGTCGGCAATAAGGAAAAAGGAAACAGCTGGCCGAAGGAAAAATAGAGAGATGTTGCCCCTGGAGATACAGTCAGCAATTAAGAAAAAGGAAACAGATGATCGAAGGAAAATTAGAGACTTGCTGCCTCCAGAGAAATGGTCAGTGATTAGTGGAAAAGATAGAGCACATCATCAACAGCAAAGAGAGTCGCTGCCCACTGAGGTACAGTCAGCAATTAAGAAAAAGGAAACAACTGGCCGAAGGAAGAATAGAGAGTTGATGCCCCCAGAGAAACGGTCAGTGATTAGTGGGAAAGATAGATCACATCATCAACACCAAAGAGAATTGCTGCCTCCTGAGATACAGTCAGCAATTAGGGAAAAGGAAACAATTGGTAGAAGGAAAAAAAGAGAGTTGGTGCATCCAGAGAAACAGTCAGTGATTAGTGGAAAAGACAGAAGACATCATCAACAGCAAAGAAAATCGCTGCCCCCGGAGATAAAGTCAGCAGCTAAAGAAAAGGAGAAAGCTTGTCGAAGGAAGAAAAGAAAGCTGCTGTCTCCAGAGAAAAAAAGGGACAAGCAGGTAAAAGATCAACAAAGAAAACATGCATCACGGCATTCTCTTGACATCAAAGAGGTTATGAATAAGTTTCTTGGACATATTAAGGATTTCCCAGAGTATATTTGTACCTCCTGTAATAGGATGCTTTACAAAAAGTCTGTCACACTGGTACAAGCTAAATTATTTACATATGTAAACTCTGAACTGACCCAAGCTTGTTGTACAGGCAAAATATCTCCAGATGGAAAAGAATGGATATGCACTACATGTCTTAAGTATGTAAAGCGTAATTCTTTACCCCCACAAGCCAGTGCTAATAATCTTGCATTGCCTGACACACCACCAGAATTATGTAACTTGACAACTTTAGAGGAAAGGCTTCTCTCACAAAGGTATCCATTTATGAAACTATTGGCTTTACCGAAAGGGAGGCAAAGTGGAATCAAGGGTGCTGTTGTTAATGTTCCTGTCCAGGTAGAACAAGTTTGTAATGCTTTACCAAAAACCCCAAATGAAGCAGGATTTCTCCCATTAAAATTGAAACGAAAGCTGCAGTACTCTGGTCACCACACTTTTCAATATATCCGACCAAACATAGTTAAGCAAGCATTCAAATGGTTAAAGAAAAACAATCCTTTGTACTTCAGTGCTGTAGAAAGAAAGGAATGGGAGAATCTGTGCAGACAGGAAGATGAGGCAGTTTGGAAAGATCTAACTACAGATGACGTTGTAAATGAGGGGCAGCAGAGAAGGTTTGATGAGCATGATAGACTCAACACACATGGCATCCCAGATTGTGATCGGGAACCACGAGATAACAGTCATGACATCCCAGACTCAGTTCGGGAGTCACAAGGCACTAGTATGGAGGAACCAAGAAATGCTCATGGCATCCCAGACTGTGATCGGGAGTGCCCGGATAGCAGTTATGACATTCCAGACTCAGTTTGGGAGTCACAAGGCACTAATCAGAAGCAACCAAGAAACACTCATGGCATCCCAGACTCTGATCGGGAGCCACCAGATAACAGTCATGACATCCCAGACTCAGTTCGGGAGTCACAGGGCAGTAATCAAGAGCAATCAAGAAACACTTATGGCATCCCAGACTCTGATCGGGAGCCACCAGATAACAGGCATGAGATCCCAGACTCAGTTCGGGAGTCACAGCTCAATTATCAAGAGCAACAAGGAAATGGTCATGGCATCCCAGACTCTGATCGGGAGCCATCAGATCCTAGTGATATCAGCCCAAAAACTACTGAGGAACAGCAAAGCAGCCAGATAGATAGATTTGAATCAGATGAAGATATATCTGAAACAGAGGAATTAGAAGAGAACACTGATTCACAGTTACGGGGTATTAAATATGACACTTGCATTCAGCCAGATGATCTTGCCTTACAAGAAAACAAGATTATTTCAATGGCTCCTGGAGAAGGCAAAAGACCAATCAATATCCTCACAGACAAAAACTTTGAAGAAATGAGTTTTCCAACATTATTTCCTTCTGGTCAGTTTGGGCTGACACACCCTAGACCTGTATCACTCTCTGCCAAAAAATATTTCCAGAGGAGAATCCTTGAGAGTGGTGGAAAATTTGCATCTAACATTGAATATCTATTTGTTGGACAGTTTGTGTCAGAATGGCAACAGATACGCAGCTCAATATCAGTGGCGTTGAGGAAGTCATTTTCTGCTGAAGAAGGAGGAGAGCCACTCACAGCATCACTTTTTAAAAATCCAGACAGAATAAGGCCACTGCTGATGAAAGATGATGCTTATCGGTTCTTGCGCCCAATTCGTGGCAGTCCCCCCTACTGGCAACAAGTGATGTTCAAGTTGTTAGCAGCTATAAAGCAGCTGAAGATATTTACTTGGTTCTTGACCCTGTCAGCTGCTGACTTAAGGTGGACAGACACTTTACAGGGAATAGCAAGGCAGCAAGGCAGAATTTTGTCTGAAGAAGACATAGCAGGAATGTCTTGGGAAGATAAATGCAACCTCCTTCGCTCCAATCCTGTGACTGCTGCTAGACACTCTCATTATAAACTACAGTGTCTGTTTACTGATGTCATTTTGTCAGATGCTGCTCCACTTGGTAAAGTGATCCATTATTTCTACCGAATAGAATTCCAGCAGAGAGGATCTCCCCATGCACATGCTATTTTATGGGTTGAAGGAGCACCACAGCCAGATGCTGATAGCCAAGTAATATGTGGTTTTGTTGATAAATATGTTCAGGCTTCCATTCCAGAATCAGATGAAAGTCTAAAGACACTTGTCACTGAACTACAGAGGCATTCGCATTCGGCATCATGTAGAAAGAAAGGCTCATTATGTAGGTTCAATTTTCCACGTCCTCCTACAGACAGAACACTCCTGTCCAAAGCTGTGCCAGCTGAAAATGAGGATGCATTAGACCTTGTGAGGAAGCGCAAGTGTGCTCTTGAAATTTTGGCGAAAGTGATGGACACTATAGATCAGTTAGATGACTTGACGGATGTCACTTTGGAAGCATTGTTATCAGAATCTGGGGTCTCTCTTGAAATGTATCATAACTCGTTGAGTATTGTTGCAAAAGACCCTACACTTCATCTTCACAGAGAGCCAACAGAAGTATACATCAACAATTACAATACTTGTATTTTGTTGTGCTGGAAAGCAAATATGGATCTGCAATTTGTAGTAAGTCCATACGCTGCAATTCATTACATTACAAGTTATGTCACTAAAGATGAGAGGGAAATGGGATTAGTATTGCAGTGTGTCAGCAAAGAAATGAAAAATTTAGACATTAGCAAGCAAATGAACAAAGTCGCAGATGCATTTGCCAGTTCACGAAACGTCAGTGCCCAAGAAGCTGTATATAGGCTTCTTGGTCTTCCCTTGTATGTCTCTAATTTCAAGACAGTCTGGATACCAACAGGATTTCCCCATCAGAGGGTTAGGATTCTTAAAACCCAAGCACTGATAACTGCTATGGAAGATGATGAGCCAGACATCTTTGTGGCAAATCTTCTCGACCGCTATGCTGCTAGGCCTGCTGTTCTGGATTCACTTTGTTTAGCAGAGTTTGCCATGTGGTATGAGATATCTCAGAAGAGAGAGCCAGATGACAGTTCTGATTTCACTCCTTCAGCTGATACACCCCATGAGGTCCAGGATTTGCCCAGCAATGAACTGCCACACACAATTGTTCTTTCAAAAGATCTTGGAACTATGAAGAAAAAGGTGAGACCAAATGTGATCCGCTTTCATCAGTGTTCAATGACAAAAGAACCAGAGCTGTACTTCTACAACAAAATGCTTCTGTTTCTTCCATGGAGGAATGAGTCCCCAGATATGCTTGCAGGCTATGAAACATACTGTGAACATTACCACAGTGAAAGAGAACTCATTGAGATGAAAGAAAAAAAGATCATGACCAATGCTGACATGGTAGATGAGGCTGTGGAAAAGTACCAAGAGCAAGGCCCTCCAACACACATGTGGGATGAGATAGCCCCTGAAACTGAACATGCAGAGGCAGATGCTGTAGAAGAAGGTGCTCAGGAGGACACAGAACATTCCATTCTCTGCCCTGATGGTCAGCCAAACCTTAGATTTACCAGTGATCCTCTTAATACCTCAACTCAGGCATTGGCAGTTGAACTCATTCCAGAGTTTCTACCTGAACCAGAATATCGGAAACTGGTTCAGTCATTAAACTTAGAACAGAGGATCATATTTCAGTACTTACTGTATTGGTGTAATGCTAAAGCTAACAGTCCTTCTAAGACACCAGCAGAGTATATCTTTGTGACAGGAGGTGCTGGTACAGGAAAGTCCCATCTGATAAAAGCTATACACAATATGGCAAATTTTACTTTCAGAAAAGCAGGTCAAAATCCCAGTCAGATTCATGTTTTACTCATGGCACCCACAGGTACTGCTGCATTTAATATTGGTGCACCTACAATACACTCTGCTCTGCTTCTACCTAAAAACTTAAAAGCATACATGAAACTATCTGATGATAAATGTAATACTTTGAGGGTAAAATTGCAGTCACTTCGAATGATTATTATTGATGAAATTTCATTAGTAGGCAGTGATATGCTTGTGTACATTAATAAAAGGTTGCAACAGATAACAGGCTGTTCCCAACCATTTGGGGGAATTACTGTTGTGACATTTGGTGATCTGTACCAGTTACCTCCTGTTGCTCAGCCCTTTGTGTATGACTTGCCATCTGATAATTTTGAGCGTCTTTCTGGATCAGTCTGGCGATGTAACTTCAAATCTGTTGAGCTTCAGCAAATAATGCGGCAAAAAGAAGATCAAGCATTTGCTTCCCTTCTCAACAGAGTGCGAAAGTCTGAGCATACTCATGAAGATGTGCAAGTCCTACAGAGACGGGCTATTGATCCTGCTGATGTTAACTATATGTCTGACTCTCTTCATATTTTTGCCAGAAATATTGATGTTGATGTTCACAATGATAAAATGATGCATTCTTTGAAGAGACCAATTATTTCACTCACAGCAAAAGAGAAACGCCCTGCTTGCTTGAAGGGTTATGTAACTTCAGAAGATTCCAGATACACTGGAGGTGTTGCCAAGGAAATATTTGTATGTGAAGGAGCAAGGGTAATGATCACTAGGAATATTGATGTTCAGGATGGGCTAGTGAATGGGGCTCAAGGGACTGTCCTTGGCTTCATCCCAAATACAACAAATGGAGAAAATATCAGAGCTGTTCTCATTCAGTTTGATAAACCAGGGGTAGGTTCTACCGCAATTGCATCCTCAAGGTTTAATTTGTCCAGTTTTCCAGCTACAGCTGTTCCTATTACACCCGTTGAAATCCGGTTCACAGTTTCAAAATCTAAACAAGGCCTTGACATATCGTGGATTCAGTTCCCCCTAAAATTGGCATTTGCATGTACAATTCATAAAGTGCAAGGAGCAACCCTAGATAAGATAGTTGTTTCCTTCAAGAACCGCTTTTCCTCAGGCCAGGCATATGTAGCCTTGAGTAGGGCCAAAACTTTGGAAGGACTTCAGCTTTTAGACTTCAATCCAGATAAAATTCGAGCTAACAAAAGTGTGCAGAAGGAGATGCAAAGGATTTTCTCGGAAATGCTCCTATCATCACCATATCACCAACTTCTATCTCCACTGACGTCTTCAACTGTACAACTTGCCCTCCTGAATGCCAATTCAGCCAGACTCCATTTCAGAGATATTTCATCTGACCCAGTCTTACTATACAGCAATGTAGTAGGTATAACAGAGACTCATTTCACAGAACGAAAAAAGAACGATTATCAGCTGCAAAATTTCAGACTTTTCATGAATGAACAAAACACAAGAATAAATCATCATGGTATCGCATTGTATGTTTCTGAATCTTTTGAGTCAAAACTCTTCTGTTTCCCATTTTCTGTTGGTATTGAAATTCTGTGTGTAGACATTAGAAGCGAGCCAGGATCAAGTTGTAAGGTTGTCCTGCTATATCGGTCACCTTCTGTATCTCATACAGAGTTTCTGAATGACCTGAATACTGTATTGGCATACCTGCAGCAAAATCAGAAGGATGTTTCAGTCTTGATGGGAGATTTCAATGTAGATGCTCTGAACATATCAGCTTCTTCAGCTCTCGACAGACTGATGAAAAGGTTTGGCTGGAAGCAGATGGTAACATTGGCAACACACAGATCTGGATCCTGCTTGGACCATATATATATCCATCAGACGTCATATGGGCTAGTTTCAGTTCTACCTACATATTTTTCAGACCATCATTATGTTCATATCCAACTGTTGAGAACACAAGAATGAGTCTGAGGATAGAGAGTAACAAAGAAGCTCATAATGAAGATGAAGAGTTATCTGAAACGGGGGAGTAAAAAGAGAGCACTGATTTACAGTTACAGGGTATTAAATTTGACACTTGTATTCAAGGAAGGGTTGATTAGTATAATACATTCAAGACACATGGCGTCCCAGACATTGATCGGGAGCCACAAGATAACAGTCATGACATCCCAGACTCAGTTCGGGAGTCGCATGACAGTAATCAGGAAAAAACAAGACATGATCATGGCATCCCAGAATGTGAACGGGAGCCACCAAATAACAATCATGTTGTCCCAGACTCAGTAAGGGAGTCACAAGGCAGTTATCAGGAGCAACCGAGAAAGCACTCATAGTATCCCAGACTATGATCAGGAGCCATCAAATGTTGTGACAAGGCAGTTTTAAGGAGCAACCAAGAAGCTCATAATTATGGCATCCCAGACTATGATCGGGAGCCAGCAGATAACAGTAATGACATCCCAGACTTAGTTCGGGAGTCACAAGTCAGTTATCAGGAGCAACCAAGAAGCGCATATGGCATCCCAGACAATGAACAGAATGCGCCAGATAACAGTCATGAGATCCCAGACCCAGGTTGGGAGTCACAAGGCAGTAATCAGGAGCAACAAAGAAGGCATATGGCATTCCAGACTATGATTGGGAGCCACCAGATAACAGTCATGACATCCCAGACTCAGTTCGGGAGTCACAAGGCAGTACTCTGGAGCAACCAAGAAGCACTCATGGCATCCCAGCCCAGGATCAACCTAGGCGCATATGGCTTCCGAGACACTGATCAGGAGCCACCAAATAACAATCATGTTATCCCAGACTCAAGAAGTCACAAGGCAGTTATCATGAAAAACCAAGACATGGTCATGGCATGCCAGTCTCTGATCGAGAGCCACCAAATAACAATCATGTTGCCCAAGAAGGCACTCATGGCACCCAACATTATGATCAGGAGCCACCAAATAACAATCACTTTATCCCAGACTCAGTTGGGGAGTGACGAGGCAGTTTTAAGGAGCAACCAAGAAGCTCATATGGCATCCGAGACTATGATCGGGAGCCACCAGATAACAGTCATGACATCCCAGACTTAGTTCGGGAGTCACAAGTCAGTTATCAGGAGCAACAAAGAAGCACATATGACATTCCAGACTATGATTGGAAAGCCACCAGTTAATGGTCATGACATCCCAGACCCAGATCGGGAGTCACAAGGCAGTAATCAGGAGCTACCAAGAAGCTCATATGGCATCCGAGACTATGATCGGGAGCCACCAAATAACAGTCATGACATCCCAGACTTAGTTCGGGAGTCACAAGTCAGTTATCAGGAGCAACCAAGAAGCACTCATGGCATCCCTGACTACGATTGGGAGCCACCAGATAACAATCATGACGTCCCAGACTCAGTGGGGGAGTGGCAAGGCAGTAATCAGAAGCAACCAAGAAGGCATATGGCATCCCAGATTATGATCGGGAGCCACCAGATAACAGTCATGACATCCCAGACTCAGTTTGGGAGTTACAAGGCAGTAATCAGGAGCAACCAAGAAGCACACATGGCATCCCAGACTATGATTGGGAGCCACCAGATAACAGTCATGACATCCCAGACGTAGTTTGGGAGTCACAAGACAGTAATCAGGAGCAACCAAGAAATGCTCAAGTAACCAAGAAATACTCATGTTGTCCTAGACTGTGAACGAGAGCCACCAGATAACAATTCAGTTATCTATGACTCAATTTCGGAGTAACAGGGCAGTAATCAGGAGCAACAAAGAAGTGCTCATGGCGTCCCAGACTGTGATCGGAAGCCACCAGATAACAGTCATGACTTTCCAGACCCAGTTTGGGAGTTACAAGGCAGTAATTAGGAGTAACCAAGAAGGCATATGGCATCCCAGACTATGATTGGGAGCCACCAGATAACAGTCATGACATCCCAGACTCAGTTCGGGAGTCACAAGACAGTTATTAGGGGCAACAAAGAAATGCTCATAGCATCCCAGTCATTGATAGTTATTAGGGGCAACAAAGAAATGCTCATAGCATCCCAGTCATTGATCACGACCCACCAGATATCAGTTATGACATCCAAGACTCAGTCTGGGTGATCACTAGGCACTTATCAGGAGCTACCAGGAAATGCTCATGGCAACCCAGACATTGATCAGGAGCCACCAGATAACAGTCATGACATTCCAGATTCTGTTTGGGAGTCACAAGGCTTTAATCAGGAGCAACCAAGAAACGCTCATGGCATACCAGACTCTGATTGGGAGCCACCAGATACTAATGAAATTAGGCTTGTATATCAAGATACATGTACAGTAGAACTTCAATGGCTTGAATGTTGATGGCTCGTTAACCCTGCCTGGCTAGAACTCATTCCAGGGAGCATAGAGGTCAGTGTATATAAAATCAAACCCTGGATGGCTAGAACTTCCTTTGGCTGGACCTGTTCGAGCCACTGAATTTCTACTGTAGCAAGCTTGGGGCTATGTTATCCAGTCATCTCCATCATCAAAACATCAAGCTGGGGGTTGTTATCAGGTAGTCTGCATCAAGACAGCAAGCTGGGGGCAATGTTATCCCGTCGTTGCATCAAGACAGCTAGCTGAGGGCAAAGTTATCCAGTAAAAAAGTCATCCCCCATCAGCAGGACAGCAAGCTGGAGGTGTTGCTATTCAGTTGTTCCCATCATCGAGACAATCTGCTGGGGGCATTGTTATCCAGTTAACCCAATCATCACATCATTCGGTGGTACAGGTACATTCTTATGACAGCAACTTTCAAGGGGCATATTGGTTTGGTCCTGTCTGTCTGTCCACTCATTACATTTTTAGTTTAAGCAGGTGTGATACTCAAAAATTATTTGAGATAGAATCTTGGAAATATATATTATATGGAACGGGCATGAAAAACAAATAGATGTACAATTTTTCTCTTTGTCCAGTGCTCTTGTCATTGAAGAGTTATCCTTTTTCAATTTTGGCATTCTATATAGGGACAACCTTGTGAGCAAAATATCTGAACAGCTGCTTTAGCTAGGATCTCTATATTTGCCATACAGTTACAGACCAAGGTGTAGCTGACCAGATTAATACAGTTATGGTCCTTTATGTAGATGACCTGATTAACTTTCAAGCATATTCCATATCTATTTGTTTCCATCTTCGGCATATTATATTGGAATAACCTTGTGAGCCAAACATCTAAAGAACTATTCAAGCGTGAATTTTTATAATTTGCATACAGTTGTGGACCAAGATGTAGATGACCTGATTAACTTTTGAATATATTCTGTATATATCTGGTACAATTATGCCCCTTTTCCCACTTAGGCATTTGATATTGGAACAACCTTGTGAACAAATTATCTGAAGAAGTGCTAGGATCTTTATATTAGGCATAGAATTACAGACTGAGACATAGATTACCTCCTTAGCCTTTGAGCATATTCCATAAATATTTGCTTGAGTTATATACCTTTTTTTTTAATTCAGGCATATTAAGCAAGTAACCTTGTGACCAAAATCCTTAAAGAACTTTATTGCATACAGTTATGAACCAGGGTGTAGCTGATCTGATTAGCTTTTTAGCCAGTTCTATACTTGCTGGGTTGAGTTATACCCCTTTCTGACATCTACATTTTGGGATGAACCTTATTTGGAGGCAAGCATATGGTTGGGGGTATAGTGTTTCATAAACACATTTTCTAGTTTTCCTTAGGAAAGAGCATTTTTTATTGCAATTTTATGTAGATTTTCTCAGACACTAATTGAAATTTTAATAAAATGTTTGATAGCACTTAATCTCGGGTGGTATCTAAGATGATATCGCTTTGATCTGTACGCTGTAACCTTCTTACGACTTGATACGTAGCATGTAGCCGCATATACCATTATAAAAATATTGTGGTGAGCTAACCTGTGGCAGGTATACAACACTAAACAACATGGTCGTTGCCACCTATAGCATTATAAATCAGTCATAAGATGGGGTTATGATGTCATGTATTTATTCTGCTGTAACATGGGGTCTGCCTTTCTAATATAAAAGTGCCTATATCAGAATTAGTTCCAACAGATTGGCAATTTTCTGTATTAACTTCTTCAGTGTAGCTGGGCTTCAGCAGCTTGGGAAGAAAGAGATGATGGGCAAGTCACTGCATACAACGAAGATCCCCCTTCAAGCACACTTTCTGATGTTGACCAGATATTATGGGTTGAGCATAAAAGTATTATCAGTTTTTAGAAATAATATTCTTTGCAATACAATTCATATGCAAAAATAAATTCATTAGCCGATATGAAGGGCAAAGATCCCATTAATATTTTTTGTCATTTGAAAACTTGTCACGTTTATTTTTCTACATAATACCTATTATATACCTATTAAGGTCACCATACAGGGCCAAGCAGGTGCCCTCACAGTCGAGCATTACTTGTTCAAGACCTTCGAGGGGGTGAAATTTTGCAACATTTATCTCATTTGTGGCACTTTTTGAAATGTATATAGATTTTTCACTCCATGAATGGCTTAGTAGCTAGTACCGTAATGACCCTAAAATTTTGGACACATGGAAGTTGGACAATTATTGTTCCAAAATTCTTAGAAAGTGGATTTTACATATGTTCATGTATCCAAATGATGCTTAGTAAAAGGCAATGTTGTAGACCCTGATCAAACTGCTCCTTGAGGAGTCAAGGAGTAGTTTGTTCTGGGTCTACCATGTTTGCTTAGACCTGTCTGTCCAAATATTTAGGGTCATTATGGTACTTGAAAATTGTGGATATAATTTTACTGTTAAGGACAAGTAGACCATTTGATATCAATTTTCTCTGTAGTTACATTCATTTTTCGGCTCTGTCAGACCATGATTCGATAAACTTTTGTCTCGCTAGTTTTAAGTAAAATTAAGTAAAATTTGTCAAGCTTGTATATATCAGGTCGCTTACATTTTATTGTAAAATTGTAGTGATAAGAGCTACTAAATATATATATCTTCTTTTGTTTTTTAAGACACGTTTAACCCTAATTTTTTTTTCATGTAGTTAAAAGATACATTTGTGACATGTCACTATTTTTTTTTCCTTTTCTTTCTTTCTTTTTTTTCTTTTTTGGCTATATAACCTGCCACTATATTGATTGCAGGTCACGAAGACTGAGATTGACTGAGATTGACGTGACTTTTTAGCATGCTGTACCAAAAATAGGGTAGGATTTTTGTAACAGTGTAATCAATGTCAATGCAGTGTCTTCATTAAAACAACAAGGTATCAGTGTGACTGCTTGACTGTTTTTAGCATTGAGGTTATTCGGTACACTTTCAGGGGAAGCAACTCCACTGTTTGCATTTTTGCCTGTCTTTGAAATGGGGTTATGCAGCTCTTGAAGGAAAGAAGTTGCTTCATAGGACCCATTTAGGAAGGGCTGTTTCTTCTTGATATGCAAACAGGAAGCCATGAAAGTTGTTCCCCATAGTAAAAATGGTGGAAAACATGAAGGTGTAGCTCTTCCTGGACTTCAATTCAGGCGAGCTAAAAAGGCCTGCTCGCAGAGGGTCCTTTGATGTTTATTATAGAACAAACAAGTAATTCTATGGTAAGGTCTAGATAAAAAAATAGGCCAGATTTAATAAAACAGTTCACATTACTCTGCAGTGGTAAAGCTGTGAGTGTGAAGCTGAGCTATCTTCTGACTGCAGTTGTAAAATTAACAATTGTGATTTAATTTACCACCATTGTTTCCTATCATCTCCCACAGAGAAGAAGCTGGTTATGGCATTGATTGAGAATTAAACTCTCCAGGGGTGGAAATCTTAATTTTTTTTAATAGATTGAAGGATATTGGGGAATAGAGTCTGTATTGTCGTTACCTAAAGATTGGGGCAGCATGACTTTACTGTAATGATGCCAAACTTTTAAGGAGAGTATGTCGAAAAGTTGTCTCAGAATCGCAAATACAATTGCAAACAGTGTAGACCCTGATCAGACTGCTCTTTTGAGAGTAGTTTGGTACGGGTCTAAACTGTTTGCTCAGTGAACCTTATCCCAGTTGCGGCAGTATTTGAGAGTAAGAACAAGAGATTTGAAGGATGCTGGGAGATTACAGTCTTTATGTCTTTAAAATTGCAAACTTGGGGAGAAATTCCATAATTTTGATTGATTAAAATAATAGGGGGTTAAGATTTTCAAATTTAAACATGGTGAGGGATTTGATAAAGTGAATGATGTCTGTCATTGATTATTATGCTTATTAATTTAGCTGCTTGTTGGAAAAAAAGGGATGTCATGAAAAAAACTATCTTCATGTAGCGGTCCAGACAATGATGGTATTGCAAATAATTTTTAGATTATAAGGATCTGTCATGGGTGTGAGGTGTGGATAGAAAAATCCGTCACGAGGGTCACTGTTCGGCATCACGAGGCTTGCCGAGTGATGCTGAACAGTGATCCCGAGTGACGGATTTTTCTATCCGCACCTCACACCAATGATAGATACTTTTTCTTGCACACCACGTTTTGTTTTAACTTCAGAACCTCTTAAAATGCGTAATTCTAGTGCTTGAGAGGTTTAAATTTGATTTTGAAAGAAAGCGCCGCTTTCAACGACCGCCATTCGGCTCTTTACGTCAACGACTGGCGTGCATAAACTGACGTCATTTCTACCGTCTTCGTGACGTCATCATCTTAAATGCC
This sequence comes from Ctena decussata, assembly GCA_963989385.1. Classification (NCBI taxonomy): domain Eukaryota; kingdom Metazoa; phylum Mollusca; class Bivalvia; order Lucinida; family Lucinidae; genus Ctena; species Ctena decussata. Next base: position 78,251,984 of record OZ022504.1, read on the forward strand.
AGCGTCACTTGACGACGCAGGTACGTGAGCTCCTATACAACCAATGCATTGACAGCTCGTGATTTTTTTCCGGTCCTGGGTCAGAACACCAGGGTAAGATGAGATTTTCTATCCCAGGTGAAAAGAATGGCATTTTCTATCCGGTGTGCAAGAAAATATGAGCCGCGATACATGAAAACCAAAAATGTGGTTGTGCGCCCAGCGCAGACTCAGATCAGCCTGGGCATCCGCCCAGTCTGATCAGAGTCTTCGCTGTCCGCATGGAGGTAGCTTAGATCTTTAGCTACCTTTTAAGTGCTTAGCGAAAAGTCTGAGCAGACCAGTGGGATGACCAGACTGATCTGAGTTTGCGCTGGACGCACAACCACATTGTTGGTTTTGTCGTGTCGCGGCTCATATATGTTTGTATACTTTGTTTGTGCCATATTAGCGTGGCCTTCGGTAGCAATGTAAGTTATTGTTAAGCAACAGAAAAAATGATTCCAGAATTACCCTCAAAACAATTGCCATTAGAGATGAGACGTCAAAGTCTTTACCTTAAAATAGAGGTAAATATTTTCATGTGAGGGTCTGTCAAGCTCTTAATAATGAGTTGTGCTATAAAGAGGTTGAAGACTGCTTCAGTGTCTTAAACCATTTTGCAAAGAGGTCCTCTTTTAGTGTTTAAGTAATGTATCATGTTATAAAGAGGTTCTGCTTCAGTCTCTAAATAACTGTGGCCAGGGTCCATAAGAAAAGTATAGCATAATATAAGCTGGTATTATGTATATCAAGACTGAAACACAAGGGAATATAAGGGATCAGGCATTTGGGAGCCATGACATGATTATGTGTTATATCTGACTCAGCAATTATCTGGAGTTCAGCCATGTAATGAGGTCCACAACTCTTTCAAAACTTTTTATGGCTGTACAGAATCAGTGACCTATAAATACATATAATATATACTGAGGGAAATAAATTTAGCAATTTTTTACAAATCAGAGTATAATTCAGACTTTTTTAAAAAGTGCATGTATGGGAAACTGTTTCCACAGTGTAAGATATCATTTTGGGTACCAGAAACCCAAAAACTATGGTCGAAAGTTTATTTATAGAGCAGAATTGCGTCACATTTGTACCCGAGGGGTTTAACCCAAAAAATGCCATAATTCTTTTACGCAACTCATCTTTTTCAGGCGCTGTTTCATCTTCAAATCTTAACACCAGAGCCAATTTGTGGCGGTGTAGACATTTGTGAACAAGGACACAGTGTTGTGTGCTAAAAGATTGTTACCATGACAAACGTAAATGTGCTTATGACGCCGTCAAAATTGGCATTCACAAAGCAATGGAGACTGAGCAAAAGTCACCGTTAACGAATTGTTCCAAAATCTTAAACCAAACTGCAATGGCGTGGCCTCTAAATGACCAGAACACTTTCAAGCAATCTGTTGCTGTAAATTGGCGCTATTCCCGCAGATTTAACCACACCAGGTTCGACAGTTACGTCATTCTGAGGTCAGTTTTTAAAACCATCAAAGATCCTCTTGACATCAGCAATATTGAACTTAAAGTTTTTTCTTCTCTAAGTGCACATAATGATCATTCACTATCCACAGATTTTGTCAATTTCCGTCATAACGTAAATTTGACGCCTCCATTCAAATCTTGAAAGGTTCTGGTCGTTGCATTAAAACAAATGGATTACATGGGGTAATCTTTTTGCATGATAGTGTTCCCCAAGTTGACAGTAATAAAGCGCAATAAGATTCAAACCGAAACATCAATTGATAACGTTTAAAATAGCGGTTGAATTTTTCGACAAGTTAACGTCAAATTGTCGTGCCCCATTGCTGGCTTCTTATGCGTTTAATTGCAAACCCATTTACGGTTTTTAGCTCCAAGGTGAGCAATTGTGGTCGATATTTGTCCGTCGACCGTCCATCCGTCTGTCCGTACGTCGTCAACAATTTCTTCAAACGATATCTCCTCCTAGACCAGTAAGCCAATTTCAAAATAATTTCACACAAATGTTTCTTATATAGCCCTGAACCAAAATTGCTAAAATGGTTTGGCTCCGCTGAACAAAATGGCTCCAGAGCTAAAAATAGAAAAACCTTTAAACGACATCTTCTCTGAAGCCAATGGCTCGATTCAAATAAAATTCACAGAAATGTTTGACTTATGACCCTTAACTAGTCCAGCTCTGGACCGAAATTATTTCAGAAACAAAGTTTCTAATTTAGGTCCAGCACCTGTAAGTCTTCCTCAGTGTGGGTATTTCAGATGCTGATAAAATCATTTTGGCACATTGTAAACTGTGCATTAATCAATATATTATGTTTTCTTTTTGATAAAAAAAACAGCCTTTTTCTTCTTCTGACCTTCCCAAAGTGTCTTCATATATACTGGCGATTTTTCATTCGTAGCTGTGAGAATGTTTACGAAGACCGCCATGTTTGCTTAGGATTTTCCCAGTTGCCGGATGACGTCATTGGGTGATTAAAAATGGCAAGGATATAAAACCCAGTACCTTAGGAGATATGAGTGTCGCAATTACGTACATCTGTGAATATTGTTTGCAATACCTATACATGCATTTATTTTATGCCTTGGTGTCCAAATTTCATTTAAGCACGAGTCATTGTGCTTCTGTTAAAAGGCTAAGCACTCTTTTAGGTTTAACTAAGTACCGCAATAAAATTAACCATTATGAATGTTCAATTACTATGCGGACGCCGAATGTCCGAACACAATTTCACTTTTCATAAATGTTCGCGCACACAAGAAACAAAGGGAATGCTGTTTAATTAAGCTATCAATTTTATAATAGTCCATGTCAAAATGTAACATTGGTAAAAAAAGGTAAACCTAAACACTTTACAACATATGAAACAACTTTTGTGTGATTGAAGTCGCCGACAGACCTGCATACTTTCAACTACCATGAGAGAGGACGCGATTAAATGAAATCACGTGCTGTTATGCTTAAGTCTTCAGACAAATGCTGTAATCAGACTGCAAAAGAACGATCACAATATTATATATCCGTGCAACTTAATAAGAGTCTTTAAGATCCCAAGCGTTAACAGCGATATTTTCAAACTGCGAGGATGTTTTCTTAAGATGTTGCGATCGGAGCCGTGATTATTTACAAATGCGGTACTTCTTTGAAATTCTTAAAATTATCTGTACGATTTTAACATGAGCTGTGTATAAAAAATATAATATTTCTTGGGAAAATACGCATTTTCTTTGCAAAGGATAGGACCTATTATAGAACCAATATTTTACTGGTCTGGGCCTGCACAGCTAGACGTGTTTTGCTATGGCGCGATTTGTTCTCGTCTGCGTATATTTCACTTAATTTCAACAATTGAAACTATGGGAAATTAAAGGAGCCACTGCCTTTCTTCGACTCCATTTCAAATACCGATGACGGACGAGGCAATATTACTGTTAGCGAGTTGGTTATAAAAAACTCATAATTTTTGGTTCATTGAAATTAATATAAAAACATTTAATGCGTCGGAACAGTTGTGAAAGTTTGGGTAAGTAGGTATATGTGGCAGAAAATAACCTCGACATCATCACATTCTTTTGGCAACGTATATGTCCTTGCTAGTTTTCTCTTTGATCGATACGTCGGAGCATACTATTGATCGGTAAATTTCCTATGTACTCTGTTATTCTACACCAATTAAAAAAAAAAAATCAAAACACAAAAAAAACTAGAAATATAGTCAGGCAGACGTAAGGCGTAACTGGGAGCAGATATCAAACAACAGACTCACCCCCTCCCCCAACTAGAAACATAAGCAGACGTAAGGCGTAACTGGGAGCAGATATCAAACAACCGACTCCCACGACGCCCCCCCCCCCCCCCCCCCTCCAACCGCCACACACACACAAAGAAAAAAAAAGTAGAAATTAAACAAACAAAACAAAAGTAACAGTCTTCCTAGGATATGACACTTCCTTACTTTCTTTCCCACCCCTACCCCGCTCCCCTCCGATGTAATTTGTAATGAAAAAGCGTTTCTGCAGTGGAGCTATAAAATTAAGTTTTCCGACCACTCGGACTGGGCAAGCTCATTTTGATACAAACAGCACTGGATACCTGAAAAAAACCCACACGTTTCATGTTTAACAAGATTCAAAGATGTCTGTAAGGCCCAAACAGTCGTCGTATAAATATTCTGTTATCGTTTAAACCCAGAAGTTAGTCGCCTGGAGTACGCCTGTCTTTGCAATTCTGGTACTGGATTTTATCATTTGACAGATGGCGTCATCACGTGACCTCCACGAGCTCATTTACATATCCTGTCAACATGTCCGTTGAAATGCAATTTCTTTTCACCCCTCTTGAGGAAAATGCTTCAAGGCCAGCCCAATGTCTCTTAGAAAAGGTAAAACTGGTGGCAGTCATGATCCAAAATGGCCAAAGAACACAACCGTTAATGTTTTTTCCTAAGTGATTAAAAAATAATGATGTTATCAGTGTATAGAAATTCCCCGGTAGCATTTACCGACAAAAACCCAGCAGTAGCGAAATAGGTGAGGCCTGGGCCGTGAAAATTGAAACTTGTTTCTGGACATTTTCCGGCCCAGAGCTGGGCTAGACCCTTAACCAAAATTTGCTAAAATGGTTCCACTCTGCTGAACAAAATGGCCGCCAGAGCTAAAAGTAGAAAACCTTTAAACGACATCTCCTCTGAAGCCAATGGCTCGATTTCAAAATAATTTCAGAGAAATGTTTGACTCATGGCCCTGAACCAAATTGCTAAAATGGTTCTACTCCACTGAACAAAATGGCTGCCAGAGCTAAAAATAGAAATAAATCTTAGAATGACACAGAGGGCACAGTTTTAATCCAATCATTATGAAACTTTGTCAGAATGTTTATCTTAATAAAATCTAGACCAAGTTTGAAACTGGGTCATGTGGGGTCAAAAACTAGGTCACCAGGTCAAATCTTAGAAAAACCTTGTGTACACTTTAGAGGGCACAGTTTTGATCCAATCTTCATGAAACTTTGTCAGAATGTTTATCCTGATACAATCTAGGCCAAGTTTGAAACTGAGTCATGTGGGATCAAAAACTAGGTCACTAGGTCAAATCTCAGTAAAACCTTGTGTAGACTCTTGAGGGCACAGTTATATCCAATCTTCATGAAACTTTGTCAGAATGTTTATCCTTATACAATCTATTGAAACCGAGTCATGTGGGGTCAAAAACTAGGTCACTAGGTCAAATCTTAGAAAAACCTTGTGTACATTCTAGAGGGCACAGTTATGATCCAATCTTCATGAAACTTTGTCAGAATGCTTATCTTTATGAAGTTTAGACCCAATTTGAAACTGGGCCTTGTCAGGTCAAAACTAGGTCACTAGGTCAGATCTTAGAAAAACCATGTGAATGCTCTAGAGGGCACAGTTTTGTTCCAATCTTCATGAAACTTTGTCAAAATGTTTATATCCAAGAAATCTAGACCAAGGGTGCAACTGGGTCATTGTCAAAATGATTATCTTAATGAAATCTAGTCCAAGTTTGAAACTGGGTCTTGTGGTCAAAAACTAGGTCACTAAATCAAATCATATGGGGTCAAAAACTAGTTCACTAAATCAAATCATAGAAAAACCTTGTGTACACAATTGTGGCTTTATTTTGCATTGAACCTTCATGAAACTTTGTAAGAATGTTTATCTTTATGAAATGTAGGCCAAGTTTGAAACTGAATAATGTCTGATCAAAAATTAGATCGCCAGGTCAGATCTTAGAAAAACATTGTGTACACTCTAGAGGGCACAGTTTTGATCCAATCTTCTTGGATCTTGGTCAGAATATAGATAAGAAAGTGCAAAACTGTTCCAATTGAACCATCATCAAATAGATGATCTTCCATGTTGTTTCATCATAACTCAGGTGAGCGATTTAGGTCCATCATAGACCTCTTGTCTTGTTCAAGGTTCCAGTTAAAACCTTTCAAAAGCATTTTGACAATTTTCTTTGTTTAATTGTTTGTCAGCCCGCGCAAAGAGTGAATTCATCTAAAGTGACGTCAAACGTGCATTAAGTCACCTTTTTCGTCCAAGTTTGATATAATTACAATCTTCTAACTTAAACTAACAATATGCGATCAACAACCTGGGAATACTATCCCTAAAGAAAATTTCACAACCCTTTGGAAAAACTGCTAAATTTATTTCTCTCAGTATATATATATAGGTCACTGACAGAATGTAGAAATTAGCAAGACAAATATCGTTGCATAAATCTCTGTGACTGCCAGATTTTGTCGAGATCTGGAACTGTCAAATTTGGATGTTATTTTAGCATGACAAAGTGGGACAAGGCACTGCTGGTTCAGCATCCTCCGGTTCAGTCAATACTGCAATATTGTCCATGAGTTTTGTCCATACCATAATCACTACGCTAAGGATTTGGACATTCTAAACAGTTATGATGGAATTGTCCTCTAGCTTTTAAGAGGATTGTATTTTCAAGAGATATGTCTAGGAACTGTTGGCAGATTGACAAACAGTGCAGATCCTGATCAGACTGCTCCTTGGAGCAGTCTGATCTGGGTCTGGACTGTTGGCATAACTATGCTCCTGTGTCACAATATGTTGGGTCATTCTTAGACTAAGGATTGTAAATGATTGCTGTCAATAATTAATGTACTTGGGTGCAGAGAATGTGACCAAACTTAAGTTATCACACTAATTAACCAATCATTTTTGCCTTCAAATGGGAATAACATTGTAAGAGCTTGCACCAGATTGCAGATTCTTCAATTGACAGTCCTGACCTTACTCAATTTTTCAGAGTTTATTGCTCAATCTGAATCATTAATGTGGTTTTATGAATTTGACATTGTACAAATGTATTTATGAGTTGCAGTCAGTGCAGACAAATTAGCCTTGGAAAGGAATTCCAAATAAGAATCATACTGAACCGATTTCATTTGTGACATTGTCACAAATGACATCGGTTCAGTGTGATCTTTCTAGACAAGATTATCAAAATTAAGTTTTCAGAATTACAAATTTTATAGATATATTGTGCAGTTTGTACAGTTAGTTTCTGATGATATGTTCTGAAAAGTTGAGAAAATTGATTGGCATGCAATCTTGATGTAATCCAATTTCAAAATACACTAGGGACCGGACTGGACCTTCATTATTATATCAGCAGCTGATCCCAAAGATTCTGCTGTGAGCAAACTGGTGGGCCCTTGTTATAATGAAGGCATTCTGTTCCAAAGATTTTGCTTGCGCTGGTTAGAAATAGTTCCTTACAGGATTAACTTTAGCTTTGTCATGTAATTCACTTCTTCTTAGAAATGTAAATGCACTGAGTGGGCATAAGATTGCTTCTCTTGCACCTTCCTACCATGCTGTCATCTGAGCAGCCCTTCTGTATAGCAAGAGGCTTCATATTGACAGCTTTTCTACCAAAAGAAGCTATAATATTTGATATTTTGCCAAAGCAAATAAGCCTTGGCTGCTGTCTGCCTTGATTTGATATGACTGAGGATTATATTTTGATGTGTATATTCTTTGAGATAAATGAGGGTGACAAGGGCATACTTGAAAAATTGCTCAAATATTTGAAGTGCCTCACCATATAAGTCTATCTCACAGAAGTGAAATTGGTTTCCACCAAATGGCAATTTTTCTTTGTCGAAAATACATTAAGGATTGCTATCTGTAAGTATAAGGGTACTTCTTTTAATGAGTACAGTTGCAAATATGACAAAATTAATTAATGATCTGATCGAACAATTTGAGTGAATTGACAACCTGCAAATGGTTGTGTGTAGGAATAAAGTGGCAGAGTTTTTGCTATAATTGCATTATCAGCAGTTTTGTTGTTTATCCAGTTAACCCATTCTATTCGGAATACCCCTTTAGGGGTATCTGGGCAAACAGTTCGGATCCAGATCAGGCCCCACAAATGTGGGGCCTGATCTGAGATCCAAACTGTTTGCTGACTAGACATCGTTTCTACAAGAGTTGGTTAGACCAATATTGTCAAAAATTCTTGATTTTTGATGCAGACGACAATTTCAGCAGACGACAAAAATACCCAGAATGCATTGGGTTAAACTTGTTGCAGTTACACCAAGTAAAGCTGTCACAAAAAACATGATCTGCGCTTAGCAACCATTTATAGTTGATACTTATCAAACAAACCATTGCATATCTCAAAAGCTGACACTAAAATCTCCATTAATGGATTTCAAACTCAGATGCGCGTGTGAGTGGTGGGCTACATACCATTCCATGGTTAAAATACAGCTGAAAAGGCCATAAAATCATAGGTCAGTCATTCATCTGTACCTTGCGATACATTCTGCTACCTTGTGATACCATATATGCGATTCTGCAGTATTTCATATGACTGCTCACAACATATATGCGAATAGGTTATGACCCCTTGTGACATCTATAAGAACAGCATTCACCCCATCTATGGGAACAGTTGCATAAAGGTCAAGCTGCATTGTGCTTAACTAATGGCTGTACTTCCATGCTAAAAGCAATTAAATACTAGATATTCTACACCCATGGGCGTAGACAATAACCTGAAGGCAAATGTGACTTTAGCCTCCCCTCTGGCAGCCTGTCCACATACGCTCTCTGGTTAGACAAGGGGCCGTATTCATAAAACAACTTAAGTCTTTGCTATGCTGTTGCTAAGGCTAAATTTCTTAGAAGGAGATTCCCTACAACTATGAAATTTGCTCTGGAGGAACAGTCTTACAAAGACTGTTCCTCCAGAACAAATTTCATAGTTGTATGGAATCTCCTTTATAGATATTTAGCCTTAGCAACAGCATAGCAACGACTTATGTGGCTTTATGAATACGGCCCAAGATGTATGCCATGCCAGATGGGTTTTCATCCAGTGGAAGTTGAGAACTAGAAAGTACTGAAAGCACTGATATTTGTCCAAAACATCTTAAGACATGTTTCCATCAGAAAATGTCAAATTGCATTTATGAATTTAAATATGGCCAGTGAAAATTTAACAAGCCATAACAAAATTCAAATTGGATTGACTTTGGGATGAATTCCTATTGTATCTGATTTTGCCAAGTCCATTGATGATACTTAATCAATAAAAGGGTATATTCTCTTCTTTTAAGATTAAATGATACATAAAAAATGTATGGTAATATTTATTGATAGACATGAAAGGCCAAGTAGAATGTAAGCTGTTTGGAATTTTGAATATTAACAAAGTTTATTCTGTGAATGAACAAAATGGTTTAAATTGCTTTTTCAAGCATATTTCAGGATCTGTTGAATACTGTAGGGAATGGTTTTGCTATTGAGATGATGGGAATGGACTTGACAGTCTGGGCCCATTTAATTATTGAAAGCATCCGTTAGTTTAACAAAGTCATTAATTTGTTAAGTTTTCTAGTACACATAAAATCACATATGTTTATATTTTTGCAGAAAAATTATGAGGTTTTGCGCTGCAAAAGCTCCTCACTATTTTTCGGCAAAAAATGGCAATGTTTTGGTATACAGTATGTTTGAAAATTTAATGTCTTGTTAACTAACGACATTGTTAATATTGAACAATTTGCCCATGTTTAATATTTCCATTTTCATAGGTAAGCTAATGCCAACAACCTATCGGGATGCTGGAAAGCCATTGCTACCACAGTAAAAGTGGTGTTATTATTTCTCCAGAGGAGGACAATCTTGCTGCCCTCATTTAGGACTCCTTCCCCCTTCCATCATCTCTTATGTCCTGATAATTGACACTTCTCCATTGAAGGTAAACCATTGCGTGTTGACCTTGACTAAAAGGGGCTACTGGGGCTGTATTATAAGTTATCTGATACAGTTAGTATGCTGACAGATTTGAAAAAAGTAGCCTTATATTGATATTATGAATTTCCAACTTCAAAACTAATATTGCAGTTAAACTGAAATGCTACATGTCAGCTCTGTGCATAATATCAGGATTGCCTGAAGTGACTTAAACAATCCAAAACCATCAATATTTATGTTTAGCTAGATGAATTTTAAGACCATTTTAAACCTGGGTGTCCAGATGTAAATAAAATCAAGTGTCTGACACACAGTAGCTGCTGCCAGACACTTTTTTCTCTCTCTCCATGCTTACTGTAAATTATATTTGACATGAAGCAGGTGCTTGGTAAATTGATGTTAAATTGAACTTCCTGGCAAGAAAAGGTGTCATGTGCACTTGTGCAAACAGGGACAACTCAGATCAGACTGCACAGAATGTGCAGTCTGATCAGACTCTTCCCTGTTCTCATCAACAACAGGCTGTTAGTACTTGCAAAATTGCAGAATCAAACACAGTGATTGGCCAATGGATCAGAGTTTAGACTTATTGTGCACGTGGTAAGGCCTTTTTGCACGTGGTAAGGCAATTGATACTGAATCTGCAGCACATGCAGAGCTGTAGTAAAATACAGTCTGATTACCTAATCAGTTATAATTACATTGACAGGGTTCATTTTAATTCTTCTTTACTGTACCCTGGTAATGCACTGAAAGTCTAGACTATCTGTTATTTCAAAATATTTTGAATGCTTGGAGCAGGCCCACTGTCATAAAAGATTCTTTGTGCATTTGGCTGTATCTCAAGATGTAAATCACAACAGAATTCAGTATTATAAGCAAAATTTTTAAAAGAAAAAAAAAGAGCCTAGTAATGACAAAAAGTCTAAAGACATTTGCAAAGATACCCTGTGAGCATCAAGCAGTCAGGGAAGATAACTCATATGAGCTAAGACATGACAAAACCAACAATGAGGTTGTGCGCCCAGTGCAGACTCAGATCAACCTGGGAATCATGTGTTAAGTGCTCAAATGTAGTTAAGGGTCTAAACTATCACCATGCGGACAGCGAAGACTCTGCTCAGACTGGGCGGATGCCCAGGCTGATCTGAGTCTGTGCTGGGTGCACAACCACATTGTTGGTTTTGTCGTGTCGCGGCTCAATTATTTTATCAGTGGATGACTGAGGAGTTCATAGATAAAAAATTTCTTAGGAATAAATCTGTTTGGTTCTGTTCCATCTCTTATAAAATTTTCAGCCTGACTTGTGTCATCAATTTCTATTCTTGCGGGTGTGCCAGGAAATTAACCATCTTTTTCATTTGAATTCTTTGGCTCATTATGACTTATTACCACTCCATTATTCTTGGAAAACAATTTCAGGTAAAAACTGAAGAAAAACTGACAAAAAAACTTGTGAATCCAGGTGTTTCCAAAGAATTTAAATCTGTTACCGCAGTAACCTTAATCATGGGAACACTTTCACCAATTGCTGTCTTTGTCCTTAAATTGAATAAGTTGACCTGACATATCCAAAATTGTGTCAAACATTGCTGGCAGTATACTATACAGCAAAAAGAGCAGACCCAGTTCAGACTGCTCCTTAGGAGCAGTCTGATCTTGGTCTGCACTGTTTGTTTCAGCCTTTAGGGTTGAAACATTATTGTTGGAGTCAGTCTCTCTTACATACTTCAGTGAATCAGAAAGGTATTATAATGATTATGGGGTGTTAATCCTACTTCAAACTAATTACATAAGTCAGAGACTATAAGTTGAATTACAAGATTCTTTGGCAAACCTTCAGTGAAAGTGTGAGAACAGACAATCTTGAAGTGAATTGAAGAAAGAAAAAGTTTCCAGAGCCAAAAAGCAAATTCCTTATGCCATGTCTGATCCAGGATTTAAATATGAATTACTTAAATAAGGAAACCACTTAGAAACTTTTCATTAACTCTTTAAGCCCCAGTGACGCAATTAGCAAAATTTGCAAACAGCGTAGATCCTGATGAGGCGGCTCATAATGAGCCGCCTCATCTAGATCTACAGTGTTTGCCCTCTAGTCTTTGAATTCTCAATATAAAAAGTCTTGGACAAGGCATTTTTTTAATTTTTGCAGACGTAAATTTTGTCGTCTGCTTTTTGGTAGTGAAAGAGTTAAAAGTAGTTATTATAGGTACACTGCAAGCTCCATCTGCCAGTTGCTTAATAACTCCTCTGCTGTAGGATCATCTTAAGTCTACAAGACAAATTGCTTATAGGTCCTTGGAACAAAGTTCACAGACCTCATTGAACTGTTCATGCGCTGTTGCTGCTGATGTTGGTGTCACAAGAGGGCCAGGCCGGGCCAGGTAGCGCAATCGGTAGAGCACCTGACTCGTAAGTCAGAGGTCCTGGGTTCGAATCCCGGTCTGGCCACATACTTTCGTTTCTCCTTCGGCTGATTCAAGAAGGGCAGTTGTCAGTTACTGGCGAAAGTATGTGCACTTAGTACTGGTTAACCGCTTAGGAGGTCTAAGCCTGCCCAGGAATAGTGTGGTTAGGTTAACTGACCGTCCCGACATGACCTTAGTTGTTTACCGTGGACGTTAAGCATCAAATCAACCAACCAACCACAAGAGGGCCAAGGTCACTGATTTTGAACTTTGGTTTAAAACTAAAACATATTTGTTAAAAAAAAGAGACTCCTGTCTTAAAAACAAGAAGCTTTGCAGCATAAAGTTTTATTTGGGTGATACATACACTAGTACAAATCCCACTCTTGTTGAGGTTAATTTGTCATGGTAACGGACTACCAGCTTTTGGATTGAAGTTTTAATAATTATGATCATGTAATATAATATAACTTATGATGAAGGGGTTTTGAAAAGCATCATCAAAATCCCTCCTATTCTAAGTCCTCATTAATGGTTGGATCAGACTGACAGACCCTCAGGACATCATTAATCCCTGTCAAGATGAGCTGCCATTTTCCCAGGCCCTTTAGTTAGACACCACTTCAGACTCATTGTGGCAACATTGGTGTCCACTTGATGTTCTGAACCTCTTCTGAAGAGACTATTATACTGTCTATCAGTTTCTGTGACCTTCATGAAGATTTTCCTTTCACTTTTTGGGATCACAAACCCCTGCCCATTAGGTCTTTATCATGACCATCCTTTCACTAACAAGCTGCTCTAATGAGTTTTATTGCATTTATTCTGCATTCATTACATAGTTACAGTTTCTTGGAGACACCATTGTGGTTCACTGTGATAGTTCTGTGTCAGCAGTTGCTTCACCCATGTTCACCCCTCCATTTCTGGAAACCCATAAAAGGGACATTGTCAAACAGAGCAGACTCAGATCAGATGCCACAAATGTGGCATCTGATCAGTGTCTACACTATTTGCCTTAGATATTCTAGTTCTTTTCTTTCCCACATAACCCTGCAGTGAAGGCAGGTAACGCATGTTTTAAAATACATACTTAGGGTTACAATACCACAACTTCTCAAATGTTATAGGTCAGTGCCCCTTAACTATTTTTTCATGATCAGACAAAAAGAAATGTTGATTAATGAAATAATAACAAGTTTCCACATAGACCAACAAAATAATAACAAGTTTCCAAGTAGACCCTGTCAGTAGCACTGTTGCTGTTTGTTATTTTAAGACTTTCTTTAACCTATTTGTGACAGTCTCATCCAAAAAAACTCATTATCAAAACAGATAAGGTTTTTTGCAAATACGGCAAAAAGAGAAATAAAAACAAAACCAGGTATAATACTAACAAAAACAGAGCCCAACTCTTGTTTCAAAATTCTCAGTATGTTATTTTCGTCTCAGTAAGATTCCAGTATTAAAGAAGTATTTGATATGTTCATGTTGTAGGGGGAAGAATGTTGTTTAGAATGTGCCACTGATTGTGTTGCAACATGGAAAATGCTACCATAACCTTGTTGATTTGAAAGCAAAAGAGAACTAGTATAGACAGTGACATAGAGTTACGGGATATTATTTGCAGCAACCAGTGTTTACTGAGTGTGCAAAGTTTTTCATCAACAGACTTTCAGTATGCACCAACATGACCGTAGATGCATTGTACTGGTTTATGCCTTTTCTGTTTGCTATAAGGCATCATGTAGGTATATTCTGATATGGCTTGATTATTTTTCTACCAGGTGTTAAATCTTATAGACTGATACTGCTGAGGGTAACATATTCTACAAGGATCATGCTAAGTAAGTAAGTAAGTAAGTAAAGACTTTATTTATCGAGGGTTACAACATTTAGCGCATACATAAATACATGTAATAGCTAATCTTCCATGAGGCCCTCCATATATACATATATACAAAAATAAACAATTAAACAGAAATTAAATTATTGTCATTATGTGTCTACTTGAGCTCTGAATTTGTGAAACCTTCCATTGCACACAGTAGCCATGTTTCTCCCATTAGATAGATACATTATCAGAACAAAACGCAAGAGATCCATGATACAGTGCACATGAAAAGGTATGCAACAACTGAAGTAGAAGAAATGACCCGACCTCAAATAAACACTTAACCACAAAAATATCAAACAGACAAGTAAAGCTGGGATGCTGAAACTTAGAAGGTTCAACTAAACTTAGAAATATAACATGCAATGGCAAAACAACAATAAGAAAACATTTATGAAATTGTGAAATGACAAATCTTCACATCAGTAAAGGTTGCTTTTTTCTATATTTGCTATGTAGATCTTTGAGAAATGAAATAATATTTTTTTTTTCTTTTTTTTTTTTTTTTTGTTAGTATTTCATTTTCCACAATTGATAAACTTCTGAACTCTCAATGGTACCTGTGTCACATCCTCTTAGTTGAGGCTAGGATGACCTCAGTCTATACAACATATATATATATATAGTATAGACATAAAAGGATGGGAAAAAGATTATATATGTATATATAAAGACATGCAACAACTAATGTACATACACAACAGTTTAGAAAGTAAAAAGAAGGAAAGAAAAAAAAAAAAAAAAAAAAAAAAAAATTATGCAAATTATAAACATAGATTATGTAATTACACTCTCAAAACACCACCTGACAGAATTTTCAAGAAAGTATTTATGAACAGCTAAAAAAAAAAAATATATATATATATATATATATATATATACAGTTGCACATGTTGTATGTTTGAATTCTTGATTCAGTTTACAAGCCATTTTAAACACCTGTTATGAAATGTATCAATAGTCTGGGCATTTTTAACTTCTGTTGGTAGACTATTCCATACCAGACACCCAGAGTATCTCAAACTCTGCTTGAAGTATTCTGTTCTAGGCTTGGGTGGGATAAAACAGCCAGCAGAAGATGATCTAAGATGTATACTGGTATTTATATCATTCCGCAGAGTGAAATTTTCAGAGATATACCCTGGAGCTGTGTTATTATAGACTTTAAACATAAATTTAGCTTTTCTTAGATAAAGCCTATCATATATAGACATAACCTTCAAAGATTTCATAGCCTCTCTGGAATCATCTACATTGTAATCAAGGATTATCCTACATGCACGTTTTTGTAATTTTAATATCTTGAGTTTATTGGACTCAGACGAACTTCCCCATACAATATTGCAAAAGTCAATATGCGGTTGTATGTATGACTTGTAAAATTGAACTCTATGAGCTTGCGACAAGAATTTTTTAATTTTTGATAGAAGCCAAGTATTCGAGGCAATTTTTTTGGTTACATGTTTGATGTGATCAGACCAAGTCAAATTATTGTCAACAAACACACCTAAAATTTTATCATTTGAAATCATATTAAGAGATTCATCATTGAATTTAAGATCAAGATTATCAGTATTGAGCCTCTGTCGCTTCTGTTTTGTTGTTACAAGCATAACTTTTGTTTTTGATGAATTCAGAATCATACCATTACTTTTACACCAGATGTGTAGATTGTTCAAAGCAGACTGAAGATTATTCTCTATTTGTTCAATGGAATCCTGAACATCATACAAAGTTGTGTCATCGGCGTAAAGATCAGTAAACACATTGCCAGTATATAAAGGCAGATCATTGATAAAAAGCAGAAATAAAAGTGGTCCTAAAATAGATCCTTGTGGGATACCATATGAAATATGCTTAAAATCTGACATACTGTTATGAACTGACACCATCTGCTTTCTGTTAGTAAGGTAAGTATTAAACCACAATAAAGCTTCATCTTTTATGCCATATATTTCCAGTTTATTCATAAGAATTTGGTGGTCCACGAGGTCAAAAGCTTTCTTAAAATCAACTAATACAATGCCAGCCATTTTACCATTATCTATAGCATTCAACCATATATCTACCATATTTACAAGGGCTGTTTCACATGAATGTTGTGTTCGGAAACCTGACTGAGTTTTATGTAGTAAATTATTTCTATGTAAAAAGTCCATGAGACTCTCATGAATATGCTTTTCCAGTACTTTAGACAAGACAGGCAAAATTGAAATGGGACGATATGCTGTGTTTTGATTGGCTCCTAATGATTTTATCAGGTGTTATTATTGACCACTAACTACCTGCAGATAAGATCCAGCCATGGTAAAGCTAATATTAAAATCTAGTTTTCTTTCCTAGCAAATTGATGAAAAGTTAAATACCTGTATGTTAGTCTTTATGTTGGGAAGCTGAATTTTGGTAATTGTTTTTCTGACAGGGCATTTGACCTGAGCTGAGACTGAAAATTGTACTGGGATATTGTGCGAGTTTCAGGTTGGGATCGGTTCGAAGGCTGGGTAGGGTAAGGGTGGCCAGATATGTTTATTATGGTCAAACTTACAGCTTGTTTTATTAGTCTGCAATCAGCCACTGCATACCACCATACAAATTCACACAGAATCATACAAGCATGCTGTTGCAGGTTTTCCAGTGGCACCACTGTTGTTGTTGAGTGTTTGAGAGTTGTGGCCCTTGAACCTCTTGTTTAGTTAGTTTTCTGCCAATGTAGGCCTCCAAGGGTTACTTGATTGATTTAGCTGACACAATGTGTTTAAACAGACTGCCCATCTTGAGATTGGAAGCTTCACTGTCCTGGTTATAAATGAGGCGGCCATGATTGATGGGAAAGGGCAATTCTGCAGTTATTTACAAGCTGGATGAAATTATGGATTACTGCTAATCAAACTTGTAGGCTCCACTGGTGTATGAAATAAGACAAAATCAGCACTTCTTAAATAGCTGGAGACACTGAAAAGAAGACAAAATTTCTGAGATAAATAGAGCCCAAGTAAAACATGTTTTGGATGGAAATTTTAATGGTTGTCTATTTTTCCATAAAACATGTCGTGAAATATCATTAGAACTGCCTCAAGTAAGGCAGTTCTAATGATATTTCACGATAAGGGTTTTTGTGGAAAGATAAGAAAAAAGGTCAGTTTTTCCCCCTGAAAATTTTGTTTTTATCTTGAGCTCAGTTGTAATTATGAAGGAAAAGGTTGTTGGTTGCAGTGGACTGTGAAATAAGAAGAAATCAGTTTGTCTGAAATTGCTAAGAAAATATGTCATTAGCTTTAAGTTATATAGATTTGCTGATTCTTATATTTTCCAAACACCCAAAATGTCAGAGGCTATCTGGGTGTGAAAGTTTCATACAGAGATGATAGAAATTCCAATCTGATTCCAGTTTTTGAAGATGCTATTCAGATAGTGACATAATGGGTGTAAAGATTTTGAAAATGGGTTCCCCGCAGAGCTAAAAATTGAATTCTATTCACTGTAAAAACTGACTGGACTTTCATATTAGATTGCAGACTGTAGAAAGAAGAATGATTATGTATGCCTTACAAATGACTCAGATGCATATATGAAATGTAGTATGGTTAGGCAATGGGATAAGTGGGCTAAACCCTGGCGTGCTGAGCTTGATTCTCTGTGCAGGCAGTATTCTTTTCAACCATACATGTATATACACTGTTAGTTCATTGCACGCAGCCTTTCATTATCAACCTATCATCCTGATGTGACTGAAGTATAGGGTTGAGTCGGGTAACTTCGGACAGTGGGTAAATTCGGACATACAATTGCAAACAGTGAAAATCCAAATGAGCTGGCTCATAATGAGCTGTCTCATCAGGATTTTCACTGTTTGCACAGTTAGTTTGTTTTAATTCCAAACAACTGACATATAAAAGGAAACAATGTCACTGTCCGAATTTACCCGCTCTCAGAATTTACCTGACTTGACCCTACTGTAAAATAGGATGTAAAATTGCAATCCATCCATCCATACAGATATTTATCCAGCAAAAGTTGTGACTATAAGCTTGAAGGACATCCTTGGCATGACAGTTGTAGTGAAAATTGTTTTCAGTGAAGGCAGGGCATTGAAGAATTAATTGAGATTTATCAAGACAATAATAAAGATATCATGAAGAGCTCTTATTTGACAAGGCCAGACTATTGCTCAAATATTCTGGAAGGGCCTGAGTGTCAGAAAAGGACATCTTCACTATCTGACAAAAGTCAGTATTTGAAATAAAAACTAGAGAATGGTTTTGATTTCAAATATATACCAGAGCTACATGAAGTTTTGTCTGTTTTATTGTGTTAGTGTATCATATAACACAACCATGTGGTGGGGTAATCCATCACTGTCTCCATGTATAAAGAGGTTAAACTGTCCCTGTGGGTTTGACCGATGGTGGGACAACTTGATACCATATGATCCTGTGAGAAATCTCGTGGTTAATAAGGTTAAAGAAACATTGTTAAGCCTCTTGATCCACTACTATGTGGTTTGATGATAAAGAGATGCCATTTTCAGGGGAATGGATACAGTTTTAGGAGAAACAACTCGGCCAATTACACTTTTGCCTCCCTTTTTAAATGGGTCAACTCTTAAAGGAAAGAATTAAGCGTAGACCCAATACGATCTGGTATAGTTAAAATCTGTAATGGAAAGAATTAAGAGTTGGAAGGTTTGTTGTCCAGTTGTTACTAAAGTTGTTCCCCTTTGTAAAAGTGTTAGAAAAATATGCAGGTGTACTGTGAACAACAGGCAAAAAATTAAATGAAACAATTAAACAGGTAGTTACTAAAGTTATTTATTGAAGTTGTTCCCCTTTGTAAAAGTGGTAGGAAACTATGTAAATTAAAACTTTTACAACAGAAAAACAATTAAATGAAACAGCTAATCAGGTAGTTATGAAAGTTAGTTACTAAAGTTGTTCCCCTTTGTAAAAGTGGTAGAAAAATATGCAAAATTTAATGAAAACTTTTACAACAGAAAAACAATTAAATGAAACAGCTAATCAGGTAGTTATGAAAGTTAGTTACTAAAACTGTTCCCCTTTGTAAAAGTGGTAGAAAAATATGCAAAATGTAATGAAAACTTATAACAGAAAACAATTAAACAGGTAGTTACTAAAGTTAGTTACTAAAGTTCTTCCCCTTTGTAAAAGTGGTAGAAAAATTTGCGGGTGGGTGTACTGTGAAAAATGGAAATTTCTACAATAGACAAACAATTAAATGATGGGAGTTTCTCCATCGTTTTCATGTTACTGTTCATTTAGTTCTAGACTGACAAGCTATCAATGTTTTTTTCACTGATTTGATTCATCAATCTTTTTCATTATTATCAATGATTGTACAGCTGTCTGTTACTTAGTTTCAAGCCAGACCTACACCCTAGGACTAGATTATCTAAGATTTTCATAATTTGGCAACCATTTGATGTTGGGAGATGTAAAGTGGAAGTAATAAGTTTCAAAGTCATTTGAGTTACGATTTTGCTTTGATGCACCAAGGTTGTGGTGATTCTTCCCTGATATTATCTGTTTTCTGTTTAATTATATTACTTTTCCTCATAAATATTTGAGAAAGGCATGAAATCATGATTTTCAGCTGCAGATAAGTCTCTATAAAACTATTTGACTGACAATTTAAGACCTTGAAAAAACACCTATGCTTCATTGGGATGAAACTTTGGAAATAAGGCATTTTAGCCTCAGAATAAAATAGCATGCAACATGTTCCTGCTGGGGACAGAAGAAGGCAACACAGGAGCATGGAAGCTGTTTTTGGTGTAGATCCCATCAGCATTGGTTCATTGTCTGCACCATATTTCCTACAGGGAATAACGGAAATTTGGTTGAACTTGTAGAGGTACATTATCAGGAGCTGGGAAAAAGATGATAATGCTTTGGTGACCTGGACCTAATTTTCAAAGTCACAGGGGAACTTAGCAGAAGAGGTTGCTGGATCTGGGCCAAATTTAAACAAAAGTAGTATTGGAAGAGGGTGTCAAGTTGATAAAATTTTATTGACCTTGACCATATTTTCAGTGTCATGTTAGGTTGTAGTATGTCAAAAAATGGCTTGTCCACATCCTAGCTTTCAGTATGTCAAAAAATGACTTGTCCACACCCTATCTCCTGAACCAGATGATGGAGTTTTAACAAACTTGCATGAAATCATTAAAGAGAAGACTGAGCTGAGTTCAATAATGTTTTGGTGACCTTGATATAATCTTCAAGGTCACAGGAGGTCTTAGGGTGCAGTATGTTTAGAAATAGCTAGTCTGCGCTCTATCTCCTGAATCAAATGTTGGATTTGTTAAGGATTCAAATAACAAAATTCCCCCTGTCCCCACACTATCAGTTAGGTTGTCACAAGCCTTGCAGACATCCAAAGAGCTGATTGGGTTTGGTGACCTTGACTCCTGTTTCCAGGTAACAGGAAGAATATTTCTGAAAATGAAATATCTTTGAACCAATGGATGCAGCTGGACCAAACTTATTTGGATATGTTACTGGGACAAGCCAAAGGACAGTTTGCTTTTGTTGACCTTGACCCCATCATCAAGGTCACTTGAAGATGCCCTGAAAATAACGATATATCTTGAATCAGCCAATGGATTTTTACCAGACTGTACCCAAACAAGCCAAAGGGATGGTTAGGTCTTGATGACTTAGTTTGGTTACAGGAGGGCTTTTCCCTATGTGGAATGTGTTGATGGAGGGAGGGAGGTAGGGGAGGGGCATTAATTAGCCTTTGTAATACAAATATTGATGTGTACTTGGTCCAACTGTATTTTATTGTTGCAGTTGCTGATGATGAGCTGTTGAAAGGTATCACAAAAATTAGGAGTTCATTTTACTGGAAGGTATGTTAACTATGTAGCAGAAACCTTAATAGTGACAAATGGCTTCTTGATGAAAGATTTAAAAGTTTTCTGCATGTGTCTGCTGACATTTAGTTTAAACAGAAACTAATCTCCTAGGTTGATCTTAGTACTAGGAGTTTTGATTATAAATTTTAGACACAGTCAACTCTTTAAGTCAGAGTTTATCCCAAACTACTGATATCTCTAAAGTTTCTGGTCCCAGAAAATTTGAGATAACAGTTGTTTGAGATAAAAGGTTGAAAAAGAAAAAATAATGTATCCAAACAAGTAGCTTATGGGTAATATGCTCTTGATCCAAACTATAGTCTTAAAATTGATGAAAGAGGGTACTTGCCATCTGTATTTTGTATACCTCAGTTAATACTTCCATTATGGGGGCTTCATTAGAACTGCCTTGCTTTGTTAGGCATGTCTATATAATATATAGAGTACGCACAACATGTTTTGTGGAAAAAGAATTATCCCAGAATTCTGTTCAAAAGCAACCACACCTTATCTGAAGTGCTTTCTACGGTCTGTTCACAACAACAACAGCATCAACAAACCCTGCAGACATCGAAATTTTTCAAGTCTGTAGACACTGAAACTATTGAAGTTACTTGGAACTCAATTCGTCAGAACAAATAGAATCTTATCATGTGTCACAAAGCTGATATGTTTTGAAGATTATTCTGTCATCATTATTTTAATGATTCCTGTGTTTGGGTGATCTGCCATGTCACTGTTTCCTATATGTATAAACATAGATATGAGATAGTGACAATCTTGTTTCCTGGTTTGACTTTGTTGGGCAAATTATCCTGTATTTTTATCATCATTAAAATAACGTAATGAGCTAAAGTCCTGCATACCATGAAGTCCTGTTATTTAGCCCATGGCACCTAGCCATCTTGCATATTTATGCTTGAACACTATTCTAGTTTGCTGTCCAAAATCTTTCTTTTGCTAGTGTGCATATTGACCATTGATATGTTCAGCCAGACTTGTGTGGACATTAGACTAAAATGCAGATATTGACCATAGCTGTCTACCGGTAGTATACTTTTGGTTCTTGAGTAGAATCAGACATCCTGTAAGCCATAAGCTCTTTGCTTCAATCTGTGAGACTGGATCAGTTTTAAAGTAAGATGCAATAAAATTTAGACTATGAAAACAGAAAATGAGTGAGATGTAAGAATCTTACAGGAAGTGGTGTCAAGAAAGGCAAAATTAAGTGAGATAAACTTGGCTTGTATGTGGAGCATATTACAGTTACTATTGCAGAATAAAGGGCATAGTTTAAAATCTGGATAGAAATGGACTGGAATGGGATAAATAGAGATGAAATTAATGGTATTGGAATTGATGGGATTAATCTACATGCCATTAGCTGCAATTTACTTCCAGAGCCTGGAATGGTACTCTTACAGGAGAGAATTTGCTCCCATGAAAGTGCCATCCCAAGTCCATGGTAAAAAGATTATCTCTGCCATTCCTTTCAACTCCATTCAACTCCATATTTTAAACAATGCCAAATAGAAAAAGTGGCTCCATCTCTAAACCTGCTGACAAGATTATCTTTACTGATCACCACGGGCCATTACAACAGGCAGATAAAAGACAACAGACAGATAAAACAGAAGCTCAAATAGTCTGTAGCCTTGGAAATTATACCTTTCAATCAAAGCAAACTGCAAAAACCCTGACCAGACTGCATTCATGCAGTCTGGTCTGGGGTTTTGCTGTTTACATGCCCTGTCTTTTTGCTGTTGTAGAAATTATGTGGGTACCATGAAGACTGGTTTGATCTTCGGACTGGTATCTTAGTAGTCAGACTGGTTTCTAAAGTCATGCTAAGGTAGCATTTTCCTTGATTTAGCTCACAGAATCAGAGAAAAAATTCAGCAGCAGAAAGTCTGTGGTCTGCATACAATCTATTAACCTGCAGAGCTGTAACTGGAAAATTGTTTTGTAATTTTGAAAACAGTGTTAGATGGATTTGTGAAAAATTGCTTTTGAAAGAATAACAGGTAGGCCTGTTAATTTTGCACTTCAAAGATTCATTAAGTTTTCAAACATTCAGGGGAGCTTGTGCCAGTTGTTTTGCTTTGTTTTCCACTTGGAAAAAAATTGCATTGTGAAAATTTGGCATGTTACAAAGTGACAACCATTGTCAAAATTTTCACTTGATTTGAAAGAACATGAGAGCAGCATGGAAAATTGGTGAAAACTTGACCCAAAAATGGCACATTTTCATTTTAGTATCTGAATTAAAATTTGTGCTTTTATAGTATGAATATGACTAGGTCTCCAAGTGGCTAAACCAAAGACATGCAGATCTAGGAAGCCCCAGCCATCTTATTCCTTGTTGAGGCAAAGCTTGCAAATGGTGATTAATGCACCATCCAGTTGGAGCTGTAATGTAATAGAAAAAAGAATTATGATTTATATTAGTCAGCTGTCTAGCGACTGACCAGGGGGCTGCTTGACCAACTGACCAGAAGAAATGACCACTTGAGCAATTAATGAGAGAAACTGTTCCCAATAAATCAGGCTCTTAGCTGTTTTAATGGTCAATTGCCTTTCTAATAACCTCATTTTTAAAAGCTTTCCTTGTTTCTGAAAATCTGCTCTGTTTTGGCTCTTTTATGGCATTCTTTGTTTTTCTGGCTCCAAGTAGCAACATTGGCTATTAATGTTTTGTTCAAATTCGCGGCATCTGTAGGTTTTTGATATTCATTAGATTTCTAATGAAATCATTACACTTAATATGACTTGAATTTTAAGAGAAGATTTAGTGCCGCTGAATTGGAATCGAGAGAAACGCCAATTTAGCAATATGCCGGAAAAGACTCGGGGAGTGATTGATCAGCTCTTGATTGCTTTTTGTGAAGTCGGAAATATTCCTAGGACAATTTCAGGGGAAAGGGGAGAGATGAATAGAGATAAAAACGTTCCTGTTGAATTCGGAATTATTGCCGGGATATTGGCGACGCGGTATTAGAATCGAGGTCTAGACAATAAGAGACGAAATGCTTGTAGCGTTTTGCATGTTTGCGTCTTGTTCAATAATAAATAGCATGGATTGTTTGCAAATTAATGCTCATTGTCTCTTTTGGCTGCTTATAATGGATGCTTGTTTCATCCTTTGGTCTACCGTTTTTATTACAAAAATGCGGGCACCATACCTAATTGCCATCAGTTATCTTAAATTTAAGGTAATAGATTTTAATGTCAGAAACATGCAGTAAAATAAGTGGAATGTCAAACAGTGTGGACCCTGATCAGACTGCTCCTTTTGGAGCAGTCTGATCAGGTTCTACACTGTTTGCTCATGCATTTCTGTCGTGATTTTAGGGTATTTATGGCATGTTATCAGAAGCAGAATAGATTACCATATGCCAAGACAGGGGCCTCTTCTTTTGATGTTTACCAAGAAAAAAGCTTTGTAGACAAAAATCTAACTGTTGCTTGTAGTAATAAATGTTCTTTGGAAATTAATGAGAAATCTTTCTGGGCAGGGGTGAAAAACTAGGTTATTTCTATAACAATTTACTACAAAAAAATAAAACAAACTGAGAAAAATGTTCAGACCAAAAACTCTTGTTACCATTTTTCTCAGCAGGGTTATGGACATACCATATGAATTCTAAAAAAGGACCTCAGCTCTGATAAACACCTTTTTTACTCAGTTTCTCATTTTTGTATCACCTGCTTCCTGACACCCCTACAAGCCTATGTGCACTAACAAGACCAGTTTTGAAGCTTTGTATACATGTAATTACTCTTTAAGGTAAAATATTGTAAATCCAAAATGATGCCAAATGGTGTATTTTAAGTCTCAGATATATACGAGGGATGATCCAGAAATTCGTGGACACAATCCATAAAATCCAACTGCAATAAGTAATTTCTTTCAAAACTTGACCAATGCTTTTCTATATATGACTAAATAATTTCTCACAATATTGAGTAAATTCAATAAATATTGGGTTTAACATCTACGTTTGAATATACCAGGGGTTGTCTGAGCGGCGCACTCCAGATTTTTTACAGGAAAATACAAAATGTTCTTTTTAGAACAATCAAATATACTCTTTATCCTTAAAATTTCGATATAAAATTTCAGTCAAGAACTAACATAGCATTTCCCAATTTCAAACGATATGAATATTTATTATTGGCATTTGACTTGACATTCTGTACACACAAAACAAATCACCACCCTCTTGCTTGAAAGCAGAAAATGATGTTTTTCCAACGTCTGCACGCAAGTAGTTTGTCTTAAGGCCTACATAAAAAACATAACGAATACAATGGAAACAAATCATATTTTACACGAAGCATCACGAGGTATACACATTTCAAGATACTGTGTAAACAAGTCATAAAAATAAATTTCGAGCGATGTTTTTGATCCTCAGGATGGCAATGGTCCACTTATTTGATCAAATAGAAGACTTTACACCTCCAAACTGAGCCCAAGAAATGTTTATGCGATATCAGAAGTTGTTCTTTATAAAACCTGATGGAAAACTTGTTATTGTCTTATTGCTTTATTCCTCGCATCATATGAATGCTGAAACTGTGATTTTAATGTCATGATTTCTTTAGTGGATCTTATCAGCTTCGTTTTTTGGGCACTAGCATATATCAGGCGTCAACGTGACGTTGTGGCATGCGACGCGCAACCTAGGGTAACAGAACAAAAAGCATTGTTATATATGAACCTTTTTAGATATGTGATTCAAAATTTACACATCTGTTTATCAATGATGTGAGAATGGGCGTGTAACATTTTATTGATTTCCCTTTTCAGATTCCTTAGTTATTTAAGGTGTCCAAGAACTTCTGGATCAGCCCTCGTATGTGTCTGCACTGGTTGTTTTGAATTTTCAAGGCGCTAACAGAGTACAGGTCAGGATTTGGTCGAAAGCTCTTCTTGTAAATAGTTTTGTTGTGTATTTCTTGTTTATACTGTGTGCTCTTACGCCACCTGTGTGGCCTGAGTTTTAATTGAATAAAGTTTCTGTTCTGTTCTAAGGACCTTTAGACTGCAGTTTTTAAATTGTCCATCCTTTCAGCCAATCAGAAGCAGTTTTGAGAGCTGAATATGTTGTGAAGAGCCCCTCTTAATGACTTTTAGCCATGAAGAAATTTTCTACCGAAATTGTGAACATCACTGCCATTGGAATTCTGGACATCAATGCCATTAGGGCAACAGAATTTATAACACTTAAGGTGGGAGGTCCAGGAATGCAGGTAATAAAACCTGAGTGAAACCAATTAACTTCTGATTGGTAACAGCATGGCTTATCAGTAAACTCAGCAAGCAAGATTAACTTTATGAACTATTGTTTTATGGGCATTATTAGTATCTGGTATCTTTAGGTCTTGTCCATGTATGGAAGATGTTTTTGTAAGGCCAAGCTTAAAAAGAATTCTGTGTGCACATACTGACCCTGAACTGTGCCTGAGGATAGGTAGGTAAGCAGAATATTCTTTGTTGATTTGTTTATTTCTCCAAAACTTAAATCTATTGAAGAGATGCTGTCTAAAATGGCCATTGAAGTTTGTGCAATGTGGCAGTATAGGCAATCAGAAACAAAAAATTGTTTTCATGCCTTATTTGCATTAAAAGGTTGTCTACCCCACACTGGATAGGCGGCAAAATCCATTAGAAACAGAGTTTTCAATTGCAAATTGTTGCCAATTTGCACTTGAAAACTCTGTTTCTAACGGATTTTGCACCGTGTTAATCGATTGTTAGAGTGTTTTCGATTGCCGCCTATCCGGTGTGTACCCTGTCCATTAATTAAAGACTTGATCAGTCATGTTTTATCTTGAAGCTACTAGCTTAGGTCAGCTGGTTGATGAGCATGTTACAGCAATAAATCGTAGTTTAATGAGTGACCATGAATTAGTTAGGACCATGTGTTGATTGTGGTCATCAGGCTGGTCATAAAGCAACTGTATAAACATGTCAGCTAATGAACTGACCTGCCAGCAATATGAAATATGGGATACAATGCCAGGTTAGCAAATAAACTTGGCTGTTGCAGTCACTGATGATGAAAATCATTGATTTTGCCAGAAATATCTGGCACCAAATGTATAATGAGCATCCAGCGGAGATCCAAATCAGAATGCTTCTAAAGCATGTACTGTGAGTTTGTCATACCAGTGGAATTTTTCTCATTATAAACAGGGTTTCATTACACAATCTTTCATTATCATCCTACCATTGTCTCGATTAGACTGAAACAAAATTTATGTTGAAAGGACTGAAAAAATGTGTGGCGCCCCAGTGACCTTCCAGGGCTATGGGATAAACAAGGCTAAAGTTCCTACCAAATTCAGCCAGCTGCTCATGTCATTTGACCATCTTGTAGCCCTGTTTCCCAACTGTTGGAGGTGACTGAAAAACCTAGGTGTTGAAAAGCCATTACTCATATCAACTGTCTCTGATTGAACATCACCAATTGCTTTTGTTGTTTGGTGCAGTCATTCATCTCTGTAATGAACATCACTTGAATCATTCTCTGTATCAAGTAGTTCTGTCACAGTTTCCTCTGATCTCTCACCCTGTACATTCTTCCCATTGACATTATCTGCGCCATTTGTTACATGGAGTGCCTATACTTCCTCAGACATTCGGACACCCCACCCACTTTCTGTTCCCTGCCTTCTTTAAAACTGTACATGTCTGCTAATCTAGCTGTCCACTGTAGAGAAGTTTTCATAAAATGTTGGCAAACAGTGTAGACTAGTTATCAGACTGCTCCTCAGGAGCAGTCTGATTACTGGTCTACACTGTTTGCTCAGACATCCTGTCCAGATATATAGGGTTATTTTGGTTGTTTCATTTAGAGCTATCAGCACCATGCTCTTTGATGTGCTTCTAGTTTCTTGTCATAGTTTTGAGTATTTAATTAGTTCGGGTCCTTTGATTCGATATTTGGATTGTAATCATTTTCGAAAATTGAACCAATTAGAGAGATTGGGAAAAATTATTTGAACATTTGCTGAAATGTAGCTTTAAACGGATGAAAAAATCCTCTTGAATCTGATAATTTTAGATCTCAAGTGAAGCCGAGAAGATTAGAAAATTAATACCACAGTCTGTTGAATTGATGCTGAGATTTTTTGTGCAAATCTTGGTTGGATTAATTTACATGTAGTTTAGCTGCACTATTATGTCATCAAATGGAAGTATTTTCTGTCTTTGTTGATGGGTCTTTGAACAAATACAAGGACTGACTCTTTTCTGGTACATATAGCCCAGTTCAAATGGTACTGTTGTTCTTTGAAAAACTTGTATGACATTGTATCAATTTCACATAAAGGAAATGTTCATTAATGCTCAATTTATTAAATTCCTTGAACTGTTCATGATTTTGGGTTCTGTCAGGTTTGTTACTAGTTCTTTTACTGTGTATGTATTTAAGGACTTCATGAAACACTGTTCTTTCTTTGAATTTTGTTCTTTCAGAGACTGAATCATTGCAGACTGTCATCAAACTATTTGGTTGGGTCATTTATGTCTTTGTGCTCAAGGTTTATATGGTAACTTAGATGTTTCTCCATTACTGGAACCATTAAAAAGCCATTGATTTGTAGCAAATGCAGCTTCTTATCAACTTCAGATAACTTCAGAGCTGTCTATATTTTACTCCTGATCTCTTTGTCCTTAATTAATTGCCTTGTTTTCGGATCATAAACTGCCTTTCAATACAGTCAAAGTGTTTAATGTATTGTTATTGCTTTTGTTTCAGTTTTAACAGAAAAGATAATTGAAATAGTAAAGCTTTCAAGATGAGTTCATATTGCCAATAGTTAATTACAGAGTCAATAATTCTTGGTGAATTTGTCCAGTATTTATTACTGAAGCAATGTTTTCATTGACATGTGCTAAATTTTTGAAACTCAGCAAGTTTTTTTCCTTCTGGGACAAAGTGTTTTGTTATGATATTTGGCTCTATTAGATTATGCCAAAGAATTTTATGGGCTTTCCTTGATGACAAAACATTAAAAGAAAATATTTTTATTGGGGCATCAAACATTAAATCATTCAGTTGATTAATGAAGTGTGGTTATAATATGGAAGTTTTCACAGTTGAAGTCTGTTTTAGCGGTTCTGAGACAAAAGTTCTGTAAAGATCATGTCTATTTTCAGATGTGTGGACTCCAATTTTCCTTTCACAGGATGGATTATAAAACTATTTAGAGCAAACAGTGCTGAACTTATCAGACTGCTCCCACATCTCAGCGGGCACGCAAGGTCAAAATGACATTATTCAACCTTCGATTCGATGTGATGACATGACATTGACGTCAGTACTCCATCATTTCGATGTCATGTGCCTGCTGGGATGGTTTGCCTTCATATTTGTGGCTGAATATTTAGGAAGATGTAGAGGCCATATAAAAATTTCTTAAAAGTCCGATGTTCTTCGGAAACTGTCAGGTTGACACTACTCCTGTAAATGCGTTGAGCATGTGCTCCTTCTGCAAGTTGCAGTGTTTCAGTGTTACATGTCCATGGAAAATTTAATATGTTAGCAAATTCTTAAAGATGATTAAATTGTGATGTTTCTTTTTTGTTAAGTATATCTTTTTCGGTCTGGATCTGCTGTCATTTAAAAAATGGTTTCATATATTATAAACAAAATGGAGTAGATGGATTTTGTACAATAACAAATATAGCTCTAAATTAAAATGCACTGAAATATTTATTTTCCCAGCATTTAATTTGTTTTGATAATATAAAACTGAACCTGGTGATTTACTGTAATTGAAATTTACTACATGAACTTGGTTTGGATTGAGATTTTTGCTGTATGAAATAATTATTGTAAGGAGAATACAAGGAAATGCTGGTACATTTGGTTCTTCCACACAAAAACTGTCTTTCTGATTAGTAGTATTGGAAGGAATGAACAGTTAGCATGTTTGCTGAATGCTCAATTTTGTATCGTCATACTGTAATTTTCGTGGTTTGACTAATGAGTTTGAAGTTTTGAACCCATGTAACTAATGAGAATGCTTGCAGAAAGATCCAAGAAGCCATTGGATAATATGACGACCTCCAGCCCATGGTCAAGAAACAGAAACCAAGGTAGTTTGGCCACATCTGAAGATGACAATCCTACAGAGCATATTGAGAAGGAAAAGATCAAGGTAGACTGTTACTGTTACTGAAGTAGAGGTGGGAAGACAGTATTGAGTGGACAGGGATGGACTTTGGCAACACAACTAGAGCAGCTAAAGATAGGGGAAGGTGGAAAGGGATTGTTGCAGTCATCTGCAGTGCCCCAATGACCTTGGACAGTTATGGGATAGAATAGAATTGAATAGAACATGTTTCTTTGGAGAAATTCCAGTATTATCAAGATGCCTGCTTTAACTGGAGCTCCACAGAAGCATTTGGTCAGTATTTTCTAAGCTACTGTTCCTCAATGATGGTCTTTTATACCATTCATAATTACAAAAAGGTCTATGAATTGAATACACATATACACACACAAATAGTAGCTGTGCTAAATGTGCCTAAGCAAACAGTTAACATACACCCAGTTCAGATTGCTTCCAAAGAAACATTCCATCTGTTTAAATGAAAGGATTTTTACAGACTCCCAGAAATTAGAAAGGTAAAAGTTTGAGAATGTCCTAAAGCATAGTGTTGCTACATTATTGGAGATCCTTTTTGTTCAATATTCATGGCTGCCTTTTATAGCCTGTTTTCCTGATTTTATTGTGTCTGAGAATGGACACTATATTAACAAATTACCCAAGACAGAATTGTATGTTCTAGACACAGTTTTACTATTGTATAACATTATTGGTAGAACATAGTCTGAGAGCCCTGGAAGAAATAAGATTTGATAGCAATCTTTACAGACTCCTTTGCGTATTTCCCGAAATATAACGACAGAAATATTTGCACAAATGGTGTAGGCCCTGACCAGACTGCTCCTATAGGAGCAGTCTGGTCAGGGCCTGCACCATTTATGGTGGTGTTCCTCCGGCAATGGTTATGGACCATAGATGTCAAACAATGGGCGCCACTTCTAGGATAGTTACTGTAATAGGTGGCATTCAGCTGCTCCAGTTAAAAGGGGTAACAGGGATGATTTAGAGACATTTTTCAATAAAATCATATTTTGTGATCCCACAATCAGAACTGTATTGCCAGGACAGTTCTAATAAGGGGTCACAACATGTTTTCATTGAAACCATAAGACATTTTTCTTATCTCTGAAATACCCTCATAAATCCACCTAAACTGAGCGATGGAAGTTGTAAGAATATTTGGAGTAGTTATGGTATTCTATAAATTAAAGCAACAATGGTTTTCTTGGAACCACTTTGATTGTTCCTTTGTAGCTGTATGTGTCTAACAAGTCTGGTCCATTTGCTGGGGGAAATAAAAGCTTATTGGTATAAGTAAAATCCATTAGTGGTATGTGGGAGTTTTAGCAGTGTCCCTGAGATTTTTTGCGCTGGTAAAGCTTTTTACAAAATTACAAATGATAGAATCCTGTAGGGACCTAACAAGAACTGACCACTTGTTAACCTGCCAGTTGTTGTTACATGTATAAGTATGGATTGATTATTGTTAAGAAGCAGTGACTTGCTCAGAGAATCTGTTGAAATTGGTTTGTTTTCCGAATAGGCCATAAGTACAGAATGTTAAAAAAACTCCGTAAAATTGTACATAAGCAGCTAGCTTATAGTAGTTGTTTTGACAAAAAATATATATTACATCCTTGACATGAGTTTTGGCAACTGATCATTTCTTGAAGTTGACACATACTTTTCAGTAAATTTTCTAATTTAATAAAGTTCGATACATCTTTGGCCCTTTTCGGTGGCCTACAAATGAAAGCATTTTAGATGTTGGGAGTCTATATTATAAATTACTCTCAGATATTTGTGACTGAAGAACTCAAGATTTCTCAAGAAATTTCTCACCACTACACTTGGAAAAGGTTATGAACAACCAACTAGGAAATAGTGATCCAGTTGAGCAGAGGTACCACTCAATCATTATCATTATTAGATCATGAATAAGAGAGTTATGAAACAAAGACAAACAAGAATGGACTCTCATCATGTGGTGAAATAGGTATGAACAAGTAGCACATGAGACTAATACCGTAATCGACCTAATTAGCGCACATACCCCTATAAGCGCACATCATGGGAATTTCTGAGGCATATGACTATAAGCGCACATATTTTTGCTGATTTATCTTTTCGATTGCTTGTTTGCAAGTGCTGAAAACACTACAAAAATCTCCCAGTTTTCGCTTACAAAGCTTCTCCATCCTATATGACTATAAGCAGCTATACTCTGATGCTTGAAACATTAAATTCTGTTTCTTCCTATATATATATAATAATTCTTTGAAATGTGCCCTTATTAGGAAGAAAGTCTGCTGCAAGTATTTAATGCCATTTTGAAAATGTTAAATGCACAGTGCGCTAAAAGGGTCGAATACGGTAAGCTCTTGGTATCAATTGTTTATCATGAGACCCACCATATTCATATGAAAAGTTGCTATCATTGTGCAGTTTCTTCTGTTGAGATGTCAAAACCATGAGGATTGTTTGTAAAAGTGCACTATAATATGCAATTACCCTATTTGTTTGAACCCATAAATCTGTACTCAGCCAATTTCAGTAATAATCTGCAGGTTTGAACATGTCCAGTAACCGCAAAACAGTGTCCAATAACGGCAAAACATGTCCAATAATGGCAAAACAGTGCAGACCATGATCTGACTGCTAGGAGCAGTCAGATCTTGGTCTGCACTGTTTCAGTTCCATTATTTAGGGTTGTCTTGAAAGATTATTGAAGTGCAATTGCAAGAGATGATGGCAGAATCGATTATTTTGTCAAATGCATGAAGCAACTGTTACATTGCTGCACATGCTGGAATTCCTGGTAATGGATCATTAATTGGTTTATAATTGTTTGTTTCTGATTCACACATATCAGAACTTAAATCTGTTTTACACATGTGCTGCACTGCCTCTCTCGAACTCCTTAAATACTTTCATGCAAAGAAATTATTAAAATCTGCCTTATATCTCTGCCTCCTTTCCATTTAGTCAAAGTTTGTGAGTAATGTTAATCAGTTATTATTGAGTTTATTGATACTTTATGTTTCTTTAATGTGAAGCATTTCTGTTATTGTGTTGTTTTATGCAATGTCTTGAAAGGTTGCAGTATTAAAACTTGATTGGGGAAGGGCCCTAACATGTGTGATGCACCTGTCTTAGGGAGACTTTCAGTCGCCTTGTTGACCTTTTCAGTAATTATCCCTTTTATAGTTTTCTGAACAGAATTAATTATGTTTCCAACATTAAAAGCCAGAAAAAATGTATGTCTAGGTAGGTCTTGAAGAAAGCTTAGTAACTTGTGTGGGTACTGTACAGACATAAGATAATTATGTACATTAAACTAATTCTTAACACTTGCCAATGATATTGGCTACAATTCTTTGATCTTAAGTTTTTGGCAGAGGTACACAGTTTTTAGTTCATGAGGTACACTGTTGTTGTTTTGTTTGGCTTTTCTCTGATCTTCTTGACCAGCTAGTTCTTCATATTTATCAGGTACCTTAATTTCATCTGGTTCAATTTCTTGTCCATGGAATATTTATAATTTTGTGAAAGTGTATATTCTGTTCTAAGTTAATTTGATTACCCATGAGCCAATTCAAAAGTATGCATAAATTGCTTGACATGCCCTGGAATTTAGGTTGTTATAACCCAAATAAAAAAAATATGGAAGGCTATAAAGTCAGATGTGAATTATTCTATGTACTTATAAGGAAGCATCTAAGTATTTGGACAGATAGGTCTGAACAAACAGAGCGGGCCCAGATCAGATTCCATCTGCATCTTTTTGATGCATTACTGGATTGTAAAACTATTCAGTGATCCATTTTAGGACAGTAATGGTCATTATTTAAGAGTCCTGATTTTTGTCGAGCCCGCTTGCGGTGAGCGAGACATAGTTGTTACAATTTCAGTTCGGTGTATGTCCGTGTGTGCGTTAGTGCGTGCTTGCATTAGTGCGTGCGTGCGTGCGTCCATCCGGATTTGTTCGGGGCCATTACTTCTACATTTATGCATGGATTTCAAAATAATTCGGCACAATTGTTCTTCTCGATGAGTAGAAGTGCCTTTTGAAACATTTGATCAGGTAGGTCCAAGGTCAAGGTCACACTTGAAGGTCAAATGATAAAATGGCCATAAATTGAGCTTGTCCGAGCCATAACTTCTACATTTACGGATGGATTTCAAAATAATTTGGCACAATTGTTCTCCTTAATGAGTAGAAGTGCCATTTGAAACATTTGTTCAGGTAGGTCCTAGGTCAAGGTCACACTTGAAGGTCAAATGATAAAATGGCCATAAATTGAGCTTGTCCGAGCCATTACTTCTACCTTTGTGGATGGATTTCAAAATAATTTGGCACAACTGTTTTCCTTGATGAGTAGAAGTGCCATTTGGAACATTTGTTCAGGTAGTTCCAAGGTCAAGGTCGCACTTGAAGGTCAAATGACAAAATGGCCATAATTTGAGCTTGCCCGAGCCATAACTTCAATATTTACAAATGGATTTCAAAATAATTTGGCACAATTATTCTCCATGTTGAGTAGAAGTACCATTTGGAACATTTTTTCAGGTAGGTCCAAGGTCAAGGTCGCACTTGAAGGTCAAATGACAAAATGGCCAAAAATTGAGCTTGTCCGAGCCATTACCTCTACATTTATGCATGGATTTCAAAATAATTTGGCACAATTGTTCTTCTTGATGAGTGGAAGTGTCAAGTGACATACATGTGTGGGTAGGTCCAAGGTCAAGGTCACACTTGAAGGTCAGATATTGTAATTGTCATATATTGAGCTTGTCTGGATCATCACTTCTACTTATTTTCCTTTGTGAAAATTTGAAAAAAACGAAGAAATATGCTTGCTAAGCATGATGTTGTTTGGCTTCTTTCCAGAGTGAAGCAGTTACTTAGTCTTGACATACTTATAGGTCACTATAGCAAACAGCGGGCTTGACCACTTGTCCCTGGACAACCTTCTAGTTTAAAATTCTATTGTGGCTTTTCTGATAGCGAAGGCTTTGTGGAGCTGGGCTGATGCAAAAGTTTGCTGAATATTTCTTCCCTTCTGGAGAACAGTTGCATAAAGTGAAGATTAATGAAATCTCCAGGCTTTTGGACAGGTTGGAGGTGAAGAGGTGAAGATTGTCCTGCTCTGGGATACTCATTATCTACCCATTGATTGCAGCATGCCATCATTAATTAACCCTGAATGTTGGTGTTAGTCAAGGAGGTCATTTACCACAGTTGTTCTTCATGGTAAATATCTACACCACACAAATTAACAGGGCATTAAATACAGACAGGGAATTTAAATGTGAGATAGGGATATGGAAGAATGTCAAATTGCCCTTTGTGCTTTCCTAATGAATTTTACAGATGCAGGGGCCAAGTACTGCCTCTGTTTAATGAACTTTGGTTTGAAGATTTTAACTTCCTATGTTACTCTTGAGGATTCTTGACATATTTTTGAGAGAATCTGTAACATATGAATGCTTCACCAATGAGTTTGACACACTCCACAGCTTCCAAGCATAGTTTCTAAGAAATTAGTGCCAAAACTAAAGCTGCTAACAATATAATTCAAGGCAGGGGTCTTGAAGTAGTGAATTTCACAGTTGCTAATTGAGCATCATCTTCCTTATATTTTATCCTATAATACTGTATGTGCATTTGATGCACAGTAAGCCTTGGTTCTTCAGATTCCCTGCCAGTCTTATAGAACAGAACAGAACTTTATTGCATATAAAACTCAGGCCACTCGCAGGTGGCATAAGAGCATGCACATACAAATATACAAACATATAGCATGTAAAAATAGACATATTCAAGCATGACATATATAGATAAAAAAAAAAAAAAACTTAATTAGCACTTGAAAACTTCTTCATAATAATTTCTACAAAATTGGACAATTTAATGAGAAGTTTAACATTTTCAGTAGATAACAGTTCCTTAAATTTAATTACATTGGGACTTTTATAGAAATATGGTTTTAAAAATTGCTTTCTATCTGAATTAAAATGAGTACATACAAAAAGATAATGAAATTCGTCACCAATATCATTTTTATCACATAAATTGCATTTTCTGTCCTCTAATGGGATATTTTCCCGGCGACCAGTTTCAACTGGAAGCCTGTGGTTACTCAATCTGAACTTAAGCAAAGTAGAACGGTGTTTTTTATTTAATTTGATCAAATAATTCTCAAAACTGATATCATTCTTAAAAAGGCTATATGTGTTTCCCTTAGAGGATGAAGAAACTTTTGTATCCCACTCATAGTGCCTCATGACTTCAGATAGGTTCCACCCATTATTTATTTTATTTTTTTGGAAAATTGAAGATCCGCACAAATTACTTATTATTTGAATTCTATGACAGTTGGAGGGCACAGTGTCCGAGCATGTAAAGGGCTCTAAAAAATCAGTAATTGTTACAAGATTATTCACTTAGGTATTCAAACTTGCTCTCATTTCCCAGTATATGTTAATGTGACATGACGAAAGCAAGTTTAAAGTGAATGGAAATAATTCCAATGGAAGTAATTCTTACCGAATTGAGTAGCTTCCATTTCATTTGGGCTTCTCTAATTGGAAAGAATTTGAGGAGCAAATTCTTTCCATAATGAGAAGCCCCCATTTGGCAGGGCTCTGTCGTCCAAGGAAGTATACTGGAAGGTACAGAAGATGTTTTCTCATGACAGATAAACATTTGGTGCATCCACTCACCTTAAAGTGTATGGCTGCTCTCATATGGCATAATGGCTGTCATTTTTACAAGAGGCAACTTTCTCACAACAGTATTTATCTGGATGAGACATTCTCCTGGAGAAAAGAATGGGCTTTTTAGAGAGACCAAATTCTTTCTTTTAGGAGTAACCCGTGAAGACAAGGGAGTTAATCAGTTCCATGTCATTGTGATCTCCCTTGGTGACATATGGGTGTTTGTACACCTCAATGTTTTCCCACCATTCTTACAAAGGGGAATTTCTTTCATGACTTCCCGTTTGGTTTCCTGAAAGACAAAGTCCTTTCAAAAGGGTGTCTTCTCTAAAATGAAAGAATTGGCTCATATAGGAGCAAATTCTTTCTTTTAAGAGATGACACCCTTTTAGAAAGGAGGTAAAACAATATGGCAGAGTTGCTTCCCTCAAAGTTCCCATTTTCCAAAAGAAGTTACTATGATTTAAAGCACATCTGAAGCAGGTTAAGGGCAAAATCAAAACAACATTTTGCTGCTTGAAGGTTGTACATTAGTCTCATCATGTTGCTCTTGAAGCCATTTAACTAATGATGTCGATCAGAATATTTTGTCATTTCTGTCATGAGTTTGTGTAAAAGCTCTTAAAACAATAGGACAAACTAGAGGATATTATAACCTTTGCTTCGAGAGTAATGCATCATACTTAACTCACTAGTGAGTGTGCATTATGCTGTTATTGTTGTTTCAGTTCTGGTTAAAGCCCCGGTCCCACAGAGCTTGAAACCACGGTGTGACTGAAAAAAAACAATCGCAGAGAGGTTGCAGAGGTCACGGGGAGGTTTTATAAGGGTCGCAACAAGGTCGCCGATGAAAGTTAGTCTCAGCCAGTCTTTTAAGCATCCACAAAAGACTAGCCACGACTGATTGATCACAGACAGTGAGTGGTTGCAATGGTTTTCTGGAAGTCGCCGATCATATTATTTTAGTTGCCCACCAATCCCTGATTGGTTTCATCAAATCTTTGGCTCTGAAATCTTGCAACCTTGCTGCAACCTATTGGTGATCTGTTGGCGACTGTTTGGGGACTGATCAGCGACTGTTTGGCGATTGATTGATTGGCATCTAATCGGCGACTGACCACTGGTGAGACGGAGACCGATTGGCCACAGATCTGCGACTGGTCACCGACAGGTTGCACGGTGCGCCGATTGATCGACGAAGGTATGCAGTGCCAGCTTTAACCAAAAGATGTCTTGGCATCCCTACTGGCATCATTTTACCACCAGGCTTCAAAGTGCTCTTCATGGTTGGTAGATGTAGCCAAAATAAGACAGCAGTTCCAAAATTGACAGCAGAGATGACTCCCGAAGTTCGGACCCATGCTTCAGGGGAGGCATCTCTCCAGTCAAAGGAGGAATCTCAACAAACTGAGGCCTTCTTGTAATCCAAGGTCTTATCCAGTACTGTCTTTGCCGCCTTGGCCTTAATCGCCTGTACACCATCATAGCCATAACAGCTGCATTCTGGTTGTTTCGTTGCAAGCGAAGCAACTGAATCTGTTGTTGTGTTATCATGTTGCAACTTTCACAGAAATGATGTCATTCTTGTCAATGCATTTCATTAAAAAAAAGTTCTGATCGCAGAACGGTCGCCAGTCAGTCTCTGAGCAGTCGCCGTTCAATTGCAACCAGTCGCAGATTGGCTCCTGACTGGTCGCTGATCATCCTAAACTAGTTGCAAACATGTTCCGGTTCCTATGCTGACCAGTTGCAGTAAGGTCGCTGATCGCTCGTCGACTGCATGCAAAAGCTTTTGCTGATTTACGGGGACTGATCTGCGATCATATTTGTAGAGGAAAAGTAATTGCTATGGTTGCAGAGGTTGCAGGTCAGTCAAAAACAAAATTAGTTGCAAAGCGGTTGCATGGCAGTCACAAGCTCTGTGGAACCGAGGCTTAACCCATGTGGAAACAATCCTGGCAGTTCTAGTTGTATTTGGACCGTCACAGAGAGAGGGAAAGGGAGATGTAAGCACAATGTGTCCCTTTGCTTAATCTAATTCACAGCTGCAAATTGCTCAGAAATGGATGTTTGGAAAAGGTCTCAGGAAAGCAAACAGGAAGACATGAAAGTTGTTCCCCTGTTTAAAAATGGCAGAAAAACATGGAAGTGTACCCATACACTTTATGCAAAAGTATGATGGCTTTGTTTTCCACTTCTAGATACTATTTTTGTGTCATTTACATGTAACATTTCAACCTTTAAAATGCATCAAAACAAAATTTATGACTAATGTTTCATCCATGCTATATCATTAATAAATCAAAGACTAAAAGGCTAACAGTGTAGATCCATATATCATGAGCTGCCTTATCTGGATCTGTGCCGTTTGCAAATGTTTCACATCATAATTGCCACACGACCTAGTACTGTACATTTAATTCTTCATGTTTTGCTTACTGTCTTAAATGAACCTAGTTGATTAAATTCATTTTCATTTAATAAGATTTTATTAAAAACTGGTGTGTTCTTTTTCAACCCCTGCAGCTTTCAAATTTTAAATCAGATGAATAACTGTACCATGAAGTGTACATCAAGTTCTGTGCACAGAGTTTTACAACTTTAAATCATTTACTTAAATAAGTTGTTTAAACTTCTGAAACATTTTAGCACCTGTCTGATTTAAACCGTATGTATGTCTCAGTCATAATACCTGATAAATTTGTTTAAAATTATTCTTACATCTGTTTTTAGATTGGGAAATACAGATTTGATTATAAGTTAGGAAGATTTTATTTTCACATAACAGTAATATGTGTTGCAACTCTGACAAACCAACAAAGTGGCATGTGCGCCCAGCAAAGACTCAGATCAGCCTTGGCATCTGCCCAGATTGATCAAAGTCTTTGCTGTGCACTTAAAGGTTAGCTGAGGATTGCGTCTACCTCTATGACATCAGTGAAGACTCTAATTTAGTCAGACTGGGGGGATGCCCAGGCTGAACTGAGATTTCGCTTGGGGACACATGCCACTTTGTTGGTTTTGTCGTGTGACGGCTCGTACCAGAAGCAAGGAGCACAGCCCTTTATATCAGAATCTCCCAATGCCAGGGGAATAAACATGACAAGAAAAAAAAGAAAACAACAAAAAACATACACTTGAAAATTAAAAAAGTATTAATGGCTGGTTTTCTAGTGTTTTTCAATTTTTTTTAATCGTAACTCAAAGGCCTAGTCCATATCCATATTCTTTAAGGTAAACAAAATTGTCTGAATTTGGGTAGGAGTCATGGGTAATGCTCACTTCTAACCCTATTTTACCCTAGGCTATACAAGTACAGTCAACTCTCGATATCTCAAAATCAAATTTTAGCCCAAACTACTGGTATCTCAGAGTAAATTTTTCTGATACCAGAAAATTTACTTTTGAGATAGCAGTAGCTTGAGATAACAGTTGAAATGTAAATAAATATAGGAAATATATTCTTTTATATAAGAAGATACTTCGAGATATCAGTGTTCAAGATATCGGGAGTTGACTGTATTTTAAGTGGTATATAGTTTTCATCTTTCCATTTGTTCCTCCATCAAATCGTCCGTCAGTTCATCCCTCTGGGTAGTGAAGTATTACTCTAAGTTTGACTTTACAAAATGGTGGCACTGGCAAGGGTATACATGAGCTACTGCTCAATTTGAACATCTCTCAAAAAATATTCTTCACCCAAGTATTATGATACTTTTGTGCATTTTTGATATTTGGTACTTTGATTTTTCCCACTTTAATTGTGAAGTGTTTGTTAATTGCTGCAGGGATTGGAAGAAAGTGATAATTGAAGAGCCTGTTGAGTGAACAGCCTTGACGTAAGAATTGGCATATTTACCAGTTGCACAATGTTTGCACAGTCTGATCATCAGTCTTCACAATTGATATGATCAGTCTGTACAGCAAAGAGCAAAGACTATGGTCAGTCTGCACTGCTGTGCAGGCTGACCATAGTCTTTACTCTTTGCATATGTGTGCAGTATGGCGCTTTTTCTACTGGTATAGCTTAAAGTTTTCCCACACTGGAAATTATTTTTCAGTACTTTCAGTTTGATTTTTTTTCTTTTCAGTTTCCTAAAAGTGCAATAACGTTTTTTTCAACTGAAAAGTACTTTTAACATTCATCTTTCAAATCATCATTTTATCAAATGAACATTTTTATGTCCACAAAGGTACCTTTAAATATTTTTTTTTCAGACATCACATGTACCCAAATTTTAATTGTACTTGGCTCCATCAGGTAAATTTGTCTGTTGATATGGATCTTGTATGTCTGTTGATATGCAAAATGTATTATGGTTAAAATTAGACTAATGCCTGAATGAGGACTGTACGTTTGTTAAGTTGCATTAAAAGCACAATTGAAGACTTCAGATAATTTAAATAACATTTTAAATAACATGGAACCAGAAATGCATAGCAGTTGAGCAGCCTACATGATGGAATGAATCTTTGTATGAAACATAGACGTCTGGTTCTTTGCTGGTCACTTAAAATGTCTTGTTGTCCTGTAGGATCATTGCCTAATGTCAATTGCTTCTATTTGTTGCACCAAGGTCCTGTTTGCTTCTTTATGCTTCCTAAAGGTTGTGTTTCTTGTTGATTTGCTTTAAAGGTGCATTTGTTGCACTATTTCTGTTATGATGACCAAAATTTGTTGACATAGGTTTCTATGGCAGCCTCCATCCTAATAAATATGGTAATGGCAAATGCATTTTGTGTGACATTAAACTTGCATAGGAAGCTCAAATTTCCCTAAGGGGAGTGTGGGTGTGTCATAAACTTGGTTAGATGTGGCTTTTACAATTTGCTTATTCTGGCTTTGTATGCAAATAAAGTGTGAGATACTTTCTGATTTTCAGTCTGTTGTATTTCAAGTCTGGTATTGATGTTCCCCACGCTTCTCAGCAGTGTCTATTGATAGAAAACAAAACTATTTTTATCATCATTATTCTTTTTAAAGGTATATGGTTCATACAAAGTGCCAGTATTTTATAAAATGTCTCCTGAAAAATTCATAGCTTTGACACAGGTTGAAATGTGTGGGCCAACTCATGTGAGTCAAATAAAATGAAAATTTTTAAGCTACAAAAACGTGCATGTCGAGTGATTTTAGACTATAAAGTTGAGGATTCCCATGAGGCTTTACGTTCCCTAAAAATTTTATCTGTATATGATCGCCTATTCTTACGAAAAGCAAAGTTTATGTTCAAAGTATATAATGGATTAACACCCCCTTATATTTCTGAAAATTTTATACTTAGAAATGAAATGGATATGTCAATTAATTTAAGGTCATCAACTGCAGGATGTTTTGTTCCGCCCCTACCAAAGAAGGAATGCTTTAAAGCCCCTGTCACACCAAGCCGCGTTTCCACTGCGTTGGTACGGAGTTGTTTAATTTTCCGGAGCGCAGTGAGATCGCAAGAAAACCCTGATATTTTTCGTGAAAAAGGGCCTGTC
The DNA here is from genome assembly GCA_963989385.1 of Ctena decussata. Taxonomy (NCBI): domain Eukaryota; kingdom Metazoa; phylum Mollusca; class Bivalvia; order Lucinida; family Lucinidae; genus Ctena; species Ctena decussata. The sequence goes on from OZ022504.1 coordinate 78,294,269, forward strand.
ACGGCGTCCTGACAGCGACCAAGGCGTTGCTACGGAGCTCGCATGGCGTTCTATCGCGTTCCTACGGAGTTCTTGTTGGCGATTCTCTGCGCTCTCACGAAGCTTTCACTGCGCTTTCACGGCGTTCACAATGCATGCACTGCGCTTTCACGGAGTTCGCACTGCGCTGACGGCGTGTTGAAGACGTTCATTTGCACAACAGAACGAAGTCTTCGTCAGTTGTATGTTTGTTCTCGAAGTTGAAACCATGCCCGCAGAAAGAGGGCAGGACCCAAAGCATTCTACGCATTTGGGCCGGACCCAAAGCAGTCTACGCCTTTAGGCCCTCCTCCGTCGTCGTCTTCCAAGAATGATGTGAACAGCGTCTGCAGCATTTTGGAGCTGCTGGACCTGCATATAGGCAAGTTGGTTGGTTGTTTGTTTTTGTTTTAACGGCCCTTTGAGACAGTATTTCGGTCTATATCGGGCCGTCTCTCAAAGAGAGGGTGAAAGAAGAGAGAAAAAAAAGTCCAAACAACCCCACCCGCACCTACTGCAAGCACAGTAGGCCCTTGCCCTACTATTATCCAAATCAGTAGGACGCCCAGGCACTAGAAGTTATATCCAGCACCATCGCAACACCCGACCATCCCCATATAGGCAAGCAAGAGTCCAGCTCGCTGGCGTACGTCGGACAAAGTGAAAGGAATGCTTATTTGCATATCTCATTTTTATAGAATTTTGTTTGCTTTTGTCATAATTGTTTGTATATCTCATTTTTTAATCTATTTTGTTTGCTTTTGTCATACAAACGCCGATGGGCGCGGTAAAAGCTCCACGGGAGCGCAGTTATCGCCATGACAGTTTCTTGCAGTCGTTGTAAGAGCGCAGTAAATAAATGGCACTCCGTATTAGCGCCGTAGACGCGTCGTATAAGCGCGTTAAAGACGCAGTGACATCTCAAAGAACGCCGTACAATCTCCGTGCAAACGCCACGGACGACCACGGCATTTGCACAACGACCCTTGTGAGCGCCCGTGGAGCTCCTATTGCATTCTAGGAGACCTTACTGCGCGGCTATGGTGACCCTACGGCGACCCCACTGCGCTCTTGTTAGAACGCCGAGCGACGGCGTTTGTTTTGAGCATGCTCAAAGTGCGCGCCGTCGCTTGGCGTTCTATGCGATCCCACAGCGTCTACTGGCGATGCCACTGCGTTGCTGCGGTGATTCTTGCGATGGTACTGCGCGCACCTCGGCGTTCTGCATTTTTCTTGGACGCCGTGGGATCGCCATGAGAACGCTGCTCTGGTGTGACAGGGGTTTAAGCAAAGTATGAGGTACTCTGGCTGTCTGATATGGAACAGTTTACGTAGTAATATTAAAAGTGTGCAGACAGCCGAAACTTTTCATAATAGATGTCTTAAATGGCTGACACATTAATATCCCTTCATACGATATTTTACATTAAAGCTTAAGAAAATGATCTCTCAGTCCCCCCATTTTATTTATTTATTTTTTTTTTTTTTAATTTATTTATTTATTATTTTTTTATTTTATTTTATTTTTTTTTTATTTTTTTTTTTTTCCCACAGTTTTTTTCAGTTCTATACTTGTTTTATTCATTGTATATACATGTACATGCATCATGAGAATGTACATTCATTCATTCATTTATTCATTTTCTTCAGTTCTTTGCTTGTTTTATTCATTGTGTATATTATGAGAATGTATATTCATTCATTCATTCATTTTCTTTAAAGTGTCGTTCCTAGTACTAAAACTATGAAATAGTACATATAATTATGGTGGCTAAACTGGTCACTTTCAGTTTATCCTCTCATGCTTTTTGTGGTTCAAATTGATATAGTTTGTTAGTTTATTATTTCATCTTGACACCCTTGTGCAGATATATGCGTATAGTTTCTGAAATTTGTTTACTGTGTATTTTATGCATATTTTTTAGCAAATAGTATTGGCCCTGATCAGACATTGCACTCTGAGGCATTTGAACTGGGTCTGCACTGTTTGTGTATGTCCCCACAACAGGTTTCCAGTCTAAAAAGAGTTAACTCAGTGCTTTGTATTTGTTTATTTTCCCTCTTTATTTTTACTTGACTTAGTAATAATTCATATTCAGATATATTACTTCATTATTATTTAGTCACCCTTGTAATTTTTTTTTTTTCCATAGCTCTGTTTTGAATGTACATATAAATTGCTCATTCATTTGTATTATTCTGTATCATACTGTATTATATTTTGAGGGCCTCATGGAAGATTAGCTTTGTTATTTGCTAAATGTTGTCACCCTCGGTAAATAAAGACTTTACTTACTTACTTACTTACAGATATGGATAAAGACAGGGGTGATACCATTTAAGGAGGATTAACTTCCATAGTGTCATATAATGGACAGACACTTGGCACCAGGTGTGTGCAGCTATGGTTACATACCACTGAGCAACTTGGGGAACGTCGTCACGAGAATTGAAACAGAAAAAAATAGTGTCATATGGTGACACAGACTTGGTGCCAGGAGTCACAAATTATAGATTTGTTCCCTTGACCCTTTTGGGGAACATATGAAAGGACGGGACCCTTTTGGGGAACATATGAAAGGATGGTATGATGATAACCAAAGGCTGTAGCCACTACCACTTACTGTCAGAGCTCCAGATAAGAGGGGGTATTGAGGATAATTCAAAGATAGTTTTTCTTATTTCTCAATGAAAACATATGTTGTTACCCCTCATTAGAACCGTCTCGACGAGACGGTTCTAATGACGGGTCACAAAATATATTTTTATGGAGAAATATAGATAATTATCCCTAAATTATCATTGTTATCCCTTCTTATCTGGAGCACTGTACTGTGTAAAGAACCTGTTGCTGTCGGGATTCAAACCGATACTGTTAACATAGTAAGCGAGCTGTAAGTGGTACCTGACTATCTTCTTTGATACAAGTATTCTTTTCCTCTTACATAGCAGCTTTTCAATGTTATAAACAGTTTTGTAATGTGTTTATAAATTGCCATTGAATTTGATACACCTTCAAAATGGAAAGCAGCAATTCATAATTGACTGAATATCTTGGCAGCATTTTATCATACCATCTTGCTGAAATAAAAGATTCATACTGACCATGATAACCGGTATTTTTGGGACACCCCACCCAAATATGGTAATTGTCATAAAAAATTAAAATTTGACAAAATTTTAAAATGTGTCCAAAAATATGTGAAAATTGCCAACAGAATGGCAAAAAGTGAAGATCCTGATCAGACGGCTGGAGCCGTCTGATCAGAGTCTACGCTGTATGCGCAGTGGCTTCCATTCCAATATTTTGGTTATTTCGAGGGTTTCAAGGTGTTATCTTTTCAGGCAGCCTTTTGTTAGGAAGTTTGTAGTGTTTGAAAGGTCACCTACCTGTTATCTCTTGATACTTTCCTGTTAATTAATTTTGAAGTAACAGTTTATTTTTCGATTGCTTTTTGATATCCTGTTTGATGCCTTTTTTGTCAAGGGATATCACTTTCAATGGTTTACTGTGATAACCGATTGTGCTGGGACACCATAATCCAATTCTGATATTGTAATGGACTTTACCACCTTTGTGATGTATTTTACCACCCTAGTTGGACTTTTACCACCCTTCTGATAGACTTTACTCCCTTCGAATATTAATAGCAAACAATGCAGATGCTGGTCATGGTCAGGGTCTACACTGCTTGCTTTGGTACTGTTATCCCAATATTTAGATATTTCATGGTGAATCAGATTTTGAATTTAGATGAGACTTGAGTTTGCTGAGACTTGATTTTGCTTGTATCAGCTTGTAACTTATTTCAATTTTACTAGACTACATTCTGCTGGCTACAATATGCTCTGAGAGCCTTGGCTGACACTTTTACAGGAAAGGATCAGTGCTCCCTCAGATGGAGCATTCTCTTTTCCAAAGCCACAGAGAGAAACGAAGAAGATATTTCTTCCCATCCATTTGATTCCACTCCATTCCATTGTTATTTCTACAGGTATGCCCCCAGTAGTACCCCTTATTATCTCATTGGTACCATGGATGGCCTTGAACTGGCTTGAACAATAATATATACAACAAGAACATCCTTTGTTACTCTAGACATGGAAGGTGAGGTTGTTAGCTCCTCTGACCATAGGTAACAGTATTTTCGTGTTGTTTCCTCTGAAAACTGCCATGTTACCTTGTCATCAAGATACCAGTATTCTTGGAGCCACTGAACTTGTATCACAATGTAGCAAAGCTCCAGGTACTGAACTTGTGTGTTAGGACTACTTAGAGACTTTTCTATCTAAAGATTCTGATTTGGTCTGGCTGTACACTTTTCTGTCCAAGAATGAAGACTGAAGCAGATAGGCAGACACAAATCACAGAGCTGATAGTCCAAGTTTAACTCTTTAAGCTTCAAAAAGACATCTGGAATTTTTAAAAAAAAAAGTCTTATCCAATACATTTCAAATTGAGAATTCAAAGACTAAAGGGCAAACGGTGCAGATATAGATGAGGCAGCTCATTATGAGCCACCTCATCAGGATCTATGCTGTTTGCAAATTATGCTATTTTCATCACTGGTGGTTAAAGTGTTAATGCACCAGAGAGAGTTCGAAGCCCAGGCTTCCAGTTGCCATGTTTCATAATGCCTGATTTGGAATTCCTGTTAGTCTTGAAATGATGACAATTCTGTATATGTAGGGTTATACTGAAATGGAACATAAAATTGTGCAAACTTAGCACCTGAAAGTAACAACTACTAATTGCCAGTAGAATATACAGTCAACTTTCGTTACCTCAAAGTCAAAATTCATCCCAAACTACTGATATCTCAAAGTAAATTTTCTGGTCCCAGAAAATTTACTTTGAGATATCAGTAGTTTGAGATAAAAGAAGTTAAAATGTAAATTAAAATAAGACATGTGTCCAAATATATTCTTTGATATAAGAGGATACTTTGAGATATCAGTGTTCGAGATATCAAGAGTTGACTGTAGTGACTGTCCAGGAGCTCTTACGTTATCCTGGTAAGGCCTTGAACTGAACAAAGCATGTACAGACCACATTATCTGAAGCCACATCCATTGTTGAAGCAGACAGGCAAGGTGAGGCTGTTCAGAGTTCAACTGACCACAAGTAACAGTATTTCCTTGTTTTTCTTCCATTTCTGCCATGTTGCAATGTCCTCAGGATGACACTACTGCATGTTAGCTGACATGGCTAATTTGTATGGCATGGTTGTAATTTGTAGCATCTACAAGGGCTAAAACTTCCGCTACTGTAGTTACCCTTATAAGTATTCAGACATTTATGTGAAAGAAATTTCGAGAAATCCTGTGAAGGAATGTTTCTAAAACCTGTTGGCAAAGAGTTTCAGTGTCAGGAACAGTCAGATCCATGTCCATACTGTGTGCTGCACAGTTCCATTCTGAACATTTTAAATAAAGAACCATTAGGGTGAAAGTGTCCATATGACAGTGAACTATTGTAGATACTCTTATAAATATTCAGACATTTATGTGAAATCCCCTGAAGGAATGTTTCTAAAACCTGTTGGCAGAGAGTGGCAGGAACAGTCAGATCCATGTCCTTACTGTGTGCTGCACAGTTCCAGTCTGAACATTTTAAAGAACAATGTGGGTGAAAGTGTCCATACGACAATGAAGAGTCGCTGGACAAGCTAGACTCCAAATGAGTGTGATGCCTTTATGAGCCCTGCACATTGGCCCCTTTTTCAACAAGACCAGTTTGTTGAACTCATTCAAGCTTCAGCCAAGCACACCTTCACTGGCAGCAAATGCCAGTTGTTCAAAATTAACCATTTAAAAAGAGATTTCCACAAGGCAAATTGTACAGCAGTGAAGTGTTTGATGTAGATTGACATCTTTAATCAGGTTTTAATGAAGATATCATGTTCCCGCAGTGTTACATCAGATAAGTTTGATACAAATCTGTGAAATATCAGGTATTGGAAATTGCTGATAAGATCATTGCTTAGGTAAGGCAGGCAATGTAATTCAGGTGAAATGATTGCCTCAGAACATGGTTCACTCTGCAGACAGTTGAGGACAGAAGTTTTTAACCCTTAATGTGCCAAAAAGCAGACGACAAAATTTACGTCTGCAGAATTTCAAAAAATGTTTCCTCCAAGCGATATCATATTGAGAATTGGAACACTAGAGGGCAAACAGTGTAGATTCAGATGAGGTGGCTCATTATGAGCCACCTCATCTGGATCTACATGGTTTGCCAATTCAACAATTTTAATTTTTGGCCCTTTAAGGGTTATTAAGATGTATGAATACACTTCAATGTTTTCCCGCCTATTTTACATAGGGAGACAACTCTTTATGACGTCCATTTTGCTACCATGAGCATTGAAACACTTCCAAAAGGGGGTCTACTCTTCAAGGAAAGAATTTGCTCCTAGAGGAGCAAATTCTATTCTTTAAGAGCTGACCCCTATTTTGAAGGGAGGTAAAAACAAAAAACTGCAAAGTTGCTTCCCCTAAAATTGTACTTATTCTTATTAAATTATTCATTGTGATTAATACAATAGAAAAAACTTGTTAACATCGAAGCTCATGCAAAAGAACCAGGGTTCATGCATCTGTGATTATTGTGGATATCTGAGATACTCTGTGGATAGCAGGAAGTGGTTGCACCTGAGCTTTTCTTTTGATTGTAAGTTTTTCAGTCATTATGCAGAAAACTTTAACAGAGTATCAGAGAATTATTGCAGATTTAAGCAAATTACAGGACTAGATATGCAAAAGAAAAATGCTAGATAAATACAGTATAAACAAATATATTTAAAAAAAAATCACTGCAGCAGTCTCCCTGTTTGGCCTGTTCAAGTGTCTTGGGATTTTTGATGAGCTGAGGGTGGTGGTGGTTGGGGGTGGGGGAGGGTGGTGGAGAAAATATATAGATGAAGTTAAATCTATAAAATAAAGATACACACAAGAGCATGAAAATTCCGAATCTAGATTTTATCGAGACTTCTGCATGTGAATGCAATGTTGTTTGCTTGGCCCCAATTGTTCTCCAGTGCTAACCTTGGCAGCATTTGATTTTCAAAAGTTACAAAAATGGTTCTTTCAATATTTTCTACAGCCAGTGGCATAACTGATGAATTTATGTTAGACAAATTCTCAGTTTTTATTCATTTTCATAAAATATGACATTTTCTTGTTTTATGCCCCTTTAATACAAGTTGGCTACCTATAGTAGTGGATAGTATGGTGTATTGAGATAAGATCTTGTCAATCTTGGCAATTTGTTGTAACAGTAAATGACAGAAATAGTGATAGAAATCTCAAGTTCTTCCTTTTATTACCTGATTAAGTTTTATTACCTGTACTATGATAATACCTGTCTAGCCTGTGGGTATAAAAACCATCACTTGAGTCTGGTGGTGGGTATAAAAGAGATCACCTGAAGTCAAGATGGGTATGACCATCAGTTGGGTAGGGTTATGTTTTATATCTACTTGAATAGCTTCTTTGGTGGTCCATAAAAATAAATTTCAATTGCATGGGAAAGACAAGAAGTTGTATATGTATCTATGTTTATATTGATAATTGCTCAATGTTACTATTAGCCCAGAAAGAGCATTAAAATGTGAAGCATAATTGAAACATTTCAATTGACTTCTTCAAAGGTTTGAAACTTATCCGGTTACAAAAATTGGGATACAATTTCTTATAAACAGTAGGGGATATTTTTTAGTCAATTTATGATTCTTTTGTCAGGCTCAGCAGGGTGAGATAGAAAAGGTAAGGTCACCATAAAGTAGCTATCAAACTATTTTAATTGAAGGGAAATGTTTGAAGACTTTAGTTGATATATCCACTGTGCACTTCAGGTTGCTTATAAGTTTTTCTTTTACCTCAGTCTGTACAATAATTCCGTAAATACACAGCAACCAAATTCATTGCCCATAAAAAGATTTGGAAAAAGTATCTTTCCTTGGCTGACCACTGCTGTATTAATTAAATGCATAAAAGTATTAAAACTGTTTTTCTCTCTCTAGTCAGACCCAAACTGTCCAGATCAGTCTTATGAAATTTGCTATGAGATTTTTGGGATTATTTGGGAAGAGAAAACCCGCGGCCTTCCTATAACTGAGGAAATACGGTATTCAGTGGAATTCATCATTAGAACCAACTGTACACTATTCATTTTGGAGACCATAAAAATCATAGATTGATATTGCACATTTTCCATATCTACATATTAATGTTTGGTCATTTTTTCAATAAAAATCTTGTCTGTTTCTGTCTTGGTTTATGGTCTCTATTTACATTCTTGTATTGATGCCAGTCATTTTCACTACAAACTTGTTGGCTCTTGCAGCCAAGATTGATTCATCTTTAAACATTTTGGAAGTTTATTGTGTGTGGTTCAAATGATTGCTACCATGGAGTGAAAAACAGAAAATAGCAGGTTTTCACAGATTTTAGGTTGAGTGAATAAGAATGAATAAAATGCACAGCTGCAGGTTAGGAAAGGTTTTGATGACAACCCTCAGGATACTTCTTCATTTTCAGTGGTAAGGCAGGCAAGGCAGTTCTGATGACCACAACAAACATTTTGTTGGACCATGTCATGATATCACTCAAGGCCCTCTACCTTGAGTTCTGAATTGCCTTTATCTTTACTGTAGAAGTTCTAAAAATTGTGACACCTAATATAATTACCATAGTTGTCCTCAAATGGCACCGTTTGATTTAACAATAGCATTAATACAGTAATGTGTCCACATGATGCAGATGAAATGGCAAATTGTGTAGATGCTATTTTGTTAATCATCTGACAAAATTTAACTCCCATCTGTCTCAATACGTAGAATTTTTACAGTACATATATCCTGGTCTGGGATTTTAGCCATTAAACTAGTCACATGACATGGTCTTTTGGATCCATGTTTCTCTATTCCCTTGATGTTTCACACTGGTAGCAGGCATGTTTGCTAATCTGTGAAAACATGCACACATTTCAGATTCTTCCTTGCTTTCAGGCATATCAAAGACATCCGCAAATTGCTTTTATGTTCTACATATGCTACAATTTTTGGTTTTGTTTTGTTGTGGTGAAAAACAGATTGTTTATAAAGTTATTAGCACAACTGGTTGGTCATGAGATCTTGGTTTTAAATGGATAACTGTGATTTTGGTTAAACAAAAAAATGATTTATTATTTCAGGCCATGAGAAATAGATGGCACAGTGACTGAAGATGAAATAATGAAAAATCTAGCACAGAATTAGCTAAACTTGACTCAAACCCATGACCCTGGATTATTAGTTGAGAGGATTAATCTCTCAACCATCATGACTTCTGGTTTGTTATATAAGGTGAATGAGTACTTTTCAACGGCAAAGTTTTTTCCATTTTCATTTTTGCATCCCTTCTCAGTGGACGTCAACTCTTAACTCTTTCCATTCGGGATACCCCTTTAGGGGTATCTAGGCAAACGGTTTGGATCAAGAGCAGGCCCCACAAAGTGGGCCCACAAAGTGGGGCCTGATTTGAGATCCAAACTGTTTGCTGCATAAACATCATTTCTACAAGTGTTAGTTAGACCAATACTGTTAAAATATTCTTGACTTTTGATGCAGACGACAATTTCAGCAGACGACAAAAAATACCCAGAATGCAATGGGTTAATTCCTTATATTAAGAGAAGGTACCTTTTTGGAAGGGTGGCAATAAGAGGACCTCGTATCAACTGTTGCTGCCCTTTGCAAAAATATTGGCAAAACATGAAGGTATACCCAGACACTTTAAACCAATAACATGCAAGGCATCATTATTCAGATTCAGCCCTTAAATGCTTACATAGCATTAATAGTTTCCAATAGACTAGTACAGTATGTAAGAATCCCAAAACAGTTGTAAAACATTTAATAACCAAGTTGCTGTCTGCATTATTATTGTAATGTAGATTTGCTTTATTTCACCCAAATGGGCTATTCTGACCAGTTCATTACAGCAACAGAGCAAACTAGAACAGTAGGAAAATGGCTGGGCATAATAGCCCATTGCACTCTGGGTATTTTTTGTCGTCTGCTGAAATTGTCGTCTGCATCAAAAATCAAGAATATTTTGACAATATTGGTCTAACTCTTGTAGAAATAATGTCTCGGCAGCAAACAGTTTGGATCTTAGATCAGGCCCCACGTTTGTGGGGCTTGATCTGGATCCAAACTGTTTGCCCAGATACCCCTAAAGGAGTATCCCGAATGGAATGGGATAGACAAACAAATAATGAAAATCTCAACAAAACAACAACTATACTAGTTTAGTCTAATCTCTTCAAATATGCTAGCATACTATTTGGAGTTTTCCACAGTGAAGAGTCTGGTCATGTTGACTGAGTACCTGGAGGGCTGATTCAGAACTTGTGTTCTATGTACTTTGGATGAATTTATTTTCACCAAAATCTAAACATGAGACTGACCATAAAGCTTATATTGAACTGAAAATGATAACGAGTTTAAGAGATTGCAGTTATTAAATTTTTCGGTACATGACAGTGGTCGGAGGGCAACATGATTTGGGCGTAATGGAGAGCAACATGATTTGGGCTATAGTGTAAACAAAATTTTATTCAGTTACTGTATACAACAATCTTTCCATGACATAGCAATATACAGAAGTAAGTCATTGATGTATATAAAATCTGTCTCCCAAGAAAACCCAAATTTTGTTGCTGTCTATTGTGACTGAGCCAAACTGTTTTCTGAATCAGGCATTGAAAAGTTTTAAAACTGCAGTTTCTAACACTGGTTACATATCATTGTCTGAAGTAATGAAGATTCCTTGAGTGATCAACTGTAGCTTTAAATTGACATGCATGCTTTCAAAATTTCTTCAGGGTTTTTCCTGGGAAAACATCAGCTCATGGTTTAAAATCCATTTATTTCCTCTCTTAAATTTATGTGCACCCTTCAAAATAATGAAATGCACAAGGCAAGGTCGTAGGTTATCGATGCAATCACCCTGCATACTTGACAGCTGCGGAGATATGGTTGCATCTGTATTACAAAATACAACATACATGAGCCGCGACACGAGAAAACCAACAATGTGGTTGTGCGCCCAGCGCAGACTCAGATCAGCCTAGTTGTCCGCCCAGTCTGATGAGAGTATTTGCAGTGCGCTTAAACGGTAGATAAGGGTCTAAGCTACCTCCACGCGGACAGCGAAGACTCTGATCAGACTGGGCGGATGCCCAGGCTGATCTGAGTCTGCGCTGGGCGCACCACCACTTTGTTGGTTTTTTCGTGTAGCGGCTCACATGATGTAAATATCAGTAAGATATATCAATGCCACCCCTCAGGCCTACTGCCTTCCAGCCAGGGGAGATAATTGTACCAATTAGTGTCACAACAGGAGTTATGATTGCTTGTCAATCAAACACATTCTCCTGGCAGAGTGGTGCCCTGCCCCACTATTATAGGGTTATAGAGGTGGTAATTTTCTTGTATATCATAACACTAAGATCAAGAGGTGGACAGTTTTCCCCCAATTTAGACATGTTTGTCCACAAATGTCCGTTATTGTCATAATGACATTGGAAAAGAAATACACATCTTCTTGATAAGTTTAGGGCCCTCTGCCCACCTATTAATGTCACTGAAGTTATTAGTACTAATGTAAATGTGTAAGTATGTCGAGGGCTGGAAGGTGATTTATTAGGTTGTGGTAACCTAGTCCTGGACCACTGAAATTGACAAGTGGCTTCAAGGCATTGCTTAGCATTAGAGCTAGATCTTTCTCAAGAAAAATGGGTATTACCTTGATATGCAAAGTTACTAACCAGTGAGAGCAATGGCTTAGTGCTTATAAAAACAACAAAACCATTTCATAGGGGAGAGTCGGGTAACTTCGGACAGCAGGTAAATTCGGACAGTGACATTGTTTCCTTTATATGTCAGTTGTTTTGGAACTAAAACAAAAGCAACTGGCCAAACAGTGAAAATCCTGATGAGGCGGCTCATTATGATCAGTCTCACCTGAATTTTCACTGTTTGCAATGGTATGTCTGAATTTACCCCCATGTCCGAAGTTACCGGACTTCCCCCTAAGTTGTACTTTGAACACTTATTTATATTTTTATTGGTCCATGTTATTTACGCCATTGATAAAAATGAGTATAAACGAAAAATATATGCCATTAACTTCAATTACTTTTCATTAATTCTCATAGAAACGCGAAATTAGGCTAAGAAAAACAGAAATTAAGTAATCGAAACTTTTTTCTCAAAACCCTTGAACGGGAATAATTTGATAAAGGTTATCGGAAAATCCATTGCTATTTTCAGCTCTGCTAGTTTCCCTATCTTCATCTATTACCACCGACAGTTATTGACAGATTCGCAATTTGTAACATCTAAACTAATCAAGTAGCACTCCAATCAGATAGAGGCCTGCTCGCTTCAACAGATAATAATATCAATTGCCGATAATCATGTCGCTTGTCCGCTATGAAACTTTCCACATGGATAACTATGGACGTATGCATGAGTTGATTCTGGACATATTCCGCAACTATAAGATAAATGATTACCTAGTTTGACAGCAATTTATCTATTTTCTCAATTCACTCTTTACAAAACAGTTTTGTTCAGCACTATAAAAGCTGTAGATTAGCTAATAGAGTCTGGCTTGAGGCTAGCTTTTGTGGTGGTAGTTAGTTTTATGCTGTTGAATGCCTAATATGGCAGAAACGCAACCTGAGGCTACCTCACAAATTTTGCAATAAATGTTAAACCTTATAGCACCAAAAAAGCAGATGACAAAATTTAGTGTTGCAAATTTTCAAAAAAATGTTTCATCCAAGCTATATCATATTGAGAATTCAAAGACTAAAGGGCAAACAGTGTAGATTCAGATGAGGTGGCTCATAATGAGCCACCTCATCTGGATCTACACTGTTTTCTTATTCAACTATTTTCCTATCTGGTGCTTTAAGTGTTTAACTGTGAGGGGACAAAAAAAAACAACAGTTTCCTGTAGACTTTAGATACCACATAATAAAAACCTTGAAACAAAGAGAGAAAAAATTTAAGGTTATTATTATAGGAAAGGAAGAATATGTTTTGTTTTCTATATAATGAATCTTTTGTTATTTTGAAATGTCCTTTCATGATCTCGAAAGCTCATATTTGTCTGAAAAAGAATAAAGTTCAGCCATAAACTTACAAGATACCTAGCAAAGTCCAGTTATTTGTATATTTATGTGTTTATATTCTTTGCTGTAAAAGAAAAATAAATGTTATTTGTTTAAGAAGGAACTGTCTTTTTTGTAGGTACATACTTAACATTTTTAATTCTGAAATAGAGCTTTCGTAAATCATATCTAAATTTTATACTTTCAGGCAGATGAGGAAATATGACAGGGGTTATTTTAAGACATGAAGCTTGTTTGGTAAGTGCAAATGGTAGTATTAGCTTACAAGACAGATGATAAGATACAAGGTCTTTTATTCATTGATTGATTATTAAAGTTTTGAAAAGACTCCTTATCAAAATTTGGGATACCGGTAGGTCAAGCAGGCATTCCCAAAAAGCTGATACCCTTTCTTGCTGGGACTTGTTACCTCTGCTGTGTGTTTATCCTCACTATACTGCATTATCTGCCAACAGTTGCATGAATTCTTCTGATGGAAAAAACGTATGAATCAATGCAGTTAATATGGACTGAAGCAATTCTTGTAGTCTTCTTTGTAATCTATTACTTTTCTGAAAGTTGTTGAAAGCTTTACTTAGGTTGTAAGATTAGACCACTAAAGCGAAATATCTACTTCAAGGGGATTATGCTTTTGTAAACTAACTGTTACTGCCAAAAAATTTAACATAACCAATATACCACCCTTTATCTTTAAGAAAAACATACTAATGGGATTATTGTAGAATAAGTGCTTAAAGTGTTTTCTGTATGTACATTCTGGCATTAGATCCATTGTACAAATAATACTGATGTTGAATTGTAAGCTCATACCTTTTGATATATAATGTAACATACTTCTTGGTCCTATTGGAAATGGTTTACTGGTTGTTTTTTCAAACAGACAATTTGTCTAATTCTTTGCTATTTTAACACAGTCACTACTGTCCTATGCTTTTACCATCTTATGCTATGAACACCCTACCCTTCCAAAGGCAAAGAAAATTTGTTATCGTTGAATTTCAGATCAAATGTATGGACAAAAAATGATATCGTTTGATTCAGTTATAACAGCTTTAAAAAACAACTCAAAGTTGTGGCGATTAGGTTGTCCTAAAGATTTGTGACATCATTCTATATCACAGCTTCACTGTACTCTGTGAACCTTATGCTAACAAAGTGACTGCAGAAGTTGTTGATGTTATAAGCCAGGTAGTATAGACTGTACTTGAGGGAAATAGTCAGTGAGGCTGCAAGTCTGATAGTTGAATTAGCGTGACTGTTTCAGCTGTGACCATCATGGTCAAATTGGAAGTACATTTAGAAGTGACCACTTTGTAGGGTTTAATGAAGCCATGATGTCTACATACTGTGTGTTAGAATTTGATCTTTAGTTGTAAAAGAGAGCCTGGGTGGGATATTTCCCAAATACGGAATATCTCAACATACCCTCTTATATAAAAAAAATATAGTTTTGATACATTTTCTATTTTTATTTACATTTCAGCTCCTGTTATCTCAAACTACTAGTATCTCAAAGTAAATTTTCTAGGACTTTGAGATATCAGTAGTTTTATATCTCAAAGTTAATTTTCTTTGAGTTTTATATCTCAAAGTAAATTTACTTTCAGATATCAGTAGTTTTATATCTCTATGTAAATTTTCTGGGACCAAAAATCTACTTTCAGATATCAATAGTTTGAAATGAACTTCCTCTTTGAGATATCAAGAGTTGCCTGTAACTGAAAACAGCAGCTGTATTGGTACAATTACAATCAGAAGGCATTGTTTGCCTTCAACACATTGTTACATATTGTTGTCCATGCTATAGTAATGATATAAACAAGCTAGGTTTGTAGGGTGATAAACATACTTTATGTGCTGTTATGGCACAAAAATATTTATACATTAGATCAGTAATGTTTATACAGAGCCACCAAGATTACTGTACATTATTTTACTATCATACTTTGTTACCAGAATTCAGATCCAACCCATGTACTGTGCTGACATCTATTAGGGCTTTAGGGTTGTAGCTGTCACCATCATATTTCATGCTGTTCTAGGGGATGTGTTCTGGTGTAGCCCCAAGATATTTCAGAGGCAGTAGGTACTGAAATATTGTTCAATTCATAAAATGTAAGTATGGAGGCGCATTCAGATTGACAAAATTTCTATTTGCACCTTTGTATTGTGTAAAAAACAGCTACGCCCTTGGGTGTGGCTTATAAATGGGAAGGGCTGCCAATTTTTCAGTACATGCACTTCCATAAAGATTATTATGAACCCCACTTCCATGAACATAAACCTTGCTTCAATGAAATTTTTTTGTGAACTTCCATGTAAGGTAACCTTTAAGCCTCAGTTTGGTAAATTTTGTAAATTGTAATTTTGGCTTGCATGAAAGTCTTTTGAAAATCTCTTCCTCACAAGATTTGTGCAAAATATTTCTTCCATGAATTTTATTGCAAACCTTTACTTGTGAACCTCAACTGATGAACCTCACTTGCACTGAAAGATAAAATTAGAACCTCACGTCAAATTCTGTGGAAGGTATCTTATGGGAAGGATGCTTGTAAACATTACTCACATGAAAGATTCTTGAAACACATTTCACCATCTTTGACTCTCACATTGCTTCAATATGAACCTCACACATGTGAATGTGTTCTTATGATCGGTAATGCAATAACTATAAAAGACATTTCAGTTCTGTTTCACCAAACTCACAACTTGTCTTTTCTGTGTCATAAATGCATTGGCTGTCCTCAGAAATTTGGTTTCTACGAAGTAATTATTTGATGAAATGATGTGATATGGAATTCATTATTCCATATTTCTTGTCTGAAATTGTAGAATTGCGAATGCCTGAGCACGTCTAATCAAAATAACATTCGGAAATGACGAGGACCAGGCTTCAAATCAAATAGAAAACCACTCAATCAATATATGTCACGTTTTTGCGCAAGCAAGCGAAATTCTCTTGCATGCCAAATTAGGTTTAGTTAGCCTAATATTTTATAATATCAGCGTTTTGAATTATTAACAGATCAATTTTACGGAGCTGGCAACAACAAGGCTGTAGCATAGCGCATTGTATTGTATAGCTTGAACTGAATCTGTTTCTCTCCGGTTTGACTAATTGGTGTCGATAATAACCGTTGTATGCTTGTTTTTCTTTTGAATTCCCTCTATAATTGGACATTAACAAATTTTGGGTCACCTTCAGGACAAATCTATAATAGTCTCTGTATAGAATGGATACATGTCATAGGCCCCAATCTATCATGTTTACCATTTATTATATTAAATATAATTCCCAACAGGGAAATGAGTATAAATGTTTTCTCAAATTAATGTGTATTTCTTGAATTGTTTTTCTCTTTTCCACGCTTCTCCCTGTAGACTCGGAAGAAATCAGTATTTATGTGCTAGACAGTGATAGAAAATATTTCCGATTTTGAAATTATTTGTTAAGTGCATTTACCATAATTTCAGCCCTAATATGGGCACCTTCCAGTTGAGGTTTGCCAAGAGGCCTGAAGAGGGAACCCTTAACCCACTGCATTCTGGGTATTTTTTGTTGTCTGCTGAAATTGTCGCTGCTGAAATTGTCGTCTGCATCAAGAATATTTTGACAATATTGGTCTAACTAACTCTTGTAGAAATGATGTCTAGGCAGCAAAATTTAATAGTTTGGATCACAGATCAGGCCCCACATTTGTGGGGCCTGATGTGGATCCAAACTGCTTGCCCAGATACCCCTAAAGGGGAATTCCAAATGGAATTGGTTAACAGAGCTTTAGATATAAGAGGGAGTATTTAGTGAAAATTAGGGATGATGTTTGTTAAGTGTAGATAGAAACATGTTTAAGTGTAGATAGAAACATATTTTGTGAACTGCCTAGTCATCAGAACTGCCTCGATAAGGAAGTTCTGATGTTCATGAGGCAATTCAGATGAGGGGTTTCAGCGATGCTGATCTGAATTGTTGTGTTACAATAACATGGTCGAAGTTTCAAACTTGTAAATCAGAGAAACCTTTGTCGACATATCTAAATTATTTATTGACACTTCTAAAACATTCTGATCAGGTGCTAGTAAGTATTGCTTATTGTTATATTTCCTCTATGTCTGTACCACTCTGAGGGATAAGACTGTGAGGTTCTGGTAACTTGAAGTCTGATTATGTTTCTCCAGCATATGTAGTTAAAATGATGGCTGGATGACTAGCAATTTTACATCTTTTTCAACAATATTTCATTAGTATCAGGGCAATGGCAGGTTTGTGCAATGGAACCACGTTTACAGTTGAAAAATTTCCACCTCCAGCAGGAATCAAACCGGGACCACTATCTCTGCAGGCCTGCGCTTATTTAACCCACTGAGCTACTATGACTCCTCTGTAGTTAACAAGCTTTGATAACTCCATAACTCTAGATAAGAGGGAGTATTTGGTGATGATTAGTGATAAGTTTTCATTAATTCTGCATGAAAATATATGTTGTGACCCCTCATCTGAACCATCTCATCGAGACGGTTCAGATGAAGGGTCACGACAAACAGTTTAATTGAGAAATAAGAAAAATTATCCATAATTATCACCAAATACTCCCTCTTATTTAGAGCTCTGTAAAACTCATAAAGAGTGCAACAGATAGAGCACTTCTTGCCAGCCATCAGGTCCTTGCTTGTCTATGACTTTAATCAAATAAAGTGTCCCGGTTGCCATATTTGTGATTATCAAGAAACATGCCAGTATTGATAATGTTCCACTGAAGCATGATGTTTCAAGATAACTGCTGTTTTTCTTGCCTTCCATTGTCAACGAAACCTAACATTAAATGTGACACCATGTGTGATCAGATTTTTCCATTGTGACTGATGGAGTTATCTGAATATCTTGACAATCCTTGTTCAGATGCCTTTCAAAAAGATCAATTCAACTGGTAAAATTGTTTTCCTCTAGCTCTTATCACAACCTATATTGCTTTATGTTATCCGGCAACTGATGCCAATACAGTATGTGTATCAAGCTTCTTTTCAGTTGGTTAAGCCCAAAACAGAAACTTGCCATGAAAGTTCTAGTGAGATGACCATCTTATCTAGGGGGGGCAACATGATGTTAACAGTCAGCCAGTCTGTACGAGATTTTTTGCCAGCTCTCCTATTTTGGGGTAAAAATGGAAATCAGAAAATATATGTATGGTAGTTATATTTCCATGAAACTTCATGTATAATGCAAAGTTCCAAAAAATTAAAACTACCAAGAAATGCTCATGGCTTGTATTAATACATTTAGGAACCATTATTTCAAAACCCTCTGCAAATTTTTCGAATCTTTCATGTAACACTAATGTAAGAAACCAAGAAGTAGTTTAAAGTAGGTTGACTCATGTAAGGTAACTGTTTGTCAAACATTGTATTTTGAGAACTCATTTTGAGAATTTAATCTTACATGTTAGCCCACAAGGGGTATTGAATATTACCAGTCGTCCATAGATCATAGCGCCATGTTGATGTCTTGAAACTGAATATACAGGACTGACAGCCGGTATTACACTGAAGCAGCCTGTTTTGCTTTGTTTGAAAATGATTAAATTTCAGATGTATTTTAAAGTTATTGAAGACTGATTCTGTAATGCTGTTGTGTAGTTTTGACTCCCTGTGGATTATGATTTAATGTAAATCTATTGAAAGATGATGCTGTATCATGTTCCACATACCCAGTTTAGACTAGGGTTCGAGGTTATAAAACTTGAGAATAATCTCAAACTCAAAATAAAGCACTCTGATTGGCTGCTTCTGAGCATGTGCTCGGAAGCAGCCAATCAGTGTGCTTTATTTTGAGTTTGAGAATGTACTCAAGTTTTATAACATTGGGGCCAGATGGTTTATAGACTTTTAAGTCTTTTCCAAATCAAATACATGATTAGTTTAATTCTAGCAGGAATTGTGTTTCATATACAATTGAATTTTGGTCAGTTTGTCTTTTGATTGCACCTGTGTCTGTATTGTGATTGCACTTGCGTCTGCTTGGTAGCATTGCACATGGTAATGGGCAGACTATTTCAGGGTTTGAGGCCCCTTCCTCCTTCCCCCAGACATATGCTGCTTGCTGTTACCTTTTGTAAAGAAAAATTATTGTCAATACAGTTCATTTCAGTTCAGTTCTCCTAACGACGTTCCCCAAGTGGCTCAGCGGTACTATACACTTGTTTCATATACACATATATTGTGGTGAACTATGATATAGATTGTTGAATGTGCTTGGAGCATTTTTAAGCTCCATTGGTAGCAATATTTTGTGATGTTGTGTCATAAGCTGAGATGGACATTCCAGACAAAATATCATTTATATCAATTCCCGACAATCACCGACAATCATGGTAGCAGCAATTTGTTGATCACGCAATTTCTGTATCACGGACCATAATTTGTACAATTGATTTGGTGTAGTATGACACTATGTATTCAGCGTAGATGGTGCGGTATTGGCATTTGTTGTTTATGGCTTCTGACTGCGGAGATTTTATGGCATTTATTCAAATATTAATAAATTAAAGCTAGATTTTCTACAGTTTTTAAAAGCTTTTTGTAATCTATAGATGATTATAGATTCCATTGAATTTATTTCACTGCATTTTATTGTTATTATGCAGACAAACAAATTGCATCTTTTTCTAGACTCCATTTCTGAAGGTCAGTTTGTACAATATGTTGTTCCAATTGATCTTCAGAACGAAGAATTACAGAATAAGAATATTGGTCAAATACACTGAAGGAGGGTCTAGAATACAATGGTTCACGAACATTCAATAAGATGGGAATTTACTCTTCCAAAATTACTGCAAATATGTAAATCACTCTCATAAAAGTATAGGTACGTTTAAAATGGTGTTTTCATTCCAGAACAATTCCAAAGATCTAGATCCATCTTACAAGATGGATCTAGATCTTTGAGATTGTTTTGGAAGGGAAAAACCCTGTCTTATAACTGAATAAATACAGTATATATATGGTTCAAAGTTGACTTTCAGAGAAAAATGTTCTTGAAAAAGAGGCATATTGGTCATAATGGACCAGAAGCAGCTAGCATATTTAGAGTTGTAGTATGCTGTCCAAAATTCACTGATACTATGAACAATACACCACCTTGGGGACAGTGCTGACATTTTCAGAGGGATCTGAAATTAATTCTGGACTTTGTTAGCTACTTCATGTGATTGACAGGTCACATGATCTGAATGACAGGCGCATATTTTGTACATCATTAGGAGTATGAAGGATATTAATATATGACAACTTCTCTTTTACCCCAAGTACTAGAATTGTGCTTGCTGATTATTTGATACTGATAACAGTTTACAGTTGAAAAGATATCTGCCTCTAGCAGGAATCCAACCCAGGATCTCTACCTCCAGTCAGTTTGAGAACATGAATATCAGGACACTGGGGAATGGTGCTGGGATGAGGATAGAGGGAGTTAGGATTTTATACTTTTTTAGCTTTGTCATTTGCTAAATGTTGTCACCCTCACTAAATAAAGACTTTACTTATACAGAAAGCCTTGAGCCAGCCCAGTGAACACCCAGTGGTGATACAACAACTAACCCTGAATATTGCCTGAATGTTAGAACAGTTGTGACAAAGCATTGCAGGCCTGCTGTTAGGTTATGTCGAAATGCCTCTTCTTCAATAAGAGAGAGACATGGAATAGCAATGCTTACAGCAGGCAATATAAGCTAAGTCAGTGAAACCAGGGCTACCTATATAGCATGTTAACCCGAGCATTGGGACACCATAAACGATAATTGTGCTAAATATGTTTTCTGAGTGGAAATTTGTGAGAAAATTCCTTACCATTTGCAAGCATTGTAAACCCTGATCAAAATGCTCCATTAGGAGGGGTCTGATCTGTGTCTATACTGTTTTCACTCTTCACTATTTAAGACATGTTGGTCCCAATAGTTACAATTATTATTACAATAGTTACACCGCCACCTACTAACTTTGATCTCAAACAGGTGGGTGAGAAACACATCCATGAGAGAATGCTACAAAACACCTCATCACTTCAATCTGTATCTGATCAGTATCAGTGTAAGAACACAGCAGCTATAATCAACTGTCTCACACCTTAATATAAGCATCGTGGCAAGAAAATAGTCCCTTTCTTCCTTCAAAAACGACAAAAGCTGAGACACGCTAAAGCATTCTCAGTTTCAGGGAAGGATCTTCACTGATTGCCATGTAGGCTCTACTAAATTTAGAATTACCCAGGCTTTGTTTTGATCAAGACGCGGTCTTACAAGCCTTGCTGAGCTGGTCGGCATTTAGTCTTGGTGTGGCACATTCGTAGCCATGTTTTCCTGTGGGTCGACTAATAATATTCTGCCCATCAGAAACACATTTACTCAGGAAGCCATAACACAATATACATCATTACTTAATTAACCCCTTTATCTATCTCATAACTTGTAAGGCTACTAAACATACTACAATTATGCTTAATGGACACATTAACGCCCATTGTATCAAGCAATCTTTCAACTTAGTTGTTTTCCATGTTATAACCCCTAAAAACTAGCTTTAGAAAATTATCTCAATTCAAGACAAAGGCTTTGAGAGCAGGTAAAATGTACAAAATCATCAAGGGATGGCACACTACAGAACAAGTGTCATTTGTTAAAATGTTTTTTTTTTCTGCTGTGAACTGATACTAATGATTCATGATCCTTCTTCATAATTACAACAAATCTACTGAATCACCTTATAACATGAATTTTGGACATATGCGAAGCCAGAACAGACTGCACATGCTAGGTCTTGTCTAGGGTTGTATATTTGTGCTTTGTAAATTACGAGGTAAAGTTGCTTTGCCTATGCTGGCTGGTATAGGATGGCACAATTATTTTACCATTTTACAGTTTATCTTTCTTACAGAAAGTCACCGAGGTCAAGTGATTAGAGACGCTCTATTATGGTGCAGAAGGGTGGCTGGTTTGAATGTGGGTTCGCCCAGCCAGTGACTTGAAAACTCTTGTCAACTTAATAGCAGTAAATGGGTACCTTTTTCACATCTAGCAAGGATAAGGCAGCCAAAGGAGAAAGATGAGCTCCGCCTTTTATATGCTGTCCCCAAGATACTTGAGCCTGTAACCCCCACTGCCCCGTCATCCACCAGGCTATGGGAAATGCTTACCCTTTACTTTTAATACTTCTGTACCTCAGTTACCTTCAATTCAGATTTTTTACAGATATTTGCCCCAATTTTGTTTTTAAATCTTTTGGGCTTTCCTTATTGCAGAGGCCTATAACTACTCTGTAATTCATAAGCCTCTGACTATAGTTACCAAGTAAGATTGGATGTTACATTATGGTGACAGATCCGAAGGATTACATATAAACTTATGACATCATAGATGACATCAAATGAAAAATGGCTCCTATAGGCACAAACAGATTATTGGACAGTCTCCACAGAATTGTAATACCTTTTTGATACCCCTTTTTGCACCTAATTTTCATCACAGGCACCTGACGCGTTGTTTGGATCGAAAACATTAGAATTTAGGTTAATATTCTAAATATGAGACAAAAAATAAAAATTATTCCAAAAAAAATCTGGTAGATATAATATTGACAAGGTACATAACACCCAGCCCCCCAATTATTGGGTCTGTCTGTTCAGCTGGCCGAACCCTAAGAACTGGGTATGCCAAGAAGGACTATGCCATATGTACATCAACATCAGATAGCCCTTCAGTGATTTAAATAACTCATAGCATCTAATACATGCTCAAAGTTTATTTACGCTTCAAAACACGCCGAATGTGTAGACGTAAGACAACTCTCTGGCATACAGAAAGTAAATAAACTTTCGCCTTTCCCTCTAATTCTTATCTAAATCCGTAAAAAGTCCATAAATGTCAACATTCCTAATCGAACTTTAACTAATTCTATCACCTACCATGAGAATTCTCCACAATTAACAGTTCTGAGCAGCAGAAATTACATTCTTTCTTGTTGACTCGACTTTTTGTTTACTAGCGCTTCCGTGTTGATTACCAATACACGCACCCTATGCATCTACACGCGTTGTGTAAGATGGAAGCGCTAGTAAACAAAAAGTCGAGTCAACAAGAAAGAATGTAATTTCTGCTGCTCAGAACTGTTAATTGTGGAGAATTCTAATGGTAGGTGATAGAATTAGTTAAAGTTCGATTAGGAATGTTGACATTTATGGACTTTTTACGGATTTAGATAAGAATTAGAGGGAAAGGCGAAAGTTTATTTACTTTCGGTATGCCAGAGAGTTGTCTTACGTCTACACATTCGGTGTGTTTTGAAGCGTAAATAAACTTTGAGCATGTTTTAGATGCTATGAGTTATTTAAATCACTGAAGGGCTATCTGATGTTGATGTACATATGGCATAGTCCTTCTTGGCATACCCAGTTCTTAGGGTTCGGCCAGCTGAACAGACAGACCCAATAATTGGGGGGCTGGGTGTTATGTACCTTGTCAATATTTATATCTACCAGATTTTTTTTTTTTTGAATAATTTTTATTTTTTTGTCTCATATTTAGAATATTAACCTAAATTCTAATGTTTTCGATCCAAACAACGTGTCAGGTGCCTGTGATTTTCATAACATAAACTGTTTGTCTGCACCAACAAATGGTTGCATTTTAATGAGGCTTATTAACTTATGACATCACAGATGACATCATAAGCAAACTGGTACTGTAACTGCATCCAGTGTGCTGCACTGTGAGTCTTCCCAGATTCATGTTACTTTCTGGATGTCCCCTGTGTAGCAAGCTGGCACCTAATTTGCAGAACATAAACTGTTTGTCTGCACCAACAAATGCTTTCAGATTATTGTAAACATTCTATGAGGCCCAACGTCAGAAAAAATGCAGTATAGCATCATGTTTAAGCCCAGTAGGGCAGACATACAGTCAGAGGGCTTTTGGGTTTTTGCTTACACAGTATATGCCCCTTCTGGAATGTAGACAGTGAACAGCAAAGGCACTGATCAGACTGCACATTTGTGCAGTCTAATCAGTGCCTTTGCTGTTCACATGCCATCAGTTAGTTAAATCCCAGTGCAGCACCATATTGTGATTTCCATTGATATTCTCATTCGGGAATTTCTAATTCATGGAATAATTATTGAAAATCATGAAACGTTTTGCCATAAATCTTTTTGCGCTTTGTCCATATGCATGCAAATATAATCAGGTTGAGATCCTGTTGGAACACATCAATTGCAGGAGATTATAATCTTCCTAACAAGTTTGTTTACAGAACAATGTCACGGAAGATGGCTGCACGCAAACTAATTGGCGATTCAGTGTGTACTCGATGATGATTATTAAATATTCTGTAGTGTCTCAAATGTGTGATTGTCACAGGTAAAAATATTCCAAAATGCACCGGAAGGTAGTATGGTTGGATGGGTGTTTTGGTGTGTGTTTTTTTGTCCTGTTCACCAGTATTTCAGTCTTATCAGGATGATGGGAGGATGAAGATGAAGGGCTCTGTTCCATGAAGACGGCACCTGACTCGTAAGTCAGGGGTCCTGTGTTTGAAACCCGGTCTGGCCACATACTTTCGTTTATCCTTCCCCTGATTCAAGAAGGGCAGTTGTCAGTTACTGGCGAAAGTATGTGCACTTAGTACTGGTTAACCGCTTAGGAGGTCTAAGCCTGCCCAGGAATAGTGTGGTTAGGTTAACTGACCATTCCGATATGACCATAGCTGTTTACGGTGGAAGCTAAGCATCAAATCAATCAATCCATGAAGACGGTAAAGGTTTCGACAGAAGCTTACCTCCAGTGGGACTTGAACCAGTGACCGCATGATCCGAAGGCAGGAGCTGTAACGACTCGGCCATGCTGATGCTTCTTGGAAGGGTAGTATTATCGTATTGATTTCTGGGTGGCATTCTCTCATGTACAATTTCATTGAAAGCTTGAATTATCACCAAATTTTAACCTTATACTTACTCATCCTATTCATCTATTCTGGAGCACTGTGATGCTCTGTAGGTACACTACCTTTTATGGTTTTATTGTGAAGAGTTTCCTATATTCATTACACAACATCAATTCAAAAAGAGATTTGTACTTGGAAAAAAAAATAAGTGAAAAAAGTTAATTAATGATGTGCACTGTCAAAGATACTTGTTTCATCTACTAAAGTTGTTTCTTTCAATTTCTGTTGTGTTGCTAGGAAACTGACTTAAACAAAGTGCAAGTTATTAGAAGGCTTTAACTAGCTACAAGCCCTGTATTATTGGCATGGTCAAAGAGTACAAGGGTTGTATACCTAATAATGATGTTAAATTGCACTTAAATTTATCTTTTATTTACAAAACTTGAGAATTTCTGAAATTGATTGGGTTGTGAAAATTTAAGTTCAGCTTAATGGCAGGGGTTGATGTGATTTTCCTAGTGCATTTTACAGTTAATTAGTACTAGGAATAAAGTAATATGTCAGATATGTGTGCAGTTTCTTACGTTTCACAGTCAAGAATTAACAGGAGATATTGATCATATAAGGAGGTACAGTAACATAATAACAGTAATACAGATTGTCCTTATCTGAGTGCATGTAACAATAATACTAGCAGAAACCTGTTTATCCTGAGTGTATTATAATTTGGAGTGCAACCCATTTTATTCTCAGTTACGGTATGTAAAAATTCATATTATCCTGAGCTGAGTGACTATACAGTTTCTGAGTTTGCAAAGAAATGGTTTCCAAGTATTTTACAAACTGCTCGCATTTGCTCCAGGCAGCTACCATATTGTTGATGAACAGATAAGCAAAAAAGCAATTTGCCAGTTGGTGCTATTAAAAACCACATCCATTTTGTCAAAATCTTTGAGTATGAGTATAGACAACAGCTAGAATAAACCACATCCTAATCTCATTTTCTTCCACACCAAAGTTTTTTATCATAATATCATAACTACCATTATTATTTATTTGGCTATAAGCCAGTGCCCCCCCCCCCCCCACTCAAAAATGACCCCGGATATATTGAAGTCATGGTATAGTTCTGTTATAAGATGGGTTTTTCCTTCCATAACAGCCCATGAAATCTCCATCCATCTAGATACTGGGGTTGTTTTGGGAGGGCTGAAAAAAATAAATAAATAAGAACAGTCTTATAACCACAGACAGTCCAGGGACCTCATGACCATAATTGTATCTGTAATGGAACCCATATGATTCCATAAATTATTGCATTTCTTCAATAATGCACACTTACCTTATTCCAAAAAGTATTTCATTTTTTCATTAATAACATTCTTCCAAAAAGTATAATTGAAAGATTCTAGTAATTGACAGCATTGCATTTTTCATTAAAATTAATTGTTCCAAAATTTGTTGCATTTCTTCATTGATGCATATTCACCTTATTCCAAAATTTGTTTGATTTCTTCATTAATACGTACACAATGCCCCATATTCCAAAAATTATTGCATTTCTTCATTAATACACACTCATCTTATTCCAAAATTTCATGGATTTCTTCATTAATGCATACTCACCTCAATCCAAAACTTATTGCAATTGTTCATTAATACATAGGAACAATTACCTTATCCCAAAAGTTATTGCATTTGGAAATCTCCAATTTGTTTGACAGACCTGCTTGCAAACAGTTTTTGTCAGATGGACAGGCAGAACACAAAGTGATGGATGTGGTTTCATAGGCTTAACTTATACCAGCCAACAACTTTTGACCAAAGTGAACATTGGAACACACAAGCTTACGTCTTTCTTTGGTGCAAATGCTCAGCATAAAGGCTTACAAAACATTCTGTTTGTTGCCTGACTCTATGTACAGCCACAATGTACAGTTATCCCAGGTAACATATAGTTATGCCTTACAAACTCAGTTGATATCAGCCATTTATGCATTGATTTTACTGAATTAAGTGAAAATTAGACTAAACGACAGAACAGAAGCAAATCACCAAACAGTGCAGATGTCATCACCGGATGAAAAAACATGACTGGATGGTGAAGGCAATTTTTTTTCGAATTTCAGATAATTACGCTAATGAGTTGTCCGAATATTTAAGGCAATCATAATTTTATGTTTATTGGAAATGTAAATTTTGTTGATCTTCATCTGGGGGCTGACTGCAGTCCAGAACCGTATTGTCACCATCAGTCTCATGGTTGTATAATTCTGAGCAATATTCTGTCCATCTGCTGAGAATCTCTTGTTCTTCTGTAAGGCATTCCCCAGACTTGTCCTGGATAGCTGTGGATCTACCCTGTTTCTCTGAAGTTAGATCCTTCACCAGCTGGTATGCTTTCTTGCTGTTGTTTTTGTTCAGGCAAGTTTCGATCTCCTCGCACTGACTAGCTATCCAGTCCTCCTTCGCTTTCTTCACTGCCTTCTGAATCCTCTTGTTTGCTTCCCTGTATTCTTCTGCTCCTCCTGCTTCATACCTCTTCTTCTTCAAATTTCTCCTCTCATCACAGAGGTCGAGAACATCTCTAGTGACCCATGGCTTTTTCCTGCGACGTTCCTTCCCAAGTATCTCACTGGCTGCATCAGTCACTACTGTATTGTAGGTGGTAATCATGGTATCTATGTCCATGTCATCATCCCTCAGACCAATGAGTGGTGCAAATTTTCCACCTATTGTTGCTTGAAAAGTGCATGCCACCTCTGGGTCCCTTAGCTTCTCAAGATCAAACTTCAGACTTGGCTGGGTTGGCTTTCTAGCCTTCTTCAGACGAACTCGGAAGGTCATCATGACCAGGTCATGGTCACTTCCTATGTCTGCTCCAGGAAAACTCCTTGTCCTATGGATGTTGACTCCTGATCGGAAGCGCTTCCTCACCAAGATGTAATCAATCTGATTGTGGTGTTTCCCATCTGGGCTGTGCCATGTCCATCTCCTTGATGGTTTGTGAGGGCCGAGGGTGTTTGTCAGTACTAGGCTGTTACAGGTTGCAAACTCTAGAAGTCTGAGACCTCTCTCATTTGTCTCGTCATTGCAGTAGGGTCCACAAACGTTTTCCCAGTCTGCCTGTGCATCCTTTCCAACCTTAGCATTCCAATCCCCATGTACAACCAGAATGTCCTTCTCGGGTGTTTGGTCTATGATTTCCTGGAGTTGCTGGTAGAAGTGTTCTACCTCATTGTCGTCATGTCCAGATGTTGGTGCATAAATCTGTATGATGGTGATGTTGAAAGGAGCTGCTCTCAGGCGAATTGAAATCAGTCTGCTGGAGATTGGTCGGCATCCCAAGACAGCACTCACCATGTCCTTATGCACAAGAAACCCAACCCCATACTCATGTTTGTCCTCTTCTCCACTGAAATAAACCTTGTGTCTGTCATCTGTTGACATCTCACCAAAGTTTTTCCAGCGCATCTCACAGAGCCCCAGTATGTTCCAGTGATACCTGTCCATTGCATGAGTCAGCTCTTCAAGCTTCCCAGCTGGCCTCAGAGTCCTTACATTCCAGGTGCCAATTGAGATGCTCTCTGATTTTCTTGATCTGTGTTACACCAGTTGCATACTTGTCACCTACGTCCCGGTGTCCAACAGTAGGCGTGGTCATTGTTAACCCGGGCTGCGACCGATCCGGTATTAAGGTCTTATCCTTCGTGAGGAAGTTGAGATTGCAGTAGCAGCACTGAAGAAGGGAAAATCTGCCGGAGTTGATAATATACCAGCAGAACTTGTTCAAGCTGGAGGGGAGACCATGATTGATGTTTTAACAGATATCTGTAACAGGATCTGGAGAACAGGAGAATGCCCTACCCCATGGACTCAGTCCCTGATTATTACTCTCCCTAAAAAGGGCAACCTACAGCTCTGGCAGAACTACAGAACCATCAGCCTCATCAGTCAT
This sequence comes from Ctena decussata, assembly GCA_963989385.1. Taxonomy (NCBI): domain Eukaryota; kingdom Metazoa; phylum Mollusca; class Bivalvia; order Lucinida; family Lucinidae; genus Ctena; species Ctena decussata. The sequence continues at coordinate 78,323,356 of OZ022504.1, forward strand.
TCAAGCAAAGTCATGCTGAAAAGTATCTTGAACAGGCTTAAGCCACAAGCCGAAGAGATAATCACTGAGGAACAGGCTGGGTTCCGAGCAGGAAGGAGCACCACAGAACAGATCTTCAACCTTAGAATCCTGTGTGAAAAGTATCTCCAACATCAGCAGACTCTGTACCATGTCTTCATTGATTTCAAAAAAGCCTTTGACAGGGTATGGCATGCAGCCTTATGGGCCACCATGAGGAAGTACAATATCAATGCAAACCTAGTTCGCACCATTGAGCAGCTATATGACAAGGCTACAAGTGCAGTCCTGATAAATGGCAGCACAGGAGAATGGTTCAGAACAACAGTTGGAGTAAGACAAGGATGTCTTCTGTCACCCACCCTCTTCAACATTTTTCTCGAACGGATCATGTCCGATGCTCTGGAAGAACATGACGGAAAGGTTAGCATAGGCGGCAGAAATATTACCAACCTGCGGTTTGCCGATGACATAGACGCTCTTGCTGAGGAAGAGCAGGAACTAGAAGCTCTAGTTGAAAGTCTCGACCAGACCTGCACAAGGTATAAGATGGAGATCAGTGCTGAGAAGACCAAACTGATGACAAACAGCGCAGATGGCATCCAGAGGGAGATCAAGGTAAAGGGGCAGAAGCTGGGTACTGTAAGCAGCTTCAAATACCTTGGAGCAGTTGTCTCAGATGATGGCTCAAAACAGGAGGTTCTCTCAAGGATAGCACAAGCCACTTCAGCTCTTGCGAAGCTGAAACCAATTTGGAGAGATAACAACATATCTCTTGGATCAAAGGTGACACTTATGCGCTCCCTTGTCATTTCCATATTTCTGTATGCCTGTGAATCATGGACCTTGACAGCAGAGTTAGAGAAAAGAACACAGGCCTTTGAGATGAGATGCTACCGAAGGTTACTGATCATTTCGTACAAGGACCATATAACCAATGAGGAGGTTCGCAGGAAGATCCAAGCAGCCATTGGAGAATATGATGAACTCCTGACGCTGGTCAAGAAACGGAAACTAAGGTGGTTTGGCCACGTCTCAAGGTCTTCTGGTTTAGCAAAGACAATTCTTCAGGGCACAGTGAAAGGAAAAAGAAGAAGAGGTAGACAGAAGAAGAGGTGGGAAGACAATATCAAGGAGTGGACTGGAATGGATTTTGCCAGCTCAACTAGGGCAGCTGAAGACAGGACAAGGTGGAAAGGGATTGTTTTGAAGTCAGCTGTGGTGCCCCAATGACCTAGTAAGGTTATGGGATAGAATAGAAAAATAGAAATTTTGTTATTTTTACAATGGGCTTGTTGGCATTGAAATCTACATTGAACTGTCAATAGTACAACTGGATGAATAATTATATTCATTGATCCATATCTGCTGTATTTTTTTAAAAAAATCTGATAAAAAAGAAAGAAGAAAATGAAAAGTGAAATTGATCCAGAAAAAAATCTCATAATGGCAAGTCTTATCTCCTCAGAAATTAGCATGTTTATCTTGTTATGTTGATATCAGCTGGCTTACGGTGGGGGACATATTTCAATATGCCCCTGGTTTTTTTTTAAAGCCACCATATCCTGCTGAGGGTGCACTAACTTAATAGTAAGATATAACCAGGAGACATCCATCAAACAGCAGGGGGCAACATCAAGCGTTTAATTACCCATGATGCAGCACCATTAGGGGCCACATAATGAAGATGGTATCTCTGTAATCTGCCCCAAGATAATAGGATTATTTGAGAAAATTTGGGAGGTGGCAGTGGTTGGTGGTTATGTAATATTTGCATAATTATAATTAATTAATTATATGATAAGGTGACAAGTGCCATTGCAAGTGGCACCATCCTGAAGCATTAATTGGTTACTGATCTGAAAATTCAAAAATATTCAGTACTTAGGAGAAAACAAAAGATAGCAAAATTACCATTCCAATGCAGTGCCATGATAATTTTGCTTTCTTGTGTTGCCATCTTTGGCCAAATGCATTGAAACAGTCTCGAACAAAATTAATAGGAAATAACTGGCAAATGAAAGGCCTTGTCCAGGGTGGATGATCACGTGGTGTTCATGTCACAGGAATTACTGGAAATTCCAGTAGAAGGATTGCTTTGTGGTTAGTTTTTTCAAGATAACTTCTTTGTTGCCAAATGCAGTCTTATAGAATAAAGCGCCGTGAAATCGTGCTTGTAAGTACTTTTAACTGGTGTTCTTGTTTTTACTGAGCGTTTACTTGTTTTCTCAGGCTAAAACCTCCCCCAGTTTTGGAGCGTCAACAATCACTCAACATCATTCACATGTTGCAGCCTACTTTCGGTTTCGGATGTTGGGGAATCATGATTAAATACAAAAACTGTAAAACTCACGATAAAATTGCAAATATCTCTGAAAGTACTCATGACTATATATACACACATTCACTGCGCTGCATTTTGAAAGAATGCATACAGAAACAATGAAATTATTTAATAACTAAAACATGAAGAATTCCTGGGGTATCCTTGTTCAGAATGACGTAAGAAAGTGACGCAAGAAAGCACATGATCATCCACCCTGTTGTCTGTCTTGGGGCCCCTCAGCAGTGGGGAAATTATACTTCCTGTGCACCTAAAAGGCAGGGTTTTAGCTATATTTCATGGTAGAGACTTCCAATACAGGTTTCACCAAAAACTATTTGCACTAAGTCTGGTTCCACAGTCAGCTTGCTTACTGTTGTTAGTAAGTAAGTTATAAGGCAACTTCAAGGGAACAGGGGTAAAAACTGACATGCACATAAATGTAACAAAACAGCTTTAATTCTAAATAGGGATGAAACTCAGGACACAATTTAAGGCCACCCGGGCCCCCCTTGCCTTAACCAGAACCAGTGTCTAGACATAACAAGTGACCATGACTTAGGGTCCCAGGCTTATTAGTCTAACCTTAGTACAATGTAATCAACCATAGCTGTCCATTTCATAACATATCAACTCAAATGACAGGTCATGTTTATTTTTCCAGTCAGCATAAAATTAAATCCATCCATGTCCAAAATTTTCCAGACACACAAAAATACAGGCATGGTTCTGTAATGACTTAATATTGGGACAGATGTTCCTGACCAAACAGTGAAGATCCTGATCAGACTGCTCCTAGGAGCAGTCTGATCAGGGCCTCCACTGTTTGTCGTTAGGCCATTAATTTTAGACATTACATCATTAGTTTAGCAAAAACTTGCTCAAATTTTAGGAATATTTAATATATAGAAATACATTAAAGTGTCCCTGTATTTTGTATAATTACAATATTTGTTTTTCTAGGGCCAGATGAGGAAATTGACCATCCTGTCTTCTACATTAAACTAACATGTTGAGGTAATTAGAAAAGCATATGAAGCTATTTTACATGGCAGAAACCTTGAAAATTTCTGTTACCCAATACAAAAGTGTCTATGATTCTAAGTAGTTCCAGCGATTTTGTTATGAAAAGATTTCCTGTTAATTATATCTACTTGTCTATTTTAGATTTGAAACAGATGGGCTTGCAGATGGAAAAAGTAAAATCTTTTGACTGCTAAATGATCCAAGAATGAACCAAGTTCAAGAAGACATAATAATTGTGAGATGTTCGACAAAAAATTCTTGTCTGTTTTAAAATTTTGAATCAAGTTTCCTCTTCATTAATGCACTGTTACAACTGTAAAAATTATTTCGTTTCTTCATTAATGCACTCTTCATTAATACACACTCACCTTATTCCAAAAACTATTGCATTTCTTCAATAATGCACAAATACCTTATTAAAAAAAATCAGTGCATTTCTTCTTTTATTAACAATTATCTTGTTCCAAAAATTATTCCATTGATTAATGCACACTCAACCTTATTCCAAAAACTGTTGCATGTCTTTTCATTAATTTACACTTACCTTATTCCAAAAAATTATTGCATTTCTTTATTAATGCTTAATTACCTTGTTCCAAAAAATATTGCATTTCATCATTCCAAAAATTATTGCTTTTCTTTATTAATGCTTAATTGCCTTGTTCCAAAAAGTATTGCATTTCATCATTAATGCACAAGTACCTTATTCTGAAAATTATTGCTTTTCTTCATTACTATGCACTTACCTTATTCCAAAAATTATTGCATGTCTTCAATAAAGCGCAATTAATTGTTACCTTATTCCAAAAATTATTGCATTTCTTCAGTGATGCACACTGACAATTACTTTATTTCAAAAGTTATTGCAATTCTTCATTATTGCTCAATTAACTTATTCCAAAAATGATTACATTCTCGGTCTAATTTATGATTTTTAGCTAGGTTGTTCTAACATATGGAATTACCAGAGTTGGTTTCAGTGTCAACAGTATTTTATGTGCTCCACTAAGTGAGACAAAATCTCTTAATCTTGCTTTAAGAACATGATTTCCATAAGAGTTTTCCAAATTTCACTTATTTTTTTACCAGCTAAAGGATTCATATTTTTAGCTCACCTGAGCCAGAGGCTCCGGGGGAGCTTATACAGTGGACTCGACAGTATCGGATCAAGTTCAATAAAACTCCTGTTTTGTTGTATATGAATGCTAACATTATGTATGTTATTACACATAACAATTGCAAAATATCCCTTCTATCTATCCATGTCAAAATATTCACGAAATTTATTCCTTTAAGGGGAGATAACCTATCCAGACTTACAGGAGGGTCTTACGACAGTAACGAATCAGTTGCGACAGTATCGGATCATATGATATTATTTTATAAGAGAGTTCCTCCGAGGCGTTCTGCCAAACTACTTCGCTTCAATAATTTGGCTACATAAACAGTTGGACCTATTAAACTCTGAGAGGAAACTTTTACGGCCTTTCAACGATATTTTTCACGTGGCCCGTCACCAGCAACGTTAGCTAACAGTTGAATGTGTACAAATGTGCAAGCATGTCAATAATTCTTAACTCAATTATCCGCTGCGCTCCTTTAGCACGGAACTACTCAAACAGAAAAGACCATAATCTGACTTCGCAAAGAATACACCCTGATAAGACCGTAGCGTCTGATCAGGATCAAGAAATTTATGGTGATTTTCCGCCTTACCACTGGAATAACAATGCAATTAGAGTATAAACACTACATGGTCATTCAATGAGTTCTGCTGCATTAATCTGAGTCTACGCAGTGTACAAATGTCCAGCTGATGAACGCAAAACATTTATGGGTTGACAAACATGCGAGCTGACGTCGAATGTTTTTCAGAATGTTTAGCGGAAGCTTAGATGTGCTACGCATTATCAGACGGTAGTGTGTGGGGTGTGAGATGGGGGATATTTTACAAAAAGGATATTGTATTATTTTTTATACCGATCTTTTTTAATAGAAGACACGGCAGTCATTCAGGTAGTTGATTTATGACTTACTTTCAGCATCAGGCCTGCATTTGACATAAAGTTTTCCATCTAATGCCTGTATTTCAGTTCAACTTATATAATGATCCGTTACTGTCGCACATGGGTGCCCAACATTTCAAGTCTCTAGCTTCATCAAATACTGGGATGTCACGAAAATAATGACTGTCTGCAATTTGAGGGATGCCAGGACACATTACAAAGCAGAATCGGTTTCAACCGCCTAATTATAAAATTGTGTAAACAACCGAAATTTGTTTTGGGAGTAACGTGCAACAGACAAAATGCAAGCGCCGCTGAAGAGGGGTCAAGCTTTTCAGCAACTCTGATTTGTTTCACAGCCGCACATTTCGATTGAATTTTTTACCCTGCACTTTGTCATTGGTTTAACTCGATGACTGTAATATAATGGTAAAAAATATTTGCTTCATTTGTGAGGAAATTGGGTGATAACATAAGGGTGATCCGATACTGTCGATGATCCGATACTGTCGAGTCCACTGTAGGATGGTAAGGCTCCGTCGTCCGTTGTACGTCGTCCGTCGTCCGTCCACAATTTCAAACGACTTCTCCTCTGAAACCCCTGGGCCAATTGTAACCAAATTTCATATATAGCCTCTTGGGACCTTAGGAACGAAAAGTTGTTCAAACGGTCCTGGTCACATGACCAACATGGCCGCCATGCCCATATATGGTAAAACCTAAAAAAATCTTCTTCTCCAGAACCAACAGGCCAATGGCCTTGAAACTTGGTATGTAGCATCGTTTACACGAGTACTACCAAGATTGTTCAAATTATGACCTTGGGTTGACCTTGACCTTTTTTACGATAAGGTCAAATTTGTTTCCTTGTGCTTTTATATGGCAAAATGCTAAAAACATAAGATATCTTGGAAACTATTGAAGATTTGGGGCTAACAGTTGATATCTACAGTCATCTTAATGAGTACATGAAGATTTATGAGTACAAAAGGTCAAGGTCATTCTTTGACCTTTGACGCGGAACTGTCATATTTTGACAATTTCAAACGATCTCCTCAAAAGCCACTGGGCCAATTGTAACCAAATTTCATATAGAGCCTTCAGGGGTTGAGGGAATGAAAATTTGTTCAAACTGTCCAGGTCACATGACCAACATGGCCGCCATGCCCATATATGGTAAAAACTGTTAAAAATCTTCTACTCTTGAACCAATTGACTGAAGGCCTTTAAACTTAGTATGTAGCATTTGGTACTCCAGTACTATCTAGATTGTTGAAAATGATGACGTTTGGTTGACCTTGACTATTTTACGGCAAGGTCAAATATTGGAACATGCTAGAACATAAGATTTTCTGGAAAGTTTTGAAGATTTTAGCCTTAAAATTGGTATATACAGTCATCTTAATGAGTACATGAAGATTTATGAGTACAAAAGGTCAAGGTCATTCTATGACCTTTGACCCAGAACTGTCATATTATGACAATTTCAAACAATCTCCTCTAAAACCTGATGGCCAATTGTAACCAAATTTCAAATAGAGTTTTCATGGGTTGAGAGAATGAAAATTTGTTCAAACGGTCCTGGTCACACAATCCACATGGCCACCACACCCATATATGGTAAAAACCTTTAAAAATCTTCGACTCCAGAACCAATTGACCGAAGGCCTTGAAACTTAGTATGTAGCATTGGGTACTCCAGTACTATATAGATTGTTGAAAATGATGACCTTGGGTTGACCTTGACCATTTTACGGCAAGGTCAATTATGGGTAAATGCTAGAACATAAGATTTCCTGGAAAGGTTTTGAAGATTTAGGCCTAAAAATTGGTATATACATTCATCTTAATGAGTACATGAAGATTTATGAGTACAAGAGGTCAAGGCCCATACTTGACTTTTGACCCAGACCCGTCATATTTTGACAATATCAATCTCCTCAAAAACCACTGTTCCAATTGTAACCAAATTTCATACAGAGCCTCCAGGGGTTGAGAGAATGTGAATTTGTTCAGATGGTCCAGGTCACATGACCAACATGGCTGCCATGCCCATATATGGTAAAAACCATTAAAAATCTTATACGCCAGAACTAATTGACCGAAGGCCTTGAAACTTAGTATGTAGCATTAGGTACTCCAGTACTATATAGATTGTTGAAAATGATGACCTTGGGTTGACCTTGACCATTTTACGGCAAGGTCAAATATGGGAAAATGCTAGAACATAAGATTTCCTGGAAAGCTTTGAAGATTTAGGCCTAAAAATTCATATAAACATTCATCCTAATGAGTACATGAAGGTTTATGAGTACAAGAGGTGAAGGCCATTCTTTGACTTTTGACCCAGAACTCTCTCATTTTGACAATATCAGGTGAGCGATTCAGGGCCTCATGGCCCTCTTGTTTTTATCAGGTTTACATTATATGAAGTTCATAAAGTTACACAAGTTTATCTGTTGCACAAAAACAAAAGAAAAATGTTTAAACATGTTTAGATGACTTGGAAAAGATTTTATAAGGAGTCTCTCAGTTTTGTCAAATCTCAGTTAAAACTTTGCCAGGTCTCACAGGTTCTCGTCCAAGGCTTATCACATGTACTGTGAAAGTTCTCTATGTGTGGGAGAGCTAAGCTGCAAGTTCTTATATGTTTCACACTTGCTGTTTCCTTCCTTAGGCAACAAAATCTGTTCTCATTTAGAAAGGAGTCAAATGAAAACGGCAGAGTTGCTCCCCATGAAAGTTTACCCTTTCACCTGGAGTGATTGTTGCTGGCAATGATTAAATGTGCAGCTTAATATTTTCTTTTATATACGCCCGTCCAAGATGGGTCATATAATGTCATGGCCTCCGTCCATCCATCCATCCATCCGTTAACTTTTCATTTCCACTCCATATCTCCTTAACCCCTTGAAAGATTTTTTTGATACTTTGATCAAATGTTTGCCATGTTAAGACCATGTGCAGAACTCATATTTCAACGATGTCCTACAAAGGTCAAGGTCACTCTTAGAGGTCAAAAGGTAACATTTCGTCTTCGCTCCATATCTCGAAAACCGGTTAAGATTCTTTATGAAAGTTTGTATAAGTATAAAGCACCATTAGACGATGTGCAGAGAAAAAGAACCATAACCCTACTTTCAGTTTTAACGGAATTAATTCCCTTTGTTTTTTTTCTATAGTAATTTCATATATAAGCATCATGTCCGCTCCATATCTCGAAACCGTTTCAGATTTCTTCATGAAAGTTTGTATAGATATAAAGCACCATCAGACGATGTGCAGAGAAAAAGAACCATAACCCTGCTTTCACTTTTAACAAAATTATGCCCCTTTGTATTTTTCGTATTGTAATTTTGTATTAATTTATGTCCGCTCCATATTTCCTTAACCCTTTGAAAGATTTTTTTGAAACTTGAGTCAAATGTTCACCTTATCAAGGCAACCTGCAGAACTTGTATTTCAACAATGTCTGACAGAGATCAAGGTCACACTTAGAGGTCAAAGTTCAAAAGGTAACAGTATTTTTCTGCTCCATATCTGGAAAACCATATAAGATTTCTTCATAAAAGTTTATACAAATATGAAGCATCACCAGACAATGTGCAGAGAAAAAGAACCATAACAAGTCTTTCAGTTTTGACGGAATTATGCACCTTTGTATTTTTCATATAGTAATTCCATATTAGCTTTGTGTCTGCCCCATATCTTGAAAACCGTTTAAATTTCTTCATGAAAGTTTGTACAAATTTCTAATCTTATCTAATATTTTATTTCAGAAGATGTGAAGAGAAAAAGAACCATAACCCAACTTTCAGTTATGATGGAATTATGCCCCTTTGTAATTTTTGTCTAGGAATTTCATACATGTATTACCTTTGTTTGTTCTGTAGTTTTATATCTGCCTTGTTATTGAAGATTTAAGCTACTGACAAAGTTCTGTCATCTCTTGTTTTCTTTCCATTTTTAAGCCCCAACGGGAGTATATTGGTTCGCTCAGCGGAGCTCTTGTCTTTATCTTTGGAGTAAAGTATATGATATGGAACACTGGGGGGGGGGGGGGGGGGGGGGGGGGGGGTAATACCAGTTTGCTTACCCATGCTGTTGTTGACCAATCTAGTACTGTGCAAAGTGGTTGACGACTGAGAATTCAGTTGACAGCCATACCAATAACAGTAACGCTGTTGATTGTCTGGATTGACAATCACCTTTGCATGAATGGTAACTGACTGGCTTGCTTGACAGTACAGGTAGCTCTGGAACATTGTCCTACATGGAGTTGGGGACACAAACCATTCAGTGAACCTTATGTTGCACCATAGCTGTAATGTTGCACTGTTGATATATGCCTGACAATAAATAAAATTTGTATTTGTATTGTAGTGAAGGATCTTGTGTAAACTGTTTCACACCCTGTAACATATATGAATAGGTGAATTTACAGTGGATTGGTTATTTCCCATATTTGTATGTTTGAGTATTGGAGGGTTTTCACAGATATTTCAGCCAAAGTGAATATTATTATAAATCTTGCATCAAGACAAACAGTAATGTAACAGTTTGTCTAGATTTGTTTACTCAAAGTTTATCACTAATTTTCACAGTTTTCTTGCTGATTTCACCCCTGGTTTATTAGCACAACTGTCCACTCAAGAAGATAATGTGCTTGACCACTGGTTTAGTGAAGATAAATATATGGTTCAGCTGGCTAAGATGTCTGGGCAGTTATTTGCAGTGATGCAATGCCCCTAATTTTGTGCTGCAAAACTTCTTTTCTGTTTGCACTGTCTGACATGTAAATGCCCGCTATTGGTCACTAAGTATAGGATTTACAGGCTGCCAACTGCTTCAAGTATTCAGTGTCTTAAGAAATTCAGTTAGAAATTAGTAAAATTACAAACGTATGAAAAAAAAAAAAAAAAAAAAAGGGAAGAAATTATGCCACATTTCAGCTGTTTTAAGCTGTATTTTTAGAAATGGAAACAACTTTTGTAACTCCCATTTAAACATATTTTATTCATAATATCACTCACATGCAACATAAGATATACACAAAAAATAGTTAATGGGATTGGAATGAAAGCAAACTGCTTATAGGATTCCTCTCCCATTTGCTACCCTGGATGACATGGCCCTTCCAAAATGGGGTCTGCTTTTGAAAGAAAAAAATATGTTTCAAGGGGAGCAAAAACCTTTTCCATATAGGGTTGACCCCCCACCCCATTGAAAAGGGAGGCAAAAGGAATTGTAGTGTTGCTTTCCACAGAAGTTGTACCCACACACCTATACATTTGGCAGCGTATTTTTGAGTGGACACACGTAATGTGGCTACGGGGAATATTGGAAGAAAATTTTAAAATAAACTGTTGTAACATATCGCTTGGATCAAATTTAAAACCGATGCACTCCCTTGTAATGTCCATTTTTCTTTATGCCTGTGCAGTCATGGACCTTACACTTGACAGCAGAGTTAAGAGAAAGAACACAGGCCTTAGATATGGGATGCTATACTGAAGGTTACCATGCATGTCAGCAATGAGGATGTTTGCAGAAAGGACAATGTTTGCAGAAAGACCCAAGCAGTCATAGGAGAATATAATAAACTCCTGACCTTGATCAAGAAGCAGAAACTGAGGTGGTTTGGGTACATAGCAAGGTCATCTGGCTTAGCAAAGACAATTCTGCTGGGCACAGTAAAAGGAGTAAAAGGAAAAAGAAGAGGTATGAAGACAATAGTAAGGAGTGGACAGGGATGGACTTTGTTAGCTCAACTAGGGCAGCTGAAGACAGGACTAGGTGAAAAGGGATTGTTGTAAAGTCACCTGTGGTGCCCCAGCCTTCTAACAAGGTTATTGACTAGATGACAGACTAGACTGAAATGTTGTGTTTCTTCTTTTGCTAATATAATCTGCGGAGTGCTGCTCAGCCTGGCAGACGCTTGTGCTTACAGTAATTTACCACTGTGATCTGAGTTTCAATTGCACATTCATTATGGCACATATGCATTTTTTGACATACATCAGGTCACCAAGGACTGGCTTGAAGGTTAATTTTCCATGGCACTGTTTCTTCAGTAGTCTATTTAGAGGAAAAGTTGAAGCTAATGAAGTCACAGACTTTCTAATTGCCAGACAATTTATGGCTCTTATATTGATCTGCAGCTATTGGCATCATCTTAACACTTAAGTGGCAAAACCCAAAATAGTTGAATACCGAAAATAGTTGAATTCGTAAACAGCGTAGATCCAGATGCGGCAGCTCCCCATGAGCCACCTCTACTGGGTCTGCACTGGTTGCTCTCCAGTCTTCTAATTCTCAATATGGTATAACTTGGACCAAACATCTTTTGAAATTTTGCAGGCACGAATTTTTTTGTTTGCTTGTTTGGCACTATATGGGTTAACTTTGTTGTTTGCCCATATTGTTTAATGGTTTCACAAACTGATTTAGCCAAGTCAGCAACAAGCATAACATAGAGGCTAACAAATTCTAGGTCATTGGCATGATAGCAAATGGTCAATCTATCTTTGGCATGATGGAAAAAAATAAAGAAATACTGACATGGTGGAAAAAAGTATAAAGACCTTTGGCATGATGGAAATCAGCAACAAGCATAACATAGAGGCTAACAAATTCTAGGTTATTGGCATGATAGCAAATGGTCAATCTGTCTTTGGCATGATGGAAAAAAATAAAGAAATTTTACATGGTGGAAAAAAGTATAAAGACCTTTGGCACGATGGAAATGGTCAACTGGTACAATTGAAAATTGTCAGCTAGTTTTTGGCATGATTGTAAATGGTCATCAGGTTGTGCTGGCATATGGCAAAATGGTCAAGCAATAAAATTAACATAATAGAAAACAAAGTGTTGACATGATGAAAAATGGTCTTGGTCATTAGGTTATTGGTGTAATGAAAAATGTCCACAGTAACTGACATGATGGAAAAAGTCATCAGGTTATTGGCATGACAGTCAGTGAGCAACAGTTTTATGCTATTTACATAATGGGAAATGACCAAAGGTCATAAGCATAATGTTAAATAGTATGTTATTTGGTCCACCTTTATTTACCAGATGGAAAATGGCCAACAAGTTTAATTGCTATGATGGTAACTTTCTTGTCAGCATGCTTTTGACATGATTGAAAAGCACTTAATGTCTTTTGCATGATGGTAACTGGTCAGCAGATGCTACAAGATGACAGTCAACATATTGGTACAAGGAATAATGCTCACAGTTTTTGACAAGACAGAAATTTCTTTCACATTGTTGACATGATAAAAGAAGTTTATGTCTTTGGCATAATGGTAAGATGTCAACAGCTTATTGGCATGTTAGAAAATAAAAATTTAATGATGTAACACAGTTAACTGTTATTGACATACAGTTGTCGAGAAAATTTAAACAGCCAACAGAGGTGAATTCAGCCAGTAGGCTATTGATGAAAAATGGGACAGCAAGCAGACTACCAGCAGAATCATGAGCAAGGAACAGATCATTTCCATGATATGAAACAGCAACAAATTATTGGCATAATGTGAGATGGCATGATATGATGCATGAGGCTGTATCAGACTGTCAGTGTGAGGCAGCAAAAAACAATGGACATAACATTTGAGTGGCAGGGACTTATTAGCATTATGTGTGACCACAGCAGTAATTGGCATAATGTGTTGGACAACAACAAAGGTAAACATTCATAAAGTGATAAGCATGATGGGAGGCTGCATGATGCTTTACAACAGCTGATTATTGGCATGATGTGAGAGCATGATGTTTGAAGCGACTGATTATTGGCTTGATGTGAGACAACATAATGTGGTACAGCAGATAGTTATTGGAATGATGTGAGACAGCATGATGTTGTATGGTCGATGTACCTGTTTTCGGGGTGCTCCAGATTTCGGGGTATTCTGATAAATTATACCTCTCCTTTTGCCGAGGACACCTACAGACGATTACTTTTGCAAATAGAAAGTTGAATCAGCATGTTTTATCATACACTAATTAACGCGCGAGAGCACGTTAGTTTTGACGTCATCCATGACGTTTTCGTTGGTAACCGTGGAAGCGGCCATATTGGAAACACTGCAAAGTTATATGGAAAGTACTGAGGAACATGACACGGCGATTTATTCAATTATGAGTTTTTTTTCTGATAATTCAACGACCGTGTCTACATGCTAAAGAATTGCAGGTCTCCCGAAGGCAGTTGCTACCAGAAGAATCTACAGCTTATGTATTTTGAAGGCGAGTTCTTTAACGAACCCCGAAAACTGGGGCATTTTCGGAGAGCAGATTCAGTTGAGCATCTGTTTCGATTTGATCAACATTGTAAATATGGAGACATGCGGGAATGAAATGTAAGTTACATATTACTTAACACATATTTTTATATGCACACAGACTATCAGTTTGTGATCTTTGTTTATCACACAGTTTTTATGTTGCGAATAAAGGTTAATTCCCCGAAAACTGGTGCAACCATCATACAGCAGCTTGTTATTGGCATGATGTGAGACAACATGATATTGTGTGGTATAGTTAATTACAAGTACTGGAATGATGTGAGACAGCATTATGTTGTACAGCAGCTGACTATCGGCCAGATGTGAGGCAAATGAGGTTTCATGGTAGTTAATTACATATATTGGCATGATGCGAGACAACCTTATATTGTACAGCAGTTAATTATTGGCATGAAGTGACATTAGCTTGGTGTGAGAAGTAGAGACATCCGCAGGTCATTAACATGTGAGATGGCAGACTCATGAAGAGAAATATATTCAAAATTACAAAAAATAAAGGAAAAAAAAAAGGATCAAGCAAAATAATCATCAATGGATGAAATATCAATGACTTTTGTATACATATTTATTTTAGCATTTTATCACATATCAGTTATGTTTACAGTCAGATACTAATCGTTTGTACAGTATTCCAGTGTTGATTGCTAAACAAAAGATAATCCAGTGGTAAAGACAAGTTTATCGCTAATCCAATAATAGGGATTTTAAAAACTTATCAACTAAAGCCAGCTGTAGATGCAATGTTTTTGAAGATTGATAAAAAAACTGAATAAACTGCTGTGTTTAAGCAAATATTTATAATAAAAGGATTTAAACTGGTACCTGTTGTGTCTGTGAGTGAAATAAGTCTGCCTGTATATAACAATGTTTATCATAAAACCATTCAATATTTAGATAAACTGTGTTAAATACAGTTTATCTCCCTAAATCTGCCTACTGTCTCTTCCCTAAATATTTGGACACCTCTGACACCATGTCTCGATTGGAATAAGTCCTAAAAGCAGAGACAAAATTTACATTAGGCAACTTTTCAGAATATATTTGTCCAAGATATCTTGTTAACCCTTAGACTGCTGAAAAAATAATTCACCTGGCCCTAAAATGGGGGTAGGGGTATCTCAGAGGCCATAACTTGCACACACTCTGGTCGATTTGCTTGAAATTTTCACTCAATATGGCCGATGTGTGAGCTGCCATTTTCCGGAAGTTACCAAAGTACGTGACCTGCCATATTTGGGTGTCACATGATAACACCGGGACCCGACGTAGACACTTAAAAAAAAAAAAAAGTACAAGATATTAGCGCCAGTGATATGCTTTGTATGACAAAAGTAATTGCTTGTCTGAGGGCCGGTGTCATTGCTGAATATTTATCAAGAGAGAAAGTTTGGAAGGATGAAGTCTAGTTGTCAGAAAATCGGGATCAAGTAAGTAGGGGTAGCCACCTGAAAAGCTGATGTTGAAAATATCATAAATTTTTGACGTTTTCTCCGAGTTTAAAAGGTCAACAAATCAATAAGGTGGGTAAAACCCTGCTCTAGTAGAAAGCAGATTCCCTCCTGCATAGGACAACCGCAAATGATGGGGAGTACTTGATGTCTAGTGTGCCTGACATGCTCTCAAAGTGACCTACCCCTCGAGCACGACTATAGTCGCGCTTAGCAGTCTAAGGGTTAAGAATTTATATAGTAGAGGGCAAACAGTGTAGATCAAGATGAAGTGGCTCATTATGAGCCACCTCATCTGGATCTATGCTGTTTGCAAAATCAGCTAAGGGTATTGTCATTTTGAGGTATGTCATTTTGTGGCGTTTTAAGTGTTAAATCTTTGAATTTGAATAAGTTCAGATGAATTGCTACTGGAAGTTTTATAAAAGTATTTATACACGTTGCAGACCCTGGTCAGACAGCTTCTTGGAGCTGACACAGAAACAGCATGCCCATATATTTAGAGTTATTTTACTAGCTACTTACAAAGATAAAAGAATAAACATGGCACGTTGCTGGTGATATGAAGAGGTAATTATTACAGCATTAAGCACTGAAAAATTTGCTTAGAGAAGAATTACAACATATTTAATGGTTAAAGTGTGTCTTTTGATTGCAGAAATCAGTTAAGTCTTTGAACAGGTTTCTGTTAAATTAGTCTTTGACATTGCACACAGGGTATATTTTACCTTTAATAAGTCTGTCATACATGGCTTCAGCCAAGACTGTCCACCAGTTCTTGCATCTGCGAGACTTCTAGCCGAGAAAAATGGCTCCCTGTTGAGATTGTCCCTGTAATTCTGTGTCCATCAAGGACTCAATTGATCTGGACAGAATCTGGAGATGAAATATTTGTAAACAACGAAAATTGGTATACTAGATTTCTTTTGGAAGAGCAACCCTTTGGATCTATATATCATATGATGTATCCTACATCATCAATAAGAGCAGAAATCTCCCTATATGTAGTGTACTATAAGTCATGAATATGCAAGATTGTCTCAGTATGTACTGTTTGCATGAAGGCTTGCAGATTTCTCAAAATCATACCAGGTAGGCGGCAATCAAAAACGCTCTTAACAATTGATTAATGTGGATCAAAAACCATTAGAAACAGCGTTTTCGTTTTCGATAGAAAATTGGCAACAACCTGCAAATCGAAAATGCTGTTTCTAATGGCTTTTGATCCGCGTTCGTTGACTGTATAAGCGTTTTGGATTGCTGCCTACACCGTGTGAAAATGGAAGGTTGACAGTGGTTTATCGGTTGGTCAGCACTTCATGATTGTCTTATTGCACACTCACCATTGGCTTAAAATGACTGAGAATGCATAATTGTCTGCATTACATTTCTGCACTTCAAATGATATTGATTCAAAATAATACTGCAACTGCTGTGAAAAGTGCAACTGCTGCGAATATTGCGACATCTTACTGTATAATTATCTTACAATTTGAACAAGTCGATTATACTTTCAGTTATTGCTTAATGACTGGAAAACAGTGTAGACCTTGATCAGACTGCTCCTAAATGGAGCAGTCTGATCAGAGTCAGCTCTGCTTTGTTTGAATGTTTTTGTCTCATGTATGTGCATGCTCTTATGCCACCTGTGTGTGGCCTTAGTTTTATATGCAGTAAAGTTCTGTTCTGTTCTGTTCTTGCCAGCTCCTAATAGAATGGGAGACATTAGAGTAAACTTTGGTCAAGTTTTCTGGTATTTTGCTCAGTTTGTATAATTGCACGGTCAGGCGAGACACAGACCTCTTTGGGACTCTTGTTCCCATTATTTAGGGTTATATAATTATGACATTTTTTATTGAATTTCTGTTACAGCTAGGTCAGTAACAACAGCAGTTGCATGATCGATTGACTTTCTTAACAAAAAACATTGTATTTTTAAGTAGAATTTATGGATTAAATACATTCTAATATTGACTAAATAATGAGCAGCTGTCTCCGATAAATGCAGACAGTTTATGGCTTATTCTTAGCTTTTATGTCTTTAATGGGATTTATAATACCTAAACTCTTGACTTTCAGAGCAGTCAATACAAGCCAATGCAGGCGGGGAGAGGAATGAGAGTGTTACAGAACAGAACAGAAACTTTATTCACTCAAACTCAGGCCACGCACAGGTGGCATAAGAGCACATACAATCAGACAAAATAGCAAAGAAAATATCTATATCAATCTTATGAAATTCTGCTTCAACCCTATTGCACTCAGAGTGCAATGGGGTTAAGATGGGATTGTCACTTCTGCTTTAATATGGGGTTGTATGCCCTTTCCAAAACAATCCAAAATCCAGGATCTGTCTTTTAGTGTATCCTGCTGGAAAGGGAAATCTTTTCAACTGTAATCAGTGCTCCATTGCACACAGCCGTTCATACACTCACTAGTCAGCACATAACTTTTCCATTGCCATTCCAGTTACGGAATAATGACATGTCATTATTAAAGATCTCTTGTGGGAGAGTAAGCCTTTCATTACCAATCTCTCATCATCCTGATAATTGACTGATATACTTTTAAAGAGGACGTAAAATCCCGTCATTCAGGAGTCCCAGTAGCTCAGTGGGTTAAACACTGGCCTTCTGATCTAGCAGACCCAGGTTCAAGCCCCGCTTGAGGTGAGAATCTTTCCAACCGTAAAAAGGGTTCCATTGCACACAGCCTGACTGAAATACTGTTGAAAAAGGACGTAAAGTCATCCAACCATCCCAAGTCAGTCCATCCAGCCATCCAGCTGAGCTCCTAATCTCTGTGGCACTGTCTTGCATCAGACCCTTTTCGACTTGCCACAACTATACTGTTTTAATCCTACTAAATGCCAAGGGGTGTTGCATTTTTCGACTTTCAGAGGAAGCAACTCTATTTATGCATGCCTTCTAGGAGCAAATTCATCCCTTTATAGAGCAGATTCTTTCCTTTAAGAGTAGATCCTATTTAAAAGATCGACCTCATCCAGAGAAGCAAACAAGAATTCATGCAAGTTAATATAACATTATTTTCAGAAAAGCACTAGGGTGTTTATTAGAGCAGGGGCATTTATTAGGGTAAATACGGTATGTACATTCCTGTAGGTTAGGGAGGAGACAAGTTACCTACCTATAATGTAAGTACACTCAGGCCAGACACCAGGGCAGGATGTATGCATGTCTGTTCTATTATACTGCCTACCATAAAAATATGAATTAATAATGCCAGGAGTTCTACATGAAAACATAATCAGGTTTTATTACTCTAATACAGTAATTGGCAACAGCTAGAATGAGCTTAGTACAGTGGTCAAGATGCCATGCTAGTGCATATTAGGTTTACCCATATTGTCTCGCCTGCAACAAACCAAAGCGAGATGGGCATTAATTTTTTGGTGGCAAGATGTCCTGAGATGTTGGATGGATGGCAGCTTGTGATTTTACGTCCTTTCCAACAGTATTTCAGTCCTATCAGGACAATGGGAGGACAATTATGAAGGAACCCTATTTACGATTGGACAGATATCCACCTCAAGTGAGAATCCAACTCGGGACAGCTAGATCATAGCTCAGTGGGTTAAGTGCTGGCCTTCTGATCTAGCAGATCGGGTTCAAGCCCCACTTGAGGCAAGAATCTTTCTTAACTGTAAACAGGGTTCCGTTGGGCACAGCTTTCATTATCTCCATTCAAGTATCCTTATATGACTGACATACTGTTGAAAAGGGCGTAAAATCGCAAGTTATCCATCCATCACCAGGGCTGCTCCTAAGATGTCCTTTTGTATTCCTTTGATTCTGTGATGACCATAGGAACAGTCAATTAAACACTGCTTACTGAATGCTAGAGATAGCAGGTTTGAATCCTGCTGGTGGCAGGAGCCCCGGTAGCTCAGTAGGTTTAGCGCTGGCCTTCTGATCTAGGGGTCCCGGGTTCGAGACAGGTTCAAGGCGGAAATCTCTCCGACGGTAAACAGGGTTCCATTGCACACAGCATTTCATTATCACTCTCCATTCATCCTGATATGACTTAAATACTGTTTAAAAGGACCTAAAACTGCAAATCATCCATCCATCCATCCTGCTGGTGGCAGCATTGAAATTCAATTTCATCTGTCTATGGCATATTGATAATTACTAGCATGAAAAGGTAGAATGATACTTATTGTTTGTTAATATTTTTTTTATTTTGTGTCATTAGGTCATCAGCTATTCAAGTTTTAACAAGTGGTAAGAAATATTTTTGCATCCACACAATGAGTTGAAAAAAGTACATCAGAAAAAAAAAGTACTTAAATTATGCTGTGTAATCAGAATGTCTTAAATCATTTAGTAAATATTTGATAAAAAGCAGTAAATTCAACAAAATTGAAAGCGACACAAAACATTTATTAGTTAACTTTCTTCACATTCTACTTCTCATATCATATCAGTACCTATTATCATACTTTCATGTCATTCAAACATTCTTTAATACAATCTTACTGTTGGTTTTCTGTTTTCCATACTGGAATGAACTGCACTGTAGATTGTGGAGAGCATTGATTGGTTAGTGACTGAGCTATCAGACATTAACAAACTGTCAGTCATTCATTCACTCAGTTTGATACCACACTCTGGGGTGTGAATGTAGTGTGTTTCACATGGAGGTGAGGGTTTCTTTGGATTATAGGGCTCATTCTATCACCATGAAATAGTATTAATGGGTTTAAGAATAATACCTGGTTCTGATTAAGTGTGTCATTCCTGGCTTAGTTTTGCATTTATATCACTTACATTGGATTATATTTTTAGGCCACTTTATGTGAATAGAATGTGAAATAAGTGGAACAGTATTTCTCACTGATTCTGGTAATTGTTACCAAATTTATTGTAAATGGTTGAAAAACTTCTGAGAGGGTGTGCCAAGATCAGATTGCTCTGAAGCAACAGTTTGATCAGTGCCTATAATGTTTACAAATATTTGTGGAGGTGGAGAGAGATAAGGGAATTAATTGGTGATAATTTTATTAGATATTTTTTAATTCATCATTAAATTATGTTGTTTATATATTAGGGTAAAGTCGGGTAAATTCGGACAGCGGGTAAATTCGGACAGTGACATTGTTTCCTTTATCTGTCAGTTGTTTGGAATTAAAACAAAATTAACTGGGCAAACAGTTAAAATCCTGATGAGACGGCTCATTATGAGCCGTCTCATCTGAATTTTTACTGTTTGCAATGGTATGTCCGAATTTACCTGCTGTCCGAATTTACCTGACTCTTGACCCTAGATTTAAAACTACAACAACAACAGCTATTAGTCTAGTTGAAACAGTTCTAATGAGGGATTCACAGCCTCTCATGGAGATGGTACCAATGAGGGGTCACAGCCTCTCATGGAGATGGTACCAAAGAGGGGTCACAGACTAGGATTTTATGGGAGAAAAAAAATTATCATTAGGTTATCATCAAATAATGCCCTTATTATATAAAATGGACTTGTCCAAATTATAATTACGAAAAAGATCTGTTGCAAATAAAAATTGTTGAGCTGTTCAGTGTTCATATAAAATCGTTTTGAACAGTTGGCATATTGTCTTACTTTGGAGGTGAGAAAAAAATCGTGTTTAAATCAGACTAGTCATAAAACTTACAAAAAAACGGACATAACTTTACATAAAACTCTACAGAGTGAAAGTGATTAAATTGAGGAGATATAAAATAAAGACCTGCTGGGTAGAAGTAATATCATATCAGATATAAAAGTGATAATATTCCTGTTTTTATATGTAATAAAAGTTACTCAATTTGTCTAAAAGCTTGTGGAGTTAGACAGTTAACATTGATTGAGAGCTGCAGATAAGCATTTGTATTTAGGATAATTTTGAGACAATTTTTCTTAGTTTTCAACGAAAACATACGTTGTGACCCCTCATTAGAACCGTCTCCGCGAGACGGTTCTTATGAGGGGTAACAACTTATGTTTCTGTGTAAAGATATGGAAAATTATCTCTAAATAATCTGTGTTGTCCTTTCTTATCTGAAACACTAAATTGATTGAATCTGCAGAAACTGACCCCCTGGTGGAAAGCATCCCAAGTAATTGGTGTGATTGTATTGGGTTATATATCCTGATCTGTACACTTTCTTTTATATGTGTCAGCATCACTTGAGTAATATTGGAAATGTTCAAAGAAAAATCATTGTTATGGATTATTAGAAACCATACATAATTGTGGGCCATTGATCTTTGGTGGCTGTTATTCCGGAGTGGTATAGGAGATCAAAGACCAGGTCTTTTAGACTAGAAAAGTTGGACTATTATTGCACCAAAGTGATGGGATAGAAGGGCCTGGGCCAGATCAGACAGCTCCAGAAAATTTTCAGTCTGATCAGGGTTTGTTTGTTTTCATGATGCATCCTCTATGGTGTATGGGTAAATCTTATATATTTCCTTTTTATACCCCGCCACACTTTAGTGGCGGGGTATTATGTTATACCTTTCGGTGTCCGTCCGTCCGTCCGTCCGTCCGTGCTCACCATTTCCGAACGATAACTTGAGTATCTATTCATTTGTAAATGGAAACAACTTTTAAATTTTTGTGACTTCCTTTTGGCTTCTGTGGACAACAAAGCCCATCCAAAATGGGGTCTGCTTTTAAAGAATTTGCTCCCAGAGAAGCAAATCCTTTTCTTTTAGAGATGATCCCAAATGAAAAGGATTGCAAAAATAAAAATGACAGAGTTACTGCCCCTGAAAGTGTACACCATAAGATAAATATTGTAGTTCAATAAGGTGTGTTCCATTATTTAGGGAAATTATGGTAAAAGTGGATTTTGAACTAAAACAAGAACTAATGGAGCTAATAATATTTTTTACTGTTTGTGAAAATATGTGGATATTGATCAAATCTAGTACAGACATGGTAGGTGATATGTCGAGTCTCATACATTTTTAGTGAGACTAATTTTTGCTGAGACTATTTTGTGTCAAAATCACAGCTTTATTTTATGTTTTTGATAAAGCCATCCTAATACAGAGGTCTATATATAAGGTTATGTCATTTTGAAATGCTTTCTGATCATCTGCAAAAGTGTTAAACAGTCCATAGTTAAAAAAAATAAAATGGGGTTAAATCTTGGGTCTATAATTGTCTGAATAGATTCAAAATTGGTTGGATAAATTCTTACATTCTTTTGTCTGGGGATCATCTGTACTGTAATTCCACAGTTTATACAATAGCTATAAAATTTACTGAAGAATTCTTTCTGGATGTAATTAGCTTTTATTGGATTGTTATTTTCTGATATTTTCCCGATATTTATTTATGGCTCAGTTTGCCTATAGTAAGGTCAGTTTATTCCTTCAAACAGATGTATTAAACCTGAAATTAGGGCAAGTCTGAGATAAAAACAGAAGCCGCTCCCCAAATTAGATGTAGATAGAGAAAATTAAGACTTTCAAGCAATAAAATGAACATCAATGCTTCATGTATAATAGATTGTATACAAACAAGCATTAGCAGATGTTCTGGGGGAAAAAACTGTGAAAGAAAAAGAAACACAAGAAGAAGGCTAAAGTAACATTAAAAGTTGATTGAAGGCAGCTATAAATTAGGCCACATCATTTTATTACCTGGATTATCAAGTTTATGGCAATTTTTAGGAAACTGTATTTTATTGTAAACTAGATCTTTATTTTAAATTCATTTGTAAACTGTCCAAATTTTCACATTTTAATCAAAACTCTGTCATTCAGGCACCATATCTGAGATATGACATATTTGTATGGGACAGTTTTGACCATATACTGCATTATCGTAGTATGAAAGACAGTACAAATGCATTTTTCAAAACGCCTGTAGGAGCAGGTTCCCAAAGGGGGATAGTTCATTTTTCATACTTCTCAAAAAGTTATTTTATCTGATTGAACTGTGACATTACCTACCACAATTAATGGTTTTGACAAGATAAAAAAGATACAAACCCTGATAATTGAGCCACAACATGTATAAATGGTCCTTAAGGCTTTTACCAACAATAAAGGCTCCGACCAGACTGTGCGTATTGCACAGTCTGGTTGAAGTCTTTATTGTTCACAACATTGTAGAAGCAGACAGATGTACAAATACAGGAGATTTTAATTCTGTGAACAAACTGGATGGAGTGGTATTCCCGAAGGTCCCATTTAAGCATGTAATGGCTAATGTCAGTATGGCTAGCTCAGATTTCTATTGTGATATTGTCATGTAAAACTGTTACCAAATTAAAACAATGGGAGAAAATGATTTAAATGTAACAGACCCTCATGAGTGGTATACAAGATACCCCATATCAAATCATTGTGGGAATTTCAGTTGCTTTTTAAGGTCACAAAAATAGTTTGATATACTGTTACACTGATCATTGGGTCTGTGGACCTTCAGTATCAGGACACTAATGCTGGAATAAACAGTACCACCTCGGACCAGGCCATACAGAAGCAGTCTGATCTGGGCCTTGCTACCTGTCATCGTGCATGTTTTTTTTTTGACACATTTTGCGGGTGTAAAATTATCAAGTTCAAATAATATGATAGTTCAGGAATCGGTTACGGTAATATTTAAGGGTAATTTTGCTGAATGTATGAAGAAAAAAATGAGAACAGGGTATCAGATGAAGCACAATGTCATATGCTCTGAACGTGATGTTTGAACTTTGATCTTTTATATTCTCAAATGTACAGTCTCTGACTGTTAAGTTAAATATGGAAAGTTCAGAAACATAAAACATATTTAAACTGAACTAAGCCTGCCACAAACAATCCAGATGCCTCAGTTTGATGTAATGTAGAATGGAATCATTGGTCACAATGACCTACTTTAATGAAATTTGATACTCTATAACTTTCAAATTTTTGATGGTTAAAATTGTTAAGGATGTTGAATTTTAAGCCACCTAAAACTTATCAATATCACAGGTTACGAAATAAACAGGAAAAAATCTTGTTTTTTCGTCTTGCATTGAAGTGATGGTTGAATGTATTTAAACCCCATTATGTTTGCTTGAAATACAATTTAAGTTTTAAAATGCTGTCAGAAATATTAAATTTATTTTTGCCAAAAAAAAATCCTCAATTTTCATATCCAAAATTTGGGCTTATACAAAAACATGTAAGTTCCCTTCAAAAACAGTAGTTAGAAAGTTAATTGTTTGGTTGCTAGGAAGCCTAAATACCTAAAATTGTGAAACTAATATAGCAATAACAGAAGCATCTGCAGTTATTTAGAATATTAATTGTTTTGTTACATAACTCTAGCCCGAGATAAGAAAATTTGGGTAGTTGACAAAATTTTCAGATTCTTTTCTGTTATGCTTTCTAGGACTTCATGAGAATTGCCCTTAGGTTGCACTACAGCTGAGGAACCATCGTAAAGTATGTTAAAAAAAAAAATATAAGAAAATTTTCATTCCAGATTTTGGAGCTCTAGAATCAGCCTCCCTGAGCCCGTCATATTAGGGGTGACATCCATTCAGTTTCCAGAAAAATATGTCTTGGCCTAACATTAGGCTGTCTCAATGAGACAGTTGTATTGATGGGTCAAGACTTAATTTTACTGTTCAAAATAAGTATTTATTCCAACAATTACTTTAAAATCCTGCTTGTGTGGAGCTCAGAGTTGTCAGACCCATAGGAAACATGTTGTAATGATCCTTGTCAGTTTTCCCATGATTAATAGGTTTGGTCATGACAGTATTATATGAAAGAATTTTAGGTTATGTCAAAACATTGGAAATATGTCTTCCAGAATAGATTAAGGCACAAATCTGGGGCTTCAGCTTGTCAATTTTGTTACAGCACTTGGACATTCTTGTCATGGTGGACTGGACCGTATGCACTGTCACCTTTCTACAGAGCAGTTCAGTTCTGTAAAGTAATTCAAGCATGATGTGGTCTCACAGAGTTGCCTGCCAGGCACAGTGCTCCAGATTACAGAGGAGTAACAAGGATTTTAGGGGATATTTTTTTCTTATTTCTCAAAGAAAACATATGTTGTGACTCCTCATTAGAACTGTCTCGTTGAGACAGTTCTAATGGTGTGTCACAGCATATGTTTATATGGAGTTATTTGGAAAATTATCCCTATTACTCTTTCTTTATATGAAGCACTACAGGCACTGCCATTGAGGAGCAACAGGATTTTTAGAGAAAATTATGAAAGTCCCTCATTTTCTGTAGCCAGGAAATCTGAGTAAAATAAAATGAGCTTTAAGTAAATTGATAAAACTGCAGTTATACTGTCATTAAAAAGAAGTTAGCACCAACCAAACACAAATTTTCTTGTAGTGCAACAAGTAATGGAAAGAAATTTGTGTCATATTTCTCATGTTCATGAATTATAAATGAAAATGTGCCTTGAGTGGGGAATTAACATGCTTGTATTAAATATTAACTGGGAAAATTGTTTCTAAATTGCTAGATCAGTATCCGGTATGATTATAATCCCAGCCTCTCTGTCTGCATTTAGATATAAATACCAAATATAGATTGCATTATTTTTGGTAAGTGGTTGTTTATGGTGTAAAAATTGTTAGGACATTAGAAATATCATTCTTTATGCCTCATATAAATGAACATGTTGAGCATGAAATATTAAAGGGTAAAAACGGAAAATGTCACTTTGCGGCCTCAAAGGGGGTATCAGTATTCCATTGGGAGGGATTTATCTTCCGGTTTGAATTACATCTGACATAATCATGAATATTACAAGAGGCTATTGTTTTTAGAATTTAAGTAATATTTGTTAAATGGGGATTTGTTCAAACTTGGTAGAAACTATTTTTTTTTGTAAGTTAAAATGCTTTGTTATTTTTCACAAACTATGTCATGGAAATCATTATAAGGCTCTCTGATAGAGGTATGTGACTGCTAGAAAAAATGAGATTCTGACATTCCTGTTCACAGTGTGCTTTGAAAACTTTGATTGGATATTTAGTGAGTTACCATATTGAGGTGAATCAGAGCTCTAGATAAGAGGGCGTATTTTATGATAATTAAGGATAATTTTTTTTATTTTTTATCGAAACCATATGTTGTGACCCCTCATCTGAACCGTCTCGTCGAGACGGTTCAGATGAGGGGTCACAACATATGTGTTTATGCAGATTTAACAAAAATTATCCCTAATTATCACCAAATACTCCCTCTTATCTAGAGCTCTGTGAATGGATAGACTTTCAGTGAAAGCATCTCTGCCATTTCGATTTTTGCATCACCCCACCCCCCTCTCAACAAGGGTCAACTCATAAAGGAAAGAATTTGCTCCCATTTGTTTAAAGAATGGACCCCGTTCTGGAAAGGCAAAATCATCAGTTTTGAAATTGTAGGCCCTTAATAATTGCAAGGAATGGGAACAGGAAGCAACAAAAGTTGTTTCCCTGTGCAAACATGACAGAGAGTACCCATTCACCTTATAAACACCAAAAGCTGAATGACAGCAGTTACTGGTAGTACAAAATACTTATGATACTTAGATAGATAGATCTGATATAGTGACTTGCTGTTTTTTCCTTCTTTTTTTGGAATATTAAGGGCAAGCAACTCTGCTCTTTTTTGTTTTCTCTTCTCTTCTCACTAGGGCTCACCTCAGAAAAGAAAGGATACCCTGGGAGCAAATTCTTCCCTTTAAGAATAGATCCTGTTTTGAAGGGTTTTATTGTTGAGGATGGCAAAACAGAAAGTCACAAAACTTGTCACCTTTGGAAAAAATGACAGAAAAAACCTAAGTTATGATATAACATTTAAAATCTTCTATGACATGATACAAGATGATACTGTGGAGATAAAGAACAGAGCTCTAGATAAGAGTGAGTATTTGGTGATAATTAGGGATAATTTTTGTTAATTCTGCATAAAAATATATGTTTTGACCCCTCACCTGAACCGTCTTGACGAGACGGTTCAGATGAGGAGTCACAACATATGGTTTCGATGAGAAATAAGAAAAGTTATTCTGAATTAATTAGCATTAAAATTAATACTCACTCTTATCTAGAGCTCTGAAAGAATCTCTAAAACTGTTGAAAAGTTAAATATCAAGGTCAGATCTGTAGTTTAAAGGTGGTGACCTAAACTTTGCCTACAAGTATGAACTCGAGGATATGACAGAATAATTTGCATATGTGTGGGATCCTCTTTTCATTTTAATTACATACTTTTGGGTAATTTTCACAATTTTCTGTAACTTAGCTGCTTTAGAAGGAGTAACTTTTGCATTGAAAAGAGTGTTAAAGACTATTATTATGGCTACCGCTCTTTTATTACAGTGTGAAACTTACCCCATTTATTCAGTTATAAGACAGGTTTTCCCCACTCTAGACTGATCCCAGATATCTAAATTAGTCATGGAATTCTGCCATAAGATGGGGTTTTCCCTTCCAAAACTATCCCAAAGATTTAGATCCATCTTAAAAGATGGATCTAGATTTGTGGGATTATTTTGGAAGAAATATGGTAATTTCAATATTTCTCTAATGGTTAAACAGAACAGAACAGAACAAAATGTAGGTAACACACAGATGACATATGTATGGATACTATAGATCTAGATCAGACTGCCCCTAAGGAGCTATCAGATTAGTGTCTGCTTCGTTTGGCAAAAGTGTTATCAAAACATCCCATAATAAGACAATTGGACTGGTCCAGATTCAGAATCTGTAACTGACACAATTTAGGTGTCCAGATACGTATGCTAAGTAGGGATCTGTAATTGTCAGATTGTCAATTCCAGATGGTGGTTTAAATCTGAACCCTGTTGTTACTACTACCACCAGCTTAGTTAGGGCACCCAGGTGGTCAAAATTTTCAGACCTGCATACAGTATACAAGTGCAAGTAATAGTTACTGAGTTCATTTGAAGACTTGTGGAATTTCAGTTGCTCTAATGTTGTGGGAAGATCTGTCAATTTCAGTGTTTGTAGCCTGTCAAGTCTGTTCTAGTCAGCAACACAGGGG
Source organism: Ctena decussata (assembly GCA_963989385.1). Classification (NCBI taxonomy): domain Eukaryota; kingdom Metazoa; phylum Mollusca; class Bivalvia; order Lucinida; family Lucinidae; genus Ctena; species Ctena decussata. Next base: position 78,351,479 of record OZ022504.1, read on the forward strand.
GCGTTCTGCTCCATCTGATCTTGGTCTCTACAGTCTGTAAGGGATGCTGAGCATTAATGGGGTTAATCTGCTGCAACAGCAGCACATTGTCAGCCTAACCCATCTCTCAAAAGCTTGTAAAATACAGACTTACTTGATTGGGTTCACTTTTCAGGGGAAGTAACTCTGCTAATTTCAGTTATTTGCCTTGCCTGCTTTCTCAATGGGGGGTCAACTCTTAAAGGAAAGAATTTGCTCCACTAGGAGCAAATTCTTTCCTTCAAGGGTTGACACCTTTTTGGAAGGGTTTTGTTCAGAAAAGCAAACAGAACAGAAAGTCACAGAAAGTTTATTCCCTTTTATAAAAATGGTGGCGAAACATGAAACTGTAGCCATACACCTTAACATACATGTACTGCCTGTAAACAATGACTTGTTATTATTGAATAAAAGATATAAATACATGTATTGGCAGATTATTTGAAGAGCGTAATTATCTCCTGATGCTGATAAAACGCAATTATCACTATTGTGTGTTACAGATTGTTATTATCGCTGTCATGTCAATATTATTGTCAGTCGACTGTCGCCAGCATAAACTCTTTTCTCTGATTAATTATTGGTCGCCTCATTCTGTGTCTATAAGGATGGTGGATATAGCTTCCTTGATTGAAAATATATTTTATTTATTATGTCATGTACTATAAGTACTGTTAAAGAGAAGATTTTTGCAACATTCATGAAAATTTTACAATGCTTTACGACTCCAGTAGCTACTAAATTGTTAAAATTAGAAGACTTTTACCATTAATGAGGATCCTTGGTAGTGTCAGTTAAGTGCTGCATGGCTTCCTGTGCTAGCAGTACTGGGCTCAGGTCCTGCCGGTGTTGGAATTCTTCACATTCAATTTTGCACACATTTTACCTTTCATTATCATCCTACTATCTCTTGATATGACTGAAATCCTTTGAAAGTAAGACTTAATATCATAATACCCATCCATACCTTTAGCAAATGTGGGATCAATCAAACATTGTGTATTATTTTGGCTGTGGACTCTTCCTTTTTTGCCGAATTCAATTTCTGTTGCAGTGCAGACTCTGATCTGACTGCTGTCTGATCTGAGTTTGTACTAGTGTTGCTGGGTCATTTCTGTCTGACTGTCATCATGGCATACTTGTGAACGCTAAGTCTTGGATATTTTGTGACCAACCGGCATGAGTGACTTGGATACGTAAAAAATTTGTGTAAGTCAGTACATAGTAATTTAGTTTGTTTGAAGAGCGCCTCTAGAGAATATGGTAATTTGAAAAAATAACACAAAACAGATCGGATTTGATCAAATTATTGGTAATTTCACCAATGTTTTTGTCTATTCCCGAGTCTCACCAAGCCCAAGGTTAATGCTTGTAATAAAATTGTCAAGTGTTAGAGAAAGATAGTGTGATTTTGCAAGTTAACAGAAAACATATCGAATCAAACAAATTACTTGGTGTCATTATCTGTTTGGTGAGCTTGAGTGGTGTCAGGGATATTGTGGCAAGTATTCTGAAAGGCTGTGATTTTGATACCGTGGTGACCGTAACTGTTTGGCAGACAGTGTTAGAGGCGATTACGATACTGGAGATTATTCTGGGACAATTTTTCTCACTTCAGTCTATAATAAATATATGTTTTGACCCCTCATTTGAACCGTCTCATAGAGACGGTTCTAAAGAGGGATCACAATATATGTTTAGATAGAGAATAAAAAAAAAATTCCCTTAGCTGTCTCTGGTTAATCCCCTTGTCTACAGCTCTGTATTTGACAGAAGTGCTCAGGCAGACAGTAGTGAGCATTTGCAGCCTGATCAGGATCTACCCTGTTTGTCATTCCTTCAGCAGTTCTGGGTATATCTTTAGGATAATTTCAAGGACCACTAAGATCTTTGCAAACTGCAGGAGCAGTCTGATCAGTACTGCAATAAAAGAAAGAAAAAAAAAAAGAAGAAAACTATTAAGTTATTGGAAAGTTATGATAATTATTTTAGGTGTCCCAATTTTCAGAATTTTTATGGTAGTACAAATTATTGAACGAGAGCCCTATGCAGAAATAAGGAAGTATTTCTGCTTTCTCAAAAAAATAAGATGCTGATCATTTAACAGTTGTTTTGTGTGACAAGGTTTTTAACTGTGACAGTGCTTAATTCAGGAAAGACAGTGGAAAATGTTCATGTACTTAAAGAATGCTTCACTTACAATAAACTTAAGAATTTATTGAGACACACTGGCAACAAAAATGTCTTGTGTTTCCAAACTCATCTGAACAATCGTAGAGAATGGATCATAAAGGGAGCCATTTTATTGCTGCGTGCATTAGCGCATTGTTGCCGAGTGAAGTGTGAGAACACATGGTTGAATGGAAATAGAAGTGGGCAATATCAGATGAAATACATTATTTAGATTTTAATTTCACCATTACTATGCCATTTGGTTGCTCTTGTATTTGAAAAGTGGTGTAACATTATGAAATAAATTGTATAATTTAGAATTTTTAAGAACAATTATTGTTATGCTCAGTCAGGTCTTTTATGTCATCAGTATGGTTTTATGATGAAATGCATAAATTTATGATTAATATCCAACTATATTGTTGGGCTTATTGTCTCTCCTCCGTTGGGTACAGGAACAGATGTCAAATTCATTTATTAACCCATTTAAGATGGGAAACCCATTTTAGGGATATATGCAAACAGTGCAGACCCAGTCCAGGTGCCACAGAAAAAAGGTAATCAGGGTCTACTCTGTTTGCTTACAGAAATTTTTATGCGAAATACAACAAAAATGAAAGCCCTAAAACTAAAATGGACTAATCCAAATGATTAGAATTGACAAGTCCACTTGTCAAAAATGGGTTAAATGGCAGGCCCTGAGTTTGAAATTTTTACTGAAGTTTCTGGATTGTTGCTGAAATGAATATTTTTCTCTATTTTCAGGCTGTGTATGGATTTTCAACAAATTGGATGTCATAACTCTAGAATTAAGTGAAGGAAAAATATGAGGAGGGTGTACAAAAAACAAGTGAAATTAAAGTGAAATGCTGTGAGGAATATGTAGTGTGTTCATTCTTCATATCTGGATTATTTAATTTTCAAAATGTGCTCAAAATGTGGTTTTACATGGAATTATATTATAAATTTATGTACTTGGAGTTTAATTCTTCATTTGGCAAAGTCATCAGGTAAGAAAGTAAATCTTATGTGTCAGCCTACTGTGAGAAGCCAGCCCCGGATCCAGGGGTGGGCTTTGGGGCTTCAGCCCCACCACCTAGGCCTGGTTAGATTAAAATATGTTGTGACATCTCATTAGAATCGCCTCGGCGAGGCGATTCTAATGAGATGTCACAACATATATTTCAAGGCAAAAAAGACATTATCGAAAATTCTCATTAAACTGATCCCTAGTTCTGTCATATTTTTTCAAGCCCCACTCCCCCGCCCCCTTTCCAAATACATCTAGGTGCCTCCCAGCCCCACCAGTTATCCAGTGCCCCACCAGTATGTGGTGGCCCCTCCCCGTCCCCGTCCCACCCCTTTCCCAAATACATCTCGGTACCTCCCAGCCCCACCAGTTATCCAGAGCCCCACCAGTATGTGGTGGCCCCACTCCCCGTCCCCCTCCCACCCCCTTCCCAAATACTTCTCTGTACCATTAGCCCCACCAGTTATCCAAAGCCCCACCAGTATGTGGTTGTCTGGATCCGGGCCTGGAAGCAATATCAGAAAATACAACATTTAGGTGTTTTATATCAAGTGAATGTCACTGTAAATTTTACTGCATAAGCCTTGAGGAGTTGGCTCCCTTGCACAGATTGGCAGCTAAACTTTTTTACCCTACAACCTATGAATTGATGTTTGCAAATTTGAAAAAAAGGTTTTTCTGCAAGCAATTGCTAACAGTGTAGATCCAGATGAGGCAGCTCATTATTTATCTACACTGTTAGTTGGCAAATTAATTCAACTATTTTAATTGTCAGGGTTCACTGTGTAATTAGTTTATTTCAAAAGGGGAGACTGTGTTGACAAATATCAGCATCATGATGTTGCATTGATATACATTTAGTATGATAATTTTTTTCCAAAGTCCCCTGTTATGTACTTCTGTATTGGGACCCTTTTCCATATATTGCAAATGGAAACAGTGCTCTTTTATGCTAAAGTTTGTAGTCCAATGCATGTAAATAAAGGTATAAAGTTTGTGAAGTTCAGATTTCTAGGCCGATTTCTAGAATTATAAGCAAGGGCGTAGCTACCTATACGGCAAATACGCAAGTGCGTATTGAAATTTTGTCAAAATTGACAAAATTTCAAAACGCACCTTCATATTTGCATGCTGAATATTTATAAATTAGACAAGATTTCAATACCAATTACCAAAGTCGCTGAAATACTAGCTTTCCCTTCAAGAAGTAGAGAATAAAACATGGTTGTGCGTATTATGAAATTGCCCCTAGCTACGCCCCTGATAAGGCTTGCATGTCATATCACATTCAGAGTACCATTTTGTAAAATAGAAGGTATTGTAAAAAGCGTGAATTATTGTGTTCATAAAGGGCAGACATGTTTATAATGGAAATGTCTATCAGAATTCATTTCAAGTATTTTACAGCCTCTCGACATGAAACCAAAACAGAATGTTTTCAGTATTATTATTCCCAGAATATGCTGTTGAAAATTTTGTATAATGTCCCAATAATTGAATGCTATGATATCAAAGAATTTACCCTGTCTACACGAAAACCATTAATATAATTGGTCTGAAAAAGGACAAACTATCGCAAAATGGTAGAAAATTAAAATTGTTTATTCAGTTATATCACATCGGTTATTACCAGAAAAATTCTAAGTATTTGGACAGACAGGTCTGCTCCTTTATCATTCTGCTTTTAAAGGAGCGGGCTGATTAGGGTCTGCACTGTTAGCCATTCCATCTGCATGTTAAAATGGATGCATTACTGCATTTTCAGACCAGACTGATCTATTTCGTAGGTCAGTTATAGTGAGTGGGAGCATTTATTTAACTTATTTAGAGCAAGAGCATTCATAAAAAGAAAGAAGTTAAAGGTCAGGGCCCAGTTGTTCAAAGCTAATGTCTTTAATAAATGAGACATTAAAATTTCAAATGCATAGTATGCAAAAACACTGCCAATATTTGCCGAAAAAGTGTGAGAAGCTTTTGCACTGCAGTGCAAAAGCTCCGAACATTTTGTTGGCAAAAATATCCAAACATTTTGTTGGCAAAAATATTAGCACACTTGATCTTATTTTCACTAGAAGACTGAAGGAATCCTTGACTAACAACTTTGTTATGCTAACGATGCTTTGACAACGGGGGCCCTGATGGAAAAAAAAAGAGAAACTGCTTGTATAGTGACTGTATATCTTTTCAGATGACACCAACCCTAGTATCCCTTACGGCTTTCCTCACATAACAGAACATCCGCAGGACGACTATTTCGCTAAGAACAATCCGGCAACACTTAACTGCAAAGCTGAAGGCACCCCATCTCCGATGATCACGTGGTACAAGGATGGGCGCCCTGTGGAAACAAACCGTGATAACCCGATTTCGCACCGCATGCTACTGGATAACGGACAGTTGTTCTTCTTACGTGTGATACATTCTAAGAATAACCATCCAGATATAGGGGAATATTACTGCAACGCCACCAACAAGCATGGGACTGCCATCAGTCGGATAGCAAATATTCAAATAGCAGGTATTGTACTCTATTATATGGAGATGCTGAGGGGTTTCTAAGGTAAAGCTGGGAAATTTTAAATTTGTGTCTGAAAAACATGTTAGAATACCTCACTCTTCAAAGTTGAGAAATGCCTGGTAAACATTGCTTGAAAATCTCGTTTAAAGCAGGGTAACTCTAAGGTGGTTATAATTATGAGATGCAAGGGGGATTTTAGTTGGGGGTGGTATTGGACATGGATAATATTCTAGGATTTTATTTTCCCTTTCCTAGTAAAGGTATATGTTGTAACATAGCCACTATTAGAACCTCTTTGAAATAATTCTACATCACATGTTAAAATAGAAAGAAATAAATAAAAGTAATGTCAACCATTTGATCTTCCATCATATAAAACACAAAATCAAGACAGAACACACACATGAATATAAACAGAAGTTGTCTCATAAATCTTGTAGTGAAATATTACTACCTAAATTTTGGTACAAACTTTACATCTACAAAATTAAAGAAAAAAGTCTGTTTCGGCCTAGCTTTTTCATAGTGAGAATGCAAAGACTATAGAAGGCAAACACTGTAGCTCCAGATGAGGTGGCTCATTATGAGCCACCTCATCTGGATCTACGCTGTTTGCAAATTCAACAATTTTCATTTTTGTTGCTTTTTAAGTGCTAACAGCAAAGAATAGCTTACCAAATTGTAAATAGTAAAGAGTCAGATAACACTCAAGTGGAACAGACTGATAAGGGTGTACACAGCTTGCTACGACAATTTTGTCCTAATATTTTGGGTCTTTGCAATATTTATGAAAACTATTTCATAAATCTCATAAAGAAACAAGCTGTTGACAAACATATGCAAAAAGAAACATCATGGGAACTAGTTATGATATCAAATTTATCATAAAATATATGAAATGGTCTAGTATTTAATCAGACAAGTGTTATCTGGGGGTCTCCTCAAAGATGAAGTGATATAATATTAAGATAAACATCTTTTTTGGTGGCGTTAACCTGTCTGTAAGGAAAAGGTACCTTTGTGACTGTCTTGTTGAAAAAGTATGATAATTTAGGAGAATAGATTTTGTTCATTATAAAGAATAAAATGGACTGAGTTAAATCATTAATAGGGGATATTTAGTTACATTGTCCCTCAGCCTCCCCCCCATTACCCCTGCTCCCCACCCTTCCTCCCCCACCCCTGCCTGCCCCAAACACACACACCTTCCTTCTCCCTGCCCCTCAGTGCTGACTGAAACAGAGCTCCAGATAAGAGGGGGTATTGAGGATAATTCAAAGATAATATTTCTTATTTCTCAATGAAAACATATGTTGTGACCCCTCATTAGAACCGTCTCAATGAGACGGTTCTAATGATGGGTCTCAAAATATGTTTTGTGGAGAAATATGGCTAATTATCCCAAAATTATCTCTGTTACCCCTTCTTATCTGGACCACTGCTTAAAGGTGATAAAGTAAGGTACATTTTTGCAGTTCCTGTCCATTTATCAGCTGTTGGCATACCTACAAGAAACCAAATAAATTTTCTTGTAGTTTATATAACTTGACACCACTCAGGGAGATGTTTTTATGCCTCAGAGAAAAGAGTGAGATATGATATAAAAAGTTGGTGGTGAAATTTACGCCATAATGCTAAGCTGCGAAAAGTGGCCACAAAAGTAATTTTTCTGCAAATTTTGCCTTTGAAGTTATATTACTCTTCAGTGACTGAGAAAATTGTCTCACTCTCACTCTGGTGTGATATAAAATATTAAAATTATTATGTCATAGTGAGCAGCTGCTTTTATGGTGCGATCGTAATTGTGAAACCGTAATTGTGCAACTGTAATTGTCTGCATGTCTGTGAGCGGTGTGAAACTGCCCTGTTGTCACCATTATCAACATCTGTTCAAACTGGGAAATGCATTTTCTCTTAATTTAATCATTTTAAATGATGCATAGTTCCAGATAAGAAAATGTAACAGGGATAATTTAGGGATAATTTTCCTTATTTTTCCATTAAAACATACATTGTGATCTCTCATTAGAACTGTCTTGCCCAGACAGTTCTAATGAGGGGTCACAATGTATGTTTTCATTGAGATACAAGAAATATCCTTGTTACCCCTTCTTATCTGGAGCTCTGTGATGTATGTTTTATGGTGAATTTTATATTTCAAGAATTGGAATAAAGGCTTTTCATGGGAAACACCCATAATTGGCATAAAGACAAAGCCTACATGTACAGTCTGTTTTGTCTTTCATAGCATCCCTACTCTAAAAGAAATAATGTATAATTGATAAACCGCAAAATTTTGAAAATTTCAAGGGAAAACCAGTTTAAATGATGTCAAATTATTATATCACCATGGGAATTGCTGCTTTTGTGATTTATTTTTAAACTTGAGTTGATTTCAGTATGCTAAATAAATTAAGATTTTCATTTATTTGACTTAGTTATAAGGCATGAAATTATTATTCCATTAGGAATAACTTAAACCAGTGGGAGACATAATCTAAGTCTTCTCTGCACTGATGGTTCAGTGGCTTTTTGTTACTGTGAAAATAAATATTGGGACAGATAGGTTTTAGCGAGCTGTGAAGTAGTCATCTGATCAGGGTCTACAATGTTTGGCATTCCATGATGCAACTTTTGGACACTAATGCATTTAGAAACCAAACTGTTCAGTTTTAAGGAAAATTTTTGCAAATAATAGAGGTAATAAAATTTTTATTGTGTTTTGACATTTCCCACAAGCGAATTCAGTAAAGGTGATGAAATTTGAGAGAAAGCCATGTAGAAAGGAAGTAAAAACATTCGTCAAAGGAGGCTGTGTTCCATTTTCCGTAGTCCTATTGCTAAATGCACCTTTTCCAATCTTTAAGTGGGAAAGCACTGATAAACTACCTGTTAAAAGCACACCAGAAGGGCAGTTGTCAGTTACTGGTGAAAGTAAGTGCACTTAGTACTGGTTAACAGCTTAGATGTTTTTTTTTTATATCATTTTTCAGCAGTTTCATGACTTGTTATCATGTATGTGTTTCAGTAGTTTTTTTTTTTTTTTTCCATCTATGTATGTTATGCTTAAATATGTCTATTTTTACATGCTATATGTTTGTATACATGTATGTGCATGCTCTTATGCCACCTGCGTGTGGCCTGAGTTTATGCAATAAAGTTCTGTTCTAAGCCTGCCCAGGAATAGTGTGGTTAGGTCAACTGACCGTCCCGACATGACCGTAGCTGTTTACCGTGGACGTTAAACAATAACACACACACTCACACACACACCCTCCTCCTCCCAAAAGCACACTCTCCCCTCCACCTCCGCACCCAAGAACTATGTTTAACAGTTTGGATCACTATCATTGTTCCAGCTATTTTTACAGGGAATCCATTTGCTCCACACACATGCACAGCACTGCTGGAAAGATATGTACCGTAATGACCCTAAATATTCGGATAGACAGGTCTTAGCAAACATTGCAGACCCAGATCAAACTGCTCCCAAAGGAGCAGTTTTATCATGGTCTCCAGTGTTTGCCATTCACTAAGCATCATTATGATGCAATAACCAGTGTAAAATCGTCTTTCTAATTTCTAAGAATTTTTGAACAATATTTGTCGGTGTCCAAAATTTCAAGGGTCATTACGGTCGGGTACATTATAATGAATTACCTGCATTTAAAGATAATGGTTATAGTTTTCATTGTCACAGTCTTAATTGGTGGTTTTGATTTTTTGTCGTAAAAGGTGTAAATTACAATAATGGTTGAGGATGATTTTTATTATTTCTTTTCGAAAATAGTGATTACCATGACGGAAGTGTAAAATGATGCTGGTAGAAATGTTCCGTGGTTAGAGTTATTCAGAATTCCGGATTCCGGAATAATGTCTGTAAATACACCGTAAAAAGCTACTGGGTATTTAGAGCCCACCCACTCTCATCTCCCTTTTTTAGCTTGCTTATACTCTAGTACTGGAAGTTGTTGTTTTGGATTTAACAGCCCTTTGAGACAGTATTTTAGCCTATATCAGGTCCTGTCCCTGAGAAAGGGAGAAAGCAAAGAGAAACAATAGATAAGAGAAAAAATATTCAAACAACTGCCACCCACACCTACTGCAAGCCCTACTGTCATCCAAACTAGTAGGACACCACGGCACTGAAGGTTACCCATCACCATCACCATACCAGACCACCCTCATGTCATTGTCAGTCTGATTCAGATTCTTTAAAATTCAAGATTTTTTTTGTGATGGGTGAGGCACTCTCAGGCAAGTTATCCTGTATGCCGACAGGTCTTGTTTCGTCTTGGGCTTTGAATATTGTTGACCTTTTTTCCTTGAAAATGCATTTGTCAGTTGCTTCATGAAATTTGAGAGATATTGAAATCAATTAAAATTCCAGATGAAAAAAATTTCAAAGGTTACCACTCAGTGCAATTTATAAAAAATGTTTCAAATTGCATAATGATATTTTAAAAACAGATATTTAAGTCGAAAGAATGTTATTGTAGACATTTTCTGCCAGATGGTTTAATTGTAATGTCATGCTTCATTTTGAAAACTAAACTCACACTTTAAAAAAATAGTGATATTTCCTCTTCACCTGCCTCGAAATCGCTTAGCACTTGCGCAATTTTGCACTTCAGTTCGCTTAAAATGACTGACAGGTGCTTGTGGATTTTAGATTATCACATATACATCTATGTCTCAAATTTAATTCTCACACTTAATCCAAATATACATCAAAGAAAATTAGTTTTTAAGCGGAGATTTGATTGTCAGTTTGATTTTCTTCCTGTTGCGGAGTTCTAATTATGAAACGTCTTTGGGATAGCTAATTCCCGATCTTATTATGTTTTCTGATAACAGCTTTATGCTTCCTCATAACAACCTAGTCTCCTGAGAATAAGAGAACTACTTTTAAAATTAATCATAAATAAAGAGATCCTTATTTACCATATTAATCATAATAAACGCCCCTGCTCTAATAAACGCCCCTTGCCTCTTTTTGGAAAATGATGTTATATTTAATTGCATAAGTTCCCATTTGCTTCTCTGGATGAAACAGCTCTTTGAAATGGGGTCTACTCTTAAAGGAAAGAATTTGCTCCTAGAGGAGCAAATTCTTTTCTTAAAGAGTTGACCACTATTGAGAAGGGAGGCAAAAATAGTCAAGCTGCTTCCTGTACAAGTACACCCACTCACCTCAATACTGTTATTAGTGGTATTTTGCAGTGGCTAATTTTCTACACTTTAGGCTCTAAATAACGCCCCCCTTTTTGTAAAATGCAACACCCCAGGGGCATTTAATAGGATTAATATGGTACTTATTTCAGTGTTACGAGATGATTTCCGCCAAGAACCCATGGACACTACAACAGCTGTCGGTCAAACTGTTGTACTCCACTGCCGACCTCCCCGGGGCAAACCAGATCCTAAAGTCATTTGGCGGAAGGACGGCGAGTCGGTGCAGCCTGATGAACGGATCCAGATCCAAGAAGATGGTGACCTTGTGATCACGTCCGTAGTAAAAGGAGATGTCGGGGAGTACTCTTGCTTGGCAATAAATACGGGCGGAGAGAAGCAGAGTAACCCAGCACAACTGAGAGTTCTTGGTAAGATAACTTTTAAAAATGGCAGTTGTTTATTAGTGTAACATTAAGTTGATCGGCCTGCATCTCTAACTTCAGAAATAAGTATATCACAACAATAAAAAGATGAAGCACATACACATACACACACAAAGTTCTCAAGATTTCCTATGGATTGTATATATAAAAGGCAGATTCTCTCAAGTAGAAGACTTGTCAGCTGAGTTTCTCAAGACTGAAATGGACATTGATAATAATTATATCTCCCTGTGACCAAGATCTGGAAGTAATTTGTCACTTAGCTGGAACCTGTAGAAGTGTTTGTCTTCCTTGTCAAGGGACTCCTCCAAAGAAGAGAATAAGCTGTCTAACAGAGCAAAGTCGTAAGACTGGAGGATGGAAGCAAATACTATTGTCTTGAGAATATCTTGTTTATAAATATGCTGAATAAGCCAAAGAAGTATATCCAAAAACCTTAATTGCATAATTTAAGGTATGTGAATATACATGTTTTTCACTTTTTAAAAGGGGAACAACTTTTATTTATGACTTCCCATTTGCTTCAGTGTGTGACTAAACCTTTTCAAACAAAGGTTTACTCTTCAAGGAAAGAATTTGCTCCTAGAGGAGCAAATTCTTTTCTTTAAGAGTTGACCCTAGTGGGAAGAGTGGCGAAAATGAAAACCCCAGAGTTGCTTCCCCTCAATGTGTGTCCATATGCCTTAAGATATAATTTATGCCTTACAGATGTCCCAGTATTCCATAAGCTACCAAAGGACGTAACAACAGAAGAAGGCAAAACGATAGAGTTCTATTGTGATGTCATGGGAGATCCACCAATCAGTGTTCAGTGGGCCAAAGAAGATGGAGCTGTCAGCTTCGGAAGGTAATGTATGGCTTACAGGCGAAACAGCAATGTACAGCTTACAGGCCAAGCAGTAATGTACAGCTTACTGCTTACAGGCCAAACAGCAGAGTATGGCTTACAGGCCAAACAGCAATGTACAGCCAAATAGCAGTGTATGGCTTACAGGCCAAACAGCAATCATTGAATGCATGGCTCACAGGCCATACAGCAATGTACAGCTTACAGGCCAAACAGCAGTGTATGGCTTACAGGCCAGACAGCAGTGTATGACTTACAGGTCAAACAGCAATGTGAAGCTTACAGGCCAAACAGCAATGTACAGCTTACAGACCATATCCAGAGTAAACACGCTCAGATTAATGTTCAGTGGATTAAAGAAGAACGATGGTGATATCAACTTTATATAATGTAATGTAGGGTTTTAATACAGGCTATAAATATCTGCATTATGCTGGAATGAGGGTATGTGTCTCCTTAGACCCTGAAGTGTACGTTTTTGGAGAAACTAAAATGCAAAAAAAACAAAAAAACATATATAAATAAATAAAACCTTGAAGATCAAGAACCATGGGCCATTTCTTCACAGGAATGTAGAGTGTGAGTATATGAGTAAACTTGCTTCCCTTTGGCAGGAGTAGGGGCATATATATTTCCTCTCTGTATCCTCGGTAAATCAGGTTGCAGATAAATTAAAAAAATGTAGAAAAAAGCTTATTAATGCCTTGGAATACAAGAAATGCAGTTTCTTGTTTTTCATGAACTCTGGTTTGGCATTCTTTGGTCATTTACCCCTCTCTGATTCTGACACTGAGTCGAAAGATATGTTTTTAGGTAAAGAGATTATAGTTTATATTTTCAGTGTTTGATCCTAAGTTGATGTTTACAATAGGTTTGAAAGGTTTTGACATATTGCTATCTTCTGATTGCTAATGACCGGTTCTTACCATTGATTTGCTGTATTGGTTGGAAATCCTTGGTTAGATGTACCCAAACATACAGTGCTCACCTTAGTGAGACCCAACAAACAGTGGAAACCCAGATCAGACTGCTCCCAGAGGAGCAGTCTGATCAGGGTCTACACTGTTTGTGATTCTTTTAAACATTGCTGAGAAGTAAATAAACTTAATTTCAGGATAATTGGGCTTGATATTTAAGGTGTCATAATATCTAAGGAACTATTGGTTTGAAATGTTGAATTGTTTACTCTGTAGCTGTATTTTGATACAACAGTCACTTTGCTGGAAGGGGAGTTTGAATCATGAACCTTTCATAAAGAATGATCTGGTCATTCCAAAAGTCCCAGCCTCATCAAGAGTTTTAGTTCTCATACCCTTGTTGCTTGTTTGAAATGGCTTTAAAACAATGACTTGCTTTTGCTGATCAAAACAGTGCATTTTTTTTTCTATGGCTTTGTTATTATCAGAAAATCAAATACAGCCGTGTGTTTCCCAAGCTATTAAATTTATCTCTTTTAAATAGCTAGGAAATAATTCAGAGATATGGCTTTAGAAGACAAGGGTGGTCTGAATCAACATTACATGATATTGTTGTTACATTTCCTTTTATTGCCTTTATTAGGTCATTACTGTAGGAGTCAGCTGTTACAGATGATCAAATTAGTAGATATTTCAGGTGGGTTAAAGTATATCATGTATAGTTTCTTGTCCTTTTTCATAGCAATGGGTGCTACTCTTAAAAAGAAAAAAATCTTTCTTCAGAGATCTCATTGTTCCCTTTTGGACAGTTTCACTCTGCTATGTTGTCTCCCTTGTTAAAAGATGGCAGCCAAACCAGCATGTGTATCCATTCACCATAAGTAGAATGCTATTATCAGCACTACATCTTATTACTAGAAAAAATATTACTGTGTCTTGCCCTTTATAACATATTTTGTAATATTAAAGGGTATGCAATGGAAAAGGTATATATAAAGCTGCCAGATGTTAAAAATAGGCCTGTCAGAGTTGCAAGTTTTTGGAATTTAAACCATTTAGCGGCGATTTACATAGATCTATGCAGTATCATACAAAAAAAATAGAAATCTCAGCATTTTTCTAGCCCATCCTATGGGCTAGAAAAAATGCTGAGACTTCTTTTTTTGTATGACCTGATTTTTCCTCTGCAAGACCCAAGCAGGCTTATGACAAGATTGTTTACATCAAAGTGATGATGTCCTACTGATGTTATTAGAGACATAAGTTGTTTAATTACTTGTTAGTCTAGTTCTAGTTCATGCTGATTATTAGTAAGGTCAGCAAACTCACTAGTTGATCATGGCTAATATGAGATGTTAAAGGTAGAAATGAGAGATTAAAGTAGTTTAAATCATAGAATATAAAAAAGGATGAAAGGCCAAAACTCTGAATAACTTGGATTGTGGAGGATGTACATACATTCTAGAGTTATGGGCCATTCCAGTAAACTGTTATGATATATAGGTAAATTACTTCTCCATAGGGGCCTACCCAGAAAAGAATGTGGTCTCAGAAAAGACCAAATTCTTTTTTTTTTAACACATGAAACCACTTTGAGAAGAGAGATAATTGTTTTCATCTAAGAGTTATTGCCCTTGAAAGTGTACCAATGCACACCTGCAGATCAGCTCAGACTGACCCACCGAAATGAGAGCACCAAATAGTTAAGGTCAGCAACCTTACCTAATACCAGTACAGAGCAGGAGAAGCTTGGAAGTTGGCTATAATTGAAGTTCCTTACAATCTATAAAAAGTCTTACTGTCATATTATGACGTGTATATGTCCGTGTATGTGTCCGCAGTCAGGATTGAGAAAGGTAAGCCCCTGTGGAATGCTGATCTTCTTAGTCGGACAGTGAACTTAAGTGAGCTGGACAGCCTCTTATTTTTGTCAGAAATGCTTCTTCATTACTTTGATCTATGTTGAGAGAGTTTTGTATAACAAGCTTCATTTAAACCTGTACATCACTTTCCCAGTAATGAATATTTTTGTTTTGGCACTTGCTGATGGCAAACTGGCAAATTTGTTGTACTTTTACAGTAGCTGGTTCCTTCCAGCATCTGGCTCCCTGCTAGTAGAAATAAAAGTTTTATGTAAAATACTAAAGAAAAGTTAGTTTGGAATTCTGTGTGTATAATACTGTTCATGAAATTCCCATACTGGTCATTTCATTTTGCACACCGTAAAAAACTATTGTAGGACTCAGAACAGTTTTCCTGAGCATCATATATGGGGGGTATAACAACAATGAGAGATACTTTTTATGAAAAAAGCATTAAAAAGTATGTCAAGCAGTTGTTTCTTTCTAGGCATCACAATATACGTTTATTTGAAATGAACGTTTTCAGAATTGTCACTAGCCCCATCTGTTATGCGATTTTTTTTCGGCATGGTGTACACAGTCATATTTCAGTTATATTATTGTATTTCAGAGCTAGAATTCTGTCTGACCATACCCTGAGGATAGAGAGTGTGGAGACGAATGACGAAGGTGTTTATATCTGTACAGCTGAAAACGCAGCAGGATCTACCCAAGCTACTGCCAGACTCACTGTCTTTTGTAAGTTTTCTTAATTTTAGGTGACTTTTATCAACTCTGACCCATTGTTAATTATTTGTTACTAGAGAGTGTGGTCACAGAATAGAGAAATAGGAACTCTATAAATGTCATCAGTTGAAGTAAAATTTTGAAGATGATCTTATTTGAATGTGAATTTCCCTGACAGGGCACTATTAATATAAGGTCCTGTAACTTATAAAATTTCCAAGTATTCAGTTAGAAATAATTTGAATCTTTTTTTATCTCGCTTGTGATTAGTGGAATTCGTGGCATAAGTATTGCCTTTCTGGCAGCAGCGGCTTAAACTTTTGATAAAAATTGTTCTTGTTTAGCTCTGTTTGTATCGGTGGGGAAACAGGGGAGACACAGCATTCTGTTGACTTCTTGTTATAGAGATTTTGATGATTTTATTTTCAGCATCTCCATCCTTCCTGATTCGTCCTCGAGATCAGGTGGTGGCTGTAGGTCGTACAGTAACATTACAGTGTGTAGCTACAGGAAACCCCATCCCCACTGTGTTCTGGAGTAAAGAATCCAAGGAGGTATTCACAAATTCTTGATTATCTCAGAGCTCAATTTAAGGTGGAAGGATACACTACCATGTTTTTCTGACATTTTTACAAAGGGGAACAACATGCGGGCTCTGTGTTTGCTTCCATGGACAACAAGGGCAACAACTTTTGTGGCTTTCTGTTTGCTTCCATGGACTTGTTGTCCATGGAAGCAAACAGAAAGCCACAAAAGTTGTTGCCCTTCTATACAGGGTTTTACTCTAAAAGAGGTGCAAATCCTTGACACAGAAAATGGCAGAGTTGCTTCCCCTGAATGTGTATCCATTCACATTAAAGGAGGCTGGTAGTTCTTATACAATTCTTTTATTATCAGATATGTATTTTGGTATCACAATAGTGCAGCCTCAGTTTATGGTAATCATCATATGACAAAATGTTTTACAGAGAAATATGAAAAATGAGCCGCGACGTGACAAAACCAACAAAGTGGTTGTGCTCCCAGCGCAGACTCAGATCAGCCTGGGCATCCGCAAAGCGCAAAGCGAAGACTCTGATAAGATTGTCCGGATGTCCAGGTTGATTTGAGTCTGCGCTGGGCGCACAACCACATTGTTGGTTTTCTCGTGCCGCGACTCAAATTAAAAATAAGAATGTTCATTAAATGTGCCGCTTATTTGGAACTACCATAAGTTGCTGTACCATTTTAACCATGATGTGCATTTGCTTTTAAAACTACATCATTTGTTACTTTGCTGTCACAGAGTCTGATGTTCCCAAACCGAGATGAAGGACGTTACTCTGTGTCGGAAGACGGGACATTCCGTATAGCTGATGTCACATATGATGATGCTGGAGTGTACAAATGTGAGGCTCTCAACATCCGGGGGCAGGCATCCGCTTCTGCAAAAGTACAAGTTCGAGGTTTGTAGCTTTCTCTCTGGGTATAATTCATTGCTTTTCTCAATTTATCGACACAGACACTAGAAAGTTGGATTTCAGTCACAGGGTGACAAAGTTATCTGCTCTTGTAAAACAGCCAAACATAGAGGGGCCATAGAATATATCTTAATGCAGGTTGAACTGAACAAGAAATTAAATTATTGTTGAATTGTCATCATAGACTTCACATGAGCATTCTACACACTCATTTGAAAACAAAGATATTAAAGAAAAAGATGAACAGTAAGACAGATTACATGTATTTTTATCAGTCTCTAGAATGATCCGAAGTATCTAAGTCAGCCTTATGAAATTCATTCTCAGTCTTACGAAATTTAGCTATAAGATGGGTTTTTCTCTTCCAAAGCAATCCCAAAAATCTAGATCCATCATATAAAAATCTAGATCCATCTTATATGATGGATCTAGATTTTTGGGATTGTTTTGGAAGGGAAAAACTCTTGTTTTATTTATAACCAAAGGACTGCGGTGAATCTCCTGAGGAAATTGAGGCAAATATTTTTATTTTAGAGTGATCTCCTATTTCAAAAAGTATTCATACACCATCATGGTTTCATACCCTCTGTATGATTGAGAAGATTAACAAAAAATACTTGTTGAAAAACAGAAAAAAAAATATGCTTTTTGCCAAGATACTTAAGAATTTTTTGGTGATAATTTTCAAAAATGCTGGAAAAACAATAAATATTTAATGGTCTTTTAATTTTGCAAGTAATTACCCCTAATTGTCCCTGTCAGCACCTCATTTCTTGGGCCTGCTGCATAACAGAAATTCTATTAACTTATGTTATTGACACTTCATTTCTCTCTTCACCTTTCCTAACTGTATAACAGTAATTTTTTAGTTGTTGATGGTTTCAAGAAAAAAGGCCATATTCTGTGTGAATAGCAGAGCTCCAGATTAGAAGGGGTAACAGGGATAATCCAGAGATAATTTTTCTTATTTCTCAATGAAAACATATGTTGTGACCCCTCATTAGAACCGTCTCAATTAGACGGTTCTAATGAGGGGTCACAATATATTTTTAATGCAGAAATGTTAAAAATTATCCCTAAATTATCCCTGTTACCCCTTCTTATATGGAGCTCTGGAATAGACTACTGGCAATAAAGCAAGTAGTGCTGCCGTTTCAGGATGTGTTTACATCCTTTTCTTTCTTTTTTTTCTTTCTTTATATATATACTGCTACACCCTCTCTCGAGGATTATGAGCAGATGTACTTTTGTACGCTCCTTGTTGCAAGATGAAAGCCTACATATAGCCATGTAGCTATAGTAGAGATCTTTAACCTGCAAAGGGGATGACTCTCCCTGCACAGGGGGCCTCCAGTTAACCTCCCGATCCGAAGGACGGCACACTTGTTAGTAACATACCTGCAAATGATACTAGACAAACGCGTTCGGACATAGGAAGACTTGGCTGTGGGCAGGGATCGAACCCACGACCTCTGGCTTCAGAGTCAAGTGCACTAACCACTGAGCCACCGCACTTTTCAACGGTATTTTGGTCATATCAGGATGATGGGAGAGTGATTATGAAGGGCTTTGTGCAGTGAAGCAGTCACAGTGAAAGCATTGTTTAGGTTAAGGGTTCAGATAGACTCTCCTTCAGTGGGACTAACCTACAAAGCCAGTGATCCCTAGCCACTTGGCCACACAAATGCCGCAGCCTATTAAGGGGCATAGTGATTTGTGTCTACACTGTTTCTTCAGTTGAGCCGCGACACGAGAAAACCAACAAAGTGGTTGTGCTCCCAGCGCAGACTCAGATCAGCCTGGGCATCTGCCCAGTCTGATCAGAGTCTTTGCTTAGAGCTGAAAGGGTAGCCAAGGGTCTAAGCTAGCTCTGTGTGGACAGCGAAGACTCTGTTCAGACTGGGCGGATGCCCAGGCTGATACGAGTCTTCCCTGTGTGCACAACCACTTTGTTGGTTTTCTTGCGTCGTGGCTTAATTATGAAATCCCACAACATACATTTTGGTTGAGAAATAAGAAAAAAACAAAGTACCTCGTGCTGGCTGGAGTCTGATATTATGGCATAGAAAGTTACAATGTTGCATGCAAGAAGTTCTAGCTTTTGGAAATGTGGCATACCATTGTCAGACTTCCTTACACCTAACTTTAGCTGTTGGGCTCAGAGAATGTGGCTACCTTCATCAGTTTGTTTAATACATGAGCCGCGACAAGACAAAGTGGCAAGTGCACCCAGTGAAGACTCAGATCAGCCTGGGCATCCGCCCAGTCTGATCAGAGTCTTCTCTGTCTGCATGGAGCCAGCTTCTACCCTTCGCTACTCTTTAAGCACACAGTGAAGACTCTGGTCAGATTGGGTCACTGCCCAGGCTAATCTGAGTCTTCACTTGGCGCCCATGCCACTTTGTTGGTTTTGTCGTGTCACAGCTCACATAATTTTAGCCGACAGAATAGTACATAGGTTGATCAGACTTGCTTACTGCCTAACTTTAGCCTGGCTTTTGGTAGCAAAGTGTTAGTTTTGGTCTGGCCTAGAAGAATGGTTCATAAATTTTCAGGAGAACATCAGTAACATGAAGAGTTTGACAAGAGATGTATAGATAACTATTTTTCCACATGTTCTGTAATTAAATGGGTTATAGATAGGATTCACAGTATGTCAGAAATAACAGATTTTTTCAAAACTATGCCAACTTGAAAATGGTTCAGCCATTTAGTTTCCATCTATTCTATCCCATAACCGCCGTTGGAGCACCACAGATGATAATGCAACTATCTCTTTTCATCTGGTCCTGTTCTTAGCTGCTCTACTTGTGCTTAATGTTGTCTTCCCATCTCTTCTTCTGTCTAGTCTTCTGTTTATTTTCTACTGTGCCTGAAGACCTTGATATCTGGCCAGACCAGCTCAATTTTTGTTTTTTGACCAGGATTTCATTATATTCTCCAGTGGCAGCTTGGATCTTACTGTAAGCATTATCATTAGATACAAGGGTCCTTGTTAGAGATGTTCAATAACTTTAGGTAGCATCTCTTAAGCCATGGCTCTTTGCTCTATTCTGCTGCCAGGGTCCACAATTCACAGGCATTCAGAAAGGGAGCACATCTGTCTTGCCTTTGATCCAAGACATATGTTGTTATCTCTTTATTTAGTTCGAAGCTCATAATTTTAGTACAGTCGATATTAAAAGGATGGCTATGGATTTACATGCTTTCTTTCATCATATAAATGTTGGGGTATTGTAAAAAGTACTATGTTCATTTTTGACGTTTAAGTGTAAAATTCTGTCCGCAAACAGAAAATAAGCAACCTATCAGTTTAACAAGAAGAAAAAAATGATATACCATCTTTTTCCAGTTCTTGCCAAAACAAAATGAAAAATTTATTAAATTAATATATTAGGCTATAAGAAAAGAAATTCTTACTCTATGAATAGCAACACTTGAGGTGAATTAACAACTACACTTTCAGTGGAAACAACTGTACCATTTTCATTTTGTTCTTCCTTCTCAGTGGGGTTCAACTGTTAAAGGAAAGAATGTGCACCTTGGAGCAAATCTACTTTCAAGGAAAGAATTTGCTCTCATTGCCCAGGGAAGCAAACTGGCAGTCACACAAAAGGTCCCCCCTTTGTAAAAGTCTTAACTTTACCATCCAGTCACATGTCCGAACATTTCTGATAGAAAGCAGAATGTACAGCTAGACCCTGATCAGCCTGCTCCTTTGGGAGCAGTCTGATCTTGGTCTGCACTGTTTGCTTAGACCTGTCTGTCCCAATACTTAGAATTTTATGGTACCCATAATGTGTGTATATATTGGGACACCTAAAATAATAAATTTTCCATTTGGGTTAAATGGAAAATTTAATATTTTAGGTGTCCCAATACTAAAGCACATTAGGGCATAATACCTATAATCCTGAATTAATGAGAAAATAAAGAGCTAAGTAAATAGTTTGTTATCTCATCAAATTTTCCTTTATGGGCTGCCATGCTGGGTGTTAGACATTTAAAATATTTCTGCTAGGGATTAACTACAAAACAAATAGCTCTGCACTCAGCCATTTCAGATTAACATGGAGCATACTGGCTTCATGGCTAGAGATAGGTAATTTTCTGCCTCATTAAAAACAAGTTTGTTTGAGAAAGACTAGACTGTTAATTGAATATAAATGTTCTCCAAAAAACATGAATACTTGCATGTGTAAAATGCTTCTGTATATTTGGCAAAAAGCACTTTTGTTTGTGGAAAATTTAAGGTGTTCCAAGAAATATTTAGAGGAAACAGAAATTTTGTTGTCTGCTGCTTTGCCATTTTAAGGGTTAAATATCCAGACTCCCCAGCCATTGTAGGGCTACCCTGTTACGTTAGCTGAGATGTGTTACAGCCGTTGTTAACAAATCGTACCATTTACCAAGCAAGCTTAGCAAAAAAATGTAACAAATTAGTTCATTTTGGTGTCAAGCAAAAAATGCAACAAAAACTGCAAGTCAATTTAGACTTTGATAAATGTGTTACATTTATAGCATTGGCTGAACACTTCCCATCATTTATAATTTCACTGGAACTGTATTGCGTGTAAAAATTCGGGCATGTCAACCTTTTCAGTAACGAAATATTCTTCAACCAAATTCGGAAAAATTTACAAGTCTATTGTCTATGTAGACATGTTCTACAGAACAGTTACCAAACAGTACAGACCCAGATCAGATCTGTTCTGGGTCTTCACTGTTTCTTCAGACATTCTTACCTAATGTTAACGGTTAATATGGTTGCATTTTTTTTCTCTCTGAATCTACCACACAGGAAGCTGATTTGTAGCCTAAGGCCCAGTTTCATTACTACAATTTGTAACTTGTCTTTTGAACAGACCAATAAAAATTATTTATTACCAGCAAGAAAATAGAAAGCATATTAAGGTGGACAAAAAACAAAAAGCTTGATAATTTAGACGATCCATTGGAAAACCTGTAGATTTCCCAGTGCCAGCTTAAAAAAATATGCATTAATGATTATAATAAGTCACTCTTATTTACGGCACTCTTTTTTTCAATCTGATGAAAATATGTAGCTTTCAAACAAGATTGCTGTTATAAAATTAATATACCAAATTGCACAGGCTGATCAGAGCTGATGTTGTTCACATATGCAGCTTTTTCCCTGTTGTTATTTCCTTGGTTAGCTTTGCTTGATTTATAGGTGGCTTTACTTCAGTTAAGTGGAACTTGATTGCATGTGACTATAAAAAATAACTTGCTAATATTTTATAAGGTGCTTACGGAAAGAGCTGCCTAAATGCCACAGTTTTACAATAATTTGAGATAATTTCTGTTTGTTTACTATAAAAAACATGTTGTGGCCACTATTAGAACCGCCTCATTGAGGCGGTTCTAATAGTGGTCACAAACATGTTTTTATATAGAAAAAAAAGTAAGAAAAATGAACCCAGAATCGTTTGTCAAAAGTCCCTGTATTTGGAGCTCAACTAATATTTTACAAGGCACTTACGAAGACATAAAGCCTTTTTGGATGTTGACATTTTGCTCTTTTTAGACTTTCATGGCACTCCTGAAGGAACATAAATTATATTTAAGTAAGCATCTGAAATATCGAAATATTTGATAATAGTAAATTTTCATGTCTGTATGTGAAATATGTGTCTACTTGTGCTTATAAAAGAGATTTGAAAGATAAAACAGCATCAGACATTTTGGACGACCGGTATAAACAATCCCATTTAGGGGAAAAATACGCAATTATGATAAACTGTTTACGTCTGTATCAGTGTACAACAATTCGAATTGTGTCTGAAAGATGATTTGCCTCAGAAAATATTGTCCTAATAATATCAGAAATTTTTCTTTGAAACATTTTGCATACTAGACAAAAAAAAATTATCCTACAGATACAGCTGATCAGACAAATTTTTATGTAAAATCAGACATTGATTTCCATGTAAATATTCATGGTTCTCATACTTGTAAATATTCATGGCTCTCATACTTGTAAATATTCATGGTTCTCATACTTGTAAATATTCATGGTTCTCATACTTTGTATTTTGTGGAAGGGATATAACTCATGTTCAGAGAAAGTGTAGCCCAATCCCATTGTTTATGTAATTAAATTATGTGTAAATAGATAATAAAATGCTTTTAAACCAAAATAGATACCAAACATGGTGTAACAAATACAGACTTGGTCTTCCGTGGAAAATTTTTTGCACACAAGTGACCCAGTTCTAATAGAGCAACTTCTAATGTGTGCAATAGTCTACAGTAATGTTCTTAAAGTTCTAATGTATTATTAACTTACCATAAGAAAACTAAACTCTTTAAATGACAAACAGCAGATGACAAAAACTTCAAAAAATGATTTGGCCAAGATGTATCACATCGAAAATTCAAAGACTAGAGGCCAAACAGTGTAGATCCAGATGAGGTGACTCTCTGTGAGCTGCCTCATCAGGATCTAAACTGTTTGGTAGTTCAGCTATTTTCATCGCTGGCACATAAAGTGTTCCAAATTTAAGATATTTCAGATAAAATGACCAAGTCTTGGTAATCCTCATTTATTTTGAGGTCTTTCCATTGAAATATGAGTTTCCTCGTTTGATTTAATATGAGTGTGAATTGACGACTCATGACAGACGACAAAGAAATTTATGGGTTCCCACTTGTGTAGGCTTTAAAGATGCTTATTCTTCAAAAATCGTATTTCAATGAAATCTGCAAATATTTGATAATTCACAATATTGGCTATCAGTATTAAAGTTTGTCATTGTTTTGCGTGTTCGTCATTATTATTTGGCAATTAAAATGACAACTCCAAGTGTGTTATAAAACTTAAAGAACCGTTCTTAATTAAATCAGCAAGAAATTAGCATATCGTTATCTTCAGTTCTCTGAGGATTAAGCTGAATTAATTAACGTTGGTTTTTATTGGAAACATTAAGCTTGGTATCTCGTTTTCCTCAAAATTGAATTTCGAACCAGTGCCTTTGTACGCTTTGTTTTAGACGCGATAAATCACATCTTCCGAATGAGTGATCTGTTTGAGTCTTTGCTAGCTCACAGGGTATAAACCAATCTGCCAATTTTCGCTTCCTGCAGAGACTGTCCATCATATTTGGCTTCCTCCAAGACTGTCCGCGATCTCTTGCTTCCTGCTGAGACTTCTGTACATGATAAATGGCTTCCTGCAGAGATTGTCTGCATGATTCTGCTTCCTGCCGAGGCCCTCGGCAGGAAGCAGAGTCAGGTGGACAGTCTCGGCGGGAAGCCATTTTTCGAGGACGGTAGTCCCTGCAGGAAGCAAAAGATCGCGGACAGTCTCGGTGGAAGCCGAATATGATGGACAGTCTCTGCAGGAAGCGAAAATTGGCGGACTGGTTTATACCCTGTGTAGCTGTGCTAAGAGAATTTTAGCCAGTTACATAATCAGACTTTAAAAAGAATTAATTCTTCAAATCTCATTAGTGGGGAAAGTAACTTGGAAATTATATTTTGGAATTAACAAGACATAAATTACACATATCAGTGGTTTATGCATTATAGCAGCTTAAACTAAATGCCTCTGAAAATTTGGTGAAGATAGGATTATTTAGATATGCAGATAGAGTAATTTTTCAAGTTGAATATTTTGTTATGCAATTATAGATTGTAAATTAGCATTGATAATGAAAACTAAGATGCAACAGAAGTTGCATGAAGGAATTTTTATGACCTTGACTTTCACCTCTGGCTGCTTTCGTTTGCATATTTCACTGAAACTTTCTATAGATTTGACTGATGATAGAGGCCCATTGTATTCTCATGTTTTACCCTCTAAAATTAGTACCATATTTATTCCACTATAAGAGTAAGATGTGGACTTTTTCCCTCCAAACCAACCCAAAAATCTAGATCCATGTTACAAGATGGAGGTACATTTTTGGGGTTAAAAAGTTTTATATCAGATTAACATATTGCGGGTTGAGCTTTATGGAGTTGGGAATGCCCGTTCTAAAGGGGTATATCTGTTCACTGCTATGAAAACATGTGAGTATCGTAATGTGCATAAGCATTGGGACACCTAAGATAATTAATTTTCCATTTGTTCCAAATGGAAAATCAATTAATTTAGGTGTCCCAAAATTTAGGCACATTATGGTAAAAAATTTTGTTGGGTCTTCTGTCAGTCTACTGTTTGCCAGAGTTAATGCCCTTTTCAAGTGGAGCATCTGTTCTGTATTTTAAGGTTAAAGATATAATTCAAGATATCTAAGACAAATATGTTTTCTTCCATTTTGGACATCTGCCTTTGTCTTTTCTTTATGTATTCTTTCAAATTTGAGTTATGAATTTTCTAATTTCTTCTTCTGGAAAGCCACTTCAAAACAGTTTCCACAGTAGGTGATTGAATACACGTTATGGTTCTTTTCTTCATTGGAGAAAACATATGTAGAAAGTTTTGCTTGCACTGAGAACTCTTGAAAACAGCACATGTTGAAACTCCTCTTTTATGTTTAACAAGATAGCTATTGAAGTACTTAAAGAGATAGCATAAAGCAATAAAAATCACAAAAATGACTTTAAATCTGCAATTGCTGGCTAATTGTCAGTAATTGTTTTGAGAAAATGTACATAGTATAAGAATCACTTCATTTTATGCCTTTGCTAATGGGTAATGGGTGATATTAGTGAAACCTTGAAAAGGGGGATAATCGTTTTTAAACTGTCCCTGTCATTAAATGCAGGCTTAGAAGAAATTTAGAATGATAAAAAATAAACAGCCAATTTTTTGCTTCAAATGTAAATGCTCATTATACTTTGGATCATGATCAATTTTCAAGTATTATATTGGAGTTAGGGTTTATGTTCAGGAATAATTATCAATAGAATTCAAACTGAAGACTAAAAATTTGCTACTGAAAACTGAGTTCTCTTTTCTTAATGCTTCCAATCTTGTTACAACCTTTCAACCTTGTGTCAGTGGTGGATGTAGTCCTTCCCCACCCACCCCACTTACACTCACCCAGGCACACTCAGAGACAGTCTTCAAATTTGCATACTCAAAAACAAAAGAAAAAAACCAGCTTCAGCAATTCATTTGCAGCAAGCAAACTTGTGACTAGCGATATGCTAACATGCTGCTAGCAAAGGCAAAATTGCAGTTCAAATCATTCTACGCAAAATTGAACCAGATTTCTCAGATTGACAACATCGCTAATTTCAGTTAGATTGCAGCGGAATTGTACTTGACATTTTATTGGTTTCAGTGTTGCAGATCTAATTGTGCGGTGTCAGCCGAGCTTGTGCAACAACTGGTATTGACTTACCGAAAACATCGTAAATAGTCAAACAGATATGCCCAGCAAACAGCATACACCAAGATCAGACTGCTCCTATAGGAGCAGTCTGATCTAGGGGTATGCTTTTTGCCTTCAGAACAAGTTCTTTATTAAAATCACAAGTCAGGAAAAAATTGGGATTGGCCATGTTGGAAGAGTCCAAATTTTCAAAATTTATATGGAATGGTACAGTTAAAATGTACAAATGCATAGGAATGTTGCGTTATTGCAGAAATCTCTTCTGATGACTCCATTATTTCACATTTAGTTATTTAATAACTTTGTTAATTGAATTCCTTTATGTAATTGTGTAACTTGAAGAAACTGGTTGTATAACTAAACTGCTCAGATGTTACCTAGAGATGAAAAGAAAGTGAAAAGGCTTTTACCATTCTTTTAAAATGGGATTAACATCTGTGCAAAACTTCATCATTCTGCTTTCGGAAAATTGATTATTTTTTCGATTTGTGGCATAGTTGATTACCGTTTACAAAAACAGGGAAGAATGTAGTGTTTCTTCCTGCTAATCAATCAAATTGCCTCATTATGACACATAATCTTCAAGAAAATAGTTCCTCCTTGTTAAGTCTTTGTACAGCTGTTTCAATAGTTTACTGTGTATGAATACAGACAAGTTTGTAACAAAAGTAAGATCTGCCAACCTGCCAGTATCAAGGTGTATGGCATGACTCCTCGATGGTTTTCATGTTTTTAGATAGCTTAAAAAAAGGTAAAGGTTTCCCATAGCCTAATAGCCTTAGGGGCAGTGGGGGTTAGAGACCCACTGTATCTTGGGCACAGCTGATGAAAGGCTGAGCCCATCTCTCTCCTTTCGCTGCCTTAGCCTTCCCTAATTCGAAAAAGGTACCCATTTACTGCTGGGTCGACAGAGAGAGTTTTCCAGTCATCGGATGGCGACGGTGAGCCGCGAACTCACGACCTTCCGGTGACTTTCTGCACAATAACCGAGCCACTCTAACCACTCGACTACGGCGCCTCTCGATAGATAGCTTATTAGAGACTAAAACATCATCTCAAAGAGCCATAAAACCCAAAAAACAACCAGCTCTTTCGGATGGTCAGGTTAGGCGGTGGTGCTCTGTAAGTTTTAGTGCTGGGGCGTCCTACTAATTTGAATAACAGTAGGGTTAGGGCTGGCTGTGCTTGCAGCAGGTGTGGGCTGGGGTTTTTTGGACTTTTTTTTAGATAACAGTAGGGTTAGGGCTGGCTGTGCTTGCAGCAGGTGTGGGCTGGGGTTTTTTGGACTTTTTTTTAGATAACAGTAGGGTTAGGGCTGGCTGTGCTTGCAGCAGGTGTGGGCTGGGGTTGTTTGGACTTTTTTTAGGCTCATTTGTCATATCTTTCTTTCTCCTGCTCTCTACTAGATAGCTTTAGCTCGATATAGACTGAAATACTGTCTGAGAGAGCCATTTAACCCAAAACAACCAACCAGCTCACCCTTTAGATCAAGCTAGCTCAGGCTATATGTGAGAAAGCCAAGTTAGGTTTATATTAGAAAGCTAGGTTCTGCTTAAGGGAGTCTTGCCATTTTTCCAGGATTCCATTTCGCCCCACCCACTTTCAACGAACAATCAGCTCTGTATCAGTGAAATTCTTGTGTAAAGGCTGTTAAAATTAAAACAATAAATAAATAAATGAAGAAAAAATAGATACTGATATCTCAAAATTTTAGTACATTTCAGAAGATAAATCAGAGATCCTGAATAGCAGATTATTTGGCATGATTGAAAACGTTTATTTCAATGAATACTTTTGCAAGTTCAATTATTAAACTATATTAAGTCACAGCAGTTTTATTATCACAGTGTGATGAAATCTTAATTCCATCCCAGTATACACCTGTATCGAAAATATCATGGGGAAATATTTGTTTATTCACAACTGTCTCTTGCAATGGTGTATGAATGGGAATGCAAACTTCTACTTTGTGAGTGGTAGAAATGACATAAATCATGCAAAAAATGAGCAGACAAGATTTTCCCTTTGGATTGATTTATTAGTCTCATTTTCATTAACAGCTGTGTTTTGGTGAATGCAGCCTTAACGGCAATGCAAACAGTAAATAACCAGACCAGCCTGCATATATATGCAGGCTGGTCGGATTATTTGCTGTTTGCACTCTACCTCATTCTCCCCTTAAGTATTAATTGGAGAAGCAGTGAAGGCCCCGATCATGCATTGCAAAATGCAGACTATGTCACAGTTATTTTCATGCTTGCATACATAATAAGGCAGCATTTTCCAAGTCACGGCCAGTTTATGGGAACTGCCTTAGCAACTGCAGTTCATTAATTATCTGCTTGATGGATCTTTAAAAGGAAAAAAAGATAATTTGTTTGGCTGCCTCTTTGTGTTGAGAATTAAGAAAAAACAAGAAAGAGTGCTTTATTTTCTTTCCGCTGTCATTTTTTTGCTACAAAATTGAGTAGTTTTTGTGGCAGTGATAGTTGTTAAGTTGTGAAAAGGTTAAACTTTAGTTCATACTTTTTATGATCTTTTCACTCCATATCTATCATTGTATCATGAATGTCAGTGAGTGATGCGTCAAATAAGACCAATAGATGTTGGTTTTGCAGTGTGCAATTTCTCTGTCAACATGCCTTGCATTAAAGTTCTCTGTAAGCAATTTTCTTCTTGAAATAGGTTACACCAGTGTGATAAAAATTATCGGTGAAAAAAAAAGCAATAGAGATGAATAAATGTGTGTCCTTTTACAATGGCTCTAATTCAGTTTCAGCCAAGATTTGTTTTTGTACATCCTGCCATAAATAAAATAATTCTGATTCAGAGTGACATAAAAGTGCTGCTTTATGTTTTATATTGCTGAAATCATGTCACTGCTTGCTCTAGGAGTTTGAAGCTTTATTTCAACACAAACCTAGCTGTATCACACAAAAAAAGTTGATAAATAAAAGCCAAGACTCTAACTAGTCTGTCAGTTTGTGCAGTTAAGTAAGAGCCTTCAACTTGTGCCTGTAGATTTCTTGGAGTCCATATTATGGTGTTTTGAACAGAGAAAGCTGTGATCAGACTGGATAAATAAGCAGGCTGGTCTGCAATCCTGTGCTGCATGCATATGCTTGACGCATGCTCTTTTCATATTGCAGCTCAAGTATACTCTGGTATAACTTGAAGTGGAATCATTTGACTTGTAGGGACACCATCATCATCATTACTATCACCATTTAAGTTAACCCGAGTCTTCTCTGGCTGCAAACCCTTATTGGATCTTGCAGCCAGAGCGATACTGCACTTAAAAACTCCAATTCAGCCGATCCATCGGTGGATCGGCCAAGCAAAATTCTAATTTTGGTTAGTTTTATCAATTACCTGCGCAAAAAGATATACAGTGGCTAATTCCTTATTCATTTTTGCACCATTCTGCGGTGTTTGTCACATTTTATTCCATTTTGAACCATAATAATCTTTGATCGAACTTAATGAGGTAAAGAAAAATATCGCTTTTTGTTGATGACCTTGTTTTGATTTGACAGTTCTTGCGCGTGCTGGTGTACAGATAAAAATATCCATTATTTCAACATCACAAATCCGGACGTTTCGCGCTTGGACAATTCGCGTTTCGCGCTTGGATAAAAGATTAGTCCCTGGCTCTCAGAGTTGAAAGGAGTAAAACGTCTTTGGTACAAACCAGCGCGTTACGACTAGGACCGAAATGACCGTACCTACAAAACGGATAAAGTGACCGATAGTATTTTTTCTTCTAAACACCGGATTGACCTGAAACGATCTGTCAACAAAAACAATAATGGCGGAGATATGTTACAAATCTCAACTCCCTCTAAAAAAATGTTATTTATCTGCTTTTAGACGGGGTATCACATTGAATTACTGTGCCGAGTCATCAAAAGGTATTTTTTGATAGGATTGCAAAGTTTACATATAACTGCAACATAATACGCAATAGAAATTCAACCAGAAACCAAGGGCATCTGTGGGAAATACAATATTAGAGTTTTCACCACTTTCGTTCCTCTGACGTCAATAAGCCGCCAATCAAAATTATAAATAGGCTTTTTCAGTCAGAGAAGGCTCGGATTACATTTAAGTATCCTTCCTTTTGAGCCTCAAAGCATCAGAAAAGCAGATGGCAAAATCAATGTCTGCAAAATTTAAAAAAGAATGTTTCAGCCAAGCTGTGTGTGATATTGCAAATTCAAAGACTAGAGAGCAAACAGTGTAGATTTAGATGATGTGGCTCATGATGAACCACCTCATCCAGATCTTCACTGTTTTCTAATCCAACTATTTCATTTTTGATGCTTTAAACATTAACATGTGTACCTTTACTGAGAATCATTTTGCTTATTTGCTAGTGTGTGTGTGTGCCTCACTAATCCTCTAACTACCCATCATGCTTGCCTAACTTTCAGCTGATGGTGATTTTCGTGTTCCAGCCCATGATCCAAGACCCCCTCCCATAATTAAGATTGGACCTTACAACCAGACCCTGCCTGTTGATGGTGTAGCTTTATTACGATGTCAGGCCGAGGGAGATCCTGATCCAATCATTAGGTGGTACAGAAATGGCCGACCTTTGCTCATGACAGATCCAAGACTTACTAAGTTGGACTCAGGGACCCTTCAGATATCTGGTAAATACCTTGAATTGTTGTCTTATAGTTTTCCATGTTATTTTGTCTTTGGCAAAATCTTCAGAAATAGTTTGAAACCGCAAATGGAATGGCGGTAATTACTAATGTAGTAAATTTTCTTTCTTATAAGAGCACATTTCAATGATTTGTTGTATATCAAGGAAACAAATTTAAAGGTTAAGCATTAGAGAAAAGCTGCTGATGGAAGGATAGTGAAAAATGAAAGATTCTGTAGCAGTTTTCAGCTCTTGTAATTAAACTAGCAAACAAAGGAATAAACTAATAAAAATGTGTGTGCTTATAATCACATGCCAAACAATCTCACGATGTGCTCTTACAGGGGCATGTGCGATAATTAGGTTGAATATGGTATTTATTGCTTTTCTGGTGTCGGCAGCAGTGTCGGCGTTAGCAGCCTAAGTTTTGTCGAGTTGTTGCGTTTAGGTCAGTTTCTCAAGAACTATAAGGGCTAGAGCCATGAAACTTGGGTCATACATACATCTGAAAGATGACTTCATAACAATTTCTTTTCACCTAGTCTTGTTTGTGTATTTTGTAGATCTGAAAATAGCGGACACTGGAATCTATACATGTAAAGCTGTCAGTGAGGCAGGGGAGACTACCTGGGATTCTTATCTCAAAGTAGAAGGTAACTTTCACATTCATTCTTGTTACAAAGGTTTTGGAAGAGAAATGAGTGTCTCCAGAATCATGAAATTAAGAAATTTATGAAATTTGATAAAGTATATTTAAAAAGAAAGTTGAGATACACATTTATCTGCAAGAAGAAAAGCAAACTTTGTTTCATAAACAGATGAAGGTGTTTTGAAGATAATTATTAGTTAATTTTTCATGCTCAGTAGAAGATCTCATTATGCCCATATAGCCACTTGCAGAGATTGTGTAACACTGATTATATTGAAAAGTAAGATATTTTTCTCGGAATTATCCTCAAAACCCCACTTTTGTAAGGATTAATATAAGAATACATTAAGGTGCATGGGTACACCTCACAATTTTCTGCCATTTTTACAAAGGGAAAGTACTTTTTTGACTTCCGATTTGCTTTCCTGTAGGACAAAACCCATCCAAAAGGGGTCTACTCTTGAAGGAAGGATTTGCTTCTGGAAGAGCAATTTCTTTTCTTTTGGAGTTGACTGCCAGCAACAAGGGAGACAAAAAAGTAGAGTTACTTCACCTGAAAATGGTGCATTCACCTTAAACTCTTTTCAGTATGTTTTCTCAGTCTTTTCTAAGATTGAAAAAAAATAACAGCATCTTTTATTTGTTACTGCACAATAAAAATTTGGGATATTGTGTTTCAGCTGATGTCGGCCAGAAGTTCTTTCGCATTCCCTCCTTAGCCAGTCTTCCTGACCCTCCCACTAAACCTGTGGTCAGTGAGGTGACAGATACCTCGGTCCACCTATCCTGGGCCCCAGGGACACAGATCGGGGCTTCTCCAGTGTTTGCCTTCCAGGTGGATTACTTTGGATTTGGAACTACAGAGGTAAGTTATATCTTCTAGTTACCGTCCCTACATGACCGTAGCTGTTTAACATGGACATTAAGCAATAACACAACATATGTCTTCTAGTTATGCAGGTTGTTGCAACAAAAAATAATTCAGATAAAAGAAATTTTGTGAAAAGTAAAAGGCTCTGCCAAAAGCAGGATTTATTTAGTACGAGTTTGAATTGTCGTGCTCAGCCAAGTTGGCCTTAAAAAAAGTAGTTACCTCGGGACCCATCTCGAACTTGCATGGTTTGAATAGATAAAATGACTGAAACTATAGTTTGTGTAAGCATTACACAACCAATGGTCAAGACCATGATCAGACCATGAAGATTAGCAAAGTACATTTATTTAAGGCAGTTCTGTGTGGCTGCTATAGCAAAAGTTTATGAAAATCAGGGTTTAGCAGAAGAGCCCCTTGTCCTTGTCAACATACATAGAAATGCTAAAAAATTACAAATACAGTTTGTAAAGGTGAAATAACCAGCCCTGTCACATAAAAAGGGGCACAATCATATGCTAACAATAAATATTCAAATCAGACTGCATTGCATAAACAGATAGGATGGCCACTATTCACTTAACAGATTTAGATTTATGCGGGCAAGAAACAGTCCATTCAGACAGTACAGATTACTTTGAGTATTCCATGCCTCCTCACAGTATGCCATACAGTACCTTTGTGTTAACATCACTCACATACTTTGTTTTATGCTTGTAAACAGGATACCACCTAAAAAATAACATCTTATAATGGTTATAAAACAAATGTAAATTTTTATTCCCTTCTTTTATCGTTCTTATAATTATCCCCTCCCTCTCCCACATCCCTCAGATATTCCAGAATAGCAGTAAGAAGCACATTCATCGTTTATTAACTCTTTAAGCACCAAAAAGAAGACAACAAAATTTACATCTGCAAAAATTGAAAAAAAATGCCATGTCCAAAACATTTCATATTGAGAATTCAAAGACGAGAGGGCAAACAGTGTAGATCTACATGAGGCAGCTCATTATGAGCCGCCTCATCAGGATCTGTTTGCAAATTACCGTAGAAAGGCGTGTACAACCCGCATTTGCGTATAACCTGCACCTAGATTTTGGAGGAAATTTTGGGGAAAAAAAGTACTTCTGGTGTATTAACCGCATCTATAAAGCCCGATTTTACCAAGGTTTGAAAAACACTACAAAAGTTGCAAAACTATACTTTTTTGTCTGAACAGCAGTGTTTTTTTGTCCTTGGTACCGGTACTTGTTTTCCCCGCGCGCGCCCGCCCGCGTTCTTGCACGCGCCGTCATATATACCGGTACATTCAAAGTACATGACATAAAAGCCGTAACATATTTTTCTATTTCCTTAAAGCTACTGAAAAGATCGTTTACAAAATCAAACCCATAATTCATATTTCACACCTGACGCACCTGACCTAATGGCGGTACTTTGATCGACCGGTTTAAACCAGTTACTGGAAAAAATATATTATCGCTTGACCGTACGGCATGAAAAGATCAATAAAATTTGATTAGCTAAAGACTTTGACAATTGCACAATCAGTGATAATAAGCGTTAATTGAGTAGTTTAAGAACTTACATGGTGTGATTGGCTTCGCAAGATAAAGTAACTATTGGAAAAACAAAGATCAGCCTGCGCATTGTTCTCTGTGAACTTGGACTTCCTGTTCGCATGTAAGGAATCCTGGGGACTCTATCTAGTAAAAATTGATGACGCTGTTTGGCAAGCACATTTGCGCAGGCTTGATGTATATCCTCTATACGCACATGGCATACGGTCTCTTATCGCCCAGACACATCTTAAATGGACTCTTCCATTTTGGTTTAAAGATTTGTCAAATTAGCCGATTCAGGATTCGGCTGTACGAGAGAGATAGGTTACGAAGGGGAACTGTTCCGCATCCAATTCGGCATCAGCTTTGCAATATACCCGAATTCGTTTCACAAATTATACCGCAACCAGTCAGGGCTAAAAATAGATTGATTGACAGGAAGGGCGTGTGACTTGGTAAAACTTTCGACGTATTTGAAAACGTGTTGAAAATCTATTTTGCTGTTTCTAAAAATGAAAATTGACTTTGATAGTTTGATTAGCAGTACAAACGTGCATTGGCTGATAGGTAATATAACTTATATGGGCTAGACTTCTCTTGATTGACCGTTGCAAGCTATCGAGAGATGAAAACACCAACTCGGTGTTTCAAACAGTGAATTTCTCCGAGAGAATCTTCGAAAATATTCCCTTAAAAAACTTGTTCTGCTGTACAACCGGCACCGCTATTTCAGTCCTAAAATCTGAGGCATAATTCTGCGGGTAGTACATGCCTTTCTACGGTATGCTATTTTCGTCACTGGTACTTTAAGTGTTAAGAAAATAAGGGAAAACAGTGCATAGCTACGTCAGATTCTTCTCACAAGCAGTCTGATCTGGGTCTCCACTGTTGATGAACCTCACCTGTCACATATAAATCTTAAATACTAAAAAGTGTATGATATTTATCGCAGGGCTGGGTAAGTGCCAGTGACTCTGTAAAGCGAGAAAGTTACACTGTGGAGAAGCTGCGGCCTAACACTACTTACCTGTTCTTGATCCGAGCTCGGAATGCCGAGGGAGTTGGACTGCCAAGCCTTGTCTCAAACCCTGTGAAGACTGCAGGTTAGTAGAAACTGTTTGCCATGATTTACACAGAAAGTATACACTTACAGGGGAAGCAACTCTGCCATTTTCATTGTTCTCTCCCTTTTTTCCTACAAGAGAGACCCGTTTGAGCAGGAACTAATCAGCTTCTTGAGCCTGAGAGCTGTGTCCCTTGAAGAAAACATGGATGCATATCCATTTACTGTAAAAGTATGTATTTGTATCACACCATAGAAAAGACCTGTAAGGAAGTATGCAAACACCCAGTACAACAGCCAGTCTTCACAATATCTAAACATGGATGTAAGGTACATTTTGGCTCATATCGGGGCTCAGGTTGTCTCAAGTAACAGTAAAACCATAATTTTATGTTGATGTTTTCTTGAGAAATTTAAACAAAGGAAGCTGAAATAATTATGATAATGAATTTTAAAATTTAATGGAGCAAATTAGATGTAAACGAGAAAAAAGAAATATAAACATAAAGAAAACACACAGAAATATTAATGTTCATGTACATTAAACATTAGTTGCGTGTTTAACAAAAACGGGATAACTAGGTTATACTTGTACAGACTGTAGACCAAATAAGTTTAAGACATTCTTTTATTTACAGTAACAGGTTCACAGACTCCCAGAAAGGTACCCAAGTCTGAGCTGGAACAACGCCTTGAGGGTAAAGTGGTGGACATAATAATGGCCAAGTCAGTCAACTCTACAGCTGTCTCTGTCACCTGGAAGGTAGGTCACATGATCCCTGCTGCTATCTCCTAGGTTGCATGAAGAGACTCTACAGTGCTGAGTCAGGTGGGAGATCAGTCACATGATGTAGACTCCTCAGCTATCTGTCAGTTGGAAGGTAGGTCACATGACCTGTCTTGATAAGCTGATCACATGATATAGATTCTGCAGCAGCTGTCTCGGTCAGCTGGTCTAGATCACAACAGGTTAGGGGGTATCTACTTTGTGGATAGAAGCACGTTGCCCTGGACTGCGGTCATGGATACATTCCACTGAAGTGCGGAGGAAAACCTGGCTACGAGAATTGAAACACGCACTCACACGTGTCTACTTTCTTTACCCAGAATAGGCATATTCATGCTTACAGTAAAAACTGTAAATATTTGGACAGATAGGTCTGAACAAACAGTGGAGACCCAGATAAGACTGCTTCTCTTTGCTTGTCTTTACATTTGCATCTTTTGGATGCGTAACTGCATTGCTGGCCAGAATCTGCCCATTAAAACCCTAGCTTAATTGCCTCTACATTTTTGCAGTTCATTGAAAAGTATAATAATATTCTGAACATAGTATGATGAAGTACCATTATTCAAAATAACAATTATTCAAAACATTGTCTCCAGCCTTCTTTAAATTCATTTTCTAATGTTGTTTTATATATTTTACCCGTAAAAATTGGAAGTTTGCATGTTTGTTCATCATCGTTCTTAAACACATTGAAAATACAGGAAACATAAAATGTCACGTGAAGACAATTTAGCATGTTTATTGCTTTTGCATTATGATGAATACAGCTGAAAATGACTAAATAATGTGTCAGGGTTGCGTTACAGCATATTTTTAGGACTTTTTTTTTCCGCGAATAGAGGAAATGGATGTATTATTGATTCATTTGTTGAGGTGAAAATAAATGCATGCTGCAATTCAAGGCTTCAGATAAGGAGGGGTTATGAGGATAATTCTAAGATAATTTTGTTTTTTTCTCAGTAAAAACATATGTTGTGACCCCTCATTAAAACAGAATTAGAGTTGCCTCTTTGAGGCAGTTCTGGCAAGATCCAAAAACATAAGTTGACTAGATGAGAATCTTATAAATAGAGCTGCAGGTTACAGGGATATAAATTGTTCATATTTCTACATAAGACCCTATGTCTGTCGGTGAGACAGTTCTAATGAGAGATCGAAACATAGGGTTTCATTGAGAGGTAAGAAATTGTGCGGGAATCATCCTCAGAAATCCACCCCTTCTGGAGCTCTGTCTTATACTATTTGGCTTATCTAATGCTCCCGCTGTTTTTAAAAATACCAATCAATATTGTGCAGCTGCATGTAATAGGATTCATGAAGTCATTATAGATTTGTATTGCTTTAATGGTTTTATCATAGAACTGCATATTTTCAAAAGGTCTGAGCTAGAGTTACACATCTGATGATAGACTGATCTGTCCCAATAATTGATGGTATCAGACCAGGGGTAATTTGCAGGATTATGTACAAACTTGATTTGTTAATGTGTGCATAATATTACATGATTGCAGCTGCTAATCAGGGAAAGGTTTTTGAGGAGGGGATCGTAAGTGTCCATTTTAGCTCTTATTATCTGGAGCACTGAATTATTCTTGATGTGTCAGTATATTTACAGAAAATTATGGTCATACACTGTATTGTAGGTTCTAAAAGGTGCTGACTTAATAGAAGGATTCTTCATACACTATCGTCACATCACAGATATACGCCGACTAAAGTATGGAACCTCATACCAGCTCCCAATCTCGTCATCCCTGACATCATACACATTGACAGAACTAAGTCCGTACAACTGGTACGAGATCTGTGTGTTAGCCTACAGCAGGGATGTACAGACAAAGTGCTCCAGTCCTATAAAAGTTCAGACTGAAGAAGATGGTAAGAGGATTTTGAAGTTTCAGCTTTTAGACAGAATACCTGATAGATTCCTTTGGTTGAAAATGCACCAAAGACTTTAAGAAATCACTCCATATTCAGAACAAAAGTTGGACATTTTCTCAAAGTAGACATGAATATTTAGATGAAATGTCAGATGAAAGAGTGTAGGTTTACATCAGGCTATTAACTGTATATCACTCACCTAGCATTCCCTGTGATGGAAAACGGTACTTTTCAAATTCAAAGGACAGTTTAATCCCATTATATAGCTATGTTTTTGGGCCTATAGGAAAGGGCAATGTTAAAATGCATTGGGCTATTAGGAGACAATTTTACAAAGGAACTATGGGTAAATTTCCCAATAATTCCTTTGTAAACTTCTAAATTTTGGGAGCCAAAACATGACTGTGTTATATTCAAATATGGTTTAAAATGGGTAGCATTATAAAAGGCTGACCTGTACCAAAATGCCTTTGGTAAGGATTAACATAATGTTAACCCTTAAAGCGCCAAAAATTAAAATAGTTAAATTTGCAAACAGTGTAGATCCAGATGAGGTGGCTCATAATGAGCCACCTCATCTGAATCTACACTGTTTGCCCTCTAGAGTTCAAATTCTCAATATGATGTCGTTTGGACGAAACATTTTTTGAAATTTTTGCAGGCGTAGTTTGTCATCTGCTTTCGAATCCCGGTCTGGCCACATACTTTCGTTTCTCCTTCCGCTGATTCAAGAAGGGCAGTTGTCAGTTACTGGCGAAAGTATGTGCACTTAGTACTGGTTAACCGCTTAGGAGGTCTAAGCCTGCCCAGGAATAGTGTGG
This sequence comes from Ctena decussata, assembly GCA_963989385.1. NCBI lineage: Eukaryota > Metazoa > Mollusca > Bivalvia > Lucinida > Lucinidae > Ctena > Ctena decussata. Next base: position 78,390,243 of record OZ022504.1, read on the forward strand.
TTAGGTTAACTGACCGTCCCGACATGACCTTAGTTGTTTACCGTGGACGTTAAGCATTAAATCAACCAACCAATTGTCATCTGCTTTTTGGCGCTTTAAGGGTTAATAAAATGAGACTACATTGCTTGATATTTGATAACTGATTTTCTACTTTCAGTTATAGTTCGAGAGCCGGGCAACATTGTTATCCATAAAGACAGCTCCACCAGTATGACAATATTGTGGTCACCACCACTGCAACCCACTGGCACCACAAAAATAAATGGATACAAGGTGAGACATACTGCTGTTTATCCTGTGTGATATTTCAGTCATTTCTCTTGTGAAATGTTCTAGCATTGAATTTGGACTAGTTCATTTTTAAGGAATTTGTAGGAATATTTTATTAACTATAGGCAATAGTGCAGACTCTGATCCAACTGCTCCCTGCCAGTATTTCTCCAGCATTATGTTTTAATATTTGAAGTAAAGATGGTAGTAGTATTCTTATATAAGTAACATTTATGAAACTTAGATTTAAAACCTAGAAAACATATCAAGATAATTGACAGTCTGCTTTGACACTTTGTTCACGACAAATCCTCACGATTTATAGTTCTTTTATTCATTTATAGAGTACCAAGGACAGGATCATTTCATTCTCACGAAGTCTCACACTGTGAGATAAAAGTTTGCCATTCTGGTATGGAACTAAAGACAAACAGACCATTTCAACATTTGACTGAAGTACATGTAGTTTCATCATTTTTACATGATTGTGCATTGTATAACAACTTTTATATTGCAGATTCGGTGTTTGAGTGAGGATGAGAAGCACAACTGCAGCATGACAACGACTGCTGAGACCAATAATGCAGTAGTCAGCAAGTTACGGAGAGATCAGAAGTACCGTCTACAGCTCGCTGCCATGACAAACCAGGGCTACGGCAAGTGGAGTAAAGTTTATATTGTTGGTAAGTTGTGAGGGTGGAGGAGAAGTTCCCCTTGAGACTTTTTGTTGTAAAATACAATTTTTGTCAATTTTGGAAGGTGCCTGGGTACACTTTCAAGGAAAGTCACTCTGCCATTTTCATTTTTGTCTCCTTCTCAAGTCCTATAGGAGCAAATTCTTTCCCTTAAGAGTATACCTCTTCTGTGATAACCTTTATGGTCCAGAAAAGCAAACAAGAAACTTGTTACAAAAATTTTCTCCCTTTGAAGGCTGAAAAAACATGCTGGTGTACCCAAACGGTGTTAAGTACCCTAAAGGTGTTAAACCTGGTTCAGAGTTTTCCTGACATATTTTGGCCTCTACAACTACACCCTTTTCAAAAATCAATCATATCAGGACGATGGGAGGTGGTAGTGAAAGGCTATGTGCAATGGAACCCGTTTACGGCTGAAAAGAAATCTGCCTCTAGCAGGAATTGAACCCAGAATCATTAGCTCAGTAGGCCACTGCTTAACCCACTGAGCTGCTGGAACTCCTATTTATGAGCGTGTGTTTACTATATTCAGTCCTATACTTTCCTCAGCTCTGCTTCCAAACCGTGGAAGTAAACAAACACATTTGCCTGTTAATTCCCATTTGATTATTGGTATTTGAGGTCAAATGTTATGTTTATGCTGGGGAAAGTGAAGTACTGTATTAGCAACATTAGTGTCATTCATAAAGACATTAATTAATATTTCACTTTTTGCCCCCATTGCCTATTTATAGCAGAGTTAAAAGATGTCATCTTGAAACTCACACAACATTGCTATTTCCTCTTAATTACCTCAGAGATTCTGATTAGATGACCTTTTCCTGCTGTCAGTTTATGATTAATGACCTCAATTCTAATTTCCATGTTTCCAATTGCAATATTTGCTATTTTTGTATTTCATAAGTTCACTGGAATATGTATCTGAAATTCTGATGAAAAATGCATTAAAGTTGACAATCAATCTTGATGTCTGTGAGAGACGCATTAACATACAAAGTAAGAAGGCATATCATAGACCCAGATCAGACAGGCTTTATCATGATCAGGATCTGCATTGTGCACCAGTTGAAATCAGTTTATACCACAGGTAATAAACCAGTCCGCCAATTTCCACTTCCTTCAGAGACTGTCCATCATATTTGGCTTCTGACGAGACTGTCTGCAATCTCTTGCTTTCTGCAGGGACTACCGTCCTCAAAAAATGACTTCCTGCCATGACTGTCCACGTGACTGCTTCCTGCCAAGAGCCTCGGCAGGAAGCAGACTCATGCAGACAGTCTCTGCAGAAGCCATTTATCATGTACAGAAGTCTCAGCAGGAAGCAAGAGATTGCAGACAGTCTCGGCGAAAGCCAAATATGATGGACAGTCCCTGAAGGAAGTGACAATTGGCAGACTGGTTTATACCTTGTGTATACTACTGAGATAAAAGTGTTGTTGGACATGGATAACCAACTAAAGTTTTCAAACTGGTGTTGAAGCAGTGCAGTTTGGGGTGTTTCTAGTAGCTACTATGCAATATTTCAATACACAGTTAGAACTTCAATGGCTCAAACAGGCTTGGGACCATAAAAATTAGTTCCATCTAAAGGTAGTTCTAGCCATCCAGGATTAATTTCTATATTAAATGACCTCTAGGGACCCAAGAACAAGTTCTAGTCAGGCAGGGTAAACGAACCATCAGGATTCGAGCCCTTGAAGTTGTCAAACCCATCTTATGCTGTTGTTTTTCCTGCTGGGCACTAAAAATGGCTGCTTTAGACAGATGTCCTGTTAATACAGGTTTATTTGCACTGTTCATTTTGGGTCAAGGGACACCAAAAGATTGGTCGCTAAAGACGAATGACTTCTTGAAAGAATGACACCTTTATGATAATACTACTGACATAATTTTAAATTTCAATTAAATTTTAACTGTTTTTCTTCAGTTGCCCCTATATTTAATTTCTAAAACAGTTACCCTGGGCCTAAATGACTGAAATAATTAAGTAGAATACAAAGCTAAATATACTTTGTGAGACATTGTAAGATATATCCCTTGTGATTTCAGGTTTAAATGAAACATAATAACTCATCTTTTTCTATCAAAACAGAAATGACAGACAATAACTCACTTTTTCCTGTAAAAGACTAATTAGAAAACCTGTGAGTTTGCTATATTGTAGAGCTCCAAATAGAGATGTGAGTTTGTGAGATTAATCTAAAAAAAAAAAAAGAAATAATGCATACATTGCGACCCCTCATTAGAACTGCCTCAGTGAGGAAGTTCTAATGAGGGGTCACAGTGTATGTTTATTTGCAGAATTAAGAAAACTTTCACAAAAACAAATATTCTGCGTATCCAGAGGTCCAGATAAGATGGGGGTTTGTGGATAATTCGGAGATAAATTTTTCTTATATCTCTATGAAAACATACGTTGTGACCCCTCATTAGAACCGTCTCGGTTAGACGGTTCTAATAAGGGGTCACAATGTATGTTTATATGGAGAAAATAGAAAAATATCCTTAAAGTTTCCTTGTCACTCTTCTTATCTAGAGCATGAGCTCTGCAATCTACGCCTGTTTTTCTCCTGATGGGACGGCACTATTTTTTAAAAGGAAAATATGGATTTTCCCTTAAACAACACTGCGTCAGCAGATTTTGATATATTGCTAGTTTTAATCAGTCGATGTATTAATGAGAAATGCTACAGACTACGCGTAGGGAATATTCTCTTCTATAAGAAATCCATATTTTAACTGGAGAAAATTAAATTTCTTTCTTTCATACATATTTATCACTACTCCAACGGTGGAACTTTTCAGAAATGAAGTATTGTTGTTTCTAAAAATGGTTAAAAGTTGTAATTTGCAGCAGATATGAAACATTTTGAAAATGTTATAATCTGTCAGATTTTACAGACAACAAATTTTGCAGACACATTTAAATTTTGAAATTGGAATTTTAAGTGGGTGTAAACATGCATTTATTCATTAGTCAGTATTCACTGTTGGTGCATTGATGAATTTCAGTACAGGACTGTATTTAATCAACATTTCTTACAACTGCCTTAGCAAATACTGTAGACCTAGATCAGACTGCTCCTTAGAATAAGGTTAAAATTCTATAAATTGGGACTCATAAAATTATTACTGTAATGGTCCTAAAATAGAATAGTGCAGTAATGCAGCCAAAAGATGCAGATGGAATGGCAAACAGTGTTTACTCCGATCAGACTACTCCTTTATACAGCATGGTATATTTCTCCCATGGTATACAGCTCTTCTTCACAGTATTCAGCATCTTCTTCTTTGGTATAATTATTGTCTGACATGGTAAACAACATCCTGTCTCACAGAGTACAGCATGCTCATGGCTAGCTTCCTCTCTCATGGTATTCTTCATCCTCCTGGTATTTAGCATCCAGTCTGCTAGCATACTTCGTCTTCTCATTTCATACAATATCTTTTCACCGCAAACAGCATCTTTTCATGGCATCATTGTATACAACATTCTCTCATGCGATACAACATCCTCTCTTGGTAAACAGCATTCTCTCAGGGCATATAACATCTTCAATCATTGTAGACAACGTCTCGTGCTATACAGTATCCTATCATGGCAAACAACATCTTCTGTCATTGTATATATCTCTCTTATGCTATGCATCATCCTCTCATGGCATACAAGGTCTTCTGTCATTGTATACAACTCATACATCATCCTCTCATGGCATACAACATTCTCTTATGGCATACAATATCTGTCATTGTATACAACTCATGCTGTACAACATACGGCATCCTCTCGTGGCATACAACATTGTCATTGTATACTGTTTTTATGCTATACTACATACAGTATCCTCTCATGGCATACAAGATCTTCTGTCATTGTATACATTTCTTTCTTGGTATACAACATCCTGTCATGGCAAATCACATCCTTTTATGGCAGACAACATCTTTTGTCATATACAACTCTCTTGGTATACAGAATCCTCTCTTGGCGAACAGCATCCTCTATCATGATATACACATCCTTTGATGGCATACAGCATCTTCTGAGGGCATACAGCATCCTCTCATGGCATACATTATTTGCTCATGGTATACAATCATCCTCTCTCATTGCATATAGCTTCCCTTCTCATGGTATATTACATCTACCACTGCTAGCAGAAACCCTACAAATGTCATTAGTTTTAAGAGACACATCTTCCAAAGAAACTTGTGGATATTGATTTCTGCTTGAATACAATCTAATATATTGTGATAAGGAGATTGTAAGACACTATATTTCATTGAATAAGTGTCGTAGTGCTTAAATTTATAGTGCTTGGGAAGCAATTACGTGTTTTGTTGGGTAAAATTTATTATTTTCAATAACTTAATGGCCCCTCGAGAAACAGAAATCAAAATAAAGTACATATTTGAGACATTTGTGGTGTCGGTTGTATGACAACAGGATTGTTATGTGTTTTGTGTTTAAACATAAATACAAATTCTAGCGTTGATTAATGTCATTATTTGATAGCCGCAGCTCTGTAATGTAATTCACAATATTAATACACTTTGCCTAAATATTCAAACAGTAAGACCACAAACAGTGTGAACCTTGATCATACTGCTCCTAAGGAGCAGTATGATCGGGGTCCACTCTGTTTTCCATCTAACTTGCAAGCTTTCAATCTTGTCACCGTACAGTAACATTAACTTCATAAGATTTATAGAAAGTATGTTCCAAATTTAGGGTAATTTGTTATTACTTGTAATGTGAGTTTCGATGTATTTAATAAAGTGTTTTGTAGGTGCATTCAAATTTATCGTTGTAGCGGTTAAATAAATCAGTATCTTTACTACATGCAAATGATGGGGTGTTTTGTTTGGGTAATGTATTATGTTATTAATGATTTATGTCCCGAGGGGAAATGTAATAAATTCTAACTCATCTGATCTGTCTGTATAACTCGCCCTGGGATTACCATGAGGATTACCCTGGTCTGAAGTAATGTTTTCCAATTATGGCTTGATCTTTCTGAATTAAGGAATATGTAAAATCCCTAATTATGGGATATAATCCCTAAACAAACAGTGTAGTCCTGGATAATAGCAGCAGTCTGATCAGGGTCTGCACTGTGTGTATATCAAATGGAATACTTGCCGTATTTATTCAGCTATCAGATGGGGTTTTCTCTCTCCATAAAGTACCACAAGTATGCAAATCGGTTGTGTAATTTGACTTGTAGATAGGTTTTTCTCTTCCAAAACAATCCCAAAAGTCTAGATCCATGTTGTAAGACAGATCTAGATTTTGGGGATTGTTTTGGAAGGGAAAAACCTCCAGCTTATAACTGAAGAAATATTGTAGTACACAACAGATATACCCAGATTCAGATATGGAAGAAAATTGTACAGCAGGATGGATAGATGGATGAAATGCTATTTTACATCCATTTAACAGTATTTCAGTCGTATTGGGATGATGGTTGGGTGATAATGAAAGGCTGTGTGCAATGAAACCCTGTTTACGTTTGAAAAGATTTCTGCCTCAAGTGGGTCTCCAACCTGGGACAGCTAAATCAGCAGGCCAGTGTTTAAACTACTGGGCCTCCTCTCTACAGCAGGAGTTGATGAGGCTAGTACATTGGCAGGGTCAGTGTATATGGAATTCTACTCTCAGGTATCTTGATCTACCTGTCCCTAAAACTTTAACTAATTTTTAAGGTCAGCATAACTGTACTCCTTTAATTAATCTTGTTCTCTTTACAGGGGATAAAGTATATGTGTCTGATGAAGAGTTCGAGTCCACAACGAAACAGCTTGCTGAAGCAGGTAAGCTTAGAAAAACAATTTGCTATTAGCTTTATATGGGCAAGGATTGTCAGCTTTGAAATTTTGGGTGTTGAAATTCAAAACACATAGGCAAGATTAATATGACTTGCAAAGTGTATTTTAATGCCTGTAAGGCTCTCAGTTGTTTCAGTACTGTCTTTTCAAGGGGACAAAGTTACTACTGTCAGTTTACTAAATTATAAATATCTTGACTATGATGTTGCAGTTGGTATGAATTTTGCTTATTTTGCTATATGAATATGTGTTTTGTGTGTTTTGTTTGTATGATCATTTTACATAAGCATGAATAAGATTGATATTAGTTTGCCACACAAATGTAATAGGCTGTAGATTTTCTTACTGTATGTTGATTTGAAGAACTGTTTCTTTGTTACAGAATCTGAGCCGTCGGAGCTGATGAAGAAGCCATGGTTTATAGGGGTAATGATTGGCACTGTTGGTGGCATGTTATGGCTTATCTTCTGTATACTCACTATATGGCTGTGTAAACGTAGGAAAAATAAGAAGAAAATGAAGGATCAGAGATTTTATACTGGAGGTAATATATTCACTACTGCAGTTCTCCAGATAAGAAGGGGTAACAGGGATAATTTAGGGATAATTTTCCATATTTTTTCTGAAAAAAAACAAAAAAAACAAAAACATATGTTGTGACCCCTCATTGTCACAGCATATATTTTTTTTTTTTTGAGAAGTCAGAAAAATAGTCTCACAATTATCTTTAAAACCCACCAAATTAGAGGTTTTCTGCTGCAACATCTTTTGAGTGATTTAGATTCAGTGTGTCAGAGATTTAATCCTGGCAGTAAGGACCAGAATATGAGGACTAGAGATATTACAGTAAAAATTGAAAAAATTGGGACACCTGAAATAATTACTGTAATTGTCTTGAAAATAGAATAGCTTGGTTTTACAGTGCAATAATGTGTTCAAATGATGCAAATGGAATTGGAATCAGGGTAGATCCTGATCAGGTTGCTCCTAAAAACTTCCAAACAAAAGTAAAAGGGTATATTTCAGGTGAAGAAAAACTGCCATGTTCATTTTGCCTGTCTGATATGATAGTCTTGGGTTAATATCAGATATGATCTGAATAAACCATTTGATTATCTCTGTGTGTAAATATTCACCACATAAACGACTGTCAAGAGCATTTACAAATGCAGGTGTGGAAATACAGCTGTGGAAACTGTAAATGGGAAGGGTGGGTGGTGGTGGTGGTGGTGGGGGGGGGGGGGGGGGGGGGGGGGGGGGGGGGTATGAATCAAACTTTTTCAAAATTTTAGAGATAACCAGTTTTGGAAAACCGTTCTGAAAATACCATCAGTACCAAGCCATTGTCAGAAAATGAATGCAGATTCATTTTGAGACTCAGTATTAAGAATATCTTCGATTGTATTTGTTTCTTTCATTTCTAGTGCCTCTGCATAAAGATGATAATAACAGAAATATGATGTACCCACCACAGTATGGGACCAAGGATCACACAGTCCACTGTACTAATGGTAAGTTCTTCATATTATCAAACTGCATGCATTAAAATCAGTAAATAAATCAAAAACTAACTCTGTCAGGCCAAATTCCATTTCCAAAAAAAATTAGTGCAATAAGAAATTGAGCATTTGATCTACAAAATGCTAAACATGTCATGTATTTCAGATACGTTTACAGCGATGTGAATGAGCACCCTTTTCACTTTGTATTTACAGATCTTGATTTGCCAGCAGAGTTTCGAGTTCTGCTACCCCCTGGTAAGAAAGAACAGGAAATGAATGAAGAGAATCTATACAAGGTTGCAGGTGGAGTGGGGTTCCCAGAGATGAAGACATTCTATCAGAAGGTGGACCCAGTGGCACCCTACGCCACAACAACTCTTATACAACAACAACAACAGAATCTACTTAAACAGAGGGTAAATATTCCTTTATTGGCTCACCTGCAATATAGCAGAAAGCTAGAGATACTGTCAGAGCTCCAGATTAAGTGGGGTTTTGAGGATAAATCTGAGATAATTTATTTATGTCTCAACGAAAACATGTTATGACCCCTTATCAGAACCATATCGGTCACTCTGTGAGATGGTTCTGATAAGGGGTCACAACATATGTGGATCTAAAATCTGGAGCTACGAATGTACGTTCATGGTAAACTGTGATTCTATTCCCATCTGGAAATAAAAAAAATCAAACTTCAGCCTAAGAATTGTCAAAATATAAAAATGCAATTCAGCTCATGTATTGTTAAAACATATTAGTGAAAAATTTCAGCTTCGTAAAAGACAAAGCGGTGGAGTTACAACAAAACTGTTTTAAGTAGCCAAACCAAAATTTTGGTTTGGCTACTTTCAGGAGTTTTGTGATACCTGCACCAAGTCTTTTACTTCAAAGTAAATATTTTACACAAATATGCTTTTCATACACCAGTGGAATGATATTGCAAAGCCATTGCTGTAATAGCCATTGTACACTTTTGTCTGACTTTCATGTAGAGCTATTTTGTATATGGCACCAGTCACTTGTAATGGTAGTGAAGTCCTTGTTTGACGATACAGTCATCATAAATCTAGAACTGAGTCTCGCAGTGTTCAAGGAGTGTATTTATTATATTTGTAGGGGTTGGAGCACATGTTTCGACCAATCAACCAGGGATACATTCAGCACAGTGAAGGATCCGGTGATAGCTATCACAAACCGGAACCCAGCACTGACTCTAATAACAGCCGTCCAGATACTGGTATGTGTTACTGAATTTCAGGACATGTAGTTGCTTAAACCTCTGAAAACTGTACAAACATCATTATGTTTATCACAGTTCCTCTGTATTTGAAAATTCTAGACTGCTCAGCAATAAAATATATGTGATGCTGCCATATTTCTTATAGGAAACATATATTGCGTCGGTTCTTGGTAGCCCCCATATGTAGATAGCTCTTGGTTAGTGAGAAATCCTTCTTGAAAGTTCTGGAGCTCAAAAGAAAGTACATGTACAGTAAATAATAAGATCTTTCTAAAGTATTTTGCATGTTTTGTGTAAAAAAAAAAAAAAAATACAGATACAAACACAAAAAATTACTGATAAGTTACTCATAAACATCCGAAATTACAGGCAGACATAATGCATACTGCTAAAGTTACGCATGTGGCTTGATATCGTTGCTTTTAACATTCCTGTAACAAAGGGTAGAATGAGAATTTTGAACATTTATTTATGACCCAATATTTCAGATATACATGATCACAGTGACAACATGCAGAGTCCTGTCAGTGATAGTGGAAGCCATACTACAGGTTAGTGAAAGTTTCCTCTCTACCAACTTGAGAGGATGGTTCTTTAGCTCTCTAGACCTCTCTCACAGTCATTTGGCTTTAGTAAGTTCTGAAACTTCACAGCATAACTATGTTCATGGAAAACTACAAAACATTGCCATACTGTTAAAACACCTCGTGGAGCTATGTCTTGACACAGTGAAAGGTTTTAAAATGGGTATTGCAGTCAGAGACTGTGATGGAGAAATGATATAATGTAATCATGATATACAGCTGTAAACTAGCTGTAGTCAGTGATACATTTCATAGATTTAAAAGAAGAAAAAAATCCAAAAAAAAAAAAAAAAAAAGAAAAAAAAAAAAGCAACTTTTTTACAGGTAAAACTGCTCCACAAATTTCTTAGAATGTAATGATAGGACTGGTCCTGTGGCATTTATTGCATGTAAAACTTTGGGTACACTGATGTACGTGCTTTAATATTTGGACACCTAAAAACCATAAATTTTCCATTTGTGACAAATGGGAAATTAATGAGTTTAGGTGTCCCAATACATAAGCACTTTAGGGTATATTAGACTTGTCAGCACTTGACATTTAAATACTTGAAGTTAATCTTTTGATTTTTCTCTGCTATTTCCAGATGAAAATGGACTTTTAATAAAGCAGCAAAGAAAGAAACACAACAACATGAAAAGGAATATACAGAATAAACCATTGGTTAATTTATCAGAGTTTCTTCCCCCACCCCCTGAGCATCCTCCTCCGAGTGAATGTGGTGAGCCCCCATCCTACCAAGAAGTGAGAGGAGATAGAGATGCACCGAGGAGCCCACAGAGCCCCCTGTCACCAGTCTCTTTTTCACAAGTGTCAGCGTGTTCATGTCCCAACCCACATACCCAGACACCAGTGTCGGGGTGGAATATGCCAGTGTATTCAGACAATGAGTGTCCGAGGTGCAACTCGGAAAAATATTTTGATCCGAATTTAATTCCTGGGACCTACACTCAGAATCCATATATTCAACGGACTCAGTCTCCTAGAACTCTAATGTTACAAAATATGAATAATAGAAATATACAGAACTGCAGTCATGCACAGTCTCCAAGAGGGACCCCGCATGTAAATTACCAATATTCACAACCTGTTAGGGGTACCCCAAATAGTAATTATAGTGCTTCCCAAAAAGGGTCTTCAAACCCCAATAGATCCTCTCACAGTGATACAGAAGGCAATAATATGCCGTGTTTTCAGTCTTACAGAATAACACCACAAGGTGAAAAAGACCGTATTACACACAGTGAAAAAGACTATAGAATAGCGAACAGTGAAAAAGACTACAGATTAGCAAATAGTGAAATGGACTATAGATTAGGTAGGGAGCCCCATTGGGTACCCAACCAGGACTATAGATTTTTAAGTGAAAATGAGTGGGGCCCAGGGCCTGCCCCACCCTGTCGGCATTGTGAACATGATTCGGGCACAGGGCTGGAGGAGGAAGAAGGGAGCTGTATGGACAGGGCGTGTCAGTCATCACTGCCCAGTCTAGCAGGAGAATGTATAAATAATTCTCTCTATCCACCTAGGTGAGTCCTTTTAGAAAAAGCAACATTTTCAAAGATATTCAAAATTTGGATTCATGTGCAGACATTCAATTTTTGTTATTAATATTTGTAATTTTTATGTGCCAGTAAATCTTGTAAAGTAGTCACAGCATGCAGACTTATCATTACCTTGCAAATTATATTCACAGTATCTATAATCAGTGTCAGAATAAAATTGTCACAAAAACAAATTTGTTCTACAATATGACTTGCTAACTTTAGCAAAAGGAGTAAACAGAAAAAGAAAATGGCATAGAGACAATTTTAAACCTTTTAGTGCCAGAAATGAAAATAGTTGAATATGCAAACAGGATAAATTCAGATGAGGCAACTGATAAGAGCCACCTCATCTGGATCTATACTGTTTGCCTCTTGTCTTTGAATTCACAATATGAAACATTTTAAAACCTGCAGATGTTAATTTTATCATCTGCTTTTTGGCACTTTAAGAGTTGAAACTATTTGTACATATTACAGACCTGGTATGTCTTCCAAGGTTCCTACCAGAGCAGATTCGCCTACATCAGAGGGGGCAGATTATGCTGCTGATTCAGATCTAGACAACCCAACTGAACAGAGAGATGGTAAATTTCCTTAAATTCCCTTGATGCTCAGAAAGTTTTATCAGACTTGCTTGAATTTAGATTGGTGACCTTTTAATGTACACTGAGTGGCAATATGACAAATCCAGCAAAGTGGCATGTGCACCATGCGATTAGCCTTTGTGTCTGGATGGTTATGAAAGTGTTGAACAGTTTGCTGAAGGTATTCTACACCTTCATGTTTGTCTGCCATTTTTATACAGAGCGGGGCTGATTTTTAGCTCGCCTGAACGAAGTTCAGGAAGAGCTATTGCACTACCCTCGGCGTCGGTGTCAGCGGGGCGTCCGCGTTGGCGTCGGCGTTAGCAAAATGTTAAAGTTTTACGTTAAAGTTTTTTATGTGATGGGCAAGGCGCTGTCAGGCGAGCTATCCTGTCCCTGTGACAGGTCTTGTGTGGTTTCCTGTTTGCTTCTCTGGACAGATCCATAGAAGCAATTCTGCCCTTCAAGTGTAGACCCCCATTTAGAAGGGAGGCATATATGATGAAAAAGGCAGAGTTGTTTCCTCTGAAAGAGTGCCCATTCAGCTTACATTGTATTAACCCATTAATGCCAAGTGGACTCTTCTATCTGAATGAGTCCATTTGTCATTTAAGGGGTGTCTGGTTCAGTTTATATTTATCATTTTTATTCTATTTTTAGTAGAAATACCTATTTGTCTTATGCAAATAGTGTAGACCCTGATCAGATGCTGCATTTTAGGGCATCTAATCTGGGTCTGCACTGTTTTCCTATGTCCCATTTTTGGGATGCTAGGCATTAATGGGTTAAGGAGTATATATTTGTGGAAGTACATTTTAACATTTTCAACAGTTAACCAGAGCTACAGATAAAGTGGGTTTATGAAGAGAATTCAGAGATAATTTTTCTGTTTTCGCAATGAAAACACATACTGTGACCTCTCATTAGAAATGGCTCAGCGATAGACATAGACATGGGGTGTGTATTATAAAAAGCAGGTGAAGCTTACTACTCTAAAGCACCTGATCACACCTTCTTTTTGGGGTCCATTCCATTGTATTTAAATATTTTGGATCTGTTAATGTTTCTTTGGTTTATGAGTTCGGACTTCTGATTTTGGTGCTTTGACTTGTTTCTACTGCTAATTAGGGGTCACACAGATATGTTTTTGTGCAGAAAGATGGAAAATTATCCCTAAATGATCCCTGCAACTTCTTGTTTTGGAACACTGATTAACCTTTTGAAAAAAAAAATTAAAATATGTATTTATACTTTAAAACGCAGAGCTCTAGATAAGAGGGAGTATTTAGTGATAATTCAGGATAATTTTTCTTATTTCTCATCGAAACAATATGTTGTGACCCCTCATCTGAACCGTCTCGTCGGGGCGGTTCAGATGAGGGGTCACAACATATGTTTTATGCAGAATTAACAAAAATTATCCCTAATTATCACTAAATACTCCCTCTTATCTAGAGCTCTGAAATGTTGATTAAAACAGTGTGCTCATTGGATTGAATCTTGTGTTTGTTTAAGGAAACACCGACCAGTGTAACTCAGACTGCAGTAGTGTTCACTCTAGCAGCGCAAGTTCTGGGGAGGGCTCGTTTCTGACAGAGGCAGATTTTGCGAGTGCTGTAGCAAGAGCAGCAGAAATGTCTGGTCTAACCGTTGTTGGTACAACTGTCTGTGATCTCAATAATAAAGCTAGTAAGTCCAGGATATATATTTTCATTAACATTGGAGATTGTCTTGTGAGCCCCAGTAATTTTAGGATCTTTTCTCAGATGAATTAAAATTCTCATTTCTCATAGAACATTAAGTGATTCAGAAGAAACAGGTAAATTCAAAACTTTCCTGAATTTTAACTCTCATGATAAACGAAGGCCAGGATACAAAGTTGCATTCTCGTTTTCTTGCCGGCCCTGTTACAAACTCCATAACTTGAAAATTCCTCACTGGTACCTTCAATTTTCATCACTTTCTTATTCTCCTGATGTAAAATTATGTGATTAAATAATTCCTGCCATATTTCCCAAGATGTGTGTATATAGAGAGAGGGAGGAGGGCATGGTTTGGCAGAAGATTGCCAAATATATTAGTGTTTCCCCCAGAAGTGAAAAAGGGCATGGTAAATTTCATCAGAAAAAGGCACTTAAGCGTGCGGATCTATGCAAAAAGGGCACTGTATATGCTTTCATATGAAAGTCACTGTTTTACTTCGATATAAGCTGACTGAGATAAATACAGCTAATAAAGCACAAAATCTTGTTGTAAGTCTTGTAATTAATTATCATATTTATTAGTTGCAGAGGCACCTTTATCTTGAAATGTAGTGAATGGTGATACTCCACCTAACTAGAGTCTGCATCTGATGATAATAAATAAAGAAATTCCATCTGCTCTCTGTATTTTTTTTTCCTGTTTTGTATTTTAGTCCTGTTTTTATTTTTATTTATTATTATGATATTATTTTTTTCCATTTGCTATTTTTTTTTTTCTTCTTGAAGTTCAATCAACATAATAGTCTGAAACATTTTTAATATCCTGATAATAAGTATAATCTATTTTTAACTTTTATCATTTTTATCATTTATTTATTCATTTTTTGTTATTATTTCTGTTATAATTATCATTATTTTTAAATCTGTCTTGCACAGAATCTAGCTTTTGCAAAAGCTTATACTTGAGATTTCATACAGATTTGTCTCCCTTGCATATCAATTTTAACATATTGATGTATCCGATTTGATAAACAAATGAGTTTTGTTTTAGGGTACTCACAGCTGTCAAAAACTGTCAAATATTATATAACAATGTTTAAAAAAAAATTTTGACACCAAAATTCCCATGCACAAGACAGAAATAACAAAACTTATATGCCTGATTTTGAACACCATGAATTGTCAAACTAACCCGAATATAGAAATGAGCGTGATGGAAAAAGTACCGTATGGAAAAAGCGACAAGTGATGACACCGATCAGCCTGCATATCTGTGCAGTCTAATCACAGTTGCATAAACAGTCTATATAGAGTCCGATAGAATCTTATTAGTGAAAACCCAAGTCTCTGTATGTATGTGATGTTTGTAGTGTGGTTGTGAAACAGGCTATTGGCTTCTTTTCACGTGACCAATCTTCATACCTTTGTCGGCAAATTCTTTGATCTTCAGTTTGTGCGGTTTCCATAATTCAGACAGCCAGGTATTTTCACGGGTCAGTGAGTTTATTAGCGACCTGAATAACGGGATTAGTGTCAGCAGTGTGTTTGTTTATTGCACAGTCAAAACAACTGATGCTGTGAATACACATGTGGATATCTCCTGAATTGGGGCAAAAAGGGCATGGCGTTGGGAAAAAAGGCATGGCGCTGGGGAAAAGGGGCATGGCATAGCGCCATGCTAAAAGGGGCTGGGGGAAACACTATATATATCACTTTATTAAGTTTTATGTGTACACCACTACATTTTCCACCATTTTTTGTGACCTGTTTGCTTCTTTCGACAGTGAAACTCTTCAATCTTCTGAAGGGATCTTTACTTTCCTTAGTGTGGAGGAGCATTGTCATCCAGGAAAGCAAATATAAGGTTGGAAAAATTGTTCCCTAAAGTAAAAATGTCAGAAAAAAACATGAAGCTGTACCATTGCACCAGATAAAAAGGGTTTAGGAATGATTTTCTACATTTATTTTTAAAAAATATGTTGTGACCCCTTATTAGAACCATCTGGGTGTGAGGGTTCTAGTGAGGGGTCGCAGCATATGTTTTCTTTGAGAGATAAGAAAAATATTATTGAATTATTTTCAGTACACCCTTTTATCTGGAGCTCTGGTGTTTCCTTTCACCATAAATGGCAACCATTCACTTTTCCAAATTGTTCAGTGATTCTTTATTTTCTTTTGCAGAGAAAGAAAAGCGACATCGGCGACCAGCTCGGCCAATTAGTCCAGGGTACAGTACAGACAGTAACTACGGGTCTATTGATATTGTACACAAACCCTACCCAAAGTCACAAAGAAAGAAGCAGTTACTAGAGCAAGGTAGGTGCATTCCCAGATGAGGGAAATATTTATACCCTCTACATATGGTTATCTCCAGGGATACCAGGGCCCAGTTGTTCAAAACTAACAACGTCGTTAGTTAACGAGACGTTAAAATTTCAAATGATAATATCTCAAATACGCCAATATTTTTTGTTATAAAGTTGCAAAACACTTAACGAGTTGACCTCTTAACGAGCTCGTTAAGCTAACGATGCTTTGAACAACTGGGCCCTGATCTATAAATCATGCAATTCAGCTATAACTGGTGCCTTCTCTTCCAAATCTATCCAAAAAATCTATATCCGTCTTGTTTTGGGGATTGTTTTGGAAGAAAAAATACTTTTCTTATTACAGAATAAATACGATATGAAGGCTGTATTCATGTGTACTCGTTTCCAGAAGTACTTCTCCACAAATGTCTCTTTGTTATGTTAGGCATCACTGAAAAAATGATTGTCAAAACGAATATACATGTACATAATTTGCATGTTTAAGTTGGATCCTATACTTGCAAGGTTCAGATGGTTAACCAGCAAGGGAGATAAGTTTTTCTGGAAATGTTTGTCTTTCATGTCATTGGGGACCAAAAAGCTAACAATTATTCTCTCTTTTGGAGTAGCCTACATTGGAGAAAGGATTTACCTCCTTTATTGTGAAAGTTACCTCCCTTGTAAAAACTGTATGACCAAACCACAGACGTTTTATACTGTAATGTGGCTGAACTTTTGGAAACCTAAGATAATTAATTTTCCATTTGGGACAAATGGAAAATCAATTATTTTGGGTGTCCCAATACTTAAGAACAATATGGGTATATTTTATTTTAGGTAAGAGCCGGTCAGGGAAAGATAGTGTTCAGAGGGAAGAAGAACAGCCAAACAGTAAAGAAAATTCCAGTTCAGGAGGTATATATGGACTCTCTTCCGAAGCTTCTGCTTATCTACCCAGACTGTGTCTTGTGTTATTGCATTCAACAGCATGTGTAAATTTTCACACCCCGCCAAACATTAGTGGCAGGCAGGGTGTCATTGTTTTCTCACTGATAACAAGTTAATTGTCATACATTTCTACATAGGTATATGATTACTTCCCATTTTAATAGTATCTTGAGCATAAAAACAACAGTTTAAAGGGATTTTTCTAAAACTTAAAAAAATGATGGAAGTACTGAAAATGCACTTGTGTATTTCAGAATTGCACCTCAAACATTTAATGCAAATGTGTAACATGGAAAACTGCTTACAAAATTATTATTCTGAGAAATAAACTTATGGGTAAATATGAAACAACAAAGTCAATGACGTAAACTTCTTTACCAACACATTTTTGTTATTTTCAGTCTATGATATGCCCTACAGTAAACCTAATATCCAAGGTATTACTCCAAAGAGTCCAGTGATACCCCAGCGAGTGTCTTCACTGAACCGCTCTATGCCGTCACCTGGTGCACAGAATGAGTCTGAGAAGGGACAGTACTCTAGTTTCCTGATTAATCAACCATTAAGAGAAGATGTAAGTTAAAAATTCAGCAAAACTCCAAGTTTTGTCACATGAACTTGAAGTGGCACCTAGGAATGAATAACATCACACAGGAAAACCAATAATGGACCAGTGGATTATCATATGGATATATATTTTGTGCTCTGCGATGACTTGTACTTACTAATGGCAAAGTCTTGAAGTTTTGATGAGTAAATTGCCAGTTGAATACAATTTCTGGGTGTGCATTTAATAGAATACTTGTATTGTTTTATTTAACAAGCACAACCTCACATCTTACATTTTTCCCAATCATCATGGTTCTAATGAGGTGTCACAACATATGTTTTATGTAGAATTAAGGAAAACCATCTCAGAACTATCATAAGGTTATTCCCATATCTCCAGCTCTGTTAAGTCTGGCTCTGTTCAGATTTGAGCCGAGACACGAGAAAACCATCAAAGTGGTTGTGCCCCCAGCGGAGACTCAGATAATCCTGGGCATCCGCCCGGTCTGATCAGACTTTTCGCTAAGTGCCTAAAGGGAAGCTCAGTGTCTGAGCTACCTCCATGTGGGCAGCGAAGACTCTGATCAGACTGGGCGAATGCCCAGGCTGATCTGAGTCTGTGCTGGGTGCACAACCACTTTGTTGCTTTTCTCACGTCACGGCTCATTTAAGGATAGCTACAATAATCAGTGAGCTGACTTACCGTATTTATTAAGCAATAAAATGGGGTTTTCCCCTCTCTAGAATAAATAAAGTCTTATAAAATTCTGCTATAAAATGGGTTTCTCCCTTTAAAAAAAAAATCCCAAAGATCTGGATCTGTCTTTTCAGATGGAGCTAGGCTTTTGGGATTGTTTTGAAAGGGAGAACCCTCTCTGATAACCAAAGAAATACAGTACTTGAAGTAATAAATGAGCCGCGAGTCGAGAAAACCAACAAAGTGGTTGTGCGCCCAGCGCTCTCAGATCAGCCTGAGCATCCGCCCAGTCTGATCAGGGTCTTCGCTTGCCGCATGGATGTAGCTTAGACACTTAGCTACCCTTTAAGCGCTTAGCGAAGAGTCTGATCAGACTGGGCAAATGCCCTGTCTGATCTGAGTATGCGCTGGGCAAACAGCCACTTTGTTGGTTTTGTCATGTCCTGGCTCAAATAAGTTAATTACTCTGGGTAATTACAGTATATAGAATTTCTTCTATTGTCAGGTTGTATGATGAACTGCCTAGTGAACTAGAAGGCCTAACTGTTCAAGGGAGAAAATCTCTGTAAAGTAACAGTGTATGCTATGATGCCCTTGCATGGGATTAAGCGTAGCTTCTGACAGAGAAACACAGATTCAGACTGAAAAGAAGAAATACCCAGCAACTTTCATGCAACAGATTCAGTTAAACTTACATAAATTGATGTCATTTTACTTTATATGGTGTCTTGAAGCAACCTGACAAGCTTAGAGTTTCTAAATGTATTTTTTTTAAAGTCTAGTGTAAATGTACACTACTAGATAAGAGTTATATCCCTTGAAATAAGTACGCTCCACAGATCTGAAATTGACAGTGAGGTGCATTGTTGGCGTAGTGATATTTTGTATTGATTGCAGTAAACTGATGAAGGTCTTACTGCCAGGGTGATAATAGACTTTGTTGATGCAAAGATAAAGTTCATAACAATTAACAATATGCAGTGCATATAAAGATAGCTTAATATGGATGTGCCAAGTGAAACAAATACTGACATAGACAGTGATGTTGAAATAGATAAGCCACAATATGCAAAACAGTGGTTAGTGCATTTGAGCAGCTAAAAATCAGACCAGGGTTCGAGGTTATAAAACTTGAGAACAATCTCAAACATAAAATAAAGCACACTGATTGGCTGCTTCCGAGCACGTGCTCGGAAGCAGTCAATCAGTGTGCCTTATTTTGAGTTTGAAAACGTACTCAGTTTTATAACCTCTGGGCCAGCTTTACCATATTTATTTGGCTATGAAACAGTGTATTTCTGTCTCCAGAAAGCCCCCCAAATATTTGAAACAGTTTTATGAAATTTTGCTATGCTGTTCTACAACTCATTTCAATGGGAGTCAATGCTTAAGGGGAAAAATTTGCTCCACAAGGACACAAACATTATGTTTTGACCTTTTTTGATTGAAGAGTCCTATAAGCGGAAAGTTGGGGGAAATGGCATGAAGTATACATAACTTGTTGGTGTCTCCACTCTCCTTAAGCCACACACCTTGTGTGGACCATGGTGCAAACTGAAAGTGCAAACTGAAAGCTCTGAGTTTGACTGCACATTTACATCCTGGTGAGAATCTATCTGTTCTTAGATGCAAAAAGTCCCCTTTTTGCACGTTGTGGCTGTGATTGTGATTGTATTAATGTAAGCATATTTACAAAGGGTATAATGAAGGAGTTCTGAATAAGGAGAATATTTGATGAAGAGTACAGGACAGTTTTCCATAGTTATGCATATACTGTATTTCTTCATCTGAAAAACAGGGTTCCACACTGTAGGATGACGCCAAATATCTTAATTACTCTTACAAAATTCCGCTTTAATATGGATTTTTCCCTTTCAAAACAATCCCAAAGATGTAGGTCTGTCTTACAGATCTAGATTTTTGGGATTGTTTTATAAGACAGATCTAGATTTTTGGGATCGTAATAGAATGAAAAAAAAAAACCGAAAAAATATGGTACATATGTTGTGGCATCTCTTACTTCAGAGTCACATGCCGCATATGGAAAAATGCAAAAATTCATTCTCTTTATGCAGATCTCTTTTATAAGTTAACATTGTTGAAGTATTATTTCATGATAAGCAATAGTGTTCAAGCATAGTAATGTTTGACAAACAATACTGAGATGCAAAAGAACTCTTGCAAAGAAAAGGAGTCTTGTCACACTGATGATGTTGGAAGGAAATCAGCTCGCATGTCAGCGACTGTTAGTGCCTGAAAACAAGCTGGTTTGCAAATATTTCATTAAATAAAATGTAATTCTGCTTAAAATGGCCAGATTTAAATTGGACTTGGCCAAGTCTAAGCCTCATCATTGAAATCTTGGCTCCGTTTCTGTAGATACTGACAGGACTGAAATGAGCCGCGACGCGAGAAAACCAACAATGTGGTTGTGCGCCCAGTGCAGACTCAGATCAGCTTTGGCATCAAACCAGTCCGATCAGACCCTTCGCTAAGCGCTCAAAGCGTAGCTAAGAGTCTAAGCCACCTCCATGCGGACAGCGAAGACTCTGATCAGACTGGGCGGATGCCCAGGCTGATCTGAGTCTGCGTTGGGCGCACAACCACATTGTTGTTTTTGTCATGTCGCGGCTCAAATGATTTGTAGGGATTATGCCGATTATTATCATTGTGACAACAACTTTTCCTTTGACTGAGCTCTGTGATATTAATTAAAATTGATCTGACATGTACATCAGAGTTGTGGATAAAAAGATTATCTCATGGTAATTCTGGGATGACCTGTTACCATATTTCTTTGGTTAGAAGATGTGGGGTCGGGGTTCCCTTCCAAAACAAACCCAACAATCTAGATCCATCTTATAATATGGCATTATTCCATAATTATCATCAGATGATCTAGAGCTCTGTACATTTTATTTATTGTTGCATAATTGTATTCATGAACAAAGACAGTAGATAAGCTGTTTCAGAAGTTGAACCATTTTTTGAGACCAAAGATTAAATGTTGTGAAGTAGAATAATCGGATCCGAAGCAATAAGATCTGCATTACGGGCTTAGACAGCGAAAACTCGGCACAGTGTAGGGTCTGATCAGTCTGATCAGTTTTTTGACTTGTGTTGAAAGAATATGTACAGACCATCTCTGTGGATTCCCGAGAACACAGCCTTGAAACAGTGTTGTAGCAGTGTTGATCCATAACAAGATTTGCTGAAACTTTGAATGCAGATTTTACCGGAGGCTTTGTTATACAGCTTTATCTGAAAGTTTGTAATACAGGCTTCACATGAAGCTTTGTAATACTGGCTTTATCACAAGCGTTTACTGAAAATATTAAATACAGAGTTTATATGAAGTTTTGTAATACAAGCTTTATCACAGGCTTTAACAGAATATATTACATTCAGACTTAATATGAAGTTTCCTGATATAGGCATTATATTAAGCTATATGAAGCTTTGTAATGATGAAGGCTTTCTCACAAGCTGAAATCAAACTATGTAATACAGGCTGTATGAATAGTAATGCAGGCTTCATCTGAAGCTTTGCATTACAGGCTATCTGCTTCCAAGAAACGTTAACGCTAGGTCATTTCTTGATTTATAAGAATTTCAAAGGTAAGGTCCTCTGTAAATTTTATCATTTTGACACAAAGCTATCTGCTGAAATCCTATGTATTTGTTATGTATATTTTAGCATAATATTTATCATTTCATTAATGGTGTGAGTGTGGGGTGACTGGTTCATGAGACTTGCATATTATATTTACAGGATTGATAATCCAATTAGTGGTTTAGTCATACAGGGTATGATGCGTCTTATTTCCAGACTACAGGGTGTATAAAATGCAAATTTTATTGGAGAATGTTAGTTGAATAAACCTGTATCAGAACTGGCAAAGGCATCACAATCATTAATACAGAATTACAGAGAAAATTCTAATCTTGGGGCACCAGCAATTATGGACGTAAATCTTAAATTAAGAGCCTGGTTTTTCAATCCATGATGCAGATAGAATTGCAAATAGTGTTGATCCAGATCAGACTGCTCCTTGAGGAGCAGTCTGATCTGGGTCTGCACTATTTGCTCCACCTATCTGTCCCAATATTTTGAATTTCTAAGGTGGGCTGAAACCGGCCATAATGAGTGTGCATCGATTATCCTGTTACATTTCCTGGAACAAAAATACATCTGGTTTGCATACAATACAGACATGAGATATGTGTAATTGGAATGGTTGAATATATTGTATGTATGTTACTAATCATATATCATATTACTAAGTCACAAAATGTGCAATAAATGTATATTTTGAGCAACTTGTAGTGTTTAGATGTTATTTATCAGTGGAATAAGTGTTGGCATAAAAAATGGTAAATTACGGAAAACAGATGAAAGGAAGTAACTGTGTCAATGATGGGATGTGAAAAGAATGAAAGAGAATGTAAAGTATAATTTCTATTCTCGAAGCCCATCAGAGGTAGTGTGCATGAGTGCGGCATTATTTTTTCAAAGAAACAAAAATATGATTGGCATAACATAACATGAAAAGGTACCTGAATCAGTGCAGACAGGAACACATAACCCTGGACATCAGTGCATTCCTATCTGTCTTTACGCATATGCAATTTTTGTCGCACCTGCTTTAGCAAGGTGCGATATAGGAGTTCACTTTTCCGTCAGTCCGTCCATTCGTCCGTCCGTCAGTCCGTCCGTCCGTCCACAATTACGTCGACCCTAGCGTTCGGGTCCATTATTCTCATTCTATGATACCTACGTTCATCAAACCTGGTACAAAGTTTTTTCTTAGAATGGTCTCAAGGAACCTTGCACTTATTTTGACCTTTGACCTATTTTTCATGCTCTGATGACTTCGTAAAATTCTATGCCAAAAAATATGTTAACCCTAGTGTTTAAGTCCATTTCTCTCCATCTATGATACCTGCAATCTTCATACCTGGTATAAAGTTTTTTCTTAGGATGGTCTAGAGGAGTGTTTCCTTTATTTTGACCATTGACCTATATTTCATGCTCTGCTGACTTAGTAAAATTTTAAGTCAAAAATTACGTCAACCCTAGATCACTGGTCCTTTCTCTCAATCTATGATACCTACGGTCATCAAACCTGGTATAAAGTTTCTATTTAGGTTGATCTAGAGGATTGTTGCACTTATTTTGACCCATATTTCATGCTCTGCTGACTTCGTAAAATTTTACTTACAAAATTAAATTGACCCTATCATTGAAGTCCATTTCTCTCTGACAATCTATGAGAGCTAGAATCATCAAACCTGGTATAAAGTTTCATCTTAGAATGAACTGGAGGATTAATGCACTTGTTTCAGCCCTTGATATATATTTCACGTGCTACTGATTTTGTAAAAGACCTAGTGTACACTTTCATCTAACCATGGTATGTACTACTGAGAAAGTATAAGGCAGGTGTGACATAGCATTCCGCGGAATTCTTGTTGAAGTTCTAGGGAATCTGAAAAAAGTAAACTAAAAAACAAATGCAGGCTGATTGAAAAATTTACTGTTTGCACTTGGCTCAATGATCCTTTTTATGCAAATCACACCTAGGCTGCATTGTTGATGCAAATGACTGCACTTGTTTAATTGCACTGTTCTAATGGCCTAAGTTTGTACTGATGGGTTAGAAATTTAGGTCCATCCTTGTTCTAGGTGAAGATCAGTAGACACCATTTAATACTGCATCATGCAAAAAGATGGCATGCCCAATGCGCTTAAATATTGGGACACCTAAAACCTTTAATTTTCCATTGGGACAAATAGAAAATTAATGAATTTAGGTGTCCCAACACTTAAGCACATTAGGGTAATGCATATGGGAACAGCAAAATTTCAAAACAGTCTATGAAACTTTGCAATGTACCTGTAGATTCCACTGGGTCCATTCTTTATCTTGTTGTGTGGATACAGCAAAGTCTGAAATCAGTCTATAAAATCCACACAACGTACCTGTTGATCCCTCATGGTCCATTCTTGGTGTTGCATACAGCAAAGTCTTAAACCAGTCTATGAAATTTTGCAATGTACCTGTAGATTCCTAATGTGTTTGCACAGCAAAGGGTCTGATCAGACTGTGCATATGCACTGGTATGAACTTTTGCTGTTCTCATGTATGTAAAATGCCATTTTGCATTTTGAGAATCATTTGTTATTAAGAGAGCATGAAAACCATTTCAGTGTTTCTGACAAGATGTAAATTATTTATATTGTTGTTTATACTAATTGTACATAGCAAGCAATAATTGTTCAGTAAATAAGTTTCATGTTGGTGTAGTGTGAAATTACAGAAAACATGAAATAAAATTAATGTAAATTATTTAGTCTTTGTCTTTTGTGTATTCCCTGATAAGTTGCTTTGACCTGGCCATTGTATAATACGAATGATTGATACACCCTGCAGCACAGTTCCTGTATTTAATCGCATACAAGATGGGGGTCTATCCTTCCAAAATTACCATTTTGCGGTGCAAATATGTAAATCAACCATAACTCAGCCATAAAATGGGGGTTTCCACTTCCAAAACAATCTTAAAGATCTAGATCCATCTTACAAGATGGATCTAGATCTTTGAGATCATTTTGGAAGGGAAAACCCAAATCTTATATTTGAATAAATAGAATATTAAAACAGTACCTGTACAAAGGTACACATTACATCTTCCTGCACTCAGTCTGTGTGTCGAGTGTCAGTTGCGGTAAAGCCTGTCTTCTGTCAGTAGACTAAAGAAAGCTGGTACTGATTATCTGAGACGCACCACCGAGTCAAGAGGCGCAGCCAGGAAAGCTGAGGAACTTTCTGATCCCCACAATCACAAGTAACTAAGCTTGTTAATTACATTCAAATGTATATGCACAACATAAAACATATCTACTGTGTGTTATAGTGGTGATCGAGTCCACAATCAGAAGGACCACTCTTTTTAAGTGAACAATACTGCTAAAACTAGAGCTTGATTGCCACTGCAAAACCTAAGGTAGAAAGTCGGGAAAAACCGTCACTAAATAAATACAGAAACATTCACTTAGGAATCACCATCACCACTAGAATATTGCTGCTGGGACCGTCACCTGCACAAACACTGCTGAGGTCCCTACACTCACAACAATCACTGGAATGTCCACCAGACCTTTGTCAACTAAGGGCCCATGGTTACAACAGCTACTCGGCTCCACTGGTCTACTAATTGGCTCTTCTGGCCTAACAGACACAGGCTTACATTGACACAAGGCTTACATTAACACAAGGCTTACATCGACACAAGGCTTACATTAACACAAGGCTTACATTAACACAAGGTTTACATTAACACAAGGCTTACATTAACACAAGGCTTACATTAACACAAGGTTTACATTAACACAAGGCTTACATCGACACAAGGCTTACATTAACACAAGGCTTACATTAACATAAGGCTTACATTAACACAAGGCTTACATTAACACAAGGCTGACATTTACACAAGGCTTACATTAACATCAGGCTTACATCAACATCAGGCTTACATCAACATCAGGCTTACATCAACATCAGGCTTACATCAACATGGGCTTTCATTGACACCCAGTTTACATAAAAGAGAAGCACTATGCTTCTGGACCAGCTGCCAGTGGGTTCACTGTGTTGCACAGGCGCTCGCTGACTTGTCAGCAATGTACCCTGACATGGGACACCCCAAACTTGGAACCTGCCTGGAAGAAGCACAATTTGACAAATCTCCGACAATCAATTCACCTCCCAAAACAGTGCAGAGAAAAATAAAAATTTGTTTCACGCTCATATGCTCCAGAAAGACTCAGAACTATGTCTTCAGGATGTTAGTGATTTATCAACTGTTCTGGGACTGTTCTACAAATTTTGTTTCACAACTTCTCTTGAGCTCTGAAAGATTATTACGGTGCACAGTTGTGAACTTTCCTTGAATTGTTCCTGAAATTTTAGCTTTGATATACAGAGTCAGTGTACACCATATGATTTAAGGTGCTGATTTGTGATTAATACAAAATTCTGAATAAAACCATAAAAAATTAACCTATCTCCCTGAAAGTTAGCAGACTTCTTACATTTGTTGTTCTCTACAGTTCTGAATACAAAATAGACGGATATGCTGTTTAAAATTATGTTTCATTCATTTTGTGATATAAAAATGAAGAACACACAGAACTAGAAATATTTTTTGACAAAAACAGATGTCCCCCCACCGGCGCTTTTCCAGCAGTATAATTTTCCCTAAATGCTGCCAAGTTAAGACCTCCTGTGACCTTAAAATAGGGTCAAGGTCACCAAAATTTAATCACTTCTTTTCCATCTCCCAGTGATGCATCTATGACAGTTTGGTTCAAATCCATCCATCCATTCAGGAGACATAGTGCAGACAAGCCATATTTCAACATTTTTTGACCTCCTCTGACCTTGAAAGTAGGGTCAAGGTCGACAAAATATAATCAGTACTTTTGCATTTCCCAATTATATTTCTGTGCAAGTTTGGTGCAAATCCATCCATCCATTCAGGAGATATGGTGCAGACAAGGCATTTTTCAACACTATTTGACCTCATGTGACCTTGAAAATGGGGTCAAGGTCACCAAAACCTAACCACTTCTTTGGTATCTCCCAGTGATATATAAGTGAAAGTTTGCTTCAAATCCATCCATCCATTCAGGAGATATGGTGCAGACAAGGCATTTTTCAACACTCTTTGACCTCCTGTGACCTTGAAAATGGGGTCAATGTCACCAAAATCTAATCAGTTCTTTGCCATTTCCCAGTTACATAGCTGTGCCAGTTTGGTAAAAATCCATCCATCCATTCAGGAGATATGGTGCAGACAAGCTATTTTTATCATTCTTTGACCTCCTATGACCTTGAAAATAAGGTCAAGGTCACCAAAATCTAATTTTTTCCCTCCACCCAATGATGTATCTATGCAAGTTTGGTCTAAATCCATGCTTCCCTTCAGGAGATAGAGTGCAGACAATAAGCTACGCCGACGCTGACGCCGACGGGGGAGCCACCCCCAAAACAATATGCCCCCCCCCCAGGGTGTGGGGACATAATTAACATAAAGGGTTTTTAAAATATTTTGATTCGTTCTGCGTGTACAATAAGAACAATTTAATGACATTTCTCCTGAATTGTCTGGAACTATCTTTAGTTTAGAACATTTCAATCCCCGCATGATTAAGTTTTTAAACTGTTATTAATTTGTCATTGATAATGTTTTTACAGTGCATTTTGAAGATTTTTTTCTCCATCTGAATATATTGGAACTTACCTAAACGTGTTGAGAACTTTTCATTAAAATGTCCACCACGAATACTTAAAATTGTTCTAGATAAGAACATTTGTTCTCGTACAGAGATTACAAACAGTTCAGTTATGTTTTTCAATGTTCCAGAAATATTTAGGAACTGTTCTTCAACCGAGAACAAATTTTCACAGAGGGGATTAAAGTATTTTCCCTTTGCAAAATTAATTGAGTCTGTCTTCACAGGATTAAAATCACCTGTCAGATACTAAGTTGAGTCAAAATCACATTTCTGATATATAAAAAGTTTTCCCACAAATAAATTGTGAGAACGTAAGATCTTAACGCGAGGAAGTGACGCCAAAGAAACGAAATGGCTGAGTTGTTCATGACCAGCAATGTTTTGTGAAACACATTCATACACTCAGGCAATCTGTTTTCAAAATGACTCTACAAACTCTTAGAATTTCCACTTATATAGTTAGAAGTTTTCCTTTTTATAGATAGGGGAGGGTGGGGGAGGAATGCCTAAAGCAACCACAATATGGCCACTTAACTTATCTGACGTATCCGGAGAATGGATAATTGGGGAATTGCACTAGTGTTTGTAACCCGTGATCGCTCATGATATTGATAAGCGGCTGAGCCTCTGACTGACATAAATCGTACCGGTTTGGTAAGTCATTTTTGGCCAAGCAATATCCTTGAAGTTATACAAAGATGGCTGTTATTTGTCCCTGTGTTGAGACCTAATTCGGTCAAGTTGGTCTCTGAAAAGTTAGAATTTTTCACTTGAACTACGTTGAATTCACAAAAACCCTTATCCCAAACAGATGTTTAATCAACATTGAATCATCATAAAATGTTGATTCCAAGAGGCGGCTCAGTTTGACCAAAACGCTCAGTGCTATCAATGTAAGGAACAAGTCATTTATTACCAGGTGTGGGGCCGAGAATCTTTTGTGATGATCTTCTTGGGGGAGGGGGTCAGAAGTTATAAAGACATGGAGCAGGGGGAGTCATACATTTTTAGGCATATGGGGGGGGGGGGGGGGGGGGGCAGAATTTTTCCATCAGTCTTCATTTAAAAAAAAATGTCCTAACTTCTGGGGGCTATACCCCCAGACCCCCATTACACCTACATATTTAGATTAGTTCTATTCTTTCAAACTTATATTTAAAAACATTTACAAAAAAGAAACATTTAAGAAACTTAGTTTGCCTGCTTCATGTTCTGAACAAAAATATTCTCACTGATTTGCTTTGTTAATAGAAAAGTATAAATTAATTCATGAAATCGTGCCAATCAGTATACTTAATTGTAATAATTTAATGCCTGCGTTTATGACATCAAATCTCCATGTGCCTGTCATCTCAAAACTGCTTTAGCTTCTGGGGGCTGCGCCTCAAACCCCACCTTAATTTTACAGCTTCATATATTTAGCATCGGATTGCTGGGTGAGCATATGTAATAAAAATAATGCAGAGCACATTTGATGGACCATTAATCTGTATAAATAATTAACCTGTAAAAATTAGAAAATGTTCATTGTCTTTTATAGGTTTGATCGAGGTCAGTTTGACATAAAATAGTTAACATGTTCATTAACATGTGAATGTAGGGTTGTCGTGAGGCGGGGGAGAGAGTGTGTGTGTGTGTGGGGGGGGGGGGCATTAACTTTTTTGTCACCCCCCCCCCCCCACACACACACACCAGATAATGAATGACTTGTCCCTAATGGCACACCATCTTCGCACAGTTACTATCTACAGCTATTTCCAGTAAAGTTGCTAATGTAGCGACTGAATGATGTTCTATCTATCTATCTATCTATCTATCTATCTATCTATCTATCTATCTATCTATCTATCTATCTATCTATCTATCTATCTATCTATCTATCTATCTATCTATCTATCTATCTATCTATCTATCTATCTATCTATCTATCTATCTATCTATCTATCTATCTATCTATCTATCTATCTATCTATCTATCTATCTATCTATCTATCTATCTATCTATCTATCTATCTATCTATCTATCTATCTATCTATCTATCTATCTATCTATCTATCTATCTATCTATCTATCTATCTATCTATCTATCTATCTATCTATCTATCTATCTATCTATCTATCTATCTATCTATCTATCTATCTATCTATCTATCTATCTATCTATCTATCTATCTATCTATCTATCTATCTATCTATCTATCTATCTATCTATCTATCTATCTATCTATCTATCTATCTATCTATCTATCTATCTATCTATCTATCTATCTATCTATCTATCTATCTATCTATCTATCTATCTATCTATCTATCTATCTATCTATCTATCTATCTATCTATCTATCTATCTATCTATCTATCTATCTATCTATCTATCTATCTATCTATCTATCTATCTATCTATCTATCTATCTATCTATCTATCTATCTATCTATCTATCTATCTATCTATCTATCTATCTATCTATCTATCTATCTATCTATCTATCTATCTATCTATCTATCTATCTATCTATCTATCTATCTATCTATCTATCTATCTATCTATCTATCTATCTATCTATATTTACTGCGTCACCCTCTACTGAGTGTTATGCGCAGGGTTAGTAAGAATAAAAGTAAAAAAGTGATAGTGAGATCTAAAAGAATGATAGTGAGATTTGAAAAAGATGAAAGTGTTAGTATTGTTAGTAAAGTAATGAGATAAAAGCAGGGTAAAAACAGATCTTAAACTTTTGTTCTCCATGGCATCCTAGTAAGGTTTGTAGGTCAAGTCCAGTAATGCAAAGTTCAAGAAAAGGGCGTTGTCTAAATTGTTCCCTTTCATCTTCATAGTTGGGCACTGTAGCATGAAATGCTCAATTGTCTCCTTATCTTCACAACTACAAAGGGGGAATAGGAATGGCCGGCAACATACAGTAACCCTACAGGCAACATACAGCTGAATAGCAGATTCAGTCAAGTGCGGTATTTAGTTAGACTGCAACGAACGGCGTGGGCCAGCCGGAGACGATGACGTTTGACAGTCGAAACAAGCGTACCAGTTGATTCATCCAAGAAACGGGAAGTGATAATGGAAAACAAATATTTTCGATCCCTTCTGCTGTGTCTGCCTTTAATTCTGCTAGGTAAACGACATCAAATAGAATTAATTATTATTTGTAATGGTCGAAATTTAAAGGTCATGTCAGATGTGTGAAAACAAAAGTAAATGAATCGTTCAGAAGTGGGTGGGGTATGGTGAATATGCTTTTTGCAGTACAAAAACAGTAGTGACTGATGCAGCCAGTGAGATACTTGGGAAGGAATGTCGCAGGAAAAAGCCCTTGGTCACCAGGGATGTTCTCAACCTCTGTGACTAGAGGAGAAATTTGAAGAAGAAGCGGTAGGAAGCAGGAGGAGCAAAAGAATACAAGGAAGCAAACTAGAGGATTCAGAAGGCAGTGAAGAAAGCTAAGGAGGACTAGATAGGCATTCAGTGCGAGGAGATCGAAACTTGCCTGAACCAAAACTACAGCAAGAAAGCATACCAGCTGGTGAAGGATCTAACTTCAGAGAAACAGGGTAGATTCACAACGATCCAGGACAGGTCTGGGAAATGCCTTACAGAGGAACAAGAGATTCTCAGCAGATGGACAGAATATTGCTCAGAACTATACAACTATGAGACTTACAGTGACAATGCAGTTCTGGATTGCAATCAGCCCATAAAAGAAGATCAACAACCAATCCTTCGTTAGGAAGTTTAGATTGCAGTAGCAGCACTTCTGATTCTGACTAGAAAAGGGGAAGTATGCCAGAGTTGATAATATACCAGCAGAACTTGTTCAAGCTGCCTCAACAGGGATACAGACTAACTAATTTTTCATAGGAGCAAGCTGGGCCCCTAAAAACTGAAAATTAGTCGCCCAGCCAGAAATTTAGGGGCCCACATTTAAAACGTCAGAAACATGAGAATTTTTTTATTCAGAATCTGCGCGAGATTTGCACTGTTTCCGT
The DNA here is from genome assembly GCA_963989385.1 of Ctena decussata. NCBI lineage: Eukaryota > Metazoa > Mollusca > Bivalvia > Lucinida > Lucinidae > Ctena > Ctena decussata. The sequence continues at coordinate 78,422,005 of OZ022504.1, forward strand.
AGGCTTTGTAGTAAATTCTCCTTTCTTCAGGGTTTTGCTTTCTTTTAGCTAACGGGTGTGAAACACCAGCGATGTATCCCCACATTATGCGCAAAAAAATTACAAATGGTCAAGATTTTTGCTGTCAAACGGAGGAGGCGGCCATGTTGTTTTTCGATAGTGAATAAAATCCAACACACAAGTATGGCGGAACACCGAATATTCAACGCAGATATCGGAGCGGAATGCGCTTTGAGGTGGCGGATTTTACTCCAAAACGAGGGGAGACCAATCTAAGGCGAAAACAGGCCAGACACTCGCTGACAGCTGATGATCGCAAGCTGGGCAACTGTCATTTTAATTTTAGGCGCCTGCTCGATTTTTTACTCGCAGTGGGTGACCGCTAGTCTGTATCCCTGATCAAATGTCATGCTGAAAGTCATCTTGAAAATTCAAGCTGGCTCAAAGGTCATGCTGATAGTCATCTTGAAAAGGCTTAAACCACAAGCCAAAGAGATAATCGCTGAAGAAAAGGCCTGATTCCAAGCTGGAAGGGGCACCACAGAACAGATCTTCAACCTTAGAATCCTGTGTGAAAAGTATCTCCAACATCAGCAGAATCTGTACCATGTCTTCATTGATTTCAAAAGAGCCTTTGACAGGGTATGGCATGCAGCGTTATGGGCCACCATGCGGAAGTACAATATCAGTGCAAATCTCTGGTTTGCACCATTGAGCAGCTATACGATAAGGCTACAAGTGCAGTCATGATGAATGGCAGCACAGGAGAATGGTTCAGAACAACAGCTGGAGTAAGACAAGGATGTCGTCTGTCACCCACTCTCTTCAACATTTTTCTTGAACGGATCATATCTGATGCTCTGGAAGAACATGACAGAAAGGTTAGCATAGGCGGCAGAAACATTACCAATCTGTGGTTTGCAGATGACATAGATTCTCTATATGAGGAAGAGCAGGAACTAGAAGCCCTAGTTAGAAATTTCTCGACATAACCTGCACAAGGTATAAGCTGGAGATCAGTGCTGAGAAGACCAAACTGATGACAAACAGTGTGAATGGCTTCCAGAGGGAGATCAAGGTAAAAGGGCAGAAGCTGGGTACTGTAACAAGCTTCAAATACCTTTGAGAAGTTGTCTCAGATGATGGCTCAAAACAGGAGGTTCTCTCAAGGATTGCACAAGCCACTTCAGCTCTTACCAAGCTGAAACCAATTTTAAGAGATAACAACATATCTCTTTGATCAAAGGTGAAACTAATGCGCTCCCTTGTCATTTTCATATCTCTGTATGCCTGTGAATCGTGGACTTTGACAGCAGAGTTTAATAGAGAAAAGAACCCAAGCCCTTGAGATGAGATGCTACTGAAGGCTACTGAACATTACGTACAATGACCATATAGCCAATGAGGAGGTTCGCAGAAAGATTCAAGCAACCATTGGAGAATATGATGAACTCCTGACGCTGGTCAAGAAATTGAATCTAAGGTGGTTTGGCCACGTCTCAAGGTCTTCTGGTTTAGCAAAGATGATTCTACAGGGCACAGTGAAAAGAAAAAGAAGAAGAGGTAGACAGAAGAAGAGGTGGGAAGACAATATTAAAGAGTGGACAGGGATGGATTTTGTCATCTCAACTAGCCTAGGGCAGCTGAAAACAGGACAAGGTGGAAAGGGATTGTTTCGAAGTCATCTATGGTGCCCCAACGACCTAGTAAGGTTATGGGATAGAATAGAATAGATAAAATAGAATAGTACAAAAACAATGGCTGAAATGCAGGCATCCAACCAAACACATTGACCCAAAGGTTTCAACACATGAAGCTGGTATGTCCCATGCCTTTTGTGCGTATGGCGCTCGTACATGGGCGAGTCATTTACAGGGTCAGACGCAGACCTGTTTACAACTACGATTTTGGCATATTTTCTACGCTTTTTTGGCTTAAAAATATGCTTTATGTTTTAACCATCTGAAACTACGCAAGATTGCAAATCCAATTTTTCAGTCCTCTTCCTGTGATTTTGGACCATATTTGGACTTTTGGCCCCTAATTAAAGCGTCCATTTAACACAGATTACTCTACCGGTTCAGCTGTGCATTTTAGCGTGAACAAACAATCAAATTATGTGAGGCCACAACTGCCATTCAACAACAGTCAAGAAAAGTTAAACAACGGCAATATTAGTCATGGTCTATTGATTTTATATCATCATATCAGACTGTTTTTGTCAGATACACTGTATTGTCATGTGTTTTCGTGATCAAAAGTTGTTCAAACAATTAACAGATTACAGATGTAAAAATTATCCTGTGAAGATAAAATCATCTACTGACAGAGATTATTATACTCAACACCCCACCCACTTCCAACCACGATGATGCCTGGACTACACATAAGTACTGCAAAATAGGCTTAGCTGCCTTCCTGACTACGCATGGCAAAATCTGAGAGTAAGCAGGTCTGCAGATGAGAGAAGTTATTTTTTCTTATTTCTCAACTAAAACATATGTGACCCCTCATTAGAACCGTCTCAGTTTTATGTCATTAGAACCATCTCGGTAAGGCGGTTCTAATGAAAGATAACAAACAATGTTTCTATGGAGAAATCAAGAAAATTGTCAATAAAATACCCCTGTTACCCTTCTTATCTGGAGCCCTGCAAAACCGCTATTACAGCCCCTGCAAATAACTGAACTGTCTTAAAGATGTCTCATCAAGATAATCCTTTAATATGGTAATTCAAATAAACAGGTATCTGTTTAGCGACTGCAATATTTGTACATTCAAGTAGTGTGCTCGAAACTTTGCTTCACACCCTCAGGCTAATCAGCTGGTGACACTGTGTTGCATCATTACCCACGTGTCATCGGGATTGGTGTTTTAGATCATCGCCAGATATAATAATTGAGAGAAGAAAAAAAACCAGAAAAAAACCCACAAATAAATAAATAAAGGTAATATCCACGTTATGCTTGTCAAAAAAAAGTGGTCCGGCCAGACCGTCCGTGACGGCCTTGTTGTATGTATTATAATGCTGGAATATGACAAAGATTCTGGGCAAGTGAAAAATTTGGCTGGGCAAGTAAAAAATTAATTGCTTGCCTTGGATTTGTCAAGCCCTGAATAAGATTGTCCTTTCATTGCCATATTTGGTGCACCCAGTGGCTTTTGTAAGATTTTGAAATTTATAAGAGTTATGGAAAATTCGGAACACTGGACCCATCGAAATGGTGTAATTTAAAAAATACGTCACTTGCTGATGACGTAGGTTGTTATGGGTGCTATTGCTCATGGTTAGAAACTGGGTGATATCTTCATACAAGCTGGGTATGTCTGGTGATCAAAAACAAATATTGATTCTGCAGAGCAAACAATATACTCATGACAAGGGAAAGAGGCTTTCTGCAATGGATATAGGGAAGATGCATTTATCTGTATATATTAAAGATCATCATTAGTGAACACATTTGTTTAGTCGATGTTACAGTTTTAATAGTGAAAATTATTTTATTTTTGAAAACCAGGTGCAGCTTCATGCAATGAAGTTGGGCTATAGTCTGATCAGCTAACAGTTCTCATTTTGATCTTATATTGCAGGTAAAGGAGAGAGGATCAAGAATAAGATCTACTATGATATCAGTGGCCAGTCAGCATGCTTTAGAAGACTCAATGGTACTCATCAGATAGGCTGCTCTTGTAAGTATGGGGTCAAGCACAGTAAATACTGTAGGGTAAAGTCAGGTAACTTCGGACAGTGGGTAAATTCAGACATACCATTGCAAACAGTGAAAATTCAGATGAGATGGCTCATAATGAGCCGTCTCATCAGGATTTCCACTGTTTTCCCAGTTAATTTTGTTTTAATTCCAAACAACTGACATATAAAGGAAAGAATGTCACTGTCCGAATTTACCCTCTGTCCGAATTTTTCCGACTTTACCCTACTGAGAGTACAAAGTTTTAGGTGATTTTTTTATTTTTTTAAGGTTTTTTTTTTTTTTTTTTTGCTAAACAGTTAGAATGCCTTGTGTGATACATGTGTTTGGAAGAATATGCAGTTACTTAAAGTTTACATTGTCATTTCTGTTCGGTAAATCTCCGTAAATATTCAACATAATAATGGAGAGGTGTCATGTGACTGCCAACAATATGGCAATTTTTGATATTTTTATAATCCTTCTCATTACACAAAGTAATCAGAAACCTCATCTCTGGCTATATGGTTTGTGCCATATGTGGATCAGTTATTATCTTTTCACAGATTTTTTTTATGTTTTAAATAGGGAAGTTGAGCTATTGTTAAAAGTGACGTTAGCAGAACTCCAGATAAGAAGGAGTAACAAGGGATAATTTAGGGAAAATTTTCCGGTGAGACAGTTCTAATGAGGGGTCACAGTGTATATTAATCCTTGAGAAAAAGAAAAATTATCTTTGAATTATCCCTGTTGTCGCTTCTTATCTGGAGCTCTGTGTTAGTATATAGTCTAACTGTCTCAAAGGTTACCACTAATAGTAATAAGTGAAAACCAGTCTTAAAATGCCGAAATCTCATATCCCATAGTAGCCTTTTTAGTGTAAATTGATCTTTATTATGCAAACACCTGCCTTAAAAAGTTTTTCTACCCTAAAGTGCTTAAGTATTGGGACACCTGAAACCATTAATTTTCCATTTTTCCCAAATGGAAAGTTAATGTTTTTTTAGGTGCCCCAATATTCAATCACATTAGGGCAAGCATGATTCAGGTGTCAGAGCTGCAGGTGATGTTTTGTTCAAATACATGTATAAACTTAATTTCAGCTGACCCCAAAGGTAATGTGGGAGTGGTACACTATCTGGAGACTGAGGCGGACATAAAATGGCTGCTGGAGAGAGGACCAGACAAACCATACGCGGCATTGCTCAAAGACAGTGAATTCAATCTGTAAGACTTTAGCACAAGATTTTTGCCTGACTAACTATAGCTCAAACAGGGGCCAGCCTAGGGTTCTCAGACAGGGGGAAGTTTTGCAACATTTTCTGAATTTCAGGGAGAAGTTTTATCCCAAATTTTGGATTTGCTGTGTTTTATACATTTTGACTTCTCCCTCAGCTCAATATAGGGAGAAGTCAGTCAGCTTAGGAAAACCATTTTTCCCACTTCTCCCTCTAGGCTGATCTCTGGTTAAATCTGACTTAGCTATAGCTGGGCAAGCTAAAAATGTATTGCATCATAAAGCACATTAGGAATCTCTTTAAAGCCACCTCTACTCGCAAGGTATGATGGTTAATCTCATTAAAATAGAGGCAAGTAAAAGGTTTTCCACAGCATAAATAACAGAAACAAAAAAAATTATCACAATGTTTTTACATGTCAGGGACAGATTATAAATGCTTACAAGTGTTTATCAGTATTGAAAGAGTAAGTCACACTTTTATAGCCCACCTGGCCAAAGGTTTAAGGGAGCTTTTGTCATATAAATTGACCAGAGCTCAGTTGTTCAAAACTAACACTGTTGTTAGTTAGTGAGAGGTTAAAATTTCAAACGTTAATATCTCAAAATATGCCAATAATTTTTAGCTCACCTGGCCCGAAGGGCCATAGTGAGCTATTGTCATACCAAAGCGTCCGGCGTTCGTCGTACGTTGTGCGTCGTGCGTCCTCCGTCAACAATTGAAAACAAATTATTCAAACATCTTCTTCTATAAAACTACTGGACCCATGGTTCTCAAATTTCACATGGAGCATGACCTGACTCCAAGGTCTCAGAATTGTTAAATTGGGTCAGGTCGAATATCCAAGATGGCCACTGTTACTAAAAATAGCAAAAATAACAAAATCATCTTCTTCTCCAGAACCACTGGGTATATTTGTCTGAAATTTGGCTTGAAACATCAGTGGAACATTGGTATTTAGAATTGTAAAAAAGGAAAAAAATCTGTAGCGGAGTTTTGTCGCAGTGACCTACTTTCTGTTTACGAGTGTATTTTTGCTCAATTGCCAATGTCCAAAATCAGCTAATTTGAACAACTTCAAACAACTACTGCTCCGGTACCCATGGGTCTCAAATTTCACATGGAGCATGACCAGACTGCAAAGTTTCACAATTGCAAAATTGGGTCAGGTCGAGAATCCAAGATGGCTGCCGTTACTAAAAATAGCAAAAACAACAAAATCAACTTCTTCTCCAGAACCATTGGATATATTTTGTTGAAAGTTTGCATGGAACATTAATGGGACCTTGGAATTAAAAATTATAAAACTGAAAATAATCTATAGCGGAATTAGGTCACAGTGACCTACGTAGCGTTTAAAAGGCCGATTTTGCTCAAATGCCAATATTTCAAGAAATCTTAAATGGATTCTGGTCAGATTTGGTCAGAAATGGTTGTTGAATAAAATTATTTCAAATTTGTGCCAATTGACTATCCAAGATGGCCACCAAGGGGACTGTTACTAAAAATAGCACAAACAGAAAAATGACAATTTTTCAAGAACCCTTGAATGGAATTGGACCAACTTTGTGTCAGAATGTTCCTTGCATGAAGCCATTTTGATTAATTGCAATTTGGCAATCCAAGCTGGCCGCCATCTGCCATTACTAAAAATAGCACAAAACATGAAAATGACAATATCTCAGTAACCGCTGATTGGATTTTGACGAAATTTGTGACAAAATGATTCTTGCATTGAAGTGTTTCAAACGTAACTAAATATAGACCAGTCATGTTGGTGTCTGTTACTAAAAATAGCAAAATGTGAAAATTAGAAAATCTCAATGGAATTGGACTAATTTGGTGTCAGAATGATCCTTTCATGGAAACTTTTCGATTTTTTGCATTTTGGCATTCCAAGATGGCTGCCATCTGCCATTACTAAAACTAGCACAAAACATGAAAATGACAATATCTCAGTAACCGTTGAATGGATTTTGACGAAATTTGTGGCAACATGATTCTTGCATTTAGGTGTTTCAAAAATAGCTGAATATAGACCAGTCAAACTTGCCACTGTTACTAAAAAAAAGCATAATATGAAAATGAGAAAACCTCAGTGGAATTGGACCAATTTTATATCAGAATGGTCTCGTGGCAAAATAGCCAGGTGAGCGATATCAGGCCCATTTGGGCCTCTTGTTTTGTTGAAAGAATGTGAGAAGCTTTTGCAGTGCAGAAGCTTCTCACATATTGTCAGCAAAAAAATATCAGTGTATTTGGCTATAAAGGTGCAAAACAATGAGTTGATCTCTTAGTGAGCTAGCTAGGCTAACATTGCTTTGAACAACTGGGCCCAGGTGTTTGTTGTCTGATGTGCATCACCCATCAACAGGTGAAAATATCTTAATTCAAATGGTTCCTTCTCCAGGACCACTGTGGTGCTGGTTCTCAAATTCCATATGAAACATGGCCAGACTGCAGGGTTTCAGAAATGTAAAACTGAGTTAGGCCAAGAATCAGAGGTGATCACCAATACTAAAATAGCAAAAAACAAAATCAAATACTTTGAACTCTAGAACCACTGGGTATCTTTGACACAAATTTAGTGTTGAGCATCACAGGGACCTTAAAAGGTAAAAAGGTAAAGGTTTCCCATAGCCTAATAGCAGTAGGGGCAGTTGGGGTTATAGACCCACTGTATTTTGGGCACAGCTGAAGAAAGAGGGAGCCCATCCCTCTCCTTTCACTGCCTTATCTTTCCCTGATTTGAAAAAGGTACCCATTTACTGCTGGGTACCTTAGTTTTCAAAATTATAATAATGAAGACAAAAATAGCATAATTAGGTCACAGTGACATTGTGTATTTTATTCTGATTTTGAACAAAGAAAGTCTGAGTGATTCACCATATTTTGAGCTGGGTGGGGGATACTGTTTGTCTGTCATTCTCTGCATCTGGAGTCTGTGAATAAGATAAGAAAGAATTGTATGAGTCTTTTCTCTGTATACAGATAGACAGCGAGTTGTATGAAGCCAACAGTACTGTTTATTTGGCAATTCTATGTTGTTTTTTCCATCTCTGGTATGACCCCCATTAGCTAAATCAGACTTTGGAAGTTGAACTATGAGGTTGGGTTTTTAGCTCGCCTGTACGAAAATACAGGGGGCTATTGTTGTCATTCTGACGTTGGCTTTGGCATCACACTTTAAAGTTTTACGACAAATGTTTTTTATATGTGATGGGCAAGGTGCTGTAGGCGAGCTATCCTGTACGCGGACAGGTCTTGTTCCTTCTAAAACAATACCAAAAATCTAGATCTGTCCTATAGGACAGATCTAGATTCTTGGCATTGTTTTGTAGCTACTAAAGGAAACCCCTGGCTACTAAAGGAAACCCCTGTCTTATAACCAAGGAAATAAGGTATTTATTTTTATTACTTTCAGGGACATTGTAAATCAACTGAAAAATTCTGGCAAAGTAAATGGGATAATGGTGATACATCTAAGAGACAAGGATACAGAGACCCTGCTTGATGTCCCAGACTCATTTTCCCCTGACAAAACATGCCCAGGGGATGAGTATGGTAGGTATTACAAGTTACAGTCATCCTAAATAATATGACACTGTAGCCAGCTGCTGTTTGTGCATTGGTCTAAGGTGCATAGATGCACCTCCTGTCTTTTTTTTTTTCATTTCAACAAAGGGAGACAACTGTTTGCTCTTATGGATGTCAAAGACTTTTGAAATGGTGTATTCACTTAAAGGAAACATTTTTCTCTTAGAGGAGCAATTGCTTTCTTTTAAAAGAGTGGTCTCTTTTGAGAAGGAAGGAACAAGTAAAAAATGAAAATATGTGTGTGTGTGGGGGGGGGGGGGGGAGGTTTGCAGGGTTGGGGAGGAGGTTTGCTTCCTCTGAAAGTGTAGTCATTCACCTAAAATGTTTTGTTTTGTCTTGGCCTTGTTTCAGAAAAGAAAAACCTTCCTCCCACCTTTGCATATATAAGATAAGCCCTCAGCTCATATAAGAAACTTCTATCTTACACCTGGCAACATCTTTCTTACATTAGCAACCAGACTTTTTTCAATTTTTAGCTCACCTGAGCCGAAGGCTCAGAGGTGAGCTTATAGGATGGGAGTCGAGCCGTCGTCCGTGCGTGGGTGGGTGGGTGCGTGCGTGCGTGCGTCAACACTTTCAAACATAAATATCTCAGAAACCAGTGGGCCGATCGCAATCAAATTTTATCTGAAGCATCATTTGGGTGGGGGAAAGGCTGCATTAGGTTTTGGTGCCGATCAGCTCAGAACTCTGGTTTCCATGGCAACAGATAGCCCCCATAGGGTTATAATGGGGAAAACAGCGTCATCACGTTTTCTCGACTGTTTTTGTTTAGATCCTTATCATACTTGCAGGTAATGATGACATACACAAGAGCTTGGATGAGTTCGAAATTTGGCCGGGTTCGCGCACAGACTACGGAGTTAGCTGCCCTTGAGCGTTTGAAAAAAATCCCATAGGCTTATAATGGCGAAAATGGCGTCATCACGTTTTCTCAACTGTTTTTGCTTAGATCCTTATCATACTTGCAGGTAATAATGACATGCATAAGAGCTTGGATGAGTTCGAAATTTGGCCGGATTCGAGCACAGACTATGGAGTTAGCTGCCCTTGAGCGTTTGAAAAAAATCCCATAGTGTTATAATGGAGAAAACAACATCATCACATATTTTTAGAAAAACTTTGTCATCGCTCTATTGCCTACATTTCTCAACGGATTTTAAAATAACTTCACACAAATGTAGGGCATGACAATATATCGAGCAAGTTCGACTTTCAGGATGCTGCGCCCAAGGTCAAGGTCACTGTGGCTATTTTTAGAAAAACTTTGTCAGCGCTCTAGCACCTACATTTCTCAGCAGATTTTAAAATAACTTCACACAAATGTAGGGCATGACAATATCTTGAGCAAGTTCGACTTTCAGGATGCTGCGCCCAAGGTCAAGGTCACTGTTGCTATTTTTAGAAAAACTTTGTCAGCGCTCTAGCACCTACATTTCTCAGCAGATTTTAAAATAATTTTACACAAATGTAGGGCATGACAATATCTCGAGCAAGCTTGACTTTCAGGGTGCTGCACCCAAGGTCAAGGTCACTGTGGCTATTTTTAGAAAAACTTGGTCATCGCTCTAGCGCCTACATTTCTCAACGGATTTTTAATCAACTTCACACAAATGTAGGGCATGACAATATCTCAAACAAGTTTGACTTCCAGGGTGCTGTGCCCAAGGTCAAGGTCACTGTGGCTATTTTTAGAAAAACTTTGTCAGCACTCTAGCACCTACATTTCTCAACGGATTTTAAAATTAATTTACACAAATGTAGGGCATGACAATATCTCAAACATGTTCGACTTTCAGAGTGCTGTGCCCAAGGTCAAGGTCACTGTGGCTATTTTTAGAAAAACTTCATTTCTCCATGGATTTTGAAATAACTTCACACAAATGTAGGGTATGACAATATCTCAAGCAAGTTTGACTTTCAGGATGCTGTGCCTAAGGTCAAGGTCACTGTGGCTATTTTTAGAAAAACTTTGTCATCGCTCTAGCACCTACATTTCTCAACAGATTTTAAAATAAATTCACACAAATGTAGGGCATGACAATATCTTGAGCAAGTTTGACTTTTAGGGTGCTGCAATCAAGGTTTTTGATTAGATCCTTATCATACTTGCAGGTAATGATGACATACATAAGAGCTTTGATGAGTTCGAAATTTGGCCGGATTCGAGCATAGACTACGGAGTTAGCTGCCCTTGAGCGTTTGAAGAAAATCCCTTAGTCTTATAATGGAGAAAACAACGTCATCACATTTTCATTTTTCATCGGATCCTCTTCATACTTGCAGGTAATGAGGATATGCATAAAAGCTTGGATTAGTTAGCATTTCGGCTAGATCCCACCACTGACAATGGAGTACCTGCCCTGAGCATCCAAAAAATCAATGTCGCCACTTTTTCTTGGTTTCTACTGATCCGATCCTTTTCAAACTTGCAGGTAATGAGGAAATGCATAATATCTTAAACAAGTTCAAATTTTGGCCAGATCAGGCCAACCACTGCGAATTAAGCTGCCCTTGACAGCTCTGTCTATTGTGCTCTTGATCGGATACTTTTAAAACTTGCATATATTAAATGAGGGCATACATAATGTTTTGGATGAGTTTAATTTTCAGCCTGATTGGACCACTGACTGTGGAGTTAGCTGCCCTTGAGCATCTTAAATATCCCTATAGGTTTACAATGTCTCTCAGGTGAGCAATTGTTGCCCTTTGGGCTACTTGTTGACTAATGTTTTGATTTTAAATGAACAAAATGGACACGCAAACATGTCGGAAGACGTTTGATAGCAGATCATAAGTTTGTGACATCACTCAATTTTAATGACGTCACTAAAACCGGTTATAAAAAGTCGCAAGCAAACTTGATGCGCGTGACATGAGAGGCTAAGTTGCATTTTGTTTTCGCCCTCTGGAAGATTAAAGGGTTCGCATATTGTGTTTTCCATCTATTTTCAAGGTGCAAACTGTGTTTACACACATTTTAGGACCCGATAAACACACTGGGCGGCTCAAAATTTACTTCAGATCACTGTTTAAAAAGTTAAAATTTTCCTGTTTTGAAGCCTAATTCGACTTGAGGTTTAAAATTCGCTAACAGTGGGAGAAAAATAAGCCATCATGAGCCAGTCCATATAGGATTGGTAAATCTCACCTTCGGGGTCGGAATTTCAACCAGGGACTCGGCAAGCCTCATCCCCGGTTGAAATTCCTACCCCTAGGGTAAGATTTCCCTATCCTCCATCAACACTCATGATGAATTGTTATATTCTGATAGTTGGATTACATGTACACATAACTGATTTACGTAGTTGATTCATTTTAGAGGAAGAAACCCCCCTCTTATAACCAAATAAATACGGTAGTTAAAAGAGTATATCACAGATGGGTGTATAATAATAAAAAGGTCTTCAGTTTTCTTTCTTGCGTATATTCCTTGTGTTCAGTGGGATGATTCTTGACAGGTTATTTTACTATCATGAGCTGTCTTGCAGGTATGTACCAAGGGAGTGAGCATGCAGGTTGTAAGGATGTCAAGTGGAATCCTTATGGAAACAACCTGATGTTCCAAGATCTCAGCTTCCCTGTGTTTATACTCACCAACAAGACTGAAGTGGATTTCACCATCCATGATGTAAGTATACAGCTCCAGAATAAAAAAAAAGTGGAAAGAAAATTCTGATACAGAGCTTTCTGGGACTCTGCTAAGGCCAACAGAATTAAACATTTAAAATGCAAAAAATTATGTATTCTCAGAAAAATTGAATAAAGTTCCTAGGTTTCACTAGTTTATTTATTTAGGGTCGGGTTACTCTAAACACACATATATTTTTTTTTTGTCTAATGTTCTCCTTTATCCGTACATGCGATCCAGCCTCAGGGCTTAAAAGAGCAGGACTGACTACATAACAGACTGAGGGGAAACTGAACAGACAATTAAAGACAAACAGGGTTGCGGAAGCCTGGTGGTGCCTGATATGTATTTGTTCCTGGGGACCTCACTTTATGCTTTGTTATGACTTAATAATTGAAAAACAGCATCAGTTTGACACTGAGCTTCATATTAAGGTGTATGGATATACGACCCTGCTTTTTCACCATATTTTATAGAGGGAAACAACATTCATAACTTTCAGGGTCTAGTTATTCAAAACTAACGTAGTGGTATGTTAAGAAGATGTTAAGTTTTCAGATGTATTGTAAGCAGAAATATTGCCTTTTTTTTCTAAAAAATGTGAAGAGCTTTTGCACGGCAAAAGCTCTTCACAATTTTCAGCAAAAATATGAGCACACTTCATTTTATATGTACTAGATGACTTAACGAATCTTTGACAAATGACCTAGTAAGCTAACGATGCTTCAAACAGCTGCACCTTGTTTGCTTTCTTAGACCATGTATTCCTTCCAAAACTGGGTTTGCTCTAAAAGATTTGCTCCTAGTGGAGCAAATTCTTTCCTTTAGGAGTTGACTGCCATTGAAAAAGGAGGCTAAAATGTTAGTGGCAGAGTTTAATTCCATGGAAGTATAACCTTTCACTTTATTGGTGAGAAATGTTCATATCTCTAAAAAAAAAATCCATGAAAATGTTTTGTGGCCCCTCATTAGAACTTAGAACTGGCTCATTGGTATTTATGGAAGCATATTGCAATGCCACACTTGGATTGTCTTTTTGAGTTGGTCATTATTAGGGCTAAACATCCATTTATATGAAGAAAATATCAGTTACAGCCAACGCTGGATATCTCAGAGTCAAAGTTCAACTCAAACTACTGATGTCTCAAGCTTCAGTTTTCTGGTCCCAGAAAATTTACTTTGAGATACCAGTAGTTTGAGAGAACAGGAGTTGAAATGTAATGAAATATGGGAAATGTGCCTAAAGTATATTCTTTGATATAAGCATGTCCTCTGAGATATCACTATTTGAAATAAGGAGAGCCAACTGTATTGGCCTAGAAATATCATCAGCTGTAGAATTGGTACATTGTATCTTGTCACCTTTCTCCGCTAGAAACAAAGCTCCAGATAAGATTTGGTTTTAAGGATAAATCAGGGATGATCTTTCTTGTTTCTCAATGGGACCCCTGTTTAGAACCGTTTCCATGAGACAGTTTTAATGAGGGAACACAACATACATTTTTACGGAAAACAAGAAAAAAAAAATCCCCTAAATTATCCCTGTTACCCCTTCATGTCAGGAGCAGTGTAAAACAATAGTATGGTGATAGATAGATGGATTGATTGACAGACAGATGGATGGATAGAAAGACGGTAGATGGCTGGTTGAAAGAAGTAATGGCAAGATATAAAATGTATTGTTGCCCCTCATATCAAAAATAAAAATACAGATTACTGTAATAATACTGAATATTTGGACACTTCAAGGAAATACTTTAAAGTGACTGGACACAATATCATATGGAGCAACTCTGTCATCCTCCTGTTTGCCTCCCTTCTCAATAGTGGTCCACCCTTAGAGGAAAAAAATCCTTTCTTCTAGGAGCAAGTTCTTTCATTAAGATTGGACTCTTGTCACCCATTGAGGCCAATAGGAAGCTACAAAAGCTTGTCATACTTTGAAAAAAAATGGTAGGAAAATTTGGAAGTATATCCATTCACCTTAATTTTAAATTTGAACAGGTTGACAGAGCTCCATATAAGGTGGGGTTTTAAGGGTAATTTGGAGATAATTTTTCTTATTTCACACCGAAAACATTTGTTGTGACCCCTCATTAGAACTGTCTCAATGATGAGACAGTTCTAATGAGGGGTCATAACAAATGTTTTCTAGCAAAAATGTGAAAAGTTATCCCTAAATTATTCCTGTTTTGTTTTTCTAGATGGAGCTTTGAGATGATTTTACTGTCTGGCAGTGTTTCAAATAACTCAAATACTCATTATATATATGCTATAACACTCATTATATCTATGCTATAACATTATTGTCAAACGGGATACAGATTTACATAAGTCGTTTGACTTTCTTCTGGATCCTTTTTGTATATTCTTCTGTATATGTCTTGTCATGTATATTGTATTTATATTGTCAGTTTATACAAATAAAATAATGTTTATACTAAATAACTCTGGAGATAACGTTAAACATTACAGATCTTGATCAGACTGTGATCTGGGTCTACTACACTCTTTCTTTGAGCAATAAGTTGTATTACAACACTTACTGTTTCAGTGTTATGAAAAGTTCAACAAGCCAGTCAATGGTAACCCAAGGCAACACCCACTGTGTGCCGTACAGCTAAAGGACAGAATGGATGCAGCAAAAGATTCTGAGACTTGTGTACGAAGAACCCGTCACCAGATGAACCTCAGTCCAAACAAGTACTGTGACGCCATGGGAGACAATAATGTGTATGGCACAGTCAAGGTCATCAACAATACAGTGGAGAGACCAGAAAAATCTGTTGTTATGGCTGTCACTAGGGTAAGTGGGCACTATCCTAGCAACAGGTTAGATGAAGGCACCTTATGGTTTATGTGAATCCTCAAAACAGATGTCAGCCAGTGCATCCAGATGATCTGATCAGAGCTTCAGATAAGAAGGGATAAGAGGGATGACTCAGAGTTGATGTTTTTCTTATTCATCGGTGAAAACATAACTTGTGACCATTCATTAGAACCCTCTTGGTTAGACAGTTCTAATGAACATATCTTTGTACGGGAAAATAAGGAAACTTATCCCTAGATTATCCCTGTCTTCCCTTCTTATTTTTCGCCCTGTCTGGTCAGAGCCTGCCTCTTTGCATAAACAATCAATGTATAAAGTCAAAAGAGAAGGCTAATTCATTAGCACAAACAGGCAGGCTAATTTAAGTTTCTGCAAGCACAAGGCTGAAGGTTCCTTTTTATGTGACAGGTCTAGTTTATTTTGGATTGCTGATGATGAGCCTGTGATTTGGAAAATGGCTACTTTGTGTGACAGATATTCTATTGGTTCAAAATAAGAATAAATGAACCACGCCATTAGGTACTAGAAGAATTACTGTTTTTCAACACTTAAAAGAGGGAGTTTTTTCCCCCCTTCACATTGGGATAGAAAACCATATTGCAGCAGAATTCAAAAAGAATGGTCTAGATGCTTGGGCCATTGTAAGAGAGGAGAACCCCCCATTGTATAGCTGAATAAATACGGTACATATCTGTACAGTCTGATTGAAATTGTCTCTGCATGATGTTGAATGAATGCTTTCTACTCAAATGGTCAGTTTGATCTACAATGCTGAAAAGTCGTTTTTTATAGCATGGCTGAACAAAAATATTCAGATGTAATTGTACGCCACCATGTGTTTTTGCCGGGCTTCAAAGAAACTTCCTGTTCCCTTCTTTGGGTGCCAGTTCTCTTTAAAAAAGAACGTTTATTCATACGGAAATAATTTGCTACTACAGTCAACTCTCGTTATCAGGGCACTCATTACAACAGCAAAATTCTTTACAACGTCATTTTGATATGCATGAAATGGCTATATTTTGCTAAAAATGTATTCTTCACAAAAGCAAATCCATTTTAACAGCAAAATGTTTGGGAACAAATGCTGTCATTGTAAAGAGGGTCCACTGAACTATAGAAGCATATTACTCTTTCATTTAAAAGTTGATGACCATTTAGAAGGTAGTGGGGGGGGAATGAAAATGGCAGTTGCTTCTTTTGAAAGTGGATTCATCTATTATTATTTATTATAAGCTTTCAAGTGTATAAAGTTGCTTATTGCTTGGATGATCTCAAGCAGTGTCTGAGTGCTCCTCGGACTACTGGAGGATATGAATGCATACATATTGTTGGGTTGGCCGGAGGAATGCCTTGGTGTTGCTCTGATGTGCTCAGGTAGTTGTGTGTTGTCTGGATATGGGTGATAACTGATATGATAATAATAAGACAATTAGTACAGAACTGATCTCCCTTGCGACCCTCAGATATCTACAGTTGTACAAGCACATTGATATCAAGAAAAGACATGTATGGACAGATGTAGTGATTACTCAGACAAATGTAGTGATTACTCCAGAGGAAGACATTAATCAAGCAATTTAATATATTGAAACTTTTATATGCTACAAATTGTAATTCTAAAAAAGGCTAATAGATATTGCAATGTTGCTAGTGCTTTTAATAGGTTGTCTCCCTTAGACTAGTAATGTTCTTCTCCCTTCTAACCTGCTGATATGGGTTTTCAAAATAAATTTGATTGGAATTAATATGTAGAAAGTGTTCCTGTAAGGGTGTACATGTATTTCAAGAGGAAATATGCTGATTCCCTTTATATGAGTCAGTTCTTTGGGAAAACATGGATGTACATGTAGGGTAGAGTCGGGTAACTTCGGACATACCATTGCAAACAGTGAAAATCCAGATGAGACGGTCATAATGAGCCGTCTCATCAGTTTTTTACTGTTTGGCCAGTTATTATTTTTTTTAGTTCCAAACAACTGACATATAAAGGAAACAATGTCACTGTCCGAATTTACCTGCTGTCTGAAGTTACCCGACTCTCCCCTAGTCTCAAAATGAATGTTTTCAGGAAGTATAGTGTAAAGCAAAAAAAGAAAAAAGAAAAAAAAAAACAACAGCAAAAACAAAAAAGAAAGGCACTTTGAACTCCAAAATGTTTGTCTTTAGTTATAAAAATTATTTGAGGATAAATACAGTAGAACTTCAATGGCTTGAACCCTGATGGCTCGTTAAGCCTGCTTGGCTAGAACTCTTTCCTTGGTCCCTAGAAGTCACTTTATATAGAAACTAACCCTGGATAGCTAGAACTACCCTTGGCTGGAACTAATTTTCATGGTCCGAAGCATGTTTGAGCCAGTGAAGTTCTGTATGTTGTAAGAGGAATTCCTTTTTGATTATGGAAATTGCACTTGTTATTGTACGACCCTTACCCATGATGCAAAGGATACCCTTTCAGCTATCAGTAATTTTAAAGTGACATCTTTGTGATGTCATTATAATGATGACAAAGTAACATCAGTGAGATGTCACCACAATGCCTTGATGACATCTCTGTGGCATCATCAATAGCTGCAAAGGTGTGCTATGCACAAGATAATTACTGTCAAACTTCTAAAAAATAATGTAAGGTTCCTAAAAATGGAATAATTTGGTTTTACCATGCAGTTATGCCTCATAATGACAAACAGTATGATAAACGCAATGAAAACACTAGAAATCTATCAGCTCAGTAAACTTATCTTCAAGAATTCCAAATTGATAACTGAGATTAATTCCCTCGGAAGAAAACAAGTCTCATAACTAATGTTATGATTAGTTTTGAAATGAAAGTAAGAGTTACTTCTCTTTGACCATACTGTAACTGTGTAACAGGATTTCAACATTAATTATACTTTTTTTTTGGCCTATCTGAGTCTGAAAATTTTTATATTGAATTTATTGCATGCAAATGACTAGATTAAAAATGACTAATACAGTAGAACTTCGATGGCTCGAACTCGCCGGGACCACCAAAAAAATTTCGAGCAATCGGTAGTTCGAGCCATTGAAGACGAAAACCACAAGGTCCAGCCGTATGTATTATGCTTTTCTATCATAGCAAAGGTGACTTCCTGTTTATTGATCGGTCATAATTTAAGCCACTCGGTGCCAGCAGAAATCTTTGATCTGGGTATCCCCTTGTTGCCGGGTCCTTCACCAGATTGCTCAGAAGCTGACGTACTCTCTGACATGACTGCATGAGTGAATGATGGACACTACTTTTGTTACGTATTTAAAGGCAAAGATGTAACGTTAAATTTTGGGACGTTTTACTCAATTTCGGTGTGAAATTTTGATTGAAGAAAAACATTTTACCATCTTTAATTTTCATATGCCGCCTCATTAGACCAGGGTGATAATACGCCTTTAAGACCAAGCTATACAATCAGCTTAAATTGACAACTACTCAGCATTAATCGACTGACCAGTTGATCAAAGGGCGGCTTTAATTGAGCTTGCGCCAATCAAGTATATCTGTGGTTTCGGCAAACGCTTTGTCACTATCAAAGCATCTTATGACAATGATCAAACGTCTGAGTGACCGTTATTGGAATGGAAATTATTTTATATTTACAAGGTAATTAGTGCGAGCCATTGGTGTTTTTTTTTTTACATAGAAAATGTACCCTAGGGACCGGGTTTGGGGTTCAAGCCATCGTAGTACAAGCCAACGGTCGCAGGTTACGTTAAAATGAATGGGAGTTTTGCCGAGACTGGAAAGTCAGTTCAACCGAAGCATGGCGTTCGAGCCTTCCGAGTTCGAGCCAGTGAAGTTCAACTGTATAATGAAAAGAGTAAAAATGTATGTACAGTAGAACTTCAGTGGCTCGAACCCTGATGGCTCATTCACCCTGCCTGGCTAGAACTCTTTTCTTGGTCCCTGGAGACCACTTTATATGGAAACTAACCCTGGATGGCTAGAACTACCCTTGGCTGGAACTAATTTTTATGGTCCCAAGCCTGTTCGAGCCATTGAAGTTCTGCTCTATATGAAAATGGTGCTTGTTCACACAGAGACCGTCATAGGATTAGACTGTCCTCAGGTCTAGAGGATTATTCTGCCTCATATAGAACAAGACCAAAGAACACAGCACTGATACATCCCCTGAATATTCAACATTACAGTTTCATTTCACTAATTATTTAGGAATTCTTTGATCATTTTGCCACTTTGCAATATGTTCAGCAATTAATATCCAGATGCCCCCAGTTTTGTCATGCTATTTGCCAACTGTAAATTTCCAGGACACAACTTAGTTCACTGACATCATTCGTCCCCAGAGATTCTTTAATAGCTGCAATATCTACTCGTAGCCTCTTATCATCGACTAATTTTGTAGAGTGAATTGCCTTGATGACACTTTTGTTGTCAATATAAGCAACTATAGGAATAGTCCTTGGTGGTACACCTGTAATATCCTCCACTATTTTACGATAATAGTAACTGCTATCTAGTCCTTCCTGCAAACTCAAAGCTTCAGCAGCGATTGTTGACCTCACAGCTCTTTTTATCTTATTTGCCTTCCAAGATAAAAGACAACACCTTCCATTACTGTCCATTAGCCAGATGATACATGCCCCTGCACTGCCTGTTCCATTATTCAAATTTCCTAGCAATACATCAGTGAATGTAACCAATTTCCAATTCTGAACATTTGGATCTAAGCTGGAAAATACAACAACAGAGTCCAATTCTTTCAACCTACTGATTGCTTTTGTAGCTTGCAAAAGATCTCCAACAGTTGCTTCTTTTAGTTTTGTGCTCAAGTTTATCATTTCAAAAACCATATCTGGCCTTGACCCTTGCTAGTTGTCTAAAGGCTGTTTGTTCTGTGGAATTTAGCACCTCATGTTTCATATAGGCTCTTTTGGGTTCAATTGCTTTATTGTCTAGTTTTTGTGTGTAACCTGAATGATCAATGGTGTTACCTTGCTGAAAGTGGGTGGGTTAACTTTGGTTGCCATCTTTCACTGTTTTTCAAGCCAGTTAAACACTATTGGAGCTCCACACTGTTTTTCACTAAAGACACTGTTCTGTTCTACACACCAGACTCTGACACTCGCTCTGCTACCATTGGATAAACGCAATGAAATCACGAGAAATCTATCGGCTCAGTTATTTAACACCATGCTGTTGTATACTAAAATTAAACTTATCTTCAAGAGTTCCAAATTGTTAACTGAGATTAATTCCCTTGGAAGAAAAGAAGTCTCATAACTAATAATATGATTAGTTTGAAATGAAAGTAAGAGTTACCTCTCTTCGACCATACTGTAACTGTGTAACAGGATTACCGGTAGGCCCTGATCAGACTATTTCTTCAGGATCAGTCTGATCTGGGTCTGCACTGTTTACTCAAATATATCTGTTCTTAGAACTTGTAGGGTATGTCATTTGCTATCCCAAAAGCAAGTAAAATTAGCATAATCATAAAGAAAAAGATTCTCAAAGAAATTATGTATTCTCAAATAGTTTAACCCTCAAATGCTAAAAAGCAGACAACAAAATTTACTTCTGCAGAATATCAAAAAATGTCTCATCCAAGCGATATCATATTGAGAATTTTGAACACTAGAGGGCAAACAGTGTAGATCCAGCTGAGGTGGCTCATTATGAGCCACCTCATCTGGATCTATACTGTTTACCAATTCAACAATTTTAATTTTTGGCACTTTAAGGGTTAGTAGTGTTTATTTGGATATTTGCATATTTTCAGATGGATTCTTTCTCCATGTTTGAGAGTGGTAATGCCAGTGCTGATAACCCAGTATCAGGGATTGTTGCCCTGCTCGCTGCTGCTGAGGCTATAGGGAAAGTGAAAGAAGACTTTCAAGAGGGAGACAAGGACATCATGTTCACATTTTTCCAAGGGGTAGGGTGATGCATCTTTATTATAGTGAAAAATATGTGCTGTATTTGAACATCTTAGCCACATACAAATTTCTGAAATAGACCCATAGACTTTTTGCGCTTTCCCCTTTCCCAGACACCACACACACATACACATACCCTTTTTGAGCCTTTTCTTGGCATATCAGGAAACATTCTTATTGATAATTGGCTGAATGTGGACAGTGTATACTCTGATCAATTTTCTCCTCTAGGAAGTTTTAAGGGCCTCCAAGGCTTAATGGATGTGGGTGCTGACTATTAAACCTTAGGTCTCTCACTGCTGTGTGTGCAAGCCTCGGTGGCATACTTGTGAGAAGACCAAGTTTTGCTACAGAAGGTCAGGTGAATTATTCCTGGGAGCTTTGGATTTTGCCCATTCCTTTGTAACAGTCAGCTTGAAATTAGTGATGTATTCTTGAAAGGGCCGTGAAACCCATTTACAAAAAAACAACAACACAAAAACAAAATAATGAACAATTAAGGTGAATGGATATGATTTTAGTGGAAGCAAATCTACCATTTGCATTTTCTCCTTTTTAGCTCGCTTGAACGAATCCTTTTTAGCTTGCCTGAACGAAGTTCAGGAAGAGCTATTGTACTACCCCCGGTATCAGCGTTAGGCACGGCGTCGTCGGCGTTAGCAAAATGTTAAGTTTTACGCTAGAGTTTTTTATGTGATGCGCTGTCACTCGAGCTGTCCTGTCCCGGTGACAAGTCTTGTTTCCCATGGCAGTCAAATTTTAAAGGATAAAAATTGCTGCTCTAGGAGCAATTTCTTCCTTTTAAAAGTCAGCTGCTTTTGGAAGAGTTTTGGTACGCAGGGTGACAAACAGAGAGTCACAGAAGTTGTTTTCCTTTGAAAAAATGGCACTGAACCCATTCTTAAGACTGCTCCTAAAATAACAATCTGAGCTGGGTCTGCCCTATTTGCTCAAGCATGTCTGTCTGAGACTTAAACTTTTTACAGTGTTCAGGGAGTCTCTGGTGAACTGAATGATCTGAAATTTTATAGCTTGTCATTTTGAACTGGTTTACTGTTGGTGATAATTCATCTTCATGCTTTGGAGTGAGTGCACTAAAGGTATTGCAAGAAGCCTGCTCTTGATTAACATACGCGACACGAGAAAACCAACAAAGTGGTTATACGCCAGCGCAGATTCAGATCAGCCTGGGCATCCACCCAGTCTGATCAGAGTCTTCACTGTCTGCATGGAGGAAGCTTAGACCCATAGCGCTACCCTTTAGGCACTGTGCAAAGAGACTGATAGGTTTAGGTGGATGCCCAGGCTGATATAAATCTGCTCTTGGTGCTCAACCACTTTGTTAGTTTTGTCGTGTCACGGCTCAAATATTACTTTAATACATTTTGATAGCTTTACAATAGTTATGTAACCAGTGACAAGTTTTCAAATGGATTTGTTCACATACTCTTTACATGGCATTTTGATGATTCAGAGGAGAAAATATTTTTTCTTTGGAAACATTCAATTTCCATGTAGAAACTACATTTGCTGAATGAGTACCATTTCAGGGGACTCAAATTCGTTTCTTTAGGAATTGACCCCATTTTTGAAGGAGTTATTCATTCTGGGAACCAAACCGTTTTAAAAACCGCTTCCCCATTGTAAAAATGGAATAATCATCAGTTTAGGTAATTCAGGAAGTTATGGTAGTATTAATATTTCAGGAAGCCTTTGACTACATAGGTTCTGGTCGGATGGTTTATGACATGGAGCGTAACAACTTCCCGCTGCGTAAAGGGCAGCACCTTTCAACAATAAGTCTGCCCCACATATCCAGCATGATAGAAGTGAACCAACTTGCACACAGGGATAATAATAAACTCTGGATACATACTGACCCGATCAGTAATAACAACAAGAATATATCTACAGAGGTAAGCAAGAGCTTTTATGGTATTTCTTTGGTTGTAAGACAGAGGTTTTCCCTTCTCAAACTATCCCAAAAATCTAGATCCATCTCACAAGATGGATCTAGATTTTTTGGAATGTTTTGAAAGGGAGACCCCGTCTTATTGCAGAATTCATAAGACTTAGATATTTGGGGTCATTCTAGAATGATGAAAACCTTTTTATAGCTGAATAAATAGGGAACTAGGTGCTTTCCTATACACAGACAGGTCTTATTCTCTTTCTTGCAACTATTGGAAAGCAAGACAAAGGTTTTGCTATTCAATGGTGGCAGGGTTAACATCTTTCAAGCTTTCTGTTTTAACTTTGTCAGTAGTATAGTGGCCACAGGTAAGACATAGTGGTCTGCAGAATTAATGTTGAAAATTTCTGAGGCAGTTTTCTTACTGCACTGTAGAAACATATGTTTTAGCTTCTCTTTTGTATAGTCTCAGAAAGATGGTTCAAGAAAGATTCCAGAAAATGTCTATACATGGAAAAATAAAACTTTAATATTCTGGAGTTTGTGTCAGATATTGACCTCACTGTATTCTCCATACTATGTTGCTGAGCATTGTTATTATATATATCAGGAATTGCTGAAGTCATTTGGTCATTAATACTATTAGAATTTCAGTCACTAAACTCTGCTCTTTAGGTGACTGTGGGGCTATGAATTTGTCCATTTGCAAAATGCTATAAAAAGAAGTGTTTGCAGATGATAAGGGACAAGTTTTGTGAATTCTGTTTAGAACATAGGCTGGGATCTCATGTTGAAACTGCTTTGATGAGGCACTTCAGATTAGATTCACAACATGAGCTTTTATTAGAAATCAGAAAAAAATATCCTACCATTATCATCATTTACTCACTCGTATGCAGAATTTTACTATGGGAAGAAAAAAGGCACAAAGATATCTTGTGTAGTGCCATTAACCATAAGTATTTAGATAGCCATGTAGTTCATGGAGCCGTCGTATCAGTGTGTGCACTTTCTTTCTTTCTATCGATACTGTCCTCGATCAACTTTGACCATGATGACAGGTTTTTGGTGTGGCGCATAAGTTGTCACAAAAAAAAAAAATAAATAAATAAATAAATGAATTTGTGACATAGCCACCAGCAGATTAAAACTATTTACAAGAAGTCCTCAGGGGCAGGCATTCCATGCCTAACCCCTGCTCTACCCTAGGATATTAAATTTTGGCCTTAAACCCATCAACTGTCTCCGAAGAGACAGCTTCGGTTGTAAGGCCATTCCAAGTTGCAATTGTCCTGGGGAAAAAAACTGTTTGTCAACATTCATAAAACATCCATTCATCAGACAAATGAGCTGCGGCATGGCAAAGCAAATAAAGTGGCATGTGTGCCTTGGAAATACTCAGATCAGCCTTGGCATCCACCTAGTCTGATTAGAGCCTTCGCTGTGCATTTCAAGTTTAGTCAATACCAAAGATTGCAGCTTTCCTGAGTGATCTGGTCACTAGGCTACATGGTGTGAAATAGACAACAGGATTGGTTGATGAACAATTCTGCTACGTAAATGTATCTACCAACAGGTGCTAACTAACTGGACTTGAATTATGATCTTGATGGATGTTCTTCACTTTGGTGTTTCTTACGGAGGCCTGGTTCACATTCACAGCCATGTGTTTGTGAGGTTGGTCATTATTAATTGGATTCATTGGTCAATACCAAGGTTTGGTCACCACTAATTAGCATCATTAGACAATACCAAAATTTACGACTTTCCTTAGAGATCTGGTCATTAGTCTATTTGTTGTGTTGTTTAATTAACTCACATGAGTGGTTGGTACTTAAATTGCTAAATATTATAAAGTGTATTAGACTTTCCATAACAATGGACATTATTGCTCAGTGTTAAAACTGAATCAGTAGATCTAGATGGACAATTCCGCTGCGTAACATGCTAATCTATAGGACTTGAATTTTTTATCTCATTTATCAACGTTGTTCTCTCTGGTGTTGCCTATGGTAGCCTTGTTCACAGCCACAGCCAAACAATTGTGGGTTCGGCTATGATTAACTAGCCTCAATAGTCAATACCAAAGTTTGCAACTTTCTTCAAATGTGTATTGTATTGCTTTTGTTGAAAGTTTTGACTAATGCCCCAGCAGGGGTAATAGTCTATAATAAAATCTTGAAATCTTGAAATCTTAAAGGGTAGATGAGAGTTTAAGCTACCTCCTTGTCGTCAAAGAAGACCCTGATCAGACTGAGCAGATTCCCGGGCTGATCTGTGTCTTTGTTGGGCACACATGCCACTGTTGGTTTTATGTTGTTGAGGCTCAGTCCGTACATGTAAAAGATGGTTAAAGGAAAACACTGACTAAAATAGGAATTGGGCTATAATGGAAAATTTTAATAAAACATAGTGTTTGCTGAAAATTCATGAAAATTTGACTTAAATTAAGAATGATATGAAAGTTTATGAGAACCAGCAAACCTATGAGTGAATGATTCATAAACTCATAATGAAAATCCTAAATATATTTCTCAGGTGAATGAAATGCATTAATTTATTTTGTACTTCATAAAAAAAATGATTGAAGCCAAATAAGTCAGTAAAGTAAGCAATTTGTGCATTATTCTTCATAACTTTTTTACACTAAGTCTGATTTTCATGAAATTTTTACCAAATGTTATTGCTCAAGGAATTATACAATTTCAAGTAATAAATAGTGTTGTGTTTTCTTTTAAATTGTTCTAATATTTTGATAAATGTAGTCTCATTCTATCTTTTGTTTTGCAGGTTGATGGACTAATAAATCTGTTGAGTACAATAAGTCAGTCCCTGAATGTGTCAGTTGACAGGAGTAACAAGTCATATGCTTTGCCCCCAGCTTCTGTCCAGTCTTTTCTCAAGAAACAGAACATTTCAGCTGTTGTTATAACAGACCATGATGAGGGATTTACAAACAGGTTTGAAATGGGCTGTGGATAATGGGAGTATTTGATGACAATTTTCGGACATATTTTATTAAATCTCAATGAAAATCTATGTTGTGACCCCTCAGTAGAACCACCTCATTGAGGTGGTTCTAATGAGGGTCACAACATTTGCTTTTGGTGAGAGATAACATATTCTAATGCACTTATAAATATAACGCGACGTCTGATTGGATAACGTCAAACATTTGTGACAGTATATTCTACGATATACTGTCGCAAATCTGACGTCATAAAACGTCGCTTCTCATTGGCTGACATTTGGTTTTACGCTGCTGAAAGCGCTCGCAATGGGTGCAAAGCAGTACGCTTTGAAATGTGAAAAAAGTGCATTAGAATGGGGATAACTGTATTGAAAATTGTCATTTGGGGAGGTAAATCGTTGGTTTTATGGTCGCAAATTGCGTTTTACGGCTCCGCTGGCGCGTCGCCGTAAAACAAAATTTGCGACCATAAAACCGACGATTTACCTCCCCAAATGACAATTTTGACTACAGTTATCCCCTAATTTATTGGGCTATTGAGTGATGTTTTTTCCATTTCTAGACTGACTTGGATATCTAAATCAGTCTTGAAATTCTGTTATGAGATAGGGTTTTCCTTTCTTAAACAATCCAAAGAAGCTAGATCTGTCTAATAAGGTTGATCTAGATGATTTTTTTAGTTCTGGAAGGGGAAAAACCTTGCCTGTAATTGAAGAAATACAGTAAAAAAAAGATCCTAGAACTATCATCAGATACTCCCCATGTCTGCAGCTTTGTGAAACAACACTACAAATCCCTGAGGGCAGAACTAATTTGAGATGACCATGAGAGAAGATGCATTATGGCATGTGAATATTGCAAAGGTTCATCATTTCAAACCACACAGAGTCATTATTGAGATTCTAATAAGAGGCCACAGCATACTCCTTAGGAAAAAATAAAAGTTATCCTGAAAAAGGAATGGCAGCTTCTGTATAGGTTTGTTTTCCTTGATTGAATATATGTATCGGCAAAAATTATAAAATACAATGTTTCCCAAATGGTTGGTTCGGCAACAGGCTGATGTACAGGATTATCAACCTATTGCTAAAAATAGCTTGTACTCCCCAGGAATGTTCTTTGAATCAATACATTTACCTTTTGCATTAGATAACTAGCCCATATTGTCATGAATAAAAAACATATTTCACACAAAAAGCATCTCTTACATGAACTTGAAATTTGGCCAAATCCTGGTGTTTATGAAATCATCTCCTTTTAATTTTATTACATGTACATGGTGTTTAGAAAGTTCGAAGACATTACAATATTGCTTATAACTTCAGAACTTATATTCATTTAATCTTAAAACTTTACAGGTTTCAAGAACTATTCAATATTAAAAGATCCACAATGTAACAACTTTTACAACCGCACTTTACCGTTACAAAATTAGCAGTTCTTACCCAAGGTGTCAAAGTGGCCTGCTAGTTGTCACCCGACGTAGGCGGAGGGGGACTATAGAAATGACCCTCGTCCGTCCATGTGTCAGTCCGTCCGTCTTTCCGTCCTTCCGTCCGTCCGTCCGTCCGAAATCTTGTCCCCGCAACTCCTCCTACGTCTTTTATCGGATTGATTTGAAATTTTACAGATTGTATTCTTATGATATGAAGATATGCATGTGGTTTTTAGCTCACCTGAGCACTTCGTGCTCAGGGTGAGCTTTTGGGATACCGTGATGTCCGTCGTCCGTCGTACGTGTGTCCGGACGTCCGTCCGTCCGTCCGTCCGTCAACTTTTGCTTGTGTACACTCTAGCGGGCACAGTTTTGATCCAATCTTTCTGAAACTTTGTCAGAATGTTTATCTCCATAAACTCTAGGCCAAGTTCGAAACTGGGTCATGTTGGGTCAAAAACTAGGTCACTAGGTCAAATCTTAGAAAAACCTTGTGTACGCTCTAGAAGGCACAGTTTTGATCCAATCTTCATGAAACTTTGTCAGAATGTTTATCCTCATAATATCTAGGACAAGTTCGAAACTGGGTCATGTCGGGTCAAAAACTAGGTCACTAGGTCAAATCATAGCAAAACCTTGTGTACGCTCTAGAAGGCACCACTTTCATCCAAAGTACATGAAACTTTGTCAGAATGTTTACCCTTATAATATCTAGGACAAGTTCGAAACTGGGCCATGTCGGGTCAAAAACTAGGTCACTAGGTCAAATCTTAGAAAAACCTTGTGTACACTCTTGAAGGCATCGCTTTCATCCAAAATACATGAAACTTTGTCAGAATGTTTATCCTCATAATATCTAGGACAGGTTTGAAACTGGGCCATGTCGGGTCAAAAACTAGGTCACTAAGTCAAACCATAGAAAAACCTTGTGTACGCTCTAGAGGACACAGTTTTGATCCAATCCTTCTGAAACTTTGTCAGAATGTTTATCTCCATAAACTCTAGCCCAAGATCAAAACTGGGTCATGATGGGTCAAAAACTAGGTCACTAGGTCAAATCTTAGAAAACCTTTTGAACGCTCTAGGGGACACAGTTTTGATCCAATCTTTATGAAACTTTGTCAGAATGTTTATCTCCATAAACTCTAGGCCAGGTTTGAAAGCAGGTCATGTCGGGTCAAAAACTAGGTCACTAGGTCAAATCTTAGAAAAACCTTGTGTACGCTCTAGAAGGCACAGTTTTTATCCAAAGTTCATGAAACTTTGTCAGAATGTTTATCTCCATAAATTCTTGTCCAAGTTCGAAACTGGGTCCTGTCAGGTCAAAAACTAGGTCACTAGGTCAAAATTTAGAACAACCTTGTGTACACTCTTGAAGGCACAGTTTTGATCCAAAGTTCATGAAACTTTGTCAGAATGTTTATCCTTATAATTCTAAGACAAATTCGAAACTGGGTCATGTCCGGTCAAAAACTAGGTCACTAGGTCAAATCATAGAAAAACCTTGTGTACGCTCTAGAGGACACAGTTTTGATCCAATCTTTATGAAACATTGTCAGAATGTTTATCTTCATAATATGTAGGACGAGTTTGAAACGGGGGCATGTCGGGTAAAAAAACTAGGTCACTAGGTCAAATCTTAGAAAAACCTTTTGAACGCTCTAGAGGACACAGTTTTGATCCAATCTTTTATGAAACTTATTCAGAATGTTTATCTCCATAAACTCTAGGCCAAGTTTGAAGGTAGGTCATGTCGTGTCAAAAACTAGGTCACTAGGTCAAATTATAGAAAAATCTTGTGTATGCTCTAGAGGACACAGTTTTGATCCAATCTTTATGAAACTTTGTCAGAATTTTTATCTCCATAAATTCTTGTCCAAGTTCGAAACTGGGTCCTGTTGGTTCAAAAACTAGGTCACTTGGTCAAAATTTAGAAAAACCTTGTGTACACTCTTGAAGGCACAGTTTTGATCCAAAGTTTTTAAAACTTTGTCAGAATGTTTATCCTTATAATATCTAGGACAAATTCGAAACTGGGTCATGTCAGGTCAAAAACTAGGTCACTATGTCAAATCATAGAAAAACCTTGTGTACGCTCTAGAGGACACAGTTTTGATCCAATCTTTATGAAACATTGTCAGAATTTTTTATCCTCATAATATGTGGGACGAGTTTGAAACTGGGTCATGTCGGGTCCAAAACTAGGTCATTAGGTCAAATCATAGAAAAACTTTGTGTACGCTCTAGAGGACACAGTTTTGATCCAATCTTTTATGAAACTTTGTCAGAATGTTTATCTCCATAAACTGTAGGCCAAGTTTGAAAGAAGGTCATGTCGGGCCAAAAACTAGGTCACTAGGTCAAATCTTAGAAAAACCTTGTGTACACACTAGAAGGCATAGTTTTGATCCAATCTTCATGAAACTTCTTCAAAATGTTTATATAAGCCCCTTATGAAACTGAGTCACGTCAGGTGAAAAACTAGGTCACTAGGTCAAATCTTAGGAAAACTTTGTGTACACACTAGAGGACACAGTTTTGACCCAATATTCATGAAACTCTATCAGAATGTTTATCTACATGAAATCTAGGTAAAGTTTGAAACTGGGTTGTGTCGGGTCAAAAACTAGGTCACTAGGTCAAATATAAGAACGACCTTGTATTTGCTTCAGAGGGCACAGTTTTAATCCAATCTCAAAGAAACTTTGTCAGAATGTTTATTCTTTCAATATCCGAGCCAACTTTGAAACTGGGTCATGTCCGGTCAAAAAAAGGGTCAAATATTAGGAAATCCTTGCAAATGCTCTAGAGGTCACAGTTTTGATCCAAACCTATTGAAATTTTGTCAGAATGTTTATCCTCACAATATCTAGGCCAGGTTTGAAACTGGGTCATGTCGGGTCAAAAACTAGGTCATATCTTAGGAAAACCTTGTGTACGCTCTAGAGGACACCCTTGTGTACACTCTAGAGGACACAGTTTTGATCCAATCTTTTTGAAACTTTGTCAGAATATTTATCGTCATAATATTTAGGCCAAGTTTGAAAGTAGATCATGTCGGGTCACAAACTACGTCACTAGGTCAGATATAAGAACGACCTTGTGTACACTCTAGAGGGCACAGTTTTGATACAATCTTCATGAACCTTTGTCAGAATGTTTATCCTCACAATATCCAGGCCAAGTTTGAAACTGGGTCATGTCAGATCAAAAACAAGGTCACGAGGTCAAATCTTAGAAAAACTTTGTGCACACCTAAGAGGGCACAGTTTTGATCCAATCTTCATGAAACTTTGTCAGAATGTTTATCTTCATAAAATCTAGGCCAAGTTTGAAACTGGGTCATGTCGGGTCCAAAGCTAGGTCACTAGGTCAAATCTAAATTAAGCTATGCTGCAAGAATCAGAACTAACATTGCAATGATGCCAGCCACAAACTCCTTGGATTACATTAGTTTCACCACAGTGAGATAATGATGCTACCATTTTGTCATCTGTGTTTGCCTAGTTCAGTCTAGTTCAAATCCATCAAAGGAACTCAACATGAACAGGTACTTTTCGGAGAAGCAACACTGCCATTTTCAGCTCACCTGAACCTTACAGTATTGTTGTTAGCTGCCTCTGTCATCCATCCATAAACATTTTCAAACATATCTGCAACCACTGGGCAGACTAAACTCAAATTTCATATGGAGCCTGCACATGGGTCAAAGGATTGAAAGTTCTTCAAATGATATTGGTCACATGACCAAGGTGGCCGCCATTCCCATGTATGGTAAAACTCTTTTAAATCTTCACCAGAGCCAGTGAACTGATTAATGCTCAGGTGAGCGATTCAGGGCCACCATGGCCCTCTTGTTTATTTTTGTTTCGGCCATTTTTGATGGAGTTACGGCCCTTGCTGACTCAGACCTTGTCCCCGCAACTCCTGTCACATCTTTTATCAGATTGACTTGAAATTGTGCAGAATGTTTCATCATGATCTGAAGATGTGCATGTGATTTTGGAATTTCAATTGTCCTATATTTTACAAAGTTATGGCCCTTTGTCGTTTTTGGTATTTTTCCAACTTTTGAACCGTTTGACCGAGAGAGCTGAAATTTGGTATGCTATTAGCATTTGGTAAATTGAGTATTCTGATTATTGTTAGGATATGCTAAATTTATTAGTGACAGAGTTATTCCCCTTTCATAGATAATAGACATTCACTTAAAGGTAAAGGGATAACTCAAGAACTATTCATATTAATGGGCTGAATTTTCATAAATGCATTGTTCTTTTTCATCAGATTCATATTAGGAGGATTATGGCCCTTGTTATTTTGTTATTGGGTATACAGTCTTATGTTTTGGGCATTCTGTAAGGGCCTAAAGTTTCAGTAGCCTGATTTTACACATATACGCCCAGTTCTGAACTCAAGTATTTTATAACCTCATAGAGGCCCAGTAATTGGGGTATATGTCTCTGCTTATGCTTCAATCATTATTTGCTTACCAGGTTCTGTTATACACATATTTCCTGGTTTTACACATAAATGCCCCTTTCTAAACTTCAGTATTTTATAACTTCATAGAGGCCCAGTAATTGTGCTTCAGTTATTATTTGCTGACCAGGTTCTGTAATATACATATTTTCTGTTTTTGGCCATATAGTTACTCTGAAACTGAATAAAGGGCTGCAGTTTGTGACATATTTCAAACGTCGGGTGACACTTGGCAGATGGCCTTTTATTATTATGGATTTTATGCATAAAGACGAGGCATATTAAACTGTTAGTTATTCTCATCCCTCCGTGAATCATCATTTTTAAACTAATTGAAATGATAGAGTCTAAGCCAAACAGTATTTTATTAGTTACAGTTTGTTAGGAATCGTAGACAACATGCACGTTTTGACAGATCATTAATTCATTGACATGAAAAAGCAGATGAGGCATTAATATTTTGTGAAGGGGGTGGGGGTAATGAATTAACATCTGAAAAGAAACTTGAAATCAAAAGTTGACATAAAATCATTTATATCATGGAGTGGATCATAGAGATATCGGAGACAAGAATAAAATTTCAAAATATTTGTGATGTATCTGAAAATTATTATATATTTGAAATTTTACCACCAAAAAGTTAAATTATGCAAATGTGTTGGTAAAATAGCATTTCTATGACAATAATGCATCTAAATGGCAAGAAAATTTGTTAATTACAGGAGCTTTTATCCCAGTATAAAATATTTCAAGCGTTTCCGAAACTATTTCATATTCTTACCTAAGATGTTTCAAAACAACAAGGTCTTAGTGCAAAATTCAATGAAAAATGAATTTGAAGTTAAATCTTAAGAGTAGTTTGTTAAGACTGATTTTGCGAAAAAATATCAAAAGAAAAGTCAGATCAGATGTTTATGCTCAATGTGAAAACAAATCTAATAACAAGGGACTGAAAGAAATCTGCCAAATGTCTCTTGTGTTTACAAATACTGATAGAAATTCTATCCCTACCCCCTAAAATTTAAAGTTTCAATTGAGGATGGGGGTACCCTTTTGATTTAGTCAGAAATTCGGTAGTAAACCGTTGAAAAATATTAAAAACTAAATAAAAACAATATTCCCTGTAATATCAATATATTAAAATCTTATATATTTCTATTAGTTTTGAAAAACAAGCACTTAAGATGCTGAACTCCAATGCAAATAACAATTTTGTCTTCACAATTGTCAGCCCTGTAAAGAGTGTGTCCATGGCAATTCAGATTTTCTTGTCATTTTGAAATTCAAAAAAGAATTTATATATTGCATATTTTGGTAGTGCTTCCTGTAACACAATTACAAGGTTTTGCAAAAATCATAGCATTATTAAGTTTCCAGTGTAAGTTTTAATAATGTCTACAAACTTTCTTATAGATCTTCTACGAATTTTAAAAACTGTTTACACTTTCTAGTTCAGTGGTGGTAAGGTTTATTCACTGAATAAGGGATGTTACACCTGTATGATTTAGCATACTATGCATGTGCAATTATCAGTGCACTGTTCAAAATCTCTTACCTGGCTGGTTGTGCGTAAATACTTGCTTAGAAGTCATCTGTGTGGCTCCTAAAAATGAGAGCGTGAAAAAGGCCAAATTTTGGACTTCCTGATTTGAATGCTAAGATTCTGCTATTGAAATATTTGAAGTGGTTTCTAATCTAAAACGATATTTGTGGAAACTGGACCTAAAACAGCTATTTAGAAGGCCTTGAATAAATGGCATACAGGCAATACAAGATCTTGAGAAACAGTTTTCAAACTATAAGAACTTGTTGACTGGCTTTCACCAAGGCAGTTTAGGCTTTCCAGAAACTGATGCTAATTAATATATCTCTTTGCATAGACATAATTGGATTCTGATAGCATCTTCGTCTTATTCATTTTACGGTATAGCCCGTACATAAAATTGAATATACATGGATTTTCACTCTGACAAGTGATATATAAACACAGGTACGAATTTGGTCTTACAAGCAAATGAATGTTCCAAAATGATCTGTAAAAGGTGACCACCTCACTAAAGATTGGGACAGGAATGTCTGAGCAAAACTTGTAGACCAAGGTCAGACTGTTCAGGGAGTGCAGTAGTATTACTATTTCCCATTCTGCCAGCACTTTTGTGTCAAATTGATGATATTCAAATCAGTGAAAGTCGAATCAGCTTAATTTCGGTTTACAATCGCATCTGCTGCAGAGATAGCTTATGTCAATATTAAAGCTGTCTTGGTATGGTATTATGTCAGTATAAGCAGTCAGCTGTAGCAGAAAAAGGTTTAAATCATGCTGAAATGGGCAGCCAACCTTAGCAAAAAGTGGACTTGACGGTTACGCATCAGACCAGTTCTTAAAATTTGTATAAGAGCTATAACACCCTGTAGATGCAAATTTAGAGCCTCATTATCGTAATAGCTATTCGTGATATGTCACAATTTTTATTTTATATCTTTATCTTGATACACAACAGCAACAGCACTCATAGGAAAGATGAAAATTATGGCTGAAATTGAAGTTAGACATTTCATTAAAACCTGCCTTTATTCCCCAACCTTTTACAGCAAAAGTTACTAGTAAAATTTTGCAACCAAGGTTTTAGCATGTTTTTATAACATATTTATGAGGGATAAAAAAGAAATTATTAATTTATGCTAAAATTATAAAGCAGTTTCCAAAACCATAACAGCAGACTTTTATGGTCAGTATATGGAAAGGTCTGATTTGAACAATATGTCACAAGCTGAATGATGTAGGTCACATGCCAAATACTTGGGTTATTGCCCTTGTATGATTAGGTTACAGATTTCTTAGCTCTACAATACTGTTCCTTGATTCGTGTGAATGAATTCATTTGAAGCAGGTTAGATGTTGAAGAGAATATAGCATTTTTCCAGGAACCTTTAGATCATTTTTCATACATGTTTCCATATTCAGGTATTACAACAGTAGATTTGACACCGCCCAGGAAATCAATGCCAGCTACCCAGACAGCATAAATAAGACAGATAGATATGATTACATCACAGAGCAGGCCAAACAGCTGGCCGAAGTTTCCACATTGCTAGCTAGATACCTGTATAGAGAAGCTACAGGGAGGACTGATTCAAATATCACTGCTGATACTCTGACAGTAAGCATAAGTTTCTTTCTTAACATATTTCTTTGCTTACATGATGGGGATTTTTCCCTCCCAAAACAATGTCAAAGATCTAGATCCATCTTGTAAGAGGAATCTAGATCTTTGAGATTGTTTTGGATAAGAAAAACTAAGATGATTCTAGTATTTAAATACTAGAATACAATATACTGCTACTATACTATACTAAATACTATATAAGAGTATTTAAATGAGTTCGCGTGAGCTTTCAATGCAATCGATGAAAAATAAATAAAGTTTTTAAGAAGATGATTCTAGAAGGAAAAAACCCATTTTACAGCTGAATTACACAAGACTGAGTTACATGTTTGCAATTATGTTGAATGATTAACTGTTAATTAGATATCTAATACAGTGCTCAGATAAGAAGCGGTAACAAGGACAATTGGGATAATTTTCCATTGTTTTGGATTAAAAACAAATGTTGTGACCCCTCATTAGATTCATCTCATTGAATGAGGAGATTCACACAACATATGTTTAAAATAGAGAAATTAGTTGTTGATGTAAACTAAAATGTTAAATTTTTTAGTTTAGCTCCGTTTTATGACAATGCTTGACAGGTAAGACACCATTTATTGTTGATTATGATTCTTCCTCTTTCAATTTACAGGTTACCCATCTGCTCTACTGTTTCTTATTTACACCAACTTGTGAGCTGTTCAAAGAGATTTTGTCATCTGATGATGCCAAAAATTTACGTAAGCGTCATTGTCACCCTGTAGGGTAAAGTCGGGTAAATTCTGACAGCGGGTAAAATCGGACAGAGACATTGTTTCCTTTATATGTCATTTGTTTGGAATTAAAACAAAAGTAACTGGGCAAACCATGAAAATCCTGATGAGACGGCTCATCATGAGCCGTCTCATCTGGATTTTCACTGTTTGAAATGGTAAATCCGAGTTTACCTGACTTGACCCTATATTCACATGTAAATAAAAATCATAAATGATTTCTTTTAAGAGCAATGAAAACATTCCTTGGAAAGAAGGTGGCTCAGGCTACATAGTTTTGGCCAATAATACCTCATATGTGACCCTTTGATGGCCTTCCAATGAAAGCCAGAGGAAAACATGCTGTAATGTGATAAATTTTTAAAGTTCACAGTTGATTCAAAGACTGTAAGCAGATCCAATCAAGCTGTAAGCAGGTCAGGTCAATATTAGTAATGATAGATTAATACTGGTGTGCCAGGCTGCGTAGCGCAGTTGGCATTTGACTTATAAGTTAGAAGTCCTGGGTTCGATACCCGTTCCGGCCACTCCTTCTGCTGAGTCTAGAAGGGCAGTTGTCAGTTACTGGCGAAAGTATGTGCACTTAGTACTGGTTAACCGCTTAGGAGGTCTACGCCTGCCCAGGAATAGTGTGTTTGTGTTAACTGACAGTCCCGATATGACCATAGCTGTTTACCGTGGATGTTGATAACACAACAACAACAAAAAAAGATCAATACTAGTCATAATATATCAATAGTCCATTTTTAGGTGAATGGGAAGCAACTCTGCCATTTTTATTCTAACCTCTATTCTCAAAAGGGGTCTATTTTTAAGGGAAAGACCCCATTTCAGAAGGACTCTGTTTTCCAGGAAGGTAAATAGGAAGTCACTAAAGTGTCTCTCCTGACAAAATGGTGGAAAAGCATGGAGGTGTACCCATATACCATGAGAATATTTTATTTGAGGCATGATCAAAAAGTTCTTGGCACCATCATGTTATAAAACTGGTTCAGTGGATTTGAGTAACTGATTTTAAATAACAGTCTACAGAACAACAGTCACCAAATTTCGGAAATTTATTTTCAGTAATGGACGGCACTTCACTTTTAATAGCAACCCCCTATAAGTGCACTGTATGACTCTTTGATAGACCATAACCTTTGCAGAGTCAAAGATTTAGCAAATGTTCATGAGAATGACAAATATTCGGCATTTTGATTGTGTAAGATGTATGTCTACCTGTGCAAATGTATTAAAGACTGAATCTTTATTGACCTTTACTTAACCCTTTGATCAGTTAGCATGGTGCTTTTTGTCTTTGCCACCTGTCTTGGAGATTTTAACAGTTCTGTGAGAACGGTATATTTGACACAATTTAATTTTGGCACTTTCACAATTTTTTGATATCTGTCTAGTTATATAAATATATTGTAAATGGAATATCGGTGGACTTTTATTTTGACATCTTTTGTATTTACCGCAAAATAGTGGTAAAATTAGATACAAGTACCTCCAGTTATAAATGTTTTATAGTATTTTAAACTGGAAGCACTTGGAAAGCAGATATGAAAATTTTCGTCTGCAAAATTAAAGAAAATATCATATTTATGTTTGCCCTCTAGGTTTTTGAGTTCTCAGTAATATTGAGAATTCAAAAGCTAGAAAGCAAACAGTAGAGGATTGTGACTGACGACATGGGCCAGGTGCTCCACGGTCTTGCTCATGCTGGTTCATGGCTATCTTTCTCAATTGTCCTAATTAGTTTCTTCCAATAGTATGGATTTCTTCAGAAGATTGTCACGATTCTGGCGAGCTGTGTTTTTGCACTGTTTATATACCATATCTGGGGCAGGTAAACCAGCCCTATTGGTGCCATTGCGCCTGCGTTGACGGCCATTGTTGTAACGGCCCTCGGGGGCTAGTGGGCGTGTTTTGCGCCTCTCGCCGGCCATCGGGGGCCGGTGGCGTTGGTATCCCCCATTGTAGGCGTGTATGGCGACGTCGACAGGCCCCCGGGGGGCCGGTGACGTTGCTATCCGCCATTTTTATACTGTTGAGCGTGACGCTTGGTTCACATAGATTTGCTCAGTCATTCATGCGCTGTTTGCAGATTCAACTATTTTCATTCATTGCAGTTTATTGCTAATTCTTCTATCTATCGATACAGAAGACACACCCTACAAGTTCTATGTGGGAGTTGATTGGCAGATTAATGAAGTGACGTCACTTACCAATAAACTCTTATTGAGATATCTGGGAGATCCTGTGGAACAGATCAAGAAAAAAGATGATTGTCATCAACCAGAGGATAATATAGTAAGTGATTTTGAAATGGTACATTCATTCGTATGTGTGAAGGTGTCTTCGTTAACAATTTTGCATGAATTTATTCCACATATTTTGCAAATACACATGTACACAGTTTCCAAAGATGGTGATGAAAAATCTACATTAAATGCTGTTAAGTTTGTTAATGTAAGGTTGTTAACACATGTGCTATCGAATACACCATATTCACTGTGTACATCAAGGTTGTTTTTATAAAATACTTTTTTTAATAAGTGGACATGAGTTTGCTCCCAGTGGTGTACTCACAACTCTTGTGGAAGTTGCAGAATAAAACAGACAGAATATATTGTTCTTTTTGCAGATATGACTATCAGCACTTACTTGCTGGTTAAATCTTCTACTCCATTTGTTTCTCCTATTAATCAAGCATTATTATATGACCAACACAATTTCATTGGCTAATTTGACGTCATGTGCCGGTCAATATTTTGCGATATTCACCAGCCAGTCAGTGAATATTACTTTTGTGCTGACATCATTGTGTAACATATTGTCTGATGTACCTTAATTTTAATGATGTAACGTCACAAAATAATACCATGTACTAGGTATACGATTGTAAATTATATCAAAGGAAATTTCACTTAGAATTATCATATAATAAAACGATTGTTAACCTTACAATCGGTGAATATGCAGTTTTATTGACCTGCAAACATAACATATTAACCTCTGTTTTGCGCCAGTCATTATGTTGTTTGCAGGTCAGTGAAACTGCATATTCACCTCAACAAAGGTTAATAATTGTATAATAGTTGCCAAATAGTGAAACAAAGCTCCAGATAAGGTGGGATTTTGAGGATAATTCAGAGATACTTTATCTTATTTCTCAATGAAAACATTTGCTGTAACCTCTCATTAGAACCGTCACTGTGAGGGTTAGGGATAGGGATAATTTTCCATATACATGTATCTCCGTTGAAACATAAGTTGTGACCCCTCATTAGAACCGTCTGGCTGAGATGGCTCTAATGCGGGGACACAACATATGTTTTTTATGCCCCCAACTTCGGAGAAGTTGAGGGGGCATATTGGTTTGGGCCTGTCCGTCCGTCCGTCCGTCTGTCCGTCTGTCCGTCTGTCCGTCCGTAACACTTTTAAGCAGCTTGGAAACTCAAGAACCCCTAATGCTATGATCTTGAAATTTTATATGTGGCATCTACATGAAAAATAAGCAGACACGTATTTTTTCTTTTTTCCACTGGTCATGTATTTCTAGAGTTATGCCCCTTTTTTGACTTAGTGCATTGTAAGCCTATGGAACCTTGTTAGCAAAATATTTCAAGAACCCCTGATGCTAGGATCATGATTTTTTGCAGGAAGGCATTGCCTATGAAGTAGATGAACTGATTAACCTTTGAAAAAATATCGTGAATTTTTTACCGAGTTATGCCCCTTTTTCAACTTAGCGCATTGTAAGCCTATGGAACCTTGTTAGCAAAATATCTCGAGAACTCCTGATGCTAGGATCATGATATTTTGCAAGAAGACATTGCCAATGAAGTAGATGAACTGATTAACTTTTGAAAAAATATCGTGAATTTTTGACCAAGTTATGCCCCTTTTTCAACTTAGTGCATTGTCAGCCTATGGAACCTTGTTAGCAAAATATTTGAAGAACCCCTGATGCTAGGAACATGATTTTTTGCAGGGGGACATTGCCTATGAAGTAGATGAACTGATTAACTTTTGAAAAAATATCGTGAATTTTTAACCGAGTTATGCCCCTTTTTCAACTTAGCGCATTGTAAGCCTATGGAACCTTGTTAGCAAAATATCTCGAAAACTCCTGATGCTAGGATCATGATATTTTGCAGGAAGGCATTGCCTATGAAGTAAATGAACTGATTAACTTTTGAAAAAATATCGTAGATTTTTTACCGAGTTATGCGCCTTTTTCAACTTAGTGCATTGTAAGCCTATGGAACCTTGTTAGCAAAATATCTCAAGAACCCCTGATGCTAGGATCACGATATTTTGCAGGAAGACATTGCACAAGGTGTAGATGACCTGATTAACCTTTGAAAAAAATTGTGAATTTTTGACCAAGTTATGCCCCTTTTTCAACTTAGTGCATTTAAGCCTATGGAACCTTGTTAACAAAATATTTTGAGAGCCCCTGATGCTAGGATCATGATTTTTTGCAGCAAGACATTGTCCAAGGTGTAGATGACCTGATCAACTGTTGAAAAAATTTTGTTAATTTTTGACCGAGTCAAGCCCCTTTTTAGACTTAGTGCATTGAAGCCTATGGTATAAAAGTACCTGTACATACGGTCAAGAACCGTTATGGATAGGGACTTGAAATTTTATGTGTGGCATGTACATGAAAAATAAGCGAGCTTGTGAACAAAACATCCAAAGAACTGCTCAAGCTTTGTTCCTTGTATTTGGCATACAGTTACAGACTAAGATTTAGTTGAACCGGTTAATACACCTTTCTGATATGTAAATTATGGATATGTAAATTATGGGATGAACCCTCTTTAGAGGCAAGCATAAGGTTGGGGGCATAGTGTTTCATAAACACATTTTCTAGTTTTTAGTAATAAAGAAAATTACTTCAAATATATCTTTAAAAATATCCAACCTTATACGGAGCTTTGTATAATTTCAGGTCTACCAGTATGCCTGGATGCAGGGTCCTATAATACACAATGAAACAACAGGTACTTCATGGAGGGATCAAAAGTGCTGGAGAGCACCTGCAAACTTCTCTACGGCTGTTTCTGTAGCCTTTGAAATTGACGGTAAGTCAGGCAGTCTGGTTAGGCATATGCTGTATACTTGAGGTATTTTTCTCCTGCCTGCAGCAAGCAGAAGCAAGACACACATATTACCGTAATGACCCTAAAACTTCAGACACCAAAAAGTTGGACAATAATTATTATTGTTTCAAAATTCTTAGAAAGCGGATTTTACACATATTAATGCATCCAAATGATGCTTAGTGAATAGCAAACGTTGTAGACCCTGATCAAACTGCTCCTTCTGGGTCTACAGTGTTTGCCTTGACCTGTCTGTCCAAATAGTTAGGGTCATTACAGTACATTTCTAATGTTAGCAGCAGAGTCTGCAGTCTAAACTTTCATTAAGTTTTCTGGTTTAACTCTTTCTTGTGACTCTGTGCAGCCATTCCAGGGAATTCTTATGATGAAAGACTCCGTATTTGGAAAATATGAAGCAAAGTTTTGTTAAACCGTTTAGTAAACTAGGTTTACCCTGATCAAACTGCTTCTTTAAAACAGTCTCTTGCTGTCTACACTATCCCAGTGTCCTTACCACATGTTAAGAGTAAATACTCATAACAATATAAATGAGCAAGTAATAGCAAAGGAAATCTGCCATGTTATTTGATTTGGAGAATCACATGACTTTGGTGTAGATGAATGCAGTTTTATGGTGATGATGTAGGGCAGGTCTGCAGAATATGGATAATGTCTAAATGTTGGAACACCTAAAATAATGAATTTTCCATTTGTCTCAAATGGAACATTTAGTATTTTTGGCTGTCCCAAAATGTTGGCAAATAACAATATTTGTTTATTTGTTGTCTCTTACATGACAAAAAGTTTCATGCAAAACAACCTCAGAACATTCTATTGTATTATATTCTGTTCTAACTGTGAAGTTTTATTTAAAACATTGAAAACAGACATTTTCTATTCAAGAAAAGTAAAGAAGTTTACCTAAAGCATATCTTAAGTAGAAACTAAAACTGATGTTTTGACCGACCCAGAACCTTTAACCATCCGGAAGGGACATGAGTGATGAGTGGGCTATTCCACTTTGAAGGAGGCAGCTTCCGTCATGTAAATTACAGTGAAAATTCTAAGTATTGGGGCAGATAGAGCTGAGCAAACAGCAGAGACCCAGATCAGACTGCTCCTTCCGGAGCAGTCTGATCATCTTGTGGATGCATTACTTCCTTGTCCTTGTAGAACTAAAATATTCATATTTAGGACAATTCAGTTATTAATTTAGGTGTTCCAATCTATGTCTCCTCAGTGAGTACTAGAAAGGAGACATAGGTATTACTCTCTTGGTGTCATTGTCCCCATTGGTGGTGGGGCAAACTGTACATCGAGTTCTCTGGTTGAGCACTGTTTTGTAACTATGTGCTGACAGGGGAGACACCACTTTTTGTGGAATTCTTGTAAGAATTTTCACGGTAACACAGGTTAAAGAAAGGACAGCCTCAACTGACATACCTTCACAGTCGTTAGCATACTTCCAGTCAATACACAACATTGAAACATTGTCATATCAGCATTGCTGATATGTCATGACGCTGCAACTAAGTTGATATGACCTTGACTGACATCACACTAACACTGATATTGTGTTATATAAATCTTTGTGCCCACTTTGTAAATTGCTAACAATTCAAAGTGACAAATATCTGATGTTTACTTTATGTTGATGAGTGTATAAAATTTCAGATTATAACTGGAAATCCAGAGAGTTTTCCACATGGACTGAGAGTTCCTGGGCAGTAGATGCTATACAGATCAGATTATTTCTTATTCCTAGTAAAAAGTTTGAGGTTAGTAGATTCTTTCTGGATATGACTAAGGTTTCCAGTTAATTCAGTAGTATTATGAATGAAACAGTGCTCCAGGTAAGAAGGGGCAACAGGGGCAATTTAGGGATAATTTTACAAATTTATCAATAAAAACATATAATGTGACCCCTCATTAGAACCGTCTCGCAAGACGGTTCTAATGAGGGGTCACAAGCTATGTTTTATTGAGAAACTCTGAATTGTCCTCAAAAACCCACATGATCTGGAGCTCTGATGAAACTTGAGTTGCTTCCCTTACTTCAATCAACTCCATATTAATTGTCCTCTTATCAGGTGTTTAATCAGGTCTTTTGTTTATAAGTGCTCAGAATAACAGAAAATTTTCTTATTGCTTTACAAATAACGTTGTTACCAGACAGACTAACAGAAAACTACAACCTTCCAGTGCCCCCACCCCCCTCCCCCAAAACCATCACACAGACATGCCCATGCACATATGGCATAGTTGAAATCCTGGAATGGAGTGAAATTGAATCAACTAGATGAGGTAATCATCATTCCACTTGCTACAATTTTCTCTCAGAGCCTGAAATGGTACCCTTACAGGGCAGAATTGGGAGCAAATTATTTCCTATAAGAGTGCCATCCCAGATCCATGGAAAGATATGAAGATTATACTTTTCAGCTCATGCCAGTCCACTCCATTCCATTCCATGTTTTAAGTTATGCCAAAACATACACATGCAAGCCTTTCCCAAAATTTTTAGCTTTAGCGTGTTGAAATTTGACATTGGAAGTAAATTGTCAGCATCATACAAAGTAACGGTATGTCATTAAGAAAAGCTACTTTGAAAGATGGTAAATTCTAAAAATGAGCCCTGACATGAGAAAATTGGTTGTGTGCCCAGCCCAGACTCAGATCAGCCTTGGCATGTGCCCAGTCTGATGAGAGTCTTTGCTGTTCGCATGGGGCTAGCTTAGACCCTTAGCTACCTTTTAAGTGCTTAGTGAAGAGTCTGATCAGACTGGGCGGATGCCCAGGCTGATCTGACTCTGCGCTATGTGCATAACCACATTGTTGGTTTTCTTCTGTTGTGGCTCAGATTTAGACAGATAGGTCTGATCAGTCTTTTCTGTTTGCCATGTTGATTTCTATGGATTGATATACTGTTTTTGAAAACTGGGAAGATTTTAAGGTGAATGGATGCACATTCATGGGGAGCAACTCTGCTATTTTCATTTCTGCCTCCCTTCCCAGTGGGTGTCAACCTTTAAAGGAAGGGCTTTGCTCTTCTAGCGGAAGAATATTTAAACAGAAAAAAAGATAAAATTTTGGAAGGGCTTCTTTGTAGAGGGAAGCAAACAGGAAGTCACACAAGTTATTTCGGTCTGGCCACATACTCTAGTTTCTCCTTCCGCTGATTCAAGAAGGGCAGTTGTCAGTTACTGGCGAA
This sequence comes from Ctena decussata, assembly GCA_963989385.1. Classification (NCBI taxonomy): domain Eukaryota; kingdom Metazoa; phylum Mollusca; class Bivalvia; order Lucinida; family Lucinidae; genus Ctena; species Ctena decussata. The sequence goes on from OZ022504.1 coordinate 78,465,935, forward strand.
AGTATGTGCACTTAGTACTGGTTAACCCCTTAGGAGGTCTAAGCCTGCCCAGGAATAGTGTGGTTAGGTTAACTGCCGTCCCGACATGACCATAGTTGTTTACCATGGACGTTAAGCATCAAATCAATTAATCAATCAACAAGTTATTCCCCTTGTTTCTCTTTGTGAAAATGGCCAAAAAAATATCATGGAAGTGTATATGACTAATGACATTAGTTATGACTGTCACATTGCCATAAAGTTTTTATATGACATGACTCCTATATGTTTTTGTATGCAAATGAATTTTGACTATGCTTTTAACTTATAAATCCTGTACATCAGTAACTGTTACTAATTTGAAATACCTAAAAACTTAAGCTAACCTTTTTACACCTCATACTCAAGAAAAATTAACAGAATACATGTACAGTATGTGCCTATTAATCTTCCTTTATGTCATATTAGGCAGTAGTGTTATCTTTTACTCACAGAGGCAGACTGTGAGCTTTTCGCAAATAGTGAAAAATTAGGGTTAGGGAGCAGTTTCTTTTGCACTTGGTCTTGTTTTTAGCCCACTCTAGTCTTTGTTATCTCTAGAAGATTCTATCCTGCTGCTTGCACTACCATAATATGCTTAAATATTGGGACACCTAAAAACTATTAATTTTCAATTTGGGACAAATGGAAAACTGATAGTTTTAGGTGTCCCAATAATTAAGCACATTAGGGTAAGTCAGTTCTGTCAGAAAGCACAGTCATCATTAGTATTAAAGGTTTTCATATGCCTGATGCATTTAAGGGCATGTGCAGCTTGCTACTTTGAAATCTGCTATGTCCAGTCTGTATGAGTATGTGTGGGGAGGGGACAGGGGATTAGGAGAGCAGTCTGTATGCATATGGCTGAAAGGTTTTACATTATTTTATGAATGCACAATTTCATGCAGTTACTCATAGTTTTTCTCAGTCATTCATTTTTTTCTCCAAACTCCAGATTTGAAGGGTATTTTATTATATTTCTTGGATAAATTTATCTCCATACAAACATATTTGGAGAATCACATTAACTTGAATGGGTATATTTAAAGGGTAAGCAATTCATTAAAACTAACTGAAACCAATGCAAGTTTTCCCTTGTAAAGAGTAAAACTTTAAAAGCCACAGCATATAGCATAAAAATAACATTCTTTTATCCCACTGTGTTGGTAAAAAATTGCAAATCTTTTATTCGGAATTTCTTCTTGCAGATCCACTAAGACACTTCTGAAAGCAGAGGCATTTCTGTTTGTTTTAACGGGAGCACACATTGATTTTAGATTTATCTTGAAATGTATATGATGTATTTAAAATGAGAAACATTTAAAAATTTCACTTAGCTGCATCTTTCAAATTCTAACTTTTATGATGGCATTTTTAGATGATCAAAATATAAATTTTGGACTTGGTTCTTTGTTGGTTCATAGCATCCCAAATTTGTGGAAACTCTTGTTTATTGGAGTCAGGTTAAATGACAGTAATGTTAAACTAGATGGACTTTTCAACAAATGTTTTCCAACTAAATATTTTGCATGAAGTGAATATTCATTTAAAAGAAATTCCATTGGGTGTATTTCCATATTGGTATAAAAATGCTTAAAGCTCTGAGCAAAACTTTTGTCCTGAAGTATGTTAGAAGTACAATAAGCTATGTAAATGCAGTTTGAACCAAATACTGGCAAACTTTTAATGTGGCATGTTGTGTCTTGCCACCCAAATCACTAAAGTTAACTTGTGGCCAAACAAGGCCAAACATAAGTCTTTAAATCCTTAAAGTGCCAAATAATGCAGACAACGAAATTTACCTCAGTAAAATTTCAAGAAAGATTTTGCCAAGCTATATCACATTTAGAATTCAAAAACTAGAGAGCAAACAGAGTAGATCCAGATGAGGTGGCTCATAATGAGCCACCTCACCTGGATCTACACTGTTTGCAAAATCTTCATTTTGTCACTGTAAGTTTTAAAGTACCCTTCATTATCTGGAGTGCCACCATTGTATTTCAGGTCACAACATTGATAGTGGGAGTCCTTATATTTCTCCTCTCCCTAGCTGGGAGTTATTTCCTAAACAGCCGAGCACAAGTCCTCTTTACTGCATCTGACACCCCCTCCAGTGCTCCTACTATCACCTAAGGTGTGTTTCATGGCTAGCATAGCTTTGCATGCTTGTGTATAATATGTATTTGTAGCATGTTTGTGTACTCTGGGATAGGTGTATGCTGCAAGTGTACCTTATACCACCCTTGTCAGAAAATACCAACTTCAGCACAAAATATTTCTCAGTGAGCAAGGTGTTCACTGATAAGTGTGGTATAAAATAGTTATACCATGGTTTGTCTGCCTTTACGGGAGATAATCCACTTGCTAAAGCTCATGGATTATCTCCTCGTACAGGCAGACAAACCATGGTATAACTATTACACATTTCTTCTAATAAATGCCCTGGGAGCTTTGGAATTCACAAGTCCTATAAGTGGCATTTTGAAAACAAAATTTGGGCTATGTATCATTTGGTTGTCTTCAGCAAGTTTTGATGGTAATTGGCCAGTTTCATAGAAAAAAAAAGGGATTTGGGGGAGGAGTGGGGAGGTAGTGGGTGGGGGTGGTGAGGGGAGGGGAAGAGAGGTGCATTCATCAGAAGAAATATGGTAAAATATATCTTCACAAAAATTATCTAGTATGTAGCCATATTATGTTCACAATTTATGTTGAAATTTTTAGCTGTAGTGCTTGGGAATTTGTGTTTTATGTGAAAATACATCTAGGATATAAATGTTGTTGTCTTAAACTAACTAAAGAAAATCTTGAAACAAAATTTTCTCTGCATGTGAATTATGGTGAAGCCATGGTGGATATAAAATACCCTGCACTGTATATTGTAGTTCTTTGCTTATAATAATACATATATTTTTTGGAAGGGTTTCATATTCCAGGAAGGCAAACAGGGAATCACAAAATCACAAAAGTTGTCACCCATTAAAAATGACAGGAGGTGTTCCCCTTCACCTTATTTACAGTATCATGCTGCTTGCTCATGTACATTCGCATGACGTAATACTGTGTTTTAATTGCTTTAATGATATGGATCTTTTCAGCTTTTCAGCTTGCATGTGTATGGTAGGCATGTAGATCTTTCATTTAAAATTTTTGCAGAAGGATGTCATATGTCAACATTTAGAAGCTGTTATACAATTTATAAGCACATGCATGGATTCTAGCTTTGCATGGAAGAAAACTATTTAATTATAAATCATTCAGATAGCATCCCTTTTGGTACATTTTAGCTATGTGGCATTAACAATTTAAACTTGATTTTGGACTAATTGTATCCCAATATAGTGTTTTAGTGATAATTAACAAGTGTTTACTTGAATGGATAAATTTCCAGGGTATTTAAAGTAACTCTGCCATTTTCAGATTTGCTTCCCTTTTCAATGGGGTCAACTCATAATGGAAAGAATTTGTTTCTGTCAGGGCAAATTCTTCCCTTTTTATATTAGGGTTTTATCACCTAGGAAAGCAAACATAGTCACAAAACTTGTTTTCCCTTAAAAATATAGAGAAAGATAGAGATGTACCCATACACCTTAAAGAAGAATTTGTCTTTAAAAAGCAGTTTTTGCCCTTCCCTTGGATGTTTACTGGACAGGCTTGACTGGATGTTATAAAGAAGTTCAGAGCCCAGGGCCCAGTTGTTCAAAGCATCGTTAGCCTAACGAGCTCATTAAGAGGTCAACTCATTCAGTGTTTTACCACTTTATAACCAAATACACTGATATTTTTGTTAAAAAAATGTGAGAAGCTTTTGCATTGCAAAAGCTTCTCACATTTTTTCTACAAAAAAAAAAATAGTGGCATATTTGAATTATAAACGCTTGAAATTTTAATGTCTCGTTAACTAACGACGTCGTTAGTTTTGAATAATTGGGCCCAGATGTTCAAAACTAACGATTTCATTAGTTAACGAGATTTGTTATATGTAAAAAGACCGCCACTTTTTGCTGAAAAAATGTGAGGAGCTTTTGCATTTTGCATTTGCAAAAGCTACTCACAATTTTTGTAGCAAACTGAAAAAACCTTCTCATAGTTCTTAAGCAAAAATATTAATTCAATTGATTCTGTACTGTAAGATTCAATGAATCTTTGACTAATGACTTTTTAAAGCTTTCTTTCCTTTGAACAACTGGGCCCAGTGTTTTTTTAACCTTTTTTAGAAGCACCAAAATTGAAAACAGCTGAATTTGCTAACCTTGTAGATCCAGATGAGGTGGATCATAATGAGCTGTCTCATCAAGACCTAAATTATTTGCACTATATTCTTTGATCTTGTAATATGATGAGTTTGGAGGGAACATCTTTTGAAATTTTGCAGACGTAAATTTTGTCGTCTGCTTTTTTACAACTTTTAAGTGTTAAAAGTTTTAGCATTTTTTTTCTCTTTTCAGACCACAACATTGTCAGTAGGTATAGTACTATTGGTAGTCCCAAGCATGCTGATATACCTCATCAATAAGAGAGCTGACATCCTCTTTAGACAACCTCCACCATATTAACAATGCAAGGCCAAGACAGGGTTGAGCGATGTCATGCAGAAAGGTTGCTTAACATAGCTGCAACCAGCATAAACACAGACTAGTCTGTGATTCTGTACAGTTTTGCTAGAGCCTTTGTTCTGTACCTACCATATTTGAGCCGAGACACGAGAAAACCAACAATGTGGTTGTGCACCCAGCGCAGACTCAGATCAGCCTGGGCATCCGCCCAGTCTGATCAGACTCTTTGCTAGGTGCTTAAATGGTAGCTGAGGGGCCAAGCTACCGCCATGCGGACAGCAAAGACTCTGATCAGACTGGACGGATGCCAAGGCTGATCTGAGTCTGCGCTGGGCGCACAACCACATTGTTGGTTTTCTCGTGTCGCAGCTCATTTGTTCAGTTATAAGATGGATTTTTTCTCTCTCCAAACAACATCTAAAATCTAGACCCATCTTGTAAGATGGATCTAGATGGAGACAGATTTTTGGGATGGTTTTGGTCATTGTTTATAGGGCATTGGGGCAGAGGAGAGAGGGGGTGGGGTTTAGGGGGTAATAAAAGTTGAATAAGAGAATAGATATGGTAGGGATCAATCAAGAAACATTTATACCAGGGAGCTGTGTTTGATTGCTCCTAGCCTACTTGAAGTAATAAAGCTTCAGGTTGCTTGTTCTGGTTTTAGCCATAGTCAAGGTGGACAACGTACTTCACAACCAGGTGCTTGTAATGGTAAATACATGTATCTTGCTTTTCAAAACAAATAACCTCGAACTCTGATTTCAAAGTTGTAAAAAGAAGTTACCCCATACTGATGTCATGTGGTCAGTTTTCCAAAGTGTCCTGAAATAATGGCTTCATTTCATAAAATGATTGCACTTGGTATAGACAAAGGACGTTAGTGCAGGGTAACTGGGCTTTTCAACATAAAAATCGAACTTTTAAGACCTTAGATATCGCTGCTGATTTTCTTATTTGCTTCCAGATTATTTCCTTTTGAAATACATGTACAAATTTTTTACCATTGATAGCATTAGATCATGATGTATGTTGTCCACTTCGATAGTGTACTGTGATATGTGATATTCATTTGATGTCCAAAGTAATTGTTATGTATTGCAGTGGACTGTCTTTATAAGGACAGCATGACTTCCAAAGGTTTGGCTGTTACAGTGACTCATGCTTAGTAATATAAACGTATCCATATCAATTTAAGTGTGACAGATGAGCGTTTCTGTATTTAACTTCTTCAGTGTCGCTAAACCCCAAAGGTTTGAAAGAAAAGAGATGATGGGTAGGTCTTGGCAGGCAACGAGCATCCCTCTCCGAGCCACACTTACTGTCGCATTCTGCAGGATTTATTAGCTGCAGAATTCCATTTCCACCTGCACCCAGTGATTAGTCAAGAATTCAAGTCTTTTTTATACATAGAATTTAATTATGCTATTTTTTTTGTCTGTAGAAATGTGAAGACCTTTTGCATTGCAAAAGCTCGTCACATTTTTCTTGGCAAAAATCTTTATTATTATTTTTTTGTTTTTGTTTTTTGCAACATAGTGTGAAAATATATTCTCGTTAACCCATTCCATTCGGGATACCCCTTTAAGGGTATCTTGGCAAACAGTTTGGATCCAGATCAGGCCCCACAAATGTGGTGCCTGATCTGAGATCCAAACTGTTTGCTGCCTAGACATCATTTCTACAAGAGTTAGTTAGACCAATATTGTAAAAATATTTTTGATTTTTGATGCAGACAACAATTTCAGGAGACGACAAAAAATACCCAGAATGCAATGGGTTAATTAATGACTTCATTAGTTTTGAACAACTGGCCTGGAGATTGAAAATTCAAGCTTTTGGAAATGGATAGCCAAAAATGACAATGTTACTTGACTTGTATATAGAGGATCTTACACGAGTGGTCATTTCATATGAAATTTATGAAATGAGCCTTTGACCAGTTTCATAAATTTCATATGAAATGACCACGAGTGTAAACTTCTGTTTATCATATGACCCTTTAAAATGGGATTTTAATGCCTTCAAACTGAACATTATTTCAACAAGAAAATGCATTGTTGACATGGACGTTGTCAATGACGCTCCATGTACGCGCCAAGGTGTTATGACGTGTGTGGTCCTACGATTTTTATGACACGACGTTATCAACTGAATAACAGCGAGGTCATATGATAAATGTACATATTTATTAGTTTAAAAATTCAGCTTGGTTAAAGAAAAATTGGTGGAGTTTCTCATAAAACACCTTTCAGTAGCGAAACGGAAATTTCAGTTTGGCCTCTTTCAGGAGTTTTGTGAGAACCCCTGCAGCTCATGCACCTCACAGCAAAAAAAACAACATTGTAGTCAAATAGCATTGTCACACTTTGGGAAATTATTAGTATCAGTGGCAAATTATTTGCATCAGGTTAAAGTTTTAATTGATTTATGTATTATTGTAATGACGCTAAAATTTCGGACACCAGAAAGTTGGACAGTTATTGTTCTGAAACTCTCAGAAAGTGGATTTTACACACATTAATGCATCCAAGTGATGCTTAGTGAATGACAAACATTGTAGACCCTAATCAAACTGCTCTTCAAGGAGCAGTTTGATCTGGGTCTACAATGTTTGCTCAGCTCTGTCTGTCCAAATATTTAGGGTCATTATGGTAACCAGACTTTGTAAAGAATCTTATGCCAGAATACCATTGCATTTTGATGCCAGCCAAGTTGAGGTTTTCAAGAATTTAGCAGATATATTGAGAGCTATTTCAAGAGCATACCATGAAAATTTTAAATATTGGGACAACAGAACTAATTACCATAATTGTCCTAAAATTGGAACAGTTTGGTTTTACAGTGCAGTAATGTGTCCAAAACATGCAAATGGGATGGCAAATAGTGTAAACCTTGATCAGACTGCTCCTTGAGGAGCAGTCAGATCTGGGTTTGCACTATTTGCTCAGACCAAACTGTCCCAATATACAGTGGTTTTACACTGGTAATGAAGCTGCTCCTGAAAAAAAAGCTGTCTTTGAGCATATGGGAACAGTGCACACATGCAGTCAGGTCAGAGCTTAAGAAATCGGCCATGACAGTTATTTTCTTGCCTGCGACCAGCAGAAAACTAGACACAGGTAATGTTTTTCTTGTGACAGCAGTGGGAAGCTTTTTATGGGCATGGCAGCAGTGTAACATGAATTTTATTCCAGTTTTCTGGTTTAGCACTGTTAGCAGTAGAGGGGATCATCATGCAGGGTTTTCTCATGGAATTTTATTTCAAGGGACACATGACTCCATGGTCACTTATTCTGAGAGACATTTGGAGTGATTTTAGCCATTTTTGGAGGACATTAACTTGAACGAATATCAGAACAATACCAGAATTATGGGGGAACATCTATGTCTCCCTCTGAACAATTTTAGGGGACAGTTGGAGCAAAGTGGGGCAAAATCTCATATTTTTGAGGGACAAAGAAAACCCTATGGATGTTTTGAGACTGTTCCCAGCTTGGTCTTCAAGAAACAGAATTTGTTGGAATTCCTGGGCCCAGTTGTTCAAAACTAATGATGTCATTAGTGAACGATATGTTAAAATTTCAAACAATTATATCTCAAATATGCCAATAGTTTTTGTTGAATAAATGTGAGAAGCTTTTGCACTGCAAAAGCTTCTCACATTTTTTCAACGAAAAATACCAGGGTATTTGATGATTAAGTCGTATTTGATGATAAAGTTGTAAAACACTTAACGAGTTGACCTCATAACGAGGTCATTAGGCTAACGATGCTTTGAACAAGTGGGCCCTGCTGATGTTTACCCATATGCCTAGACTTTCAGCTTTGATGTCCTTTTATAGTGTTATCCTGGAATTCCTTTAGTTTAAAGTCGACTACAAATGGTCTGACCAGACTCCAGACTCTAGCTATGTGCAGTTTATATATAGCCAAAGACAGTTTTTCTCTTGATGCAAGTCAAATTTCTAATGATATCAATAGATGTGCAGCCTGAAAAATGGGCTTTACGAAGATAAGCCAAAATATGAGAAGAATCTTTTGCATATTTTCTTTTTGCGCCAAGCAAAGATGCAGAGGAAGCTTATTTGAAGATTTGAACAGAAATAAGGAAAAAACATTCATTTAAACCCCCAAAATTATGATTACCGGTAAATTTGAGCACCTATGTAAATCCTGTCCATGTACTAGTAAAAAATTTGTTCATGTTGTTTATGATTTCGTTTACTCCTAGTTTCTTCTGAGCTTTTCTGAATGACCAGAGGTCTAGATAGAGTTGGTAGGACAGAATTTTGGAGACAACTTTTTATTTTACAAACATGGAGAAATGCTTGGATTCTTATTAGATCTATGTATTGATCCCACAGCATACTGTATCAATCCTAATAAATGCCCCTGCTCAAATAAACACCCCCTCCCTTTTTAGCTCACCTGAGCACGAAGTGTTCAGGGTGAGCTTTTGGGATACCCTGATGTCCGTCGTACGTCCGGACGTTCGTCCGGACGTCCGTCCGTCAACTTTTGCTTGTGTACACTCTAGCAGCCACAGTTTCGATCCAATCTTTATGAAACTTTGTCAGAATGTTAGTCTTTATAAAATCTAGGCCAAGTTCGAAACTGGGTCATGTCGGGTCAAAAACTAGGTCACTAGGTCAAATCTTAGAAAAACCTTGTGTACGCTCTAGAGGGCACAGTTTTCATCCAAAGTTCATGAAACTTTGTCAGAATGTTTATCCTCATAGTATCTAGGACAAGTTCGAAACTGGGTCACGTCGGGTCTAAAACTAGGTCACTAGGTCAAATCATAGAAAAACCTTGTGTACGCTCTAGAGGACACAGTTTTGATCCAATCTTTGTGAAATTTTGTCAGAATGTTTATCTCCATAAAATCTAGAACAAAGTTTGAAACTGGGTCATGTTGGGTCAAAAACTAGGTCGCTAGGTCAAATCTTAGAAAAACTTGTGTACATTCTAGAGGGCACAGTTTTCATCCAAAGTTCATGAAACTTTGTTAGAATGTTTATCATCATAGTATCTAGGACAAGTTCGAAACTGGGTCACGTCAGGTCTAAAACTAGGTCACTAGGTCAAATCATAGAAAAACCTTGTGTACGCTCTAGAGGACACAGTTTTGATCCAATCTTTATGAAACTTTGTCAGACTGTTTATCTCCATACACTCTAGGCCAAGTTTGAAACTGGGTCATGTCGGGTCAAAAACTTGGTCACTAGGTCAAATCTTAGAAAAACCTTGTGTACGCTCTAGAAGGCACAGTTTTGATCCAAAGTTCATGAAACTTAATCAGAAAGTTTATCCTTATAATATCTAGGATAAATTTGAAACTGGGTCACATCGGGTCAAAAACTAGGTCACTAGGTCAAATCATAGAAAAAACCTTGTGTATGCTCTAGAGGACACAGTTTTGATCCAATCTTTATGAAACATTGTCAGAATGTTTATATCTATAAACTCTAGGCCAAGTTCGAAACTGGGTCTTGTTGGGTCAAAAACTAGGTCACTAGGTCAAATCTTAGAAAAGCCTTGTGTACGCTCTAGATAGCACATTTTTGATCCAAAGTTCATGAAACTTTGTCAGAATGTTTATCCTTGTAATATGTAGGACAAGTTTGAAACTGGGTCAGGTGAGGTCAAAAACTAGGTCACTAGGTCAAATCATAGAAAAACCTTGTGTATGCTCTAGAGGACACATTTTTGATGTAATCTTTATGAAACTTTGTCAGAATGTTTACTTCCATAAACTCTCGGCCAAGTTTGAAAGTAGGTCATGTCGGGTTAAAAACAAGGTCACTAGGTCAAATCATAAAAAACCTTGTGTACGCTCTAGAGGACACAGTTTTGATCCAAAGTTCATGAAACTTTGTCAGAATGTTGATCCTCATAATATGTAGGATAAGTTTGAAACTGGGTCATGTTGGGTCAAAAACTTGGTCACTAGGTCAAATCTTAGAAAAACCTTGTGTACGCCATAGAAGGCACAGTTTTCATCTAAAGTTCATGAAACTTTGTCAGAATGTTTATCCTCATAATATCTAGAACAAGTTGGAAACTGGGTCACGTCGGGTCAAAAACTAGGTCACTAGGTCAAATCATAGAAAAACCTTGTGTACGCTCTAGAGGACACAGTTTTGGTCCAATCTTTATGAAACATTGTCAGAATGTTTATCTCCATAAACTATAGGCCAAGTTTTAAACTGGGTCATGTCGAGTCATAAACTAGGTCACTAGGTCAAATCTTAGAAAAAGCTTGTGTGCGCTCTAGAAGGCACAGTTTTGATTCAAAGTTCATGAAACTTTGTCAGAATGTTTATCCTCATAATTTGTAGGACAAGTTTGAAACTGGGTCATGTTGGGTCGAAAACTAGGTCACTAGGTCAAATCATAGAAATACCTTGTGTACGCTCTAGAGGACACAGTTTTGATCTAATCTTTATGAAACTTTGTCAGAATGTTTATCTTCATAAACTCTCGGCCAAGTTTGAAAGTAGGTCATGTCGGGTAAAAAACTAGGTCACTAGGTCAAATCTTAGAAAAACGTTGTGTAAGCACTAGAAGGCATAGTTTTGATCCAATCTTCATGAAACTATGTCAAAATGTTTATTGTCCATATATCTAAGCCCCCTATGAAACTGAGTCACGTCGGCTCAAGGTCAAATCTTAGAAAAACTTTGTGTACACCCTAGAGGGCACAGTTTTGATCCAATCTTCATGAAACTCTGTCAGAATGTTTATCTTAATGAAATCTAGGTAAAGTTTGAAACTGGGTTGTGTCGGGTCAAAACTTGGTCACTAGGTCAAATATAAGAACAACCTTGTATACGCTCCAGAGGGCACAGTTTTGATCCAATCTCAATGAAACTGTGTCAGAATGTTTATTCTTACAATATCCAGGCCAAGTTTGAAACTGGGTCATGTCGGGTCAAAAACTAGGTCAAATGTTAGTATGGTAAAAACTCTTATAAATCTTCACCAGAGTCAGTGAACTGATTAATGCTCAGGTGAGCGATTTAGGGCCACCATGGCCCTCTTGTTTCGAAAATAATATTAACTTGCATAGATTCCTATTTTCTTCCTTGGATGAGGTAGCTCTCTGAATGGGATCTTCTCTTTAAGGAAAGAATTTGCTCCTAAAGGAGCAAATTCTAAACTTTAAGAGTTGATCAGAAGAGCAAATTTTTAACTTTAAGAGGTGATCCCTACTGGAAAGAGAGGCAAAATTGCTTCCTCTGCAAGTATACCCATTCACCTTAATACTGTTTATTAGTGGTATGATGTAGTGGCTGGCTACAATTTAGGCTCTTAATAATGCCCCACTTCAGTTAAATACATACAGGGCATTTGATATGATTGATACAGTATGATTTGTATGATTTGATTCTAATGAGAACTTAAAGCCTGTTTTATGGAGAAATAAGAAAATCAGTGTTGTATAATTGAGCTAATAGATTTTTTTATTTTTTCCAAAACAAATCCCAAAAATCTAGATCCATTTTTTTCCAAAACAAATCCCAAAAATCTAGATCCATTTTTTTCCAAAACAAACTTGAAAGATGGATCTAGATTTTTGGGATTGTTTTTGGAAAGGAAAACCCCATCTTATTACAGAATAAAACTGTAAATAGGTAATTGAGGGACCAACATGATTAATACATGCATTTTTGTAAATATTGTTTATTTTTGTAAATTCTATTTATTTGTGACAGTGCTAATTTTGTTTATTATATGACCAAGATGTAACACGCAATTTCATTGGCTGTTTTGACGTCACGTGCCGGTCAATATTTTGTGATATTCACCGGCCTGTCAGTGAATATTACTTTTACGCTGACGTCATTGTATTTTCGTGACGTAACGTCTGATTTACGTTAATGTTAATGGCGTAACGTCGCGAGATAATACCATGTAGTACCATCCTAAATATCTAAAGAAACTGAATTTAGAATTATCATATAATAAAACAATTGTTGACCTTTATTTCGGTGAATATGCAGTTTTATTGACCTGCAAACATGACATATTGACCTCCGCTTCGCGTCGGTCAATATGATGTTTGCAGGTCAATAAAACTGCATATTCACCTCAACAAAGGTCAATAATTGTATAATATACTATGCATGAATGATATTTCTAATTTTGTAGAGTATTGTGGAATTGCCTGATAAATATGTCAGAGTTTGTGTTCACCTTTTTGAAATGATGCACAGAATTATGTTTATTGTTTGTAAATATTCCTTCATTGAAGATTTTAAATATGTCTTTTTTAACCACATTTTGACAAGGCATTTCTATTTAATAAGACTGCAGAATAATGCACTTATCAATATTTTCCCCCGGAGGGGGGAGGGCGGGGATACCCAAGGGATTCGACACGAAAAATATCCCGATACACGGGAATTTGACAACCGCTGCTTTTTCTTATGCGGGATTTTCAACGTGCGTGACTGCCCTATTGCCGGGGAATTAGACTTACCTAAAATTAAAACTGGACCTGTACCTACAAACCTACGGGTTTTTTCATTATGTACTATTTAAAACTACTTAAAATCGGTATTTTGTCAGATGTGTACAAACTCAAAAGCCTTTAAAATTAGGAGCCGAAAATTACGTTTGATGGGCTCACATCTCAACTGCCATTTTGCTATGATTTTGTACACGTCCGAGATTTTTTTAATAGTATATAAGTCCTCTCTTCTTCGAATTGCAGAGATAGGTACATAATGTCAATTTTCCCCTTACAACCATGTGTGCATCTGTTTTATTTACCAGCAATCTGCACTTGCGCATTTTGCGGGAATCTGCGCGAGCGTTGTTGCGCGCGCGAAAGGAGACAGACGGAGAAATATTTGTTACCATGGTTGATTATATTCAGAGAGAGAGAGAGAGAGAGAGGGAGGGTTTTTCATTTCTATCTATTATCAGACTATTCATTTATAACAATCATTGCTATTTCCTACAATGTACAAGAAGTTTTTAGATTTCCAGTATATTCTTTATCTTTTCGTAGCTTTTCGTTTAGATTTCATGAGCTTGGAGTATAATATCGTTTGAAAATTAATATCCCTTTCGAAACAGAAAAAGTTCTCTGTTTAAATAAATATTATTCTGTTTTCAACCAAAAAAAATTGTTGTCTGTTTGACAGAAAAAAATGGCACATGTGCCCCATACAGGCGGATTTTAGACAGTAGATCATAGCCACACCAGGGGATATTAGACAACGTTTTGGACTCCCAGACAAGGAAATTAGACGGACATTTTTCAAAATTGTCTAATTTCCCTGGGTAATCCCGCCATCCTCCCTCCGGGGGAAAACATTGATAGGTGCATAATATTGGCCCCGCGACTTAGTTGAAAGGGAGTAAAGGAATGGATTCCTTCCATCCATCCTGTCTGGAAGTCCTTCCCTCCATTAGTCTGCAGTTTTTCAGCATTTCATCAGATTGTCACAAAACTTTCAAAATATTGTTGTCACTTCACGATGTGAATCATGTTATATGGGTGTCATGATTGGATCTTTCTGCCAGAGTTTTGGCCCTTTATCTGTAAATTTAGCCAAGTCTTGTGGCCGCAACTTCTCCTTCAGCTTTCAATAGATTTTCATCAAAAATCATTATATGAAGTTGATCATAATTCAAAGGGTCATGATTGGACTTTTTCTGCTAGAGTTATGGCCCTTTTTTAGTCTGGTTAAATCTTGTGTCCCCAACTCTTTTTTCAGTTTTCAACCAATTTTCATCAAACTTTCAGGATATTGTTGTCTCTACTTGTTGCGGATCATTAGGGCCCCATCAGACAAAGTCTGCAGAGGCCCTATAGTAATCACCTTGTTCATCCATCTATCTGTCTGTCCATCTGTCTGTTCATCTGTCATGATTTTGTGTCTGGCCATATCTGTGTCATCCTTGGAAATATTTTAATCAAACCTATACTTACTCACCATAGCTTGAGGGTGTGCAGAGTGCAAAAACAGTAACTCTAGCTTTCTGCCTCACAGAGAACATTTTATTTATTTATTTTTTTTTCAATTATTTATACATGTATTTCTCTGTATTTTAATATGCTCTAAGTGGTCATCATGTATATACCGTAAAAATTCTATATATTGGGACAGTTAGGTCTGAGCAAGTAGTGCAAACCCAGATCAGACTGCTCCTCAAGGAGCAGTCTGATCAGGGTTTACACTATTTGCCATCCCATTTGCATTTTGGGCACATTACTGCACTGTAAAACCAAACTGTTCCCATTGTAGGACATTTATGGTGATTTTTTTTAGCATCCCAATATTTAGAATTTGTACGGTAGTTTTTTTTCAGAATGTCTTTTATTTGCAAACAAGACCCCAAAAATATTAAGTGTTTTGATGTAACCTGTATTTGACATTCATCTTAAGCTTTTCAGGACAGGAATCTAAACCCATTGCATTCTGGTTATTTTTAGTCGTCTGCTGAAATTGTCATCTGCATCAAAAATCAAGAATATTTTGACAAAATTGGTCTAACCAACTCTTGTAGAAATGATGTCTAGGCAGCAAACAGTTTGGATCTCAGATCAGGCCCAACATTTGTGGGGCCTGTTCTGGATCCAAACTGTTTGCCCAAATACTCCTATAGGGGTATCCTGAATGGAATGGGTTAAAGTATATAGCTTGCTAGTGTATTGTAATTCTACCAGAGGCTTAATTCCAAATAACATATTAAATATGAATGAACATGATAATAGTAAGCTTTTATTGTTATTTCTGCTTGGGGAAATATGATTTCAATGCCCTAAACAGTTCCATAAAGGCAGGACCCTATTAGTTACCATGTTACTAGTATTTTATTTGGGTCATGATTGGAACTTTTCTGCCTGAGTTATTGCCCTTTCAAGTATGGTCAAGTCTTGTGGCTCCAACTCCTTCAGTTTTTAACTGATTTGCATCAAACTTTCAGGATATAGTTATCACTTATGATGTAGATCATATTTTATTGGGGTCATGATTGGGTCCTTTCTGTCAGAGTTATGGCCCTTTGTAAGTCTGGTCAAATCCAGTGGCCACAACTCCTCCATCAGTTTTCAACTTGTAGCAATGGCTTCCTTTCAAAATCAGATGTCCCGATTACTGACAGGAGACATTTGTTGGCCTTTGGCCTTTTATTATTCTTGTATACCAAAGCAGGATTTCCATGGTTTTAGGCAACTTTGGAAAAACCAGAAAGCTATTGATATATCTTAGTGTTATGTGTGAGTTGTCTTAGCTGTTTGTTGAGAAATTAATATGATGAGTGTATCTTTGTGTCATGTATGTTGTGTCATTTGTAAATGTAAGAACCTGAGTTTGCTGTTGTAAATGACTTCATGCAGAATATGATATCCAATAATAACCCTACATTTTGTGATGGTTTAACCAATAACCAGCAGTATACTGATCTTAACCCTTTAAGGGCAAAAAAATTATGTTTTAGGATAAATAACATTTTGAATGAAAGTTGGATTATTTGAGCATCATTTTGGACTTTTAAGTCAGTCTGAGGTTTTGAAGAAATACCCATTCAGGTAGTAACTTATCATGTGTGGTAAGGAGGACCAAGAAAGGGTTATTTGGATTTTGCGAAACGGAACAAAACAGAGAGATTCTACAGAATAAATTGCAGTGTTAATTTATAGGATCAACAACGGAGGTTATTACTGCACTTTATTCCATAAAAAAAATCAAATTTAGTAACCAATTTTATTGTGAGAAGCCAGGAGGGTGGGTGGTTAAGGGGGATGATGGAGGGTAGTAGCGGTTCTGTTCCATTCAGCAAAATACCAATAGCCCAAGAAAATTAGCTTTGCCAAAGAAAGGAGATTGGCTAGACCAAGTTTTGTTAAAAATGTATGGTTAAGAATTAGTTTTAGCCATTTTACACTGATTCCGCTATGACCTGAGCAAACAGTATAGACCCAGTGTAGACTGCTTCAAGGCAGTTTGTTCAGGGTATGCAGATTTGCCACTCGACCAGAAAATTTGAAAGTTCTTTGGATGCCCTATTGCACTGGGTGGTTGCTTAGTCCCGGTAGGCAGTGATTTTTTCTGACGATTGTCAACGATTTTTTCTGACAATGGTCCCAGATTTTTTCCAAATTGTCAATGATTTTTTCTCCGTGACGTCATAACACAAAACTGATGCGACAATATGGTGAATTTGGTCAATTAAATCATTAATTTACAAATCTTGAGCATATTCCTGGTAGATCTAAGTCAGATTAGATACAATACAAGTGTTTAACGTTGTCAACAGATAAATTAAACCCGAAAATTTTCATTTAGGGTACATCTTGATGAACTGTCCGCTCTGTCTATGTCTTCGAAGTTTACTATAGGGAAAAGCTATTTTTATTCATGAATCGGTGTTGGGAAACATATTGTATTACTTTTTGACACTTTACAATAATATAAATGGGTCTGTCAGCAGATTTTAATTTTTCATAAGTTCCGGATTTTTTCCTACAAGTCCCGGATTTGCTCCTACAATAGATTTTAAGTGCCTGATTTTTCTGACAAAGCAAATTACAAAATGAGTAGTCAGTATGATACTTTATTGCACATAGATTGAATTGCAAGAGTTAAGCATGTCTCAAACTTTAATTGTGTGCATAAATGGAAGACGAAATACTTGTTGGTCATTAAAAGACCAACCTTTTCATTACATACAGACCATTCTATTGCTCCATATATAAAAATTTACAATGGAATATCATGTAGTAAAGAGCTGAGATTAAAACAATATTCAGTGGCCTTCCAAATGCAGGCGAGACTGCTGTACTAAATCTACCAACTGAACGACGTTGCCATCTGGTCGTCCAATGCCAGGAAAGCTGAGTTGGCAGAGCAGTCCTAATCATTGCCTATCTTTTTACTCAGTAGTAACGAGAAGGTTGAAGACTCGAGTTCCGCCGCGGCCAGGGTGTTTTTCTCGCATAGGCGGCGTAGAAGAATTATATATTTTCTTCAAAATTGTGTGTGCCTGCCTCTCTCTGCGTGTGCGTGCGTGCGTGCGTGCGTGTGTGTGTGTGTGTGTGTGTGTGTGATTCCAAAGCATCAATTTATACTATCCTTGGTGTACAAAAGCTACCTGTTCCTCACTATAACGTAGTTAATGTGAGGCTTGATAATTCTGAAAGCAGTACACATGTCCAGCCGCGGTGCTGGAGCTCCGGTAGCTCTGTAGGTTAAAGGATGGCTTGCTGATCTAGTGGTCCCGAGTTCGATCCCCGCTTGAGGCAAGAATCTTTTCAAACGTAAACGGGACTCCATTGCACACAGCCTTTCATTATCGTCCTCCCAACGTCCTGATATGACTGAAATACTGTTGAAAAGGATGCAAAATCGCAAGTCATCCATCCATCCAGCCAGTACTTCTCTTGAGGGGCCTGTTAGTGTACAATTGTGTATACAGCACTGCAAAACTTTAACAGGAAAAGTTCTGAAAAGTCAGATCCTTTGAAAGCAAGAAAATTACCAAAGAAATGAAAATAGCATACTCGGTTTAACTGCGGCTGCTCATGACCAGTCATGAAATGTGCAACTCCGGCCATGCTCCTAGCAGTGGCTACTGTATAATTAAAATGAGTCGAAATGAAATAAGTGATTCCAAAGGACCAGAACTTATACAATCTACACTATATATGAATACCTAGGGACGGTTAAGGGCCGTCACACGGTACCTAACACCAGTTTCAGTGAAGTTTCAATAAAATATGCAAACCCAGCCATGCCCACTAGCAGCAGCTTGGCTACTCTGTTTTCAGAATGACTCGAAATGAAATCATTGTTTCGAAAGGACTAAAAATTATATGATCTGCACTATGATGGAGTACGGGGAGACTTAACGGCCGCTGCACAACACCTCCAGCATCCTGTGAAGTTAAATACGATTTGAAATGTTAGGGTTTTTGGAAGCAAAAAAAGGTTGGAAAGAATGAAAAAAAGCAGACTATGCTTATTGAGTCTGCACTTGAAAAGAGGACTCAAGTAAACAAAGGCTTCTGATGTTGTGCCTTTTACGTATTCTTTGCTTCTAAAGGGTCCATATTTTCGATTTCATCACCATGATAAGGCATACATGACAGAAATGCTTTTGATGTTCATTCGTTGAAGTAAAATTAGTTCCAACACTGAGAAAAATCTATCTGCTGTTACTATGCTGCTAGTGTAAGACTCTGAAATGCAGTGTAAGTGGTAGGAAAAAATCCGGGACACCGTAGGAAAAAATCCGGGACACCAAAGCCGTTGTAGGAAAAAATCATTGACATTTGCAGTAATTTTTGTCCTTGGTTTGCCGAGGCTATTTCACAAAGAAAAATATGACAAACGACAGAATACACCTATAGAATGCTCAAGTAAACAGACTGATTGCGAAAGATCCGGAGAAAGTATTGAAAATAAGTTTGTTTACTTACCTTATTGCTCCGTCACCTTATGAGACATAAATTGTCAGAAAAAAATCGTCGATGATTGTCAGAAAAAATCAACGCCTACTGGGACTAAGCAACCACCCAGTGTATTGTATCCTATAACCTTTTATACATTAGCCTGATGGACAAGAGCATTCAGTCTTAAACATCAGGGCCCAGTTGTTCAAAACTAACAACATCGTTAGTTAACTTTTCTTTAAAATTTCATACTTTAATATATATCTCAAATACACCAGTATTTTTTGTCGAAGAAATGTGAGAAGCTTTTGCATTGCAAAAGCTTTTCACATTTTTTCAACAAGAAATATCAGTGTATTTGGTTATAAAGTCATGAAACACTTAATGAGTTGACCTCTTAATGAGCGTGTTAGGCTAACAATGCTTTGAACAACCGGACCCAGGTTACTTACGCCTGCGTGTTCAAGGCTTGGATGCACACATGTGAGATGGCCAAATTTCGCTTATGGAAGGCCAGGGCCCGGCTGTTCAAAACTGATGACATCTTTAGTTAACATTTTGTTAAAATTCCCAATGTTAATATCTCAAATACACCAATTTTTTTTGTTGAAAAAAATTAGAAGCTTTTGCATCGCAAAAGTTTCTCATTTTTTTTAACAAAAAATATCAGTATATTTGGTCATAAAGTCATAAAAGACTTAATGAGTTGACCTCTTAACAAGCCTGTTAGGCTAACCAAGTTTTGAACAACAAGTTCTAGAAGTCTTTTTCCCATGATTTCTAGTTTCTGCCCACCTCTGCTTAACGATCGGCTTGACATAAGAGAAATATTCTGAAATGGATGGATGACTTGCGATTTTACGTCCTTTTTAACAGTATTTCAGTTATATCAGGATGATGGTTGAATGATAATAAAAGGCTGTGTGCAATGGAACCCCGTTTACAATTGAAAAGACTCTCGCCTACAGTGGGGCATGAACCCAGGACCACTAGATCAGCAATCCAGCACTTAACCCACTCAGCTACCAGGGCTTCTCATTTTAATAGATCGAAGTATTACTGTTAAGTGATGTTTTTTCTGAAAAGTTGATTTCCATTTAAAAATGGAGGAAAAACATAGCAGTGTATCAATATACCTTCCTGAGATCTAAAATTATGCCTTTGTCATCACAAGCTATGTGTTTATTTAGTACATGTATTTCTGAATGTTGTTTATGGCTGATTATGATAAAAAGCACAACCATGTATCACCTTCATTAAAATTTTGTTTTTGTTGCTCATAATGTGTGTCTGGATGAGTAAAAATAAATCCATGTCTTTTTACTGCTAGTTTGTTTCTTTCATGTTCAAATATCAAGTTTTTCAATGGATAAAACATGGAAGTAAACTGGGCTGGGTTATTCAAAGCATGGTTAGCTTAACAAAGTCATTAATCAAGGATTCATGAAGTCTTCTAGTACATAGAAAATGAGCCATGACACAACAAAACCAACAATGTGGTTGTGCACCCAGTGCAGACTCGGATCAGCCTGGGCATCCGCCCAGTTTGACCAGTCTCTTTGTTAAGTGCCGAAAGGGTAGCTAAGGGACTAAGCTACCCCCATGCAGACAATGAAGACTCTGATCAGACTGGATGGATGCCCAGGCTGATCTGAGTCTGCGCTGGGCACTCAACCACATTGTTGGAATTGTAGTGTTGCGGCTCACATAATGTCAAGCTCAAAATGTATGAAGCACTTTTGTGCTGCCAAAGCTACTTACATTGAAAAAAAAAATAATTGCATACAAAACGGTGGTATTGAGTTCCTGGGTGGTTATAAAAAAAAATGAGTCAATAGTGTGACATTAGGGGTCTGTTCACTCTCCCTGATATTTTATAAAGTAAAAAGATACAAAACTGCTGAACTTGCACTCGTAGAATAGCCAGATGATTTCTGCACAAGAAGATCTAATTTTTTATGATTTCGATCTAGTAGCTCAAGAGTTATGACCCAAAATGTGTGAAAAAACATGCATTTTATTTGTCCTGAGTGTACAAAACTTCTGTTGCATTTTATTCCTAGATCTTTGAAAGGAAATAGATGATTGTGGTATTTAAACAATTATATTAATATGAGGGTTAAAAAAAATATAGTAAATTTTTTCTGACTTCCATTTGTTGCAGAAATTTGACAAATTTAGTCAGATTTGTTACACTCGGGACATTTTTGCACCAAACCCTACACAAGTGCACACCATGCATGCAATATAAAAATTTAAAACAAAACAATATGTTGATCTAAAGGCCCAATAATGTAACTTTTAATAAAATGATAAAACATATATTTAAAAACAGTCATTTTAAAAATGCAAACTGATAAAGATACAATTTTAGCAAAAACATCACACTTTTTGCATTACACTGGGGACAAAATTGACCCATTTTTGAGCCATCATTTTGTAAGTATTTAATCTATGAAAGTAAAACTTTGCACCACTTTTAAGATCATTGCAATGGATACTCTGACAATGAATAAAGTGTACAAAAAGATCTCTTTCATCAGATATCTCAAGGAAAGGAAAAAGACTCATTTTTTTTAAAATCACCCCCCTCACCTTTACCATCACAAATGCTTGGGGGACTCCTGAAAAGACGCTTGTATTGAGTGTCTCAGCAGAAAGCTCAGAAGCTTCAGCACTTGCCTGCTGATCTAGTGGTTGCAGTCTCGAGACCCGCTGGAGGTGGATATATTCCATCAATACATTAGGTTCCATTGCACACAGCCTTTCATTATGATGAATTTATCACCCTCCTATCGTCCTGATATGAATGAATTACTATTAAAAAGGAGGCAAAATTGCGAGTCATCCATCCATCCGAGGAGCCTTGGTAGCTCAGTGGGTTAAGTACCGGTAAGTAAGTAAGCAATGGCTTTATTTTAAGAGGACAGCTCAATTGATCTAGCGGTTGCGGGTTCGAGCCCTGCCGGAGGCGGTGTTCTTTCCATCCTAAACAGGGTTCCATTGCACACAGCCTGTCATTATCACCCGCCCATCGTCCTGATATGGCTGAAATACTGTTGAAAAGGTCATAAAATCCATCCATCTACCTTCCACAAAATACTTATAAAGGTGTCTAGAAAATGTCATACCATAAAAATTCTAAAAATTGGGGCACCTTAATCATTACACTGTTGTCAAGAAAATGGAACAGTTAGGTTTTACAGTGTACCACTGCACCCAAAGGATGTTGTCTTTATGTAGAGAGATATACAAATTTGACTTCATTACCTGAGACCTTTCAATGTAGTTGAATTTAAAAGAGTTGATAATGGAGTACCATCCCATTTATAATGCATAATATGCTACTCCGACCTGATCAGCCCTGGATCCAGGGGATGGGCTCTGGGGCTTCATCTCCGCCGTCTAGGCCTCTGTGTTATGTATAATATGTACGCATCCAGATAATAAGGAGTTTCTGATGCCAGTTTGAGATAATTTATCCGAGTGGTTAGATTAAAATATATGTTGCGACATCTCATTAGAATCGCCTCGGCGAGGCGATTCTGATGAGATATCACAACATATATTTCAAGGCAAAAAGTACATTATCAAAAATTCTCATCATATTGATCCCATTTCAAGCCGACCCCTCCCCGTCCACACGCTATACCAAAGAGTATAGACAGCACATACATCTCGGGACCTCTCAGCCCCACCAGCTATCCAGAGATCCACCAGTTCGTGGTGATCTGGATCCGGGCCTACTGATTGTCCAGCATGAGCATGACATGCGTTTGTTCGAAAATGTAAATGAAAATACCAAGTCTTCTAAATGTAGCACTGGCTTTGCAAACGTCGGCACCTTCGAATGTTCCGATCATTCATTGAGATCAAGGGCAAGTTTCACCTTCAATTCTACATAAGCTAACCAGTGTAAACGACGATAACCTAAAGGTAAAGGTTTCCCATAGCCTAATAGCCGTAGGGGCAGTGGGGGTTAGAGACTCACTTATCTTGGGCACAGCTGATGAAAGGCGGAGCCCATCCCTCTCCTTTCGCTGCCTTATCCTTCCCTAATTCGTAAAAGGTACCCATTTACTGCTGGGTTGACAGAGAGAGTTTTCCAGTCGTCGGATGGCGACGGTGAGCCGCGAACTCACGACCTTCCGGAGACCTTCTACGCAATAACCGAGCCACTCTAACCACTCGGCTACCGCGCCTCTCAAGACGATAACCTAGTGAGCTTGAAATAACATAAACTATTCAGAACATCGTTACCCACTTGTTTTGTCGTCCTTAAATAAGAAATAAAAGAATGTTGCATTATAGTATGCTTTTAAGATGCAGAGCAGCTCCGATAGCTCAGTGGGTTAAGCGCTGGTCTGACAAACTAGCGGCTTGGGTTCGATCGATTACTAATGGACTCTTTTCAACTGTAAACATGGTTCCGTTGCACATTGATGATTTTTCTTACCACTCTCCCATCGTCTTGAAAAGACGTTTGTATTGAGAGCCTCAGCAGAAAGCAAGTGTGCTGCACAGAAACAACTGTAGGAACAGATCTAATGAACAAAGAACAGAAAGAGCCCTGGGGCCGTATTTATAAAACGACTTAAGTCGTTGCTATGCTGTTGCTAAGGCTAAAGTTCTTTGAAGCAGATTCCCTACAACTATGAAATTTGGTCTGGAGGAACAGTCTTTGAGATTCCCTACAACTATGAAATTTGGTCTGGAGGAACAGTCTTTGAGACTGTTCCTCCAGACCAAATTTCATAGTTGTAGGGAATCTCCTTTATAGATATTTAGCCTTAGCAACCGCATAGCAACGACTTAAGTGGCTTTATGAATACGACCCCTGGTTCAGAATGTAAACCCGGAACTGTTATTAGGGCCTATCACAGGGTCATGCGTTAGCAATAATATTGCTGAACCAGTATTGGAAAAAACTTTCAAATCAATTGCTACCTGTTTCATATGCTCGCTGTCATGGCATACAACCATGACTCAACTGGGTGTAGGTCATTGTTGATGTCATGTTAGTGACTGACACACGCTGCACAATGTCACCCAACTAGCTGTGGTAACTGAATATATGACATGATTTTGGCACCATCTAGCCAATCCGCTAGCTGTCACGACTAGGCCTCTACATTACTGAGTTTATCTAACTGAATACATGTTTATACTGAATATATATAAATTGTCCGTTTGCTCAAACGATGGTCTTATTTCTAGGACTTACCCAAAGTGATAAATGTTCTAACGCGGCCTGCTGCACTATACTTTAATAATCTGTAGAATTGTGCGCAGACTTATCAGAATTTTCTATGTACGTGGTTAACTTGTCGCGATATACAAACAACTTGTGAAACATAACAAACACGCTTATATAGAATAAAGACGAAAAAGAACAAAACGTTACCACTTCATACTTTGTCTTACGATTTAACTTTTGTTCATCGGCAAAGTGAAATGAATAAGAGCTAACAAAAGCATTAAAATGGTAAGATTTCCCTTTTTTAAGCTGTCAGTGCAAAGATATATGGTTTTTTAAATAATGAATTTCATGTTTGCTTTTATACATGCTAGTTGTTTTAATATCAAAGGCATTTGTTTATTTTGTTGTCATACTCAATAAATGCCTATGCACCAAATTATCGACAGGAATGTACTTTTGACCTAACTGTTAGTAGATAATGGATTCAATAAACACAAATTTCTGTTGGCACCGAAATTGGGCACTCTGACCATCAACCAGATTTCTCGCTATGTCCATGGAAGATTACACTTTAGCTGTCATGTTCCAACACCTGGGAAGCTTATAGACTGGTCTGTCGTTGACCTAACATTCTCACGTGATATTACGAAATCATTGCCCTCCCGATTTGTTTACTTTTATATATTTCTCCGGAGCTTATCCCTGAATGGAATAAAATGGATTTGAACTGTTATAGAGGGCTATAAGAAAAAGTGCAGAGCACTATAACCGTAACCCTACCACACAAGAATTTACAGAGGTTTTGTCCTTTCTTTCACATTGTTGCAAAGAACTGAATGGAACGTGAGGTACTGATAGAGAGCTCTGGGCGAACGTGCAGAGACCCTATCACTTCATATCCCTTCCTACATCTTGCGCTTATATATTTTCCCGAGCCTATTTCCGAAAGTATGATGGGAATCAAATAAAATTTACGGCATTGATAGCGGGCAATGAGAGTGCAGAAAACAAGAATCATAACCACTTAATAAATAGTCATGGAATAATTTCCCTTCCATTACTTTGCAGTAGTCTGTTTGCCTCTAAGCGTATCTCGTAAAGTTCTAAAAAAATCTCATTGAAATAGGATATAATGTGTGAAAAGCTACCCCGGCTTACTAGCTTATTGATTTTTAGAAGTGTCAGCCGTAGGACTCTGCCATAACTCCATCTTCTGAACCACATTATCCAGGAAGCTGATTTGAATCCCGCCACATATTACTGTTATAATAGTAGTATCCATATTGTAAAATATTTTGATTAAGGTGAGGTTATTTTGCATTCATCAATTACCATGATGTCGTCTCAGTCTGTTGACATTTGCAGTTAACATATTTAGAAATGGCTTGACCTAGGTGTTGAAAGTCCATATAAGAAATAGCCATGACAAATTGGCGGGCCACCAATTTTTTTATTTCCTGTCGGACTTGCATTTTTAGAGTTACCCCCCTTTGCCAAGAAAAATGTTGTCCTGATACCGTGGTTTCTAAAATATGACAGTTTGCATACACCTTAGGAATGAAACGGGTATTTAAAAATGATCAACGTTTGGTAGTCTGTAAAAATGAATTTCAGTACATACAGCTATGCGACGCAAATGGCCGTTTCTAGGTTTTGAAATTCAGTATATGGATTAAAAATGGAAAAAAGAATAAAAGGAGAAAATAAATAATAGAAACTCATACTTACTTTTCACAGTCGGGTTCAAACGCTTTTTCAAACTTCAATTGCCGGCACTATGAATTGATTTCCAAATTCAAAATCGGATTAATAGATCTTTTACAAAAAGGCCTCCTGGAACCAGAATTTATTTAGTGGTGACAGTCTATAATTTCAAAAAAATAGTAAGAAGGTCTTATTTTTCTGATCAGTGCAGAAAAAGTATCATACGTTACAAACGTATTGGATACAACATAAATGTAATATGCTGCAAAATGCATGTGTAATAGTTAACCCACTCATGGTTAATAACTTGCTTCCCTCTTTTATTGCACATCGGCTGGTTGGGAATCAGACTCATTGATGGGTTAGACATAAAGTTATAAATACATTCTGAATAGTCAGAGCCTCTGGAAGCAAGGAATACATCAAAGAACAGAACATAGCAGTCTCGGTGTAATTGAGTCTGTTCATGACCAGTAATGAAATATGCGACACCAGCCACGCCCGCTAGCACCGGCTTAACCGAAACCCTATTTTCAAAACAACTCAAATGAACTCAATGATCCCAAAGGACCAGAAAATATAATCTGCACTATGGCGATGTACGGGGAGACATTTTACGGCCGTCACACGGCACAAACACCAGATGCAGTGAAGATAAATAGGTTCTGAACAGAAAGTTCCTTTGGAAGCAAGGACTACATCAAAGAACAGAAAATACCAGACTCGGTTTAACTGAGTCTGTTCAAGATCAGTAATGAAGTGTGCGACATCAGCCACGTCCCCTAGCACCGGCTTAAGCGGCACTCTATTTTCAAAATAACTTAAATGAACTCAATACCAAAGGACCAGAAAATATAATCTGTACTATGATGATATACGGGGATACGTTTTACGGCCGCCACACGGCACAAACACCAGCTGCAATAAATATATTTTCTGTACTATGATGAGTTGGGGTTAGTTTAGTTAGTAGGGACCGGAGCTAGACTTGTCTATTGCTTGGTAATTCAAAGTTCAACCTATTGGTTTCTTTCGCTCCGGTATGTCGGTGGTGTTGTTTGACACCCAAGGGATCTACAGGTGTCACAATACGTTGTTTCCGTCAATTCTTAAATCTCTAATTCATCATAGGTCTTATCCTTGCTTTGTTTGTTTCCTGTGATGATTTATTGATGGGTTAGGAATCTTTCATGCAGACCAATCAGATAACAAAACGTTTCGAACCACCGCAGAAGCAGAGGGCGAGGTTTTGATGCAGTAAAAGTAGTTTAAGCCCCTCCCCCACCCCAAGTAATCTTTGACTGACCGTTCCAAGGTGGCACTTTTCTTGTGGGCCCTCTGTGTTACATGTTGTCATGTCTGCTTGTTTATACTCTCGAGCAGCCTCGTCACCTGAATAGCTGCCCATTCTGTTTTCTGGTTTGTTTTGTTTTGTAATATAATATATAAAATAGGTAAAAAAATATTGTTGTTTTACATTTGGCTATCTGAATGATCACCTGTTTTGGGACAGAGCCGTTCATTTGGTTTACCGTGCATGACTTTTTCGTGATTTTTTTTTGTGTGTGTGTGTGTGTGTGTGCTTCTTGAGAGCGGAATGTTGAGAGCTAACTGTTAAATTCAATATTGATACAGTGATTACTCAAAAGTTATACACTGTGTTTCTGTAGACTTGATCATTGCCCATCTTTCTACTTTGTATTAGTTGGTTGGTTGTTTTGGCTTTAATGGCCCTTTGAGACAATATTTCAGTGTATATCGGGCCATCTTCTAAAGAGAGGGAGAAAAAAGAGAGGAATGATAGACGAGAGAAAAATGTCCTAAGACCCCCCCCCCCCCCCCCCCATCCGCATCCACTGCAAGCATAGTAGGCCCTTGCCCTACTATAACCCAAATCAGTAGAACGCCCTGGCACTGGAAACTACACCTAGGACCATCGCACCACTCAACCATCCCAGACTAGGCATACTAATGACTTATTATAGTGTCTATCTGTTTGAAAAAAAAAATGATGCAATTAGGTGCATGTTAATTGTTAAAAAGTGATTTGAATGTCGCTTTTCTATTAGCGGTTTCATTATTTACAATCGGTGTATAGTAGAGCCAATAAATTCAAAGTAGCTTGCAATATAAGCACAAACCGACAACTTTTAAAGGCAAAATAGGGAAAACTCTCTTCCTTCCTTTCAGCATATTGTCCTGATTAGATTAACTAATCTGTAAAATGTCATGTTTGATTTATGTACGGTTCCAAGTTATGGCCTGGAAACAGTGTCTTTGTAAGGGCATGTAACTCAAAGACTATAACAACGAAGGTTGCCTTCTGTGTTTACATTAGATCGACTCTCATTTGTAAAGTTTAATGGCTAAATTCCATACGGTTCATGCATTATGGCCAACGCATAAACATTTTGCAATCAAATTATACAAAATTTTCTCCATTGATCATGACACTTTATCCTGATAAATAAAACCCGTTTGTGAACTTTCATGAATAAAATTCATATCGCTAATGAATAATGGCCCAAATACGGATATGTAGTATTGATCAAAAGCATATACATACATACCTAACACAGTGAGACTTGTGAAATTTTCTATGGCTCCATTCCAGGGGACAACAGATGCCCTATACACGGACTTTTGTCGGGGGCAGATAAAATAAAAACCGAATTAGCATGTGTTGCGTTACTTGATAGAAACTCATCGTCTTGATATGATACACCTATCTTTGCTCAAGAATAAATTCCATATGATTCAGGAGTTATGGCAGGGACACAACCGATGGACGGATGGACACATGGACGGACAGCGATAAGATTAAACTCCCTTCTGCCAGTCGGCAATGGTAAACACAGGAAAACGTACGGACAATGTAACTGATAGCTCTCTTAAGAATTCATCTGGCTTAAAAGAAACACGATCTACACTCTTTGCTTTCATGTTGAAGTTTTTAGCATACAGTTGTATTAGATTGAAAGGCAAAGAGTAAAGCACTTTATGTTTTTCTTTGGCAGTTTAAGCTAAAGCAGAACTATGGCTAACATGTGAGATGGATAAATGCATTTTGTAAACCTGATGGCATTATTGATTTTTTTTTTGTATTTATACGCTTTGAGGGCAAGGTTTGGATCCAAGAAAACATGTTTAAGCCCCCCCCCCCCTCCTCCAACTAGTCTCCCTCCGCTCAAGGGTTCTTGTCCTAACCATTCTAAGGCGGTACTCCTGTTATGGTTCCTCCGTGTTACATGTTATGTCCGCTTGTGTGTGTTCTCTTGCAGCCTGGTCACCTAGATAGCTGCCCATTCTGCTTTTGTTTTGTTTTTTAATATAAAATGTAGGTAAATCTAGATGTTTCTGTTGTTGTACTGTGAGGGTAGCTGAAAAACCACCTGTTTGGGAAAGAGCTGCTCATTCAGTTTGCCAAACGTGTTTTTCGTGGGATTTTGACAATTTTTGTGTGTGCGCTTCTTTCCCTTTTAATTTTAAGCACGGGATGTCGGATTTGATTATATTAATTCCTGATTATTGCCTATATTTTTATTAGGAAACATTCAAGCGAACCATTAGCTGACTTAATGTTTCAAACCGTTGCAGAAGCTGAACTGAGGTTTGGATCCAGTAAACAATTTTACCCCCCCCCCTCCCAGCAATCTATAAAATCTATAACTACCGTTCCAAGATAGTTTGGATCCAGTAAACAATTTGAAACACCGCCCCTCCCCCCCCCCCCCAGCAATCTTTAACTACCGTTCCAAGACAGTATTTCATTTGTGGTTCCTCAATGTTTCTTGTTATTATGCTCGTCTGTCTTAGTTCTTCTAGCTATATGGACACCTGTTTGGCTGCCAATTTTGCTGTTTTTTGTAATTTAAGATAGAAAATGGGTAAGGCTAGCTATTACTGGTACCTGTGCTTTTATTCAACATATGTGTGAGTGGTGTTATCAGTTTGGGAAGTCTGGGAAAGAGCTGTTCTTTCGGTTTACCGTGCGTGTCTACCGTGAAATGTTATTTCCAACCCTTTTAGTTCTGAGATCGAGTTATAAGATCTTGTGGTATTAGTACCTAGTAATGTTGCAAAATGCCAACGCCACCTCGCAGCGGCGTCAGCGAAACTAAATTTTCAGCTTGACTCAGATTAAGCCCAATGATTCCAAGAAGCAGAAAACATATTTGCCATTTTGCAGACCTCGGCTGATGAGAACTTTGCTGTAACTGGTGATTGCTGTGCAGCCCAACAGTTTGCTATAGGTATGAAGCAGACTTGGAAAAAATTCCAAATATACTTGAAATAAATATTAAAGGGACAAACTTTTACGAGGATACCAATCATTTTCTATAAAACTGCCATCGCTTTGATAATCTAAGACAGACGTCTTTGACAAAATTACTCCTATTTGCCAGCCTACTGCTAACATACTTCTTAACGGTAGCGAACACTTAACTGATATTGAAATTAAGCAAAGTTTCTTAGCTGTACACGAGTTTTTGATCAAATTTAAACGATTCGAAATTGCATGAGGTATAAATCATGATTGTATACATACATGAAACATAAAATGAGGTGTCAAATGATGGCCTAATAATCATCATCATAATATAATGATGATTTATTTTAATATTGTATTAAAACGTTTTACTGTTTTTTTTCCTCTGGCTCCTTGTGCCAGATTTAAAGGGTCACTGATGAGGCTTGAATAGCCGAAACCGCGGTATGGCCCAACTTCTTACTTATGAATGTTTTCTTTGCTCTTAAAGGATCTAAACTTTTATCATTATTTATTTTCTGGCGACTAAAGCCGTGATATTATTGTTGTACATTTATCTTTAATGGTGATGTAGAATATTTGATTGAAACTTGTATTCCATTCCCCGTGGAGCTTTGAGTGTCCA
Organism: Ctena decussata; assembly: GCA_963989385.1. Lineage (NCBI taxonomy): Eukaryota > Metazoa > Mollusca > Bivalvia > Lucinida > Lucinidae > Ctena > Ctena decussata. The sequence goes on from OZ022504.1 coordinate 78,496,715, forward strand.
GTGATAAGGCCTAGCAGTCTTGTTGAATATATTCTTGGATTCGTAAATTTACTAGTATCAAGAGTCTTCTGTTGGAAGTATCGATATTTGTGTTAGATTTGCAATTTCCGGAAGCTTCTCCAATTGTCATAGTAATATTTTTTAAGCCGGTTTCCAATTTAATAGTGGAAATAATGTATTTCAAATCACTTATTATATATAACTTTATTGACAGTAACAATGGGATACAGATTAAACAAGTCGCAAGACTTTCTTCTGAATCCCTTTCAAGCTTCTGTGAAATAGGTAATCATATTGTGAATTTGTATTGTTTTGTATATGTGTACAGTATTTGAATAAAATCTTGTTTACACTAATAAGTGTTGCAGGGAGAGTGATTCTCATTGCCTACCAAGACTTGTCAATTACTTTATTGCTTTCAAACTCAAACTTTATGGGTTTAGCTACACTGAAGAAGTTAACTGCAAAAACTAACGTCTGTCGCACTCAGTTTCAAATTGGTAACAATAATACCTTGCCTCAGATTTTAATAGAACAACAAGGTTTCCCCGGACATTTCGGAAACTCCATCACGATACCATAAAATTGATTTTGATAGCAGTGAGGCAAGAAGTCAACTGTTTTGAAAACTTGATTCTAACACAAGTGTAAGAATTAGCAAACAGTCGCAATTTATGTGGTCATTTGGGAAGCCGAAATATACTCAAAAAATATTAAAGGGTCAAACTTTTACCCCGCGATTTCTGGAACATTTCAAACATTTAGTAAAAAAAATCATTTTCCATTTCATTCGTTTTGCAACTTTTGTACACATGAAGTTTTGAAACTACGAGGGTTGTTCAAAAAGTTCTGATTCTAGCCGCATGACTCTCTTTCGCGGTATGCTGGGGACAATGCTAAGCATGTATTGAAAGCACTACTTTTCGTCTTCATAATGATACCTAACACTATCCGAAGATATATATTCTTACTGAGTTACAACACATGTTATTAAGCCCCAGTCATACCACTGGGCTAATTTCATAAGTGAATTTATTTTCAGTGTGTCATTTAAGTGAAAAATCATTAATTGTAAATACAAAATCAATTTTTGTCAACTTCTTGTCATTCGTTGCTTTCAATATCCATTCAAAAGTTAGAAGGGTAGCAGACGTTGTCGATTTAGTCCTTGCAAAGCAATACGCAGCACTTATGACGTTAGTGAAGACAACGTCAACGTCATTTTCGAAAGCTTGTAGCGGCTTCGTTGTTTACATCAATTTTAATTTTTCGACGGTTTCGGATTGGCCCATGCAAAGGCTCTTCCTAACAAGATTTTGAATGTTAAATTCGTTGTTTTTGTTACAAAGTCATTATAACTTTAGTAGAAAGGGAGAATGTGCTACTATGTAAAACGCTTATGATCTAAATTGAAGGGACAGTATGGGACGTAGATTAAATACATTTTCCGCGATATTTACAGGTCACAGTTGCCTGGGGAATAAGTTTAAGTAGCTATGATGAAAACAATTCAAAGGCTGCTCATATATGAACTATGACCTTCTTAAGTGAAAATCTGCAGTGGCTGTAGGGTAAGCTCTTTCAAAAACGGTAAAAAATTTGTCCTTTAGAAAATGTATACCACGTTTGCAGAGTTGCCCGGACATATCATACCTTTATATATTTTCGCTTTCAGAAGTTCTGTTTTTATGATGGTTACCAAAATAAGACGTCACGATCAGAACTTTCTGAACATCCCTCGTATAGCGTTTATCTTAACCAAGTCCAGAATTCAATTTACGCTACCTGGTAGAAGTCCATGAGGAAAAAATTCACCAAAAGTTTCGATTTCGCCAATTCTCTCGATTTTTTTTTTAAAAATTGCTCGATAGTCATCAAATTTAATCATTTTTTAAGGTCAGCAAGCTACAGAAGTTTAAAACTCATAGCAATTTTAGAAGTTATTCCCGAAGAATAAGCAAAACTGAAATCTAAGATTAAAACACAAATATTTAGAGGGTTTTGAGCGTCCAGATAGTGTACATCTGATTTGTCTGCACTGTAAACTTCATGATCAAGTGAAAGAATAAAAAAGGCTGACAGAGTTAAAAAAAAGTGTTTTTCCAAGGAGAAGGCTCAATTTACATTGCATGCAATGCTCAAAATGCTCTCTTTACTCTTACACTGTGATCTTGTCAGAAAATGCGATAGATAATTACCTTTCTCTTGGACAACATGCACATAATATTTAATTAAAAGATTTTGTGGTCATCTCAATTTGGTGCGTTGAGCAGGATGTGGAAATATATTGTGTCGGTTCCTTGTCATTTCTTTTACTTGGCTCTTAGTACAAATAAATCATATATGAGCTGCTAAACTAGAAACCAAAAAAGTGGTTGTGCGCCCAGCACAGACTCAGATCAGCCTGTGCATCAGCCCAGTCTGATCAGAGTCTTCGCTCTCCGCATGCAGGTAGCTTAGACCCTTAGCTACTCTTTAAGCGCTTAGCAAAGATTCTGATCAGTCTGGGCGGTTGCCCAGGTTGATCAGAGTGTTCGCTGGGCGCACAACCACTTTGTTAGTTTTTTCGTGTCGCGGCTCATATTTTAGTGGGTACAAACTTGATACAATTGTTTATTCGACAGACAGCATGCTTGGTTGCTAATCCAATCACGGTTGACAGTTCTGCTGCCTTCTTTAATTGTGCGCCGACGGGTCCGCCTTCAGACTTAATGAATGCGGCGACTTAGCAGCAAGGCCACGTTTTGTCAGAATTCAGCACAGTCTTCTGTTGAGTTTTCTATTGTATTTGCAGTTTCATGTTTCATTAGATAATTTCTTTCAGGCAAGCAGGTGAAGTAAACAGAGAAGTTTATTATAACGTCGCAGCTGAAAACGTAGAAGGTATATAAAAACCATTCAGATCGTTAAAACCGTTATTAAAATGTGTGCATTAATATCATTACCCTGTGCATATAAGCTGCGGCTGGCGAAACTGAGTTTATTTACATGTACGATGAACTAACCCTAAGATAAGACCAGACGCCTTTCAGGCTTATATTTTTTTTCTCAAACTAGAAAATAAACACATATGGCTGAGTTGGACAGGCAAAAATCTAAATCTCTAATCAGACAATGTGGGTACATGGCTTATATATTTGTCCTTGTTCATACATGCCATACCATTCGTATTTGTATCTTATATAATTTTTCGTTAATTATAGTGTGGTCCATAAGACGTAATGCATTCAGTTGTTTTCATGAACATTAGTTACAAGAGTTTTTAAAATTAATTGGACTAACTTATGTTTTACAGTATTAAACAAAATATTAAACTTTGCTAATCCAAAATGGCTACAATAAAAGATTGATTGCGTGAATGGAGTGCCCTTCGGCAGAAAAATAGACATTATTGTTTGCTCAGGCCTAAATTAGTAACTTTGTATCGTCATCAATGTATGAGTCTTATTGCATTTCAGATATAAAACACCATTCCGATAGCAGAATAAAAGAGAACAGGTATTTCATTGTCATAGTCCGACTTAGTACATATTTGTTTCAAGGTATTGTCTGTCACCCAAAGCAGTAGTGTTTCTATCAAGTTACAACGCTATCTATTGAAGGCATTGAAATTTCATTGATATTTACAAAATGCATTTTCAAGAAAAAATATTCATATTTATACATAAATCTATTTCGTCGGTTTGCCTTCACCATATATAAAAATGCAATGATATTTAATTGATGGGACTATTATATAGTCTCACTTTAAAAAAAAACAACTTCTTTTTTCACTTTGCTTATTACTGCATTTCAGAATATTGAAATAATAAATGCACATATATCGAATTTATTACGACAGAAGCGTTGCATTGTCGTTAGATGTCGAAAGCTCCTGGTCGAATTTCTCTTCCTTTCTATGTTGAATCTAATTAAAACTTTAGTTTATTTATCTATTTCAGCAGACAGTACACGAATGAATATGAGGAACTAAGGCAAAGGACAGATGAACAACAGTATGAACAAGTACGTCCTGACAGACAGTAGTACATAACCACAGGTTCATGATGAAATAATATAAGAGTTACAAATGGATTTAAAGAAGAAATGGATTTAAAGAAGAAATATTAATGTCTTACTCAAACATTAATATCAATTCTCTGTAATCATCAAGAATTTTATAATAGGGGTGGCTCACGCATGGTCTCAGATTTTGTTCAAACTTGCTGACAGTGTGAGATGTATCACAAAAACCAATGAATGACCACTGTTTCATTCATTCACACTTCCGTTGCCATGGCTTCCAAAGATTTTGGCCAAAAATGAACCGAAAATTTATTAAAATTGAACATTTTAGTCCTTTTAGTATTGTTAAAATTGCTACTATTTGGCCTAAGTATGTCTTGTTTGTGAAAATGCAGACCTTTATGAATAATAATAAGTTTTAATATCTCCCTTACTGAATTGCTGTTGTAGTCTCACATACCATGGAATGTGGGTGGGGTAAGCAGGTCCTGAAAAATGTCATTTTAAGGCATGTTTGAATTGGTACACCAAAGTTGCGCGGGCACTCTGACATATACGCATTCTAATAAAGTCTACAGTGGGATTTAAAAAATCATAAAACGAAAAAACATGTATGGGAAGTTACCATCATATGGTCGTTACCATGGCAACAAAACCTCCCCTATTGAAAAACCACATAAACACAATATTGTTAAAAAAAGAATTCATTTATTTCTATGTGGTGTGATAAGAACAATTTCATACAGTCAGAATTGTTATTTCAATAACACTCTTGTGTAAACAATCAACAGATACTGTGAAAAAATTAATTTTATACCATTAAGGGGCACCAAAAGGGGCGAAAAGTGACATTTTCAATAAAGAAACTCATAAATATCTCGTTTCATTTCTAGAAAACCAGCACTAACAACACAAAAATATGCTTAAAATCTATTCTGAATATATCATGCATTTTATTATGACACTGTGCATGCTCTGGTGCCATTTGTTTTACAGAAAAAGGGGCTCAGAAAGGGCTCAAAAATGGGATTGGAGGGGGGGGGGGTATCGCAAATGTGAAATATCTCTACGATATTATAATCCAATCATATGTAACCGTTGGACTTATTGACAAAATCTTAAACTTTGCATATGAGAATACAGGAGGAAACAAAAGATGTTGTGAACAAACTAATATAAGCCTCTAAGAGGGGCCCCAAAAGGAAAAAGACGGGAAATTTCCACTCAAAACACACACAATTTTTATTTTACTTCTGGAATATATAGGCCGTGAGCCAGATATGGTTTACCTCCCCCAAGGGGGAGTTTTGTAGATCATAATTTTCTATAAGCCCAGAATCTTAGAAGTATTTTGCAGCATGTTAGCTCTCTGGCGAATTGGGCGTTCCGCTGTAACAGCCTGTTATAAACGTTACCCATTACAACAATAAACATAGCATAAAAAATATTGAAAATAATAAAAAAAAAAAAACTGGTCACTTTCCTATGTTTAAAATTATAGTAAACTCTAGTAGAACAATCCAGTAGCTAAAAGTTATGATGTTTAAATTATCACTTTAGCTAACATGGTGTAACATACGAGATATTTGTCTTTACACTCCATCAAAATTGCTATTTCCATCCAAAATATTTTCTTTTTGTAAATTTATCCTTCCATATTGGACCATATATTTATTACTGTATTAAAGGCAATTTATTCGTCTTTTCTGATATGCAAAAATTATTATCTTATCTTATATATTTTGTGAGAAATAGGATTTTGAATACAGTAACACCTTACAAATGTTCCATATTACAGTTATTACTTGCAGTATAATTCAAGTGGTTGAATTTCACTGTTGGAGTTGAAAACAACAGCAAAGTGTAATATTGAATATGTCAGCCTAATAAAACAGCAAGGAACAGTGGCACAGTATTTTGAAAGCGTCTCACTCGGCCATAAAGATCGGTAATATACGTTACCTATGACTATATTCGTTAAAATCATATAATTTTTAGATAAAATCATTTTGTTTTCTTGGCTAGCAGTTTCTTTATAAAAGAATCTTTTAATATTAGAAACAAATACATTCTGGTTTATTCTTTATCATTAAAGCTATTACTATTAGTGATGTAAATAGCATTAATGTATACGATAGGTCATTATAATACCTCTAATCAGTATTTTTTTTCATTTTCACATAGAAAACAATAACAAATAATAAATGTATAACTATTTAATTATAAATCATTCAGATAGCATCCCTTTTGGTACATTTTAGCTATGTGGCATTAACAATTTAAACTTGATTTTGGACTAATTGTATCCCAATATAGTGTTTTAGTGATAATTAACAAGTGTTTACTTGAATGGATAAATTTCCAGGGTATTTAAAGTAACTCTGCCATTTTCAGATTTGCTTCCCTTTTCAATGGGGTCAACTCATAATGGAAAGAATTTGTTTCTGTCAGGGCAAATTCTTCCCTTTTTATATTAGGGTTTTATCACCTAGGAAAGCAAACATAGTCACAAAACTTGTTTTCCCTTAAAAATATAGAGAAAGATAGAGATGTACCCATACACCTTAAAGAAGAATTTGTCTTTAAAAAGCAGTTTTTGCCCTTCCCTTGGATGTTTACTGGACAGGCTTGACTGGATGTTATAAAGAAGTTCAGAGCCCAGGGCCCAGTTGTTCAAAGCATCGTTAGCCTAACGAGCTCATTAAGAGGTCAACTCATTCAGTGTTTTACCACTTTATAACCAAATACACTGATATTTTTGTTAAAAAAATGTGAGAAGCTTTTGCATTGCAAAAGCTTCTCACATTTTTTCTACAAAAAAAAAAATAGTGGCATATTTGAATTATAAACGCTTGAAATTTTAATGTCTCGTTAACTAACGACGTCGTTAGTTTTGAATAATTGGGCCCAGATGTTCAAAACTAACGATTTCATTAGTTAACGAGATTTGTTATATGTAAAAAGACCGCCACTTTTTGCTGAAAAAATGTGAGGAGCTTTTGCATTTTGCATTTGCAAAAGCTACTCACAATTTTTGTAGCAAACTGAAAAAACCTTCTCATAGTTCTTAAGCAAAAATATTAATTCAATTGATTCTGTACTGTAAGATTCAATGAATCTTTGACTAATGACTTTTTAAAGCTTTCTTTCCTTTGAACAACTGGGCCCAGTGTTTTTTTAACCTTTTTTAGAAGCACCAAAATTGAAAACAGCTGAATTTGCTAACCTTGTAGATCCAGATGAGGTGGATCATAATGAGCTGTCTCATCAAGACCTAAATTATTTGCACTATATTCTTTGATCTTGTAATATGATGAGTTTGGAGGGAACATCTTTTGAAATTTTGCAGACGTAAATTTTGTCGTCTGCTTTTTTACAACTTTTAAGTGTTAAAAGTTTTAGCATTTTTTTTCTCTTTTCAGACCACAACATTGTCAGTAGGTATAGTACTATTGGTAGTCCCAAGCATGCTGATATACCTCATCAATAAGAGAGCTGACATCCTCTTTAGACAACCTCCACCATATTAACAATGCAAGGCCAAGACAGGGTTGAGCGATGTCATGCAGAAAGGTTGCTTAACATAGCTGCAACCAGCATAAACACAGACTAGTCTGTGATTCTGTACAGTTTTGCTAGAGCCTTTGTTCTGTACCTACCATATTTGAGCCGAGACACGAGAAAACCAACAATGTGGTTGTGCACCCAGCGCAGACTCAGATCAGCCTGGGCATCCGCCCAGTCTGATCAGACTCTTTGCTAGGTGCTTAAAGGGTAGCTGAGGGGCCAAGCTACCGCCATGCGGACAGCAAAGACTCTGATCAGACTGGACGGATGCCAAGGCTGATCTGAGTCTGCGCTGGGCGCACAACCACATTGTTGGTTTTCTCGTGTCGCAGCTCATTTGTTCAGTTATAAGATGGATTTTTTCTCTCTCCAAACAACATCTAAAATCTAGACCCATCTTGTAAGATGGATCTAGATGGAGACAGATTTTTGGGATGGTTTTGGTCATTGTTTATAGGGCATTGGGGCAGAGGAGAGAGGGGGTGGGGTTTAGGGGGTAATAAAAGTTGAATAAGAGAATAGATATGGTAGGGATCAATCAAGAAACATTTATACCAGGGAGCTGTGTTTGATTGCTCCTAGCCTACTTGAAGTAATAAAGCTTCAGGTTGCTTGTTCTGGTTTTAGCCATAGTCAAGGTGGACAACGTACTTCACAACCAGGTGCTTGTAATGGTAAATACATGTATCTTGCTTTTCAAAACAAATAACCTCGAACTCTGATTTCAAAGTTGTAAAAAGAAGTTACCCCATACTGATGTCATGTGGTCAGTTTTCCAAAGTGTCCTGAAATAATGGCTTCATTTCATAAAATGATTGCACTTGGTATAGACAAAGGACGTTAGTGCAGGGTAACTGGGCTTTTCAACATAAAAATCGAACTTTTAAGACCTTAGATATCGCTGCTGATTTTCTTATTTGCTTCCAGATTATTTCCTTTTGAAATACATGTACAAATTTTTTACCATTGATAGCATTAGATCATGATGTATGTTGTCCACTTCGATAGTGTACTGTGATATGTGATATTCATTTGATGTCCAAAGTAATTGTTATGTATTGCAGTGGACTGTCTTTATAAGGACAGCATGACTTCCAAAGGTTTGGCTGTTACAGTGACTCATGCTTAGTAATATAAACGTATCCATATCAATTTAAGTGTGACAGATGAGCGTTTCTGTATTTAACTTCTTCAGTGTCGCTAAACCCCAAAGGTTTGAAAGAAAAGAGATGATGGGTAGGTCTTGGCAGGCAACGAGCATCCCTCTCCGAGCCACACTTACTGTCGCATTCTGCAGGATTTATTAGCTGCAGAATTCCATTTCCACCTGCACCCAGTGATTAGTCAAGAATTCAAGTCTTTTTTATACATAGAATTTAATTATGCTATTTTTTTTGTCTGTAGAAATGTGAAGACCTTTTGCATTGCAAAAGCTCGTCACATTTTTCTTGGCAAAAATCTTTATTATTATTTTTTTGTTTTTGTTTTTTGCAACATAGTGTGAAAATATATTCTCGTTAACCCATTCCATTCGGGATACCCCTTTAAGGGTATCTTGGCAAACAGTTTGGATCCAGATCAGGCCCCACAAATGTGGTGCCTGATCTGAGATCCAAACTGTTTGCTGCCTAGACATCATTTCTACAAGAGTTAGTTAGACCAATATTGTAAAAATATTTTTGATTTTTGATGCAGACAACAATTTCAGGAGACGACAAAAAATACCCAGAATGCAATGGGTTAATTAATGACTTCATTAGTTTTGAACAACTGGCCTGGAGATTGAAAATTCAAGCTTTTGGAAATGGATAGCCAAAAATGACAATGTTACTTGACTTGTATATAGAGGATCTTACACGAGTGGTCATTTCATATGAAATTTATGAAATGAGCCTTTGACCAGTTTCATAAATTTCATATGAAATGACCACGAGTGTAAACTTCTGTTTATCATATGACCCTTTAAAATGGGATTTTAATGCCTTCAAACTGAACATTATTTCAACAAGAAAATGCATTGTTGACATGGACGTTGTCAATGACGCTCCATGTACGCGCCAAGGTGTTATGACGTGTGTGGTCCTACGATTTTTATGACACGACGTTATCAACTGAATAACAGCGAGGTCATATGATAAATGTACATATTTATTAGTTTAAAAATTCAGCTTGGTTAAAGAAAAATTGGTGGAGTTTCTCATAAAACACCTTTCAGTAGCGAAACGGAAATTTCAGTTTGGCCTCTTTCAGGAGTTTTGTGAGAACCCCAGCAGCTCATGCACCTCACAGCAAAAAAAACAACATTGTAGTCAAATAGCATTGTCACACTTTGGGAAATTATTAGTATCAGTGGCAAATTATTTGCATCAGGTTAAAGTTTTAATTGATTTATGTATTATTGTAATGACGCTAAAATTTCGGACACCAGAAAGTTGGACAGTTATTGTTCTGAAACTCTCAGAAAGTGGATTTTACACACATTAATGCATCCAAGTGATGCTTAGTGAATGACAAACATTGTAGACCCTAATCAAACTGCTCTTCAAGGAGCAGTTTGATCTGGGTCTACAATGTTTGCTCAGCTCTGTCTGTCCAAATATTTAGGGTCATTATGGTAACCAGACTTTGTAAAGAATCTTATGCCAGAATACCATTGCATTTTGATGCCAGCCAAGTTGAGGTTTTCAAGAATTTAGCAGATATATTGAGAGCTATTTCAAGAGCATACCATGAAAATTTTAAATATTGGGACAACAGAACTAATTACCATAATTGTCCTAAAATTGGAACAGTTTGGTTTTACAGTGCAGTAATGTGTCCAAAACATGCAAATGGGATGGCAAATAGTGTAAACCTTGATCAGACTGCTCCTTGAGGAGCAGTCAGATCTGGGTTTGCACTATTTGCTCAGACCAAACTGTCCCAATATACAGTGGTTTTACACTGGTAATGAAGCTGCTCCTGAAAAAAAAGCTGTCTTTGAGCATATGGGAACAGTGCACACATGCAGTCAGGTCAGAGCTTAAGAAATCGGCCATGACAGTTATTTTCTTGCCTGCGACCAGCAGAAAACTAGACACAGGTAATGTTTTTCTTGTGACAGCAGTGGGAAGCTTTTTATGGGCATGGCAGCAGTGTAACATGAATTTTATTCCAGTTTTCTGGTTTAGCACTGTTAGCAGTAGAGGGGATCATCATGCAGGGTTTTCTCATGGAATTTTATTTCAAGGGACACATGACTCCATGGTCACTTATTCTGAGAGACATTTGGAGTGATTTTAGCCATTTTTGGAGGACATTAACTTGAACGAATATCAGAACAATACCAGAATTATGGGGGAACATCTATGTCTCCCTCTGAACAATTTTAGGGGACAGTTGGAGCAAAGTGGGGCAAAATCTCATATTTTTGAGGGACAAAGAAAACCCTATGGATGTTTTGAGACGGTTCCCAGCTTGGTCTTCAAGAAACAGAATTTGTTGGAATTCCTGGGCCCAGTTGTTCAAAACTAATGATGTCATTAGTGAACGATATGTTAAAATTTCAAACAATTATATCTCAAATATGCCAATAGTTTTTGTTGAATAAATGTGAGAAGCTTTTGCACTGCAAAAGCTTCTCACATTTTTTCAACGAAAAATACCAGGGTATTTGATGATTAAGTCGTATTTGATGATAAAGTTGTAAAACACTTAACGAGTTGACCTCATAACGAGGTCATTAGGCTAACGATGCTTTGAACAAGTGGGCCCTGCTGATGTTTACCCATATGCCTAGACTTTCAGCTTTGATGTCCTTTTATAGTGTTATCCTGGAATTCCTTTAGTTTAAAGTCGACTACAAATGGTCTGACCAGACTCCAGACTCTAGCTATGTGCAGTTTATATATAGCCAAAGACAGTTTTTCTCTTGATGCAAGTCAAATTTCTAATGATATCAATAGATGTGCAGCCTGAAAAATGGGCTTTACGAAGATAAGCCAAAATATGAGAAGAATCTTTTGCATATTTTCTTTTTGCGCCAAGCAAAGATGCAGAGGAAGCTTATTTGAAGATTTGAACAGAAATAAGGAAAAAACATTCATTTAAACCCCCAAAATTATGATTACCGGTAAATTTGAGCACCTATGTAAATCCTGTCCATGTACTAGTAAAAAATTTGTTCATGTTGTTTATGATTTCGTTTACTCCTAGTTTCTTCTGAGCTTTTCTGAATGACCAGAGGTCTAGATAGAGTTGGTAGGACAGAATTTTGGAGACAACTTTTTATTTTACAAACATGGAGAAATGCTTGGATTCTTATTAGATCTATGTATTGATCCCACAGCATACTGTATCAATCCTAATAAATGCCCCTGCTCAAATAAACACCCCCTCCCTTTTTAGCTCACCTGAGCACGAAGTGTTCAGGGTGAGCTTTTGGGATACCCTGATGTCCGTCGTACGTCCGGACGTTCGTCCGGACGTCCGTCCGTCAACTTTTGCTTGTGTACACTCTAGCAGCCACAGTTTCGATCCAATCTTTATGAAACTTTGTCAGAATGTTAGTCTTTATAAAATCTAGGCCAAGTTCGAAACTGGGTCATGTCGGGTCAAAAACTAGGTCACTAGGTCAAATCTTAGAAAAACCTTGTGTACGCTCTAGAGGGCACAGTTTTCATCCAAAGTTCATGAAACTTTGTCAGAATGTTTATCCTCATAGTATCTAGGACAAGTTCGAAACTGGGTCACGTCGGGTCTAAAACTAGGTCACTAGGTCAAATCATAGAAAAACCTTGTGTACGCTCTAGAGGACACAGTTTTGATCCAATCTTTGTGAAATTTTGTCAGAATGTTTATCTCCATAAAATCTAGAACAAAGTTTGAAACTGGGTCATGTTGGGTCAAAAACTAGGTCGCTAGGTCAAATCTTAGAAAAACTTGTGTACATTCTAGAGGGCACAGTTTTCATCCAAAGTTCATGAAACTTTGTTAGAATGTTTATCATCATAGTATCTAGGACAAGTTCGAAACTGGGTCACGTCAGGTCTAAAACTAGGTCACTAGGTCAAATCATAGAAAAACCTTGTGTACGCTCTAGAGGACACAGTTTTGATCCAATCTTTATGAAACTTTGTCAGACTGTTTATCTCCATACACTCTAGGCCAAGTTTGAAACTGGGTCATGTCGGGTCAAAAACTTGGTCACTAGGTCAAATCTTAGAAAAACCTTGTGTACGCTCTAGAAGGCACAGTTTTGATCCAAAGTTCATGAAACTTAATCAGAAAGTTTATCCTTATAATATCTAGGATAAATTTGAAACTGGGTCACATCGGGTCAAAAACTAGGTCACTAGGTCAAATCATAGAAAAAACCTTGTGTATGCTCTAGAGGACACAGTTTTGATCCAATCTTTATGAAACATTGTCAGAATGTTTATATCTATAAACTCTAGGCCAAGTTCGAAACTGGGTCTTGTTGGGTCAAAAACTAGGTCACTAGGTCAAATCTTAGAAAAGCCTTGTGTACGCTCTAGATAGCACATTTTTGATCCAAAGTTCATGAAACTTTGTCAGAATGTTTATCCTTGTAATATGTAGGACAAGTTTGAAACTGGGTCAGGTGAGGTCAAAAACTAGGTCACTAGGTCAAATCATAGAAAAACCTTGTGTATGCTCTAGAGGACACATTTTTGATGTAATCTTTATGAAACTTTGTCAGAATGTTTACTTCCATAAACTCTCGGCCAAGTTTGAAAGTAGGTCATGTCGGGTTAAAAACAAGGTCACTAGGTCAAATCATAAAAAACCTTGTGTACGCTCTAGAGGACACAGTTTTGATCCAAAGTTCATGAAACTTTGTCAGAATGTTGATCCTCATAATATGTAGGATAAGTTTGAAACTGGGTTATGTCGGGTCAAAAACTTGGTCACTAGGTCAAATCTTAGAAAAACCTTGTGTACGCCATAGAAGGCACAGTTTTCATCTAAAGTTCATGAAACTTTGTCAGAATGTTTATCCTCATAATATCTAGAACAAGTTGGAAACTGGGTCACGTCGGGTCAAAAACTAGGTCACTAGGTCAAATCATAGAAAAACCTTGTGTACGCTCTAGAGGACACAGTTTTGGTCCAATCTTTATGAAACATTGTCAGAATGTTTATCTCCATAAACTATAGGCCAAGTTTTAAACTGGGTCATGTCGAGTCATAAACTAGGTCACTAGGTCAAATCTTAGAAAAAGCTTGTGTGCGCTCTAGAAGGCACAGTTTTGATTCAAAGTTCATGAAACTTTGTCAGAATGTTTATCCTCATAATTTGTAGGACAAGTTTGAAACTGGGTCATGTTGGGTCGAAAACTAGGTCACTAGGTCAAATCATAGAAATACCTTGTGTACGCTCTAGAGGACACAGTTTTGATCTAATCTTTATGAAACTTTGTCAGAATGTTTATCTTCATAAACTCTCGGCCAAGTTTGAAAGTAGGTCATGTCGGGTAAAAAACTAGGTCACTAGGTCAAATCTTAGAAAAACGTTGTGTAAGCACTAGAAGGCATAGTTTTGATCCAATCTTCATGAAACTATGTCAAAATGTTTATTGTCCATATATCTAAGCCCCCTATGAAACTGAGTCACGTCGGCTCAAGGTCAAATCTTAGAAAAACTTTGTGTACACCCTAGAGGGCACAGTTTTGATCCAATCTTCATGAAACTCTGTCAGAATGTTTATCTTAATGAAATCTAGGTAAAGTTTGAAACTGGGTTGTGTCGGGTCAAAACTTGGTCACTAGGTCAAATATAAGAACAACCTTGTATACGCTCCAGAGGGCACAGTTTTGATCCAATCTCAATGAAACTGTGTCAGAATGTTTATTCTTACAATATCCAGGCCAAGTTTGAAACTGGGTCATGTCGGGTCAAAAACTAGGTCAAATGTTAGTATGGTAAAAACTCTTATAAATCTTCACCAGAGTCAGTGAACTGATTAATGCTCAGGTGAGCGATTTAGGGCCACCATGGCCCTCTTGTTTCGAAAATAATATTAACTTGCATAGATTCCTATTTTCTTCCTTGGATGAGGTAGCTCTCTGAATGGGATCTTCTCTTTAAGGAAAGAATTTGCTCCTAAAGGAGCAAATTCTAAACTTTAAGAGTTGATCAGAAGAGCAAATTTTTAACTTTAAGAGGTGATCCCTACTGGAAAGAGAGGCAAAATTGCTTCCTCTGCAAGTATACCCATTCACCTTAATACTGTTTATTAGTGGTATGATGTAGTGGCTGGCTACAATTTAGGCTCTTAATAATGCCCCACTTCAGTTAAATACATACAGGGCATTTGATATGATTGATACAGTATGATTTGTATGATTTGATTCTAATGAGAACTTAAAGCCTGTTTTATGGAGAAATAAGAAAATCAGTGTTGTATAATTGAGCTAATAGATTTTTTTATTTTTTCCAAAACAAATCCCAAAAATCTAGATCCATTTTTTTCCAAAACAAATCCCAAAAATCTAGATCCATTTTTTTCCAAAACAAACTTGAAAGATGGATCTAGATTTTTGGGATTGTTTTTGGAAAGGAAAACCCCATCTTATTACAGAATAAAACTGTAAATAGGTAATTGAGGGACCAACATGATTAATACATGCATTTTTGTAAATATTGTTTATTTTTGTAAATTCTATTTATTTGTGACAGTGCTAATTTTGTTTATTATATGACCAAGATGTAACACGCAATTTCATTGGCTGTTTTGACGTCACGTGCCGGTCAATATTTTGTGATATTCACCGGCCTGTCAGTGAATATTACTTTTACGCTGACGTCATTGTATTTTCGTGACGTAACGTCTGATTTACGTTAATGTTAATGGCGTAACGTCGCGAGATAATACCATGTAGTACCATCCTAAATATCTAAAGAAACTGAATTTAGAATTATCATATAATAAAACAATTGTTGACCTTTATTTCGGTGAATATGCAGTTTTATTGACCTGCAAACATGACATATTGACCTCCGCTTCGCGTCGGTCAATATGATGTTTGCAGGTCAATAAAACTGCATATTCACCTCAACAAAGGTCAATAATTGTATAATATACTATGCATGAATGATATTTCTAATTTTGTAGAGTATTGTGGAATTGCCTGATAAATATGTCAGAGTTTGTGTTCACCTTTTTGAAATGATGCACAGAATTATGTTTATTGTTTGTAAATATTCCTTCATTGAAGATTTTAAATATGTCTTTTTTAACCACATTTTGACAAGGCATTTCTATTTAATAAGACTGCAGAATAATGCACTTATCAATATTTTCCCCCGGAGGGGGGAGGGCGGGGATACCCAAGGGATTCGACACGAAAAATATCCCGATACACGGGAATTTGACAACCGCTGCTTTTTCTTATGCGGGATTTTCAACGTGCGTGACTGCCCTATTGCCGGGGAATTAGACTTACCTAAAATTAAAACTGGACCTGTACCTACAAACCTACGGGTTTTTTCATTATGTACTATTTAAAACTACTTAAAATCGGTATTTTGTCAGATGTGTACAAACTCAAAAGCCTTTAAAATTAGGAGCCGAAAATTACGTTTGATGGGCTCACATCTCAACTGCCATTTTGCTATGATTTTGTACACGTCCGAGATTTTTTTAATAGTATATAAGTCCTCTCTTCTTCGAATTGCAGAGATAGGTACATAATGTCAATTTTCCCCTTACAACCATGTGTGCATCTGTTTTATTTACCAGCAATCTGCACTTGCGCATTTTGCGGGAATCTGCGCGAGCGTTGTTGCGCGCGCGAAAGGAGACAGACGGAGAAATATTTGTTACCATGGTTGATTATATTCAGAGAGAGAGAGAGAGAGAGAGGGAGGGTTTTTCATTTCTATCTATTATCAGACTATTCATTTATAACAATCATTGCTATTTCCTACAATGTACAAGAAGTTTTTAGATTTCCAGTATATTCTTTATCTTTTCGTAGCTTTTCGTTTAGATTTCATGAGCTTGGAGTATAATATCGTTTGAAAATTAATATCCCTTTCGAAACAGAAAAAGTTCTCTGTTTAAATAAATATTATTCTGTTTTCAACCAAAAAAAATTGTTGTCTGTTTGACAGAAAAAAATGGCACATGTGCCCCATACAGGCGGATTTTAGACAGTAGATCATAGCCACACCAGGGGATATTAGACAACGTTTTGGACTCCCAGACAAGGAAATTAGACGGACATTTTTCAAAATTGTCTAATTTCCCTGGGTAATCCCGCCATCCTCCCTCCGGGGGAAAACATTGATAGGTGCATAATATTGGCCCCGCGACTTAGTTGAAAGGGAGTAAAGGAATGGATTCCTTCCATCCATCCTGTCTGGAAGTCCTTCCCTCCATTAGTCTGCAGTTTTTCAGCATTTCATCAGATTGTCACAAAACTTTCAAAATATTGTTGTCACTTCACGATGTGAATCATGTTATATGGGTGTCATGATTGGATCTTTCTGCCAGAGTTTTGGCCCTTTATCTGTAAATTTAGCCAAGTCTTGTGGCCGCAACTTCTCCTTCAGCTTTCAATAGATTTTCATCAAAAATCATTATATGAAGTTGATCATAATTCAAAGGGTCATGATTGGACTTTTTCTGCTAGAGTTATGGCCCTTTTTTAGTCTGGTTAAATCTTGTGTCCCCAACTCTTTTTTCAGTTTTCAACCAATTTTCATCAAACTTTCAGGATATTGTTGTCTCTACTTGTTGCGGATCATTAGGGCCCCATCAGACAAAGTCTGCAGAGGCCCTATAGTAATCACCTTGTTCATCCATCTATCTGTCTGTCCATCTGTCTGTTCATCTGTCATGATTTTGTGTCTGGCCATATCTGTGTCATCCTTGGAAATATTTTAATCAAACCTATACTTACTCACCATAGCTTGAGGGTGTGCAGAGTGCAAAAACAGTAACTCTAGCTTTCTGCCTCACAGAGAACATTTTATTTATTTATTTTTTTTTCAATTATTTATACATGTATTTCTCTGTATTTTAATATGCTCTAAGTGGTCATCATGTATATACCGTAAAAATTCTATATATTGGGACAGTTAGGTCTGAGCAAGTAGTGCAAACCCAGATCAGACTGCTCCTCAAGGAGCAGTCTGATCAGGGTTTACACTATTTGCCATCCCATTTGCATTTTGGGCACATTACTGCACTGTAAAACCAAACTGTTCCCATTGTAGGACATTTATGGTGATTTTTTTTAGCATCCCAATATTTAGAATTTGTACGGTAGTTTTTTTTCAGAATGTCTTTTATTTGCAAACAAGACCCCAAAAATATTAAGTGTTTTGATGTAACCTGTATTTGACATTCATCTTAAGCTTTTCAGGACAGGAATCTAAACCCATTGCCTTCTGGTTATTTTTAGTCGTCTGCTGAAATTGTCATCTGCATCAAAAATCAAGAATATTTTGACAAAATTGGTCTAACCAACTCTTGTAGAAATGATGTCTAGGCAGCAAACAGTTTGGATCTCAGATCAGGCCCAACATTTGTGGGGCCTGTTCTGGATCCAAACTGTTTGCCCAAATACTCCTATAGGGGTATCCTGAATGGAATGGGTTAAAGTATATAGCTTGCTAGTGTATTGTAATTCTACCAGAGGCTTAATTCCAAATAACATATTAAATATGAATGAACATGATAATAGTAAGCTTTTATTGTTATTTCTGCTTGGGGAAATATGATTTCAATGCCCTAAACAGTTCCATAAAGGCAGGACCCTATTAGTTACCATGTTACTAGTATTTTATTTGGGTCATGATTGGAACTTTTCTGCCTGAGTTATTGCCCTTTCAAGTATGGTCAAGTCTTGTGGCTCCAACTCCTTCAGTTTTTAACTGATTTGCATCAAACTTTCAGGATATAGTTATCACTTATGATGTAGATCATATTTTATTGGGGTCATGATTGGGTCCTTTCTGTCAGAGTTATGGCCCTTTGTAAGTCTGGTCAAATCCAGTGGCCACAACTCCTCCATCAGTTTTCAACTTGTAGCAATGGCTTCCTTTCAAAATCAGATGTCCCGATTACTGACAGGAGACATTTGTTGGCCTTTGGCCTTTTATTATTCTTGTATACCAAAGCAGGATTTCCATGGTTTTAGGCAACTTTGGAAAAACCAGAAAGCTATTGATATATCTTAGTGTTATGTGTGAGTTGTCTTAGCTGTTTGTTGAGAAATTAATATGATGAGTGTATCTTTGTGTCATGTATGTTGTGTCATTTGTAAATGTAAGAACCTGAGTTTGCTGTTGTAAATGACTTCATGCAGAATATGATATCCAATAATAACCCTACATTTTGTGATGGTTTAACCAATAACCAGCAGTATACTGATCTTAACCCTTTAAGGGCAAAAAAATTATGTTTTAGGATAAATAACATTTTGAATGAAAGTTGGATTATTTGAGCATCATTTTGGACTTTTAAGTCAGTCTGAGGTTTTGAAGAAATACCCATTCAGGTAGTAACTTATCATGTGTGGTAAGGAGGACCAAGAAAGGGTTATTTGGATTTTGCGAAACGGAACAAAACAGAGAGATTCTACAGAATAAATTGCAGTGTTAATTTATAGGATCAACAACGGAGGTTATTACTGCACTTTATTCCATAAAAAAAATCAAATTTAGTAACCAATTTTATTGTGAGAAGCCAGGAGGGTGGGTGGTTAAGGGGGATGATGGAGGGTAGTAGCGGTTCTGTTCCATTCAGCAAAATACCAATAGCCCAAGAAAATTAGCTTTGCCAAAGAAAGGAGATTGGCTAGACCAAGTTTTGTTAAAAATGTATGGTTAAGAATTAGTTTTAGCCATTTTACACTGATTCCGCTATGACCTGAGCAAACAGTATAGACCCAGTGTAGACTGCTTCAAGGCAGTTTGTTCAGGGTATGCAGATTTGCCACTCGACCAGAAAATTTGAAAGTTCTTTGGATGCCCTATTGCACTGGGTGGTTGCTTAGTCCCGGTAGGCAGTGATTTTTTCTGACGATTGTCAACGATTTTTTCTGACAATGGTCCCAGATTTTTTCCAAATTGTCAATGATTTTTTCTCCGTGACGTCATAACACAAAACTGATGCGACAATATGGTGAATTTGGTCAATTAAATCATTAATTTACAAATCTTGAGCATATTCCTGGTAGATCTAAGTCAGATTAGATACAATACAAGTGTTTAACGTTGTCAACAGATAAATTAAACCCGAAAATTTTCATTTAGGGTACATCTTGATGAACTGTCCGCTCTGTCTATGTCTTCGAAGTTTACTATAGGGAAAAGCTATTTTTATTCATGAATCGGTGTTGGGAAACATATTGTATTACTTTTTGACACTTTACAATAATATAAATGGGTCTGTCAGCAGATTTTAATTTTTCATAAGTTCCGGATTTTTTCCTACAAGTCCCGGATTTGCTCCTACAATAGATTTTAAGTGCCTGATTTTTCTGACAAAGCAAATTACAAAATGAGTAGTCAGTATGATACTTTATTGCACATAGATTGAATTGCAAGAGTTAAGCATGTCTCAAACTTTAATTGTGTGCATAAATGGAAGACGAAATACTTGTTGGTCATTAAAAGACCAACCTTTTCATTACATACAGACCATTCTATTGCTCCATATATAAAAATTTACAATGGAATATCATGTAGTAAAGAGCTGAGATTAAAACAATATTCAGTGGCCTTCCAAATGCAGGCGAGACTGCTGTACTAAATCTACCAACTGAACGACGTTGCCATCTGGTCGTCCAATGCCAGGAAAGCTGAGTTGGCAGAGCAGTCCTAATCATTGCCTATCTTTTTACTCAGTAGTAACGAGAAGGTTGAAGACTCGAGTTCCGCCGCGGCCAGGGTGTTTTTCTCGCATAGGCGGCGTAGAAGAATTATATATTTTCTTCAAAATTGTGTGTGCCTGCCTCTCTCTGCGTGTGCGTGCGTGCGTGCGTGCGTGTGTGTGTGTGTGTGTGTGTGTGTGTGATTCCAAAGCATCAATTTATACTATCCTTGGTGTACAAAAGCTACCTGTTCCTCACTATAACGTAGTTAATGTGAGGCTTGATAATTCTGAAAGCAGTACACATGTCCAGCCGCGGTGCTGGAGCTCCGGTAGCTCTGTAGGTTAAAGGATGGCTTGCTGATCTAGTGGTCCCGAGTTCGATCCCCGCTTGAGGCAAGAATCTTTTCAAACGTAAACGGGACTCCATTGCACACAGCCTTTCATTATCGTCCTCCCAACGTCCTGATATGACTGAAATACTGTTGAAAAGGATGCAAAATCGCAAGTCATCCATCCATCCAGCCAGTACTTCTCTTGAGGGGCCTGTTAGTGTACAATTGTGTATACAGCACTGCAAAACTTTAACAGGAAAAGTTCTGAAAAGTCAGATCCTTTGAAAGCAAGAAAATTACCAAAGAAATGAAAATAGCATACTCGGTTTAACTGCGGCTGCTCATGACCAGTCATGAAATGTGCAACTCCGGCCATGCTCCTAGCAGTGGCTACTGTATAATTAAAATGAGTCGAAATGAAATAAGTGATTCCAAAGGACCAGAACTTATACAATCTACACTATATATGAATACCTAGGGACGGTTAAGGGCCGTCACACGGTACCTAACACCAGTTTCAGTGA
Source organism: Ctena decussata (assembly GCA_963989385.1). NCBI lineage: Eukaryota > Metazoa > Mollusca > Bivalvia > Lucinida > Lucinidae > Ctena > Ctena decussata. The sequence goes on from OZ022504.1 coordinate 78,517,973, forward strand.
AGTTTCAATAAAATATGCAAACCCAGCCATGCCCACTAGCAGCAGCTTGGCTACTCTGTTTTCAGAATGACTCGAAATGAAATCATTGTTTCGAAAGGACTAAAAATTATATGATCTGCACTATGATGGAGTACGGGGAGACTTAACGGCCGCTGCACAACACCTCCAGCATCCTGTGAAGTTAAATACGATTTGAAATGTTAGGGTTTTTGGAAGCAAAAAAAGGTTGGAAAGAATGAAAAAAAGCAGACTATGCTTATTGAGTCTGCACTTGAAAAGAGGACTCAAGTAAACAAAGGCTTCTGATGTTGTGCCTTTTACGTATTCTTTGCTTCTAAAGGGTCCATATTTTCGATTTCATCACCATGATAAGGCATACATGACAGAAATGCTTTTGATGTTCATTCGTTGAAGTAAAATTAGTTCCAACACTGAGAAAAATCTATCTGCTGTTACTATGCTGCTAGTGTAAGACTCTGAAATGCAGTGTAAGTGGTAGGAAAAAATCCGGGACACCGTAGGAAAAAATCCGGGACACCAAAGCCGTTGTAGGAAAAAATCATTGACATTTGCAGTAATTTTTGTCCTTGGTTTGCCGAGGCTATTTCACAAAGAAAAATATGACAAACGACAGAATACACCTATAGAATGCTCAAGTAAACAGACTGATTGCGAAAGATCCGGAGAAAGTATTGAAAATAAGTTTGTTTACTTACCTTATTGCTCCGTCACCTTATGAGACATAAATTGTCAGAAAAAAATCGTCGATGATTGTCAGAAAAAATCAACGCCTACTGGGACTAAGCAACCACCCAGTGTATTGTATCCTATAACCTTTTATACATTAGCCTGATGGACAAGAGCATTCAGTCTTAAACATCAGGGCCCAGTTGTTCAAAACTAACAACATCGTTAGTTAACTTTTCTTTAAAATTTCATACTTTAATATATATCTCAAATACACCAGTATTTTTTGTCGAAGAAATGTGAGAAGCTTTTGCATTGCAAAAGCTTTTCACATTTTTTCAACAAGAAATATCAGTGTATTTGGTTATAAAGTCATGAAACACTTAATGAGTTGACCTCTTAATGAGCGTGTTAGGCTAACAATGCTTTGAACAACCGGACCCAGGTTACTTACGCCTGCGTGTTCAAGGCTTGGATGCACACATGTGAGATGGCCAAATTTCGCTTATGGAAGGCCAGGGCCCGGCTGTTCAAAACTGATGACATCTTTAGTTAACATTTTGTTAAAATTCCCAATGTTAATATCTCAAATACACCAATTTTTTTTGTTGAAAAAAATTAGAAGCTTTTGCATCGCAAAAGTTTCTCATTTTTTTTAACAAAAAATATCAGTATATTTGGTCATAAAGTCATAAAAGACTTAATGAGTTGACCTCTTAACAAGCCTGTTAGGCTAACCAAGTTTTGAACAACAAGTTCTAGAAGTCTTTTTCCCATGATTTCTAGTTTCTGCCCACCTCTGCTTAACGATCGGCTTGACATAAGAGAAATATTCTGAAATGGATGGATGACTTGCGATTTTACGTCCTTTTTAACAGTATTTCAGTTATATCAGGATGATGGTTGAATGATAATAAAAGGCTGTGTGCAATGGAACCCCGTTTACAATTGAAAAGACTCTCGCCTACAGTGGGGCATGAACCCAGGACCACTAGATCAGCAATCCAGCACTTAACCCACTCAGCTACCAGGGCTTCTCATTTTAATAGATCGAAGTATTACTGTTAAGTGATGTTTTTTCTGAAAAGTTGATTTCCATTTAAAAATGGAGGAAAAACATAGCAGTGTATCAATATACCTTCCTGAGATCTAAAATTATGCCTTTGTCATCACAAGCTATGTGTTTATTTAGTGCATGTATTTCTGAATGTTGTTTATGGCTGATTATGATAAAAAGCACAACCATGTATCACCTTCATTAAAATTTTGTTTTTGTTGCTCATAATGTGTGTCTGGATGAGTAAAAATAAATCCATGTCTTTTTACTGCTAGTTTGTTTCTTTCATGTTCAAATATCAAGTTTTTCAATGGATAAAACATGGAAGTAAACTGGGCTGGGTTATTCAAAGCATGGTTAGCTTAACAAAGTCATTAATCAAGGATTCATGAAGTCTTCTAGTACATAGAAAATGAGCCATGACACAACAAAACCAACAATGTGGTTGTGCACCCAGTGCAGACTCGGATCAGCCTGGGCATCCGCCCAGTTTGACCAGTCTCTTTGTTAAGTGCCGAAAGGGTAGCTAAGGGACTAAGCTACCCCCATGCAGACAATGAAGACTCTGATCAGACTGGATGGATGCCCAGGCTGATCTGAGTCTGCGCTGGGCACTCAACCACATTGTTGGAATTGTAGTGTTGCGGCTCACATAATGTCAAGCTCAAAATGTATGAAGCACTTTTGTGCTGCCAAAGCTACTTACATTGAAAAAAAAAATAATTGCATACAAAACGGTGGTATTGAGTTCCTGGGTGGTTATAAAAAAAAATGAGTCAATAGTGTGACATTAGGGGTCTGTTCACTCTCCCTGATATTTTATAAAGTAAAAAGATACAAAACTGCTGAACTTGCACTCGTAGAATAGCCAGATGATTTCTGCACAAGAAGATCTAATTTTTTATGATTTCGATCTAGTAGCTCAAGAGTTATGACCCAAAATGTGTGAAAAAACATGCATTTTATTTGTCCTGAGTGTACAAAACTTCTGTTGCATTTTATTCCTAGATCTTTGAAAGGAAATAGATGATTGTGGTATTTAAACAATTATATTAATATGAGGGTTAAAAAAAATATAGTAAATTTTTTCTGACTTCCATTTGTTGCAGAAATTTGACAAATTTAGTCAGATTTGTTACACTCGGGACATTTTTGCACCAAACCCTACACAAGTGCACACCATGCATGCAATATAAAAATTTAAAACAAAACAATATGTTGATCTAAAGGCCCAATAATGTAACTTTTAATAAAATGATAAAACATATATTTAAAAACAGTCATTTTAAAAATGCAAACTGATAAAGATACAATTTTAGCAAAAACATCACACTTTTTGCATTACACTGGGGACAAAATTGACCCATTTTTGAGCCATCATTTTGTAAGTATTTAATCTATGAAAGTAAAACTTTGCACCACTTTTAAGATCATTGCAATGGATACTCTGACAATGAATAAAGTGTACAAAAAGATCTCTTTCATCAGATATCTCAAGGAAAGGAAAAAGACTCATTTTTTTTAAAATCACCCCCCTCACCTTTACCATCACAAATGCTTGGGGGACTCCTGAAAAGACGCTTGTATTGAGTGTCTCAGCAGAAAGCTCAGAAGCTTCAGCACTTGCCTGCTGATCTAGTGGTTGCAGTCTCGAGACCCGCTGGAGGTGGATATATTCCATCAATACATTAGGTTCCATTGCACACAGCCTTTCATTATGATGAATTTATCACCCTCCTATCGTCCTGATATGAATGAATTACTATTAAAAAGGAGGCAAAATTGCGAGTCATCCATCCATCCGAGGAGCCTTGGTAGCTCAGTGGGTTAAGTACCGGTAAGTAAGTAAGCAATGGCTTTATTTTAAGAGGACAGCTCAATTGATCTAGCGGTTGCGGGTTCGAGCCCTGCCGGAGGCGGTGTTCTTTCCATCCTAAACAGGGTTCCATTGCACACAGCCTGTCATTATCACCCGCCCATCGTCCTGATATGGCTGAAATACTGTTGAAAAGGTCATAAAATCCATCCATCTACCTTCCACAAAATACTTATAAAGGTGTCTAGAAAATGTCATACCATAAAAATTCTAAAAATTGGGGCACCTTAATCATTACACTGTTGTCAAGAAAATGGAACAGTTAGGTTTTACAGTGTACCACTGCACCCAAAGGATGTTGTCTTTATGTAGAGAGATATACAAATTTGACTTCATTACCTGAGACCTTTCAATGTAGTTGAATTTAAAAGAGTTGATAATGGAGTACCATCCCATTTATAATGCATAATATGCTACTCCGACCTGATCAGCCCTGGATCCAGGGGATGGGCTCTGGGGCTTCATCTCCGCCGTCTAGGCCTCTGTGTTATGTATAATATGTACGCATCCAGATAATAAGGAGTTTCTGATGCCAGTTTGAGATAATTTATCCGAGTGGTTAGATTAAAATATATGTTGCGACATCTCATTAGAATCGCCTCGGCGAGGCGATTCTGATGAGATATCACAACATATATTTCAAGGCAAAAAGTACATTATCAAAAATTCTCATCATATTGATCCCATTTCAAGCCGACCCCTCCCCGTCCACACGCTATACCAAAGAGTATAGACAGCACATACATCTCGGGACCTCTCAGCCCCACCAGCTATCCAGAGATCCACCAGTTCGTGGTGATCTGGATCCGGGCCTACTGATTGTCCAGCATGAGCATGACATGCGTTTGTTCGAAAATGTAAATGAAAATACCAAGTCTTCTAAATGTAGCACTGGCTTTGCAAACGTCGGCACCTTCGAATGTTCCGATCATTCATTGAGATCAAGGGCAAGTTTCACCTTCAATTCTACATAAGCTAACCAGTGTAAACGACGATAACCTAAAGGTAAAGGTTTCCCATAGCCTAATAGCCGTAGGGGCAGTGGGGGTTAGAGACTCACTTATCTTGGGCACAGCTGATGAAAGGCGGAGCCCATCCCTCTCCTTTCGCTGCCTTATCCTTCCCTAATTCGTAAAAGGTACCCATTTACTGCTGGGTTGACAGAGAGAGTTTTCCAGTCGTCGGATGGCGACGGTGAGCCGCGAACTCACGACCTTCCGGAGACCTTCTACGCAATAACCGAGCCACTCTAACCACTCGGCTACCGCGCCTCTCAAGACGATAACCTAGTGAGCTTGAAATAACATAAACTATTCAGAACATCGTTACCCACTTGTTTTGTCGTCCTTAAATAAGAAATAAAAGAATGTTGCATTATAGTATGCTTTTAAGATGCAGAGCAGCTCCGATAGCTCAGTGGGTTAAGCGCTGGTCTGACAAACTAGCGGCTTGGGTTCGATCGATTACTAATGGACTCTTTTCAACTGTAAACATGGTTCCGTTGCACATTGATGATTTTTCTTACCACTCTCCCATCGTCTTGAAAAGACGTTTGTATTGAGAGCCTCAGCAGAAAGCAAGTGTGCTGCACAGAAACAACTGTAGGAACAGATCTAATGAACAAAGAACAGAAAGAGCCCTGGGGCCGTATTTATAAAACGACTTAAGTCGTTGCTATGCTGTTGCTAAGGCTAAAGTTCTTTGAAGCAGATTCCCTACAACTATGAAATTTGGTCTGGAGGAACAGTCTTTGAGATTCCCTACAACTATGAAATTTGGTCTGGAGGAACAGTCTTTGAGACTGTTCCTCCAGACCAAATTTCATAGTTGTAGGGAATCTCCTTTATAGATATTTAGCCTTAGCAACCGCATAGCAACGACTTAAGTGGCTTTATGAATACGACCCCTGGTTCAGAATGTAAACCCGGAACTGTTATTAGGGCCTATCACAGGGTCATGCGTTAGCAATAATATTGCTGAACCAGTATTGGAAAAAACTTTCAAATCAATTGCTACCTGTTTCATATGCTCGCTGTCATGGCATACAACCATGACTCAACTGGGTGTAGGTCATTGTTGATGTCATGTTAGTGACTGACACACGCTGCACAATGTCACCCAACTAGCTGTGGTAACTGAATATATGACATGATTTTGGCACCATCTAGCCAATCCGCTAGCTGTCACGACTAGGCCTCTACATTACTGAGTTTATCTAACTGAATACATGTTTATACTGAATATATATAAATTGTCCGTTTGCTCAAACGATGGTCTTATTTCTAGGACTTACCCAAAGTGATAAATGTTCTAACGCGGCCTGCTGCACTATACTTTAATAATCTGTAGAATTGTGCGCAGACTTATCAGAATTTTCTATGTACGTGGTTAACTTGTCGCGATATACAAACAACTTGTGAAACATAACAAACACGCTTATATAGAATAAAGACGAAAAAGAACAAAACGTTACCACTTCATACTTTGTCTTACGATTTAACTTTTGTTCATCGGCAAAGTGAAATGAATAAGAGCTAACAAAAGCATTAAAATGGTAAGATTTCCCTTTTTTAAGCTGTCAGTGCAAAGATATATGGTTTTTTAAATAATGAATTTCATGTTTGCTTTTATACATGCTAGTTGTTTTAATATCAAAGGCATTTGTTTATTTTGTTGTCATACTCAATAAATGCCTATGCACCAAATTATCGACAGGAATGTACTTTTGACCTAACTGTTAGTAGATAATGGATTCAATAAACACAAATTTCTGTTGGCACCGAAATTGGGCACTCTGACCATCAACCAGATTTCTCGCTATGTCCATGGAAGATTACACTTTAGCTGTCATGTTCCAACACCTGGGAAGCTTATAGACTGGTCTGTCGTTGACCTAACATTCTCACGTGATATTACGAAATCATTGCCCTCCCGATTTGTTTACTTTTATATATTTCTCCGGAGCTTATCCCTGAATGGAATAAAATGGATTTGAACTGTTATAGAGGGCTATAAGAAAAAGTGCAGAGCACTATAACCGTAACCCTACCACACAAGAATTTACAGAGGTTTTGTCCTTTCTTTCACATTGTTGCAAAGAACTGAATGGAACGTGAGGTACTGATAGAGAGCTCTGGGCGAACGTGCAGAGACCCTATCACTTCATATCCCTTCCTACATCTTGCGCTTATATATTTTCCCGAGCCTATTTCCGAAAGTATGATGGGAATCAAATAAAATTTACGGCATTGATAGCGGGCAATGAGAGTGCAGAAAACAAGAATCATAACCACTTAATAAATAGTCATGGAATAATTTCCCTTCCATTACTTTGCAGTAGTCTGTTTGCCTCTAAGCGTATCTCGTAAAGTTCTAAAAAAATCTCATTGAAATAGGATATAATGTGTGAAAAGCTACCCCGGCTTACTAGCTTATTGATTTTTAGAAGTGTCAGCCGTAGGACTCTGCCATAACTCCATCTTCTGAACCACATTATCCAGGAAGCTGATTTGAATCCCGCCACATATTACTGTTATAATAGTAGTATCCATATTGTAAAATATTTTGATTAAGGTGAGGTTATTTTGCATTCATCAATTACCATGATGTCGTCTCAGTCTGTTGACATTTGCAGTTAACATATTTAGAAATGGCTTGACCTAGGTGTTGAAAGTCCATATAAGAAATAGCCATGACAAATTGGCGGGCCACCAATTTTTTTATTTCCTGTCGGACTTGCATTTTTAGAGTTACCCCCCTTTGCCAAGAAAAATGTTGTCCTGATACCGTGGTTTCTAAAATATGACAGTTTGCATACACCTTAGGAATGAAACGGGTATTTAAAAATGATCAACGTTTGGTAGTCTGTAAAAATGAATTTCAGTACATACAGCTATGCGACGCAAATGGCCGTTTCTAGGTTTTGAAATTCAGTATATGGATTAAAAATGGAAAAAAGAATAAAAGGAGAAAATAAATAATAGAAACTCATACTTACTTTTCACAGTCGGGTTCAAACGCTTTTTCAAACTTCAATTGCCGGCACTATGAATTGATTTCCAAATTCAAAATCGGATTAATAGATCTTTTACAAAAAGGCCTCCTGGAACCAGAATTTATTTAGTGGTGACAGTCTATAATTTCAAAAAAATAGTAAGAAGGTCTTATTTTTCTGATCAGTGCAGAAAAAGTATCATACGTTACAAACGTATTGGATACAACATAAATGTAATATGCTGCAAAATGCATGTGTAATAGTTAACCCACTCATGGTTAATAACTTGCTTCCCTCTTTTATTGCACATCGGCTGGTTGGGAATCAGACTCATTGATGGGTTAGACATAAAGTTATAAATACATTCTGAATAGTCAGAGCCTCTGGAAGCAAGGAATACATCAAAGAACAGAACATAGCAGTCTCGGTGTAATTGAGTCTGTTCATGACCAGTAATGAAATATGCGACACCAGCCACGCCCGCTAGCACCGGCTTAACCGAAACCCTATTTTCAAAACAACTCAAATGAACTCAATGATCCCAAAGGACCAGAAAATATAATCTGCACTATGGCGATGTACGGGGAGACATTTTACGGCCGTCACACGGCACAAACACCAGATGCAGTGAAGATAAATAGGTTCTGAACAGAAAGTTCCTTTGGAAGCAAGGACTACATCAAAGAACAGAAAATACCAGACTCGGTTTAACTGAGTCTGTTCAAGATCAGTAATGAAGTGTGCGACATCAGCCACGTCCCCTAGCACCGGCTTAAGCGGCACTCTATTTTCAAAATAACTTAAATGAACTCAATACCAAAGGACCAGAAAATATAATCTGTACTATGATGATATACGGGGATACGTTTTACGGCCGCCACACGGCACAAACACCAGCTGCAATAAATATATTTTCTGTACTATGATGAGTTGGGGTTAGTTTAGTTAGTAGGGACCGGAGCTAGACTTGTCTATTGCTTGGTAATTCAAAGTTCAACCTATTGGTTTCTTTCGCTCCGGTATGTCGGTGGTGTTGTTTGACACCCAAGGGATCTACAGGTGTCACAATACGTTGTTTCCGTCAATTCTTAAATCTCTAATTCATCATAGGTCTTATCCTTGCTTTGTTTGTTTCCTGTGATGATTTATTGATGGGTTAGGAATCTTTCATGCAGACCAATCAGATAACAAAACGTTTCGAACCACCGCAGAAGCAGAGGGCGAGGTTTTGATGCAGTAAAAGTAGTTTAAGCCCCTCCCCCACCCCAAGTAATCTTTGACTGACCGTTCCAAGGTGGCACTTTTCTTGTGGGCCCTCTGTGTTACATGTTGTCATGTCTGCTTGTTTATACTCTCGAGCAGCCTCGTCACCTGAATAGCTGCCCATTCTGTTTTCTGGTTTGTTTTGTTTTGTAATATAATATATAAAATAGGTAAAAAAATATTGTTGTTTTACATTTGGCTATCTGAATGATCACCTGTTTTGGGACAGAGCCGTTCATTTGGTTTACCGTGCATGACTTTTTCGTGATTTTTTTTTGTGTGTGTGTGTGTGTGTGTGCTTCTTGAGAGCGGAATGTTGAGAGCTAACTGTTAAATTCAATATTGATACAGTGATTACTCAAAAGTTATACACTGTGTTTCTGTAGACTTGATCATTGCCCATCTTTCTACTTTGTATTAGTTGGTTGGTTGTTTTGGCTTTAATGGCCCTTTGAGACAATATTTCAGTGTATATCGGGCCATCTTCTAAAGAGAGGGAGAAAAAAGAGAGGAATGATAGACGAGAGAAAAATGTCCTAAGACCCCCCCCCCCCCCCCCCATCCGCATCCACTGCAAGCATAGTAGGCCCTTGCCCTACTATAACCCAAATCAGTAGAACGCCCTGGCACTGGAAACTACACCTAGGACCATCGCACCACTCAACCATCCCAGACTAGGCATACTAATGACTTATTATAGTGTCTATCTGTTTGAAAAAAAAAATGATGCAATTAGGTGCATGTTAATTGTTAAAAAGTGATTTGAATGTCGCTTTTCTATTAGCGGTTTCATTATTTACAATCGGTGTATAGTAGAGCCAATAAATTCAAAGTAGCTTGCAATATAAGCACAAACCGACAACTTTTAAAGGCAAAATAGGGAAAACTCTCTTCCTTCCTTTCAGCATATTGTCCTGATTAGATTAACTAATCTGTAAAATGTCATGTTTGATTTATGTACGGTTCCAAGTTATGGCCTGGAAACAGTGTCTTTGTAAGGGCATGTAACTCAAAGACTATAACAACGAAGGTTGCCTTCTGTGTTTACATTAGATCGACTCTCATTTGTAAAGTTTAATGGCTAAATTCCATACGGTTCATGCATTATGGCCAACGCATAAACATTTTGCAATCAAATTATACAAAATTTTCTCCATTGATCATGACACTTTATCCTGATAAATAAAACCCGTTTGTGAACTTTCATGAATAAAATTCATATCGCTAATGAATAATGGCCCAAATACGGATATGTAGTATTGATCAAAAGCATATACATACATACCTAACACAGTGAGACTTGTGAAATTTTCTATGGCTCCATTCCAGGGGACAACAGATGCCCTATACACGGACTTTTGTCGGGGGCAGATAAAATAAAAACCGAATTAGCATGTGTTGCGTTACTTGATAGAAACTCATCGTCTTGATATGATACACCTATCTTTGCTCAAGAATAAATTCCATATGATTCAGGAGTTATGGCAGGGACACAACCGATGGACGGATGGACACATGGACGGACAGCGATAAGATTAAACTCCCTTCTGCCAGTCGGCAATGGTAAACACAGGAAAACGTACGGACAATGTAACTGATAGCTCTCTTAAGAATTCATCTGGCTTAAAAGAAACACGATCTACACTCTTTGCTTTCATGTTGAAGTTTTTAGCATACAGTTGTATTAGATTGAAAGGCAAAGAGTAAAGCACTTTATGTTTTTCTTTGGCAGTTTAAGCTAAAGCAGAACTATGGCTAACATGTGAGATGGATAAATGCATTTTGTAAACCTGATGGCATTATTGATTTTTTTTTTGTATTTATACGCTTTGAGGGCAAGGTTTGGATCCAAGAAAACATGTTTAAGCCCCCCCCCCCCTCCTCCAACTAGTCTCCCTCCGCTCAAGGGTTCTTGTCCTAACCATTCTAAGGCGGTACTCCTGTTATGGTTCCTCCGTGTTACATGTTATGTCCGCTTGTGTGTGTTCTCTTGCAGCCTGGTCACCTAGATAGCTGCCCATTCTGCTTTTGTTTTGTTTTTTAATATAAAATGTAGGTAAATCTAGATGTTTCTGTTGTTGTACTGTGAGGGTAGCTGAAAAACCACCTGTTTGGGAAAGAGCTGCTCATTCAGTTTGCCAAACGTGTTTTTCGTGGGATTTTGACAATTTTTGTGTGTGCGCTTCTTTCCCTTTTAATTTTAAGCACGGGATGTCGGATTTGATTATATTAATTCCTGATTATTGCCTATATTTTTATTAGGAAACATTCAAGCGAACCATTAGCTGACTTAATGTTTCAAACCGTTGCAGAAGCTGAACTGAGGTTTGGATCCAGTAAACAATTTTACCCCCCCCCCTCCCAGCAATCTATAAAATCTATAACTACCGTTCCAAGATAGTTTGGATCCAGTAAACAATTTGAAACACCGCCCCTCCCCCCCCCCCCAGCAATCTTTAACTACCGTTCCAAGACAGTATTTCATTTGTGGTTCCTCAATGTTTCTTGTTATTATGCTCGTCTGTCTTAGTTCTTCTAGCTATATGGACACCTGTTTGGCTGCCAATTTTGCTGTTTTTTGTAATTTAAGATAGAAAATGGGTAAGGCTAGCTATTACTGGTACCTGTGCTTTTATTCAACATATGTGTGAGTGGTGTTATCAGTTTGGGAAGTCTGGGAAAGAGCTGTTCTTTCGGTTTACCGTGCGTGTCTACCGTGAAATGTTATTTCCAACCCTTTTAGTTCTGAGATCGAGTTATAAGATCTTGTGGTATTAGTACCTAGTAATGTTGCAAAATGCCAACGCCACCTCGCAGCGGCGTCAGCGAAACTAAATTTTCAGCTTGACTCAGATTAAGCCCAATGATTCCAAGAAGCAGAAAACATATTTGCCATTTTGCAGACCTCGGCTGATGAGAACTTTGCTGTAACTGGTGATTGCTGTGCAGCCCAACAGTTTGCTATAGGTATGAAGCAGACTTGGAAAAAATTCCAAATATACTTGAAATAAATATTAAAGGGACAAACTTTTACGAGGATACCAATCATTTTCTATAAAACTGCCATCGCTTTGATAATCTAAGACAGACGTCTTTGACAAAATTACTCCTATTTGCCAGCCTACTGCTAACATACTTCTTAACGGTAGCGAACACTTAACTGATATTGAAATTAAGCAAAGTTTCTTAGCTGTACACGAGTTTTTGATCAAATTTAAACGATTCGAAATTGCATGAGGTATAAATCATGATTGTATACATACATGAAACATAAAATGAGGTGTCAAATGATGGCCTAATAATCATCATCATAATATAATGATGATTTATTTTAATATTGTATTAAAACGTTTTACTGTTTTTTTTCCTCTGGCTCCTTGTGCCAGATTTAAAGGGTCACTGATGAGGCTTGAATAGCCGAAACCGCGGTATGGCCCAACTTCTTACTTATGAATGTTTTCTTTGCTCTTAAAGGATCTAAACTTTTATCATTATTTATTTTCTGGCGACTAAAGCCGTGATATTATTGTTGTACATTTATCTTTAATGGTGATGTAGAATATTTGATTGAAACTTGTATTCCATTCCCCGTGGAGCTTTGAGTGTCCAGTGATAAGGCCTAGCAGTCTTGTTGAATATATTCTTGGATTCGTAAATTTACTAGTATCAAGAGTCTTCTGTTGGAAGTATCGATATTTGTGTTAGATTTGCAATTTCCGGAAGCTTCTCCAATTGTCATAGTAATATTTTTTAAGCCGGTTTCCAATTTAATAGTGGAAATAATGTATTTCAAATCACTTATTATATATAACTTTATTGACAGTAACAATGGGATACAGATTAAACAAGTCGCAAGACTTTCTTCTGAATCCCTTTCAAGCTTCTGTGAAATAGGTAATCATATTGTGAATTTGTATTGTTTTGTATATGTGTACAGTATTTGAATAAAATCTTGTTTACACTAATAAGTGTTGCAGGGAGAGTGATTCTCATTGCCTACCAAGACTTGTCAATTACTTTATTGCTTTCAAACTCAAACTTTATGGGTTTAGCTACACTGAAGAAGTTAACTGCAAAAACTAACGTCTGTCGCACTCAGTTTCAAATTGGTAACAATAATACCTTGCCTCAGATTTTAATAGAACAACAAGGTTTCCCCGGACATTTCGGAAACTCCATCACGATACCATAAAATTGATTTTGATAGCAGTGAGGCAAGAAGTCAACTGTTTTGAAAACTTGATTCTAACACAAGTGTAAGAATTAGCAAACAGTCGCAATTTATGTGGTCATTTGGGAAGCCGAAATATACTCAAAAAATATTAAAGGGTCAAACTTTTACCCCGCGATTTCTGGAACATTTCAAACATTTAGTAAAAAAAATCATTTTCCATTTCATTCGTTTTGCAACTTTTGTACACATGAAGTTTTGAAACTACGAGGGTTGTTCAAAAAGTTCTGATTCTAGCCGCATGACTCTCTTTCGCGGTATGCTGGGGACAATGCTAAGCATGTATTGAAAGCACTACTTTTCGTCTTCATAATGATACCTAACACTATCCGAAGATATATATTCTTACTGAGTTACAACACATGTTATTAAGCCCCAGTCATACCACTGGGCTAATTTCATAAGTGAATTTATTTTCAGTGTGTCATTTAAGTGAAAAATCATTAATTGTAAATACAAAATCAATTTTTGTCAACTTCTTGTCATTCGTTGCTTTCAATATCCATTCAAAAGTTAGAAGGGTAGCAGACGTTGTCGATTTAGTCCTTGCAAAGCAATACGCAGCACTTATGACGTTAGTGAAGACAACGTCAACGTCATTTTCGAAAGCTTGTAGCGGCTTCGTTGTTTACATCAATTTTAATTTTTCGACGGTTTCGGATTGGCCCATGCAAAGGCTCTTCCTAACAAGATTTTGAATGTTAAATTCGTTGTTTTTGTTACAAAGTCATTATAACTTTAGTAGAAAGGGAGAATGTGCTACTATGTAAAACGCTTATGATCTAAATTGAAGGGACAGTATGGGACGTAGATTAAATACATTTTCCGCGATATTTACAGGTCACAGTTGCCTGGGGAATAAGTTTAAGTAGCTATGATGAAAACAATTCAAAGGCTGCTCATATATGAACTATGACCTTCTTAAGTGAAAATCTGCAGTGGCTGTAGGGTAAGCTCTTTCAAAAACGGTAAAAAATTTGTCCTTTAGAAAATGTATACCACGTTTGCAGAGTTGCCCGGACATATCATACCTTTATATATTTTCGCTTTCAGAAGTTCTGTTTTTATGATGGTTACCAAAATAAGACGTCACGATCAGAACTTTCTGAACATCCCTCGTATAGCGTTTATCTTAACCAAGTCCAGAATTCAATTTACGCTACCTGGTAGAAGTCCATGAGGAAAAAATTCACCAAAAGTTTCGATTTCGCCAATTCTCTCGATTTTTTTTTTAAAAATTGCTCGATAGTCATCAAATTTAATCATTTTTTAAGGTCAGCAAGCTACAGAAGTTTAAAACTCATAGCAATTTTAGAAGTTATTCCCGAAGAATAAGCAAAACTGAAATCTAAGATTAAAACACAAATATTTAGAGGGTTTTGAGCGTCCAGATAGTGTACATCTGATTTGTCTGCACTGTAAACTTCATGATCAAGTGAAAGAATAAAAAAGGCTGACAGAGTTAAAAAAAAGTGTTTTTCCAAGGAGAAGGCTCAATTTACATTGCATGCAATGCTCAAAATGCTCTCTTTACTCTTACACTGTGATCTTGTCAGAAAATGCGATAGATAATTACCTTTCTCTTGGACAACATGCACATAATATTTAATTAAAAGATTTTGTGGTCATCTCAATTTGGTGCGTTGAGCAGGATGTGGAAATATATTGTGTCGGTTCCTTGTCATTTCTTTTACTTGGCTCTTAGTACAAATAAATCATATATGAGCTGCGAAACTAGAAACCAAAAAAGTGGTTGTGCGCCCAGCACAGACTCAGATCAGCCTGTGCATCAGCCCAGTCTGATCAGAGTCTTCGCTCTCCGCATGCAGGTAGCTTAGACCCTTAGCTACTCTTTAAGCGCTTAGCAAAGATTCTGATCAGTCTGGGCGGTTGCCCAGGTTGATCAGAGTGTTCGCTGGGCGCACAACCACTTTGTTAGTTTTTTCGTGTCGCGGCTCATATTTTAGTGGGTACAAACTTGATACAATTGTTTATTCGACAGACAGCATGCTTGGTTGCTAATCCAATCACGGTTGACAGTTCTGCTGCCTTCTTTAATTGTGCGCCGACGGGTCCGCCTTCAGACTTAATGAATGCGGCGACTTAGCAGCAAGGCCACGTTTTGTCAGAATTCAGCACAGTCTTCTGTTGAGTTTTCTATTGTATTTGCAGTTTCATGTTTCATTAGATAATTTCTTTCAGGCAAGCAGGTGAAGTAAACAGAGAAGTTTATTATAACGTCGCAGCTGAAAACGTAGAAGGTATATAAAAACCATTCAGATCGTTAAAACCGTTATTAAAATGTGTGCATTAATATCATTACCCTGTGCATATAAGCTGCGGCTGGCGAAACTGAGTTTATTTACATGTACGATGAACTAACCCTAAGATAAGACCAGACGCCTTTCAGGCTTATATTTTTTTTCTCAAACTAGAAAATAAACACATATGGCTGAGTTGGACAGGCAAAAATCTAAATCTCTAATCAGACAATGTGGGTACATGGCTTATATATTTGTCCTTGTTCATACATGCCATACCATTCGTATTTGTATCTTATATAATTTTTCGTTAATTATAGTGTGGTCCATAAGACGTAATGCATTCAGTTGTTTTCATGAACATTAGTTACAAGAGTTTTTAAAATTAATTGGACTAACTTATGTTTTACAGTATTAAACAAAATATTAAACTTTGCTAATCCAAAATGGCTACAATAAAAGATTGATTGCGTGAATGGAGTGCCCTTCGGCAGAAAAATAGACATTATTGTTTGCTCAGGCCTAAATTAGTAACTTTGTATCGTCATCAATGTATGAGTCTTATTGCATTTCAGATATAAAACACCATTCCGATAGCAGAATAAAAGAGAACAGGTATTTCATTGTCATAGTCCGACTTAGTACATATTTGTTTCAAGGTATTGTCTGTCACCCAAAGCAGTAGTGTTTCTATCAAGTTACAACGCTATCTATTGAAGGCATTGAAATTTCATTGATATTTACAAAATGCATTTTCAAGAAAAAATATTCATATTTATACATAAATCTATTTCGTCGGTTTGCCTTCACCATATATAAAAATGCAATGATATTTAATTGATGGGACTATTATATAGTCTCACTTTAAAAAAAAACAACTTCTTTTTTCACTTTGCTTATTACTGCATTTCAGAATATTGAAATAATAAATGCACATATATCGAATTTATTACGACAGAAGCGTTGCATTGTCGTTAGATGTCGAAAGCTCCTGGTCGAATTTCTCTTCCTTTCTATGTTGAATCTAATTAAAACTTTAGTTTATTTATCTATTTCAGCAGACAGTACACGAATGAATATGAGGAACTAAGGCAAAGGACAGATGAACAACAGTATGAACAAGTACGTCCTGACAGACAGTAGTACATAACCACAGGTTCATGATGAAATAATATAAGAGTTACAAATGGATTTAAAGAAGAAATGGATTTAAAGAAGAAATATTAATGTCTTACTCAAACATTAATATCAATTCTCTGTAATCATCAAGAATTTTATAATAGGGGTGGCTCACGCATGGTCTCAGATTTTGTTCAAACTTGCTGACAGTGTGAGATGTATCACAAAAACCAATGAATGACCACTGTTTCATTCATTCACACTTCCGTTGCCATGGCTTCCAAAGATTTTGGCCAAAAATGAACCGAAAATTTATTAAAATTGAACATTTTAGTCCTTTTAGTATTGTTAAAATTGCTACTATTTGGCCTAAGTATGTCTTGTTTGTGAAAATGCAGACCTTTATGAATAATAATAAGTTTTAATATCTCCCTTACTGAATTGCTGTTGTAGTCTCACATACCATGGAATGTGGGTGGGGTAAGCAGGTCCTGAAAAATGTCATTTTAAGGCATGTTTGAATTGGTACACCAAAGTTGCGCGGGCACTCTGACATATACGCATTCTAATAAAGTCTACAGTGGGATTTAAAAAATCATAAAACGAAAAAACATGTATGGGAAGTTACCATCATATGGTCGTTACCATGGCAACAAAACCTCCCCTATTGAAAAACCACATAAACACAATATTGTTAAAAAAAGAATTCATTTATTTCTATGTGGTGTGATAAGAACAATTTCATACAGTCAGAATTGTTATTTCAATAACACTCTTGTGTAAACAATCAACAGATACTGTGAAAAAATTAATTTTATACCATTAAGGGGCACCAAAAGGGGCGAAAAGTGACATTTTCAATAAAGAAACTCATAAATATCTCGTTTCATTTCTAGAAAACCAGCACTAACAACACAAAAATATGCTTAAAATCTATTCTGAATATATCATGCATTTTATTATGACACTGTGCATGCTCTGGTGCCATTTGTTTTACAGAAAAAGGGGCTCAGAAAGGGCTCAAAAATGGGATTGGAGGGGGGGGGGGGTATCGCAAATGTGAAATATCTCTACGATATTATAATCCAATCATATGTAACCGTTGGACTTATTGACAAAATCTTAAACTTTGCATATGAGAATACAGGAGGAAACAAAAGATGTTGTGAACAAACTAATATAAGCCTCTAAGAGGGGCCCCAAAAGGAAAAAGACGGGAAATTTCCACTCAAAACACACACAATTTTTATTTTACTTCTGGAATATATAGGCCGTGAGCCAGATATGGTTTACCTCCCCCAAGGGGGAGTTTTGTAGATCATAATTTTCTATAAGCCCAGAATCTTAGAAGTATTTTGCAGCATGTTAGCTCTCTGGCGAATTGGGCGTTCCGCTGTAACAGCCTGTTATAAACGTTACCCATTACAACAATAAACATAGCATAAAAAATATTGAAAATAATAAAAAAAAAAAAACTGGTCACTTTCCTATGTTTAAAATTATAGTAAACTCTAGTAGAACAATCCAGTAGCTAAAAGTTATGATGTTTAAATTATCACTTTAGCTAACATGGTGTAACATACGAGATATTTGTCTTTACACTCCATCAAAATTGCTATTTCCATCCAAAATATTTTCTTTTTGTAAATTTATCCTTCCATATTGGACCATATATTTATTACTGTATTAAAGGCAATTTATTCGTCTTTTCTGATATGCAAAAATTATTATCTTATCTTATATATTTTGTGAGAAATAGGATTTTGAATACAGTAACACCTTACAAATGTTCCATATTACAGTTATTACTTGCAGTATAATTCAAGTGGTTGAATTTCACTGTTGGAGTTGAAAACAACAGCAAAGTGTAATATTGAATATGTCAGCCTAATAAAACAGCAAGGAACAGTGGCACAGTATTTTGAAAGCGTCTCACTCGGCCATAAAGATCGGTAATATACGTTACCTATGACTATATTCGTTAAAATCATATAATTTTTAGATAAAATCATTTTGTTTTCTTGGCTAGCAGTTTCTTTATAAAAGAATCTTTTAATATTAGAAACAAATACATTCTGGTTTATTCTTTATCATTAAAGCTATTACTATTAGTGATGTAAATAGCATTAATGTATACGATAGGTCATTATAATACCTCTAATCAGTATTTTTTTTCATTTTCACATAGAAAACAATAACAAATAATAAATGTATAACTATTTAATTATAAATCATTCAGATAGCATCCCTTTTGGTACATTTTAGCTATGTGGCATTAACAATTTAAACTTGATTTTGGACTAATTGTATCCCAATATAGTGTTTTAGTGATAATTAACAAGTGTTTACTTGAATGGATAAATTTCCAGGGTATTTAAAGTAACTCTGCCATTTTCAGATTTGCTTCCCTTTTCAATGGGGTCAACTCATAATGGAAAGAATTTGTTTCTGTCAGGGCAAATTCTTCCCTTTTTATATTAGGGTTTTATCACCTAGGAAAGCAAACATAGTCACAAAACTTGTTTTCCCTTAAAAATATAGAGAAAGATAGAGATGTACCCATACACCTTAAAGAAGAATTTGTCTTTAAAAAGCAGTTTTTGCCCTTCCCTTGGATGTTTACTGGACAGGCTTGACTGGATGTTATAAAGAAGTTCAGAGCCCAGGGCCCAGTTGTTCAAAGCATCGTTAGCCTAACGAGCTCATTAAGAGGTCAACTCATTCAGTGTTTTACCACTTTATAACCAAATACACTGATATTTTTGTTAAAAAAATGTGAGAAGCTTTTGCATTGCAAAAGCTTCTCACATTTTTTCTACAAAAAAAAAAATAGTGGCATATTTGAATTATAAACGCTTGAAATTTTAATGTCTCGTTAACTAACGACGTCGTTAGTTTTGAATAATTGGGCCCAGATGTTCAAAACTAACGATTTCATTAGTTAACGAGATTTGTTATATGTAAAAAGACCGCCACTTTTTGCTGAAAAAATGTGAGGAGCTTTTGCATTTTGCATTTGCAAAAGCTACTCACAATTTTTGTAGCAAACTGAAAAAACCTTCTCATAGTTCTTAAGCAAAAATATTAATTCAATTGATTCTGTACTGTAAGATTCAATGAATCTTTGACTAATGACTTTTTAAAGCTTTCTTTCCTTTGAACAACTGGGCCCAGTGTTTTTTTAACCTTTTTTAGAAGCACCAAAATTGAAAACAGCTGAATTTGCTAACCTTGTAGATCCAGATGAGGTGGATCATAATGAGCTGTCTCATCAAGACCTAAATTATTTGCACTATATTCTTTGATCTTGTAATATGATGAGTTTGGAGGGAACATCTTTTGAAATTTTGCAGACGTAAATTTTGTCGTCTGCTTTTTTACAACTTTTAAGTGTTAAAAGTTTTAGCATTTTTTTTCTCTTTTCAGACCACAACATTGTCAGTAGGTATAGTACTATTGGTAGTCCCAAGCATGCTGATATACCTCATCAATAAGAGAGCTGACATCCTCTTTAGACAACCTCCACCATATTAACAATGCAAGGCCAAGACAGGGTTGAGCGATGTCATGCAGAAAGGTTGCTTAACATAGCTGCAACCAGCATAAACACAGACTAGTCTGTGATTCTGTACAGTTTTGCTAGAGCCTTTGTTCTGTACCTACCATATTTGAGCCGAGACACGAGAAAACCAACAATGTGGTTGTGCACCCAGCGCAGACTCAGATCAGCCTGGGCATCCGCCCAGTCTGATCAGACTCTTTGCTAGGTGCTTAAAGGGTAGCTGAGGGGCCAAGCTACCGCCATGCGGACAGCAAAGACTCTGATCAGACTGGACGGATGCCAAGGCTGATCTGAGTCTGCGCTGGGCGCACAACCACATTGTTGGTTTTCTCGTGTCGCAGCTCATTTGTTCAGTTATAAGATGGATTTTTTCTCTCTCCAAACAACATCTAAAATCTAGACCCATCTTGTAAGATGGATCTAGATGGAGACAGATTTTTGGGATGGTTTTGGTCATTGTTTATAGGGCATTGGGGCAGAGGAGAGAGGGGGTGGGGTTTAGGGGGTAATAAAAGTTGAATAAGAGAATAGATATGGTAGGGATCAATCAAGAAACATTTATACCAGGGAGCTGTGTTTGATTGCTCCTAGCCTACTTGAAGTAATAAAGCTTCAGGTTGCTTGTTCTGGTTTTAGCCATAGTCAAGGTGGACAACGTACTTCACAACCAGGTGCTTGTAATGGTAAATACATGTATCTTGCTTTTCAAAACAAATAACCTCGAACTCTGATTTCAAAGTTGTAAAAAGAAGTTACCCCATACTGATGTCATGTGGTCAGTTTTCCAAAGTGTCCTGAAATAATGGCTTCATTTCATAAAATGATTGCACTTGGTATAGACAAAGGACGTTAGTGCAGGGTAACTGGGCTTTTCAACATAAAAATCGAACTTTTAAGACCTTAGATATCGCTGCTGATTTTCTTATTTGCTTCCAGATTATTTCCTTTTGAAATACATGTACAAATTTTTTACCATTGATAGCATTAGATCATGATGTATGTTGTCCACTTCGATAGTGTACTGTGATATGTGATATTCATTTGATGTCCAAAGTAATTGTTATGTATTGCAGTGGACTGTCTTTATAAGGACAGCATGACTTCCAAAGGTTTGGCTGTTACAGTGACTCATGCTTAGTAATATAAACGTATCCATATCAATTTAAGTGTGACAGATGAGCGTTTCTGTATTTAACTTCTTCAGTGTCGCTAAACCCCAAAGGTTTGAAAGAAAAGAGATGATGGGTAGGTCTTGGCAGGCAACGAGCATCCCTCTCCGAGCCACACTTACTGTCGCATTCTGCAGGATTTATTAGCTGCAGAATTCCATTTCCACCTGCACCCAGTGATTAGTCAAGAATTCAAGTCTTTTTTATACATAGAATTTAATTATGCTATTTTTTTTGTCTGTAGAAATGTGAAGACCTTTTGCATTGCAAAAGCTCGTCACATTTTTCTTGGCAAAAATCTTTATTATTATTTTTTTGTTTTTGTTTTTTGCAACATAGTGTGAAAATATATTCTCGTTAACCCATTCCATTCGGGATACCCCTTTAAGGGTATCTTGGCAAACAGTTTGGATCCAGATCAGGCCCCACAAATGTGGTGCCTGATCTGAGATCCAAACTGTTTGCTGCCTAGACATCATTTCTACAAGAGTTAGTTAGACCAATATTGTAAAAATATTTTTGATTTTTGATGCAGACAACAATTTCAGGAGACGACAAAAAATACCCAGAATGCAATGGGTTAATTAATGACTTCATTAGTTTTGAACAACTGGCCTGGAGATTGAAAATTCAAGCTTTTGGAAATGGATAGCCAAAAATGACAATGTTACTTGACTTGTATATAGAGGATCTTACACGAGTGGTCATTTCATATGAAATTTATGAAATGAGCCTTTGACCAGTTTCATAAATTTCATATGAAATGACCACGAGTGTAAACTTCTGTTTATCATATGACCCTTTAAAATGGGATTTTAATGCCTTCAAACTGAACATTATTTCAACAAGAAAATGCATTGTTGACATGGACGTTGTCAATGACGCTCCATGTACGCGCCAAGGTGTTATGACGTGTGTGGTCCTACGATTTTTATGACACGACGTTATCAACTGAATAACAGCGAGGTCATATGATAAATGTACATATTTATTAGTTTAAAAATTCAGCTTGGTTAAAGAAAAATTGGTGGAGTTTCTCATAAAACACCTTTCAGTAGCGAAACGGAAATTTCAGTTTGGCCTCTTTCAGGAGTTTTGTGAGAACCCCAGCAGCTCATGCACCTCACAGCAAAAAAAACAACATTGTAGTCAAATAGCATTGTCACACTTTGGGAAATTATTAGTATCAGTGGCAAATTATTTGCATCAGGTTAAAGTTTTAATTGATTTATGTATTATTGTAATGACGCTAAAATTTCGGACACCAGAAAGTTGGACAGTTATTGTTCTGAAACTCTCAGAAAGTGGATTTTACACACATTAATGCATCCAAGTGATGCTTAGTGAATGACAAACATTGTAGACCCTAATCAAACTGCTCTTCAAGGAGCAGTTTGATCTGGGTCTACAATGTTTGCTCAGCTCTGTCTGTCCAAATATTTAGGGTCATTATGGTAACCAGACTTTGTAAAGAATCTTATGCCAGAATACCATTGCATTTTGATGCCAGCCAAGTTGAGGTTTTCAAGAATTTAGCAGATATATTGAGAGCTATTTCAAGAGCATACCATGAAAATTTTAAATATTGGGACAACAGAACTAATTACCATAATTGTCCTAAAATTGGAACAGTTTGGTTTTACAGTGCAGTAATGTGTCCAAAACATGCAAATGGGATGGCAAATAGTGTAAACCTTGATCAGACTGCTCCTTGAGGAGCAGTCAGATCTGGGTTTGCACTATTTGCTCAGACCAAACTGTCCCAATATACAGTGGTTTTACACTGGTAATGAAGCTGCTCCTGAAAAAAAAGCTGTCTTTGAGCATATGGGAACAGTGCACACATGCAGTCAGGTCAGAGCTTAAGAAATCGGCCATGACAGTTATTTTCTTGCCTGCGACCAGCAGAAAACTAGACACAGGTAATGTTTTTCTTGTGACAGCAGTGGGAAGCTTTTTATGGGCATGGCAGCAGTGTAACATGAATTTTATTCCAGTTTTCTGGTTTAGCACTGTTAGCAGTAGAGGGGATCATCATGCAGGGTTTTCTCATGGAATTTTATTTCAAGGGACACATGACTCCATGGTCACTTATTCTGAGAGACATTTGGAGTGATTTTAGCCATTTTTGGAGGACATTAACTTGAACGAATATCAGAACAATACCAGAATTATGGGGGAACATCTATGTCTCCCTCTGAACAATTTTAGGGGACAGTTGGAGCAAAGTGGGGCAAAATCTCATATTTTTGAGGGACAAAGAAAACCCTATGGATGTTTTGAGACGGTTCCCAGCTTGGTCTTCAAGAAACAGAATTTGTTGGAATTCCTGGGCCCAGTTGTTCAAAACTAATGATGTCATTAGTGAACGATATGTTAAAATTTCAAACAATTATATCTCAAATATGCCAATAGTTTTTGTTGAATAAATGTGAGAAGCTTTTGCACTGCAAAAGCTTCTCACATTTTTTCAACGAAAAATACCAGGGTATTTGATGATTAAGTCGTATTTGATGATAAAGTTGTAAAACACTTAACGAGTTGACCTCATAACGAGGTCATTAGGCTAACGATGCTTTGAACAAGTGGGCCCTGCTGATGTTTACCCATATGCCTAGACTTTCAGCTTTGATGTCCTTTTATAGTGTTATCCTGGAATTCCTTTAGTTTAAAGTCGACTACAAATGGTCTGACCAGACTCCAGACTCTAGCTATGTGCAGTTTATATATAGCCAAAGACAGTTTTTCTCTTGATGCAAGTCAAATTTCTAATGATATCAATAGATGTGCAGCCTGAAAAATGGGCTTTACGAAGATAAGCCAAAATATGAGAAGAATCTTTTGCATATTTTCTTTTTGCGCCAAGCAAAGATGCAGAGGAAGCTTATTTGAAGATTTGAACAGAAATAAGGAAAAAACATTCATTTAAACCCCCAAAATTATGATTACCGGTAAATTTGAGCACCTATGTAAATCCTGTCCATGTACTAGTAAAAAATTTGTTCATGTTGTTTATGATTTCGTTTACTCCTAGTTTCTTCTGAGCTTTTCTGAATGACCAGAGGTCTAGATAGAGTTGGTAGGACAGAATTTTGGAGACAACTTTTTATTTTACAAACATGGAGAAATGCTTGGATTCTTATTAGATCTATGTATTGATCCCACAGCATACTGTATCAATCCTAATAAATGCCCCTGCTCAAATAAACACCCCCTCCCTTTTTAGCTCACCTGAGCACGAAGTGTTCAGGGTGAGCTTTTGGGATACCCTGATGTCCGTCGTACGTCCGGACGTTCGTCCGGACGTCCGTCCGTCAACTTTTGCTTGTGTACACTCTAGCAGCCACAGTTTCGATCCAATCTTTATGAAACTTTGTCAGAATGTTAGTCTTTATAAAATCTAGGCCAAGTTCGAAACTGGGTCATGTCGGGTCAAAAACTAGGTCACTAGGTCAAATCTTAGAAAAACCTTGTGTACGCTCTAGAGGGCACAGTTTTCATCCAAAGTTCATGAAACTTTGTCAGAATGTTTATCCTCATAGTATCTAGGACAAGTTCGAAACTGGGTCACGTCGGGTCTAAAACTAGGTCACTAGGTCAAATCATAGAAAAACCTTGTGTACGCTCTAGAGGACACAGTTTTGATCCAATCTTTGTGAAATTTTGTCAGAATGTTTATCTCCATAAAATCTAGAACAAAGTTTGAAACTGGGCCATGTTGGGTCAAAAACTAGGTCGCTAGGTCAAATCTTAGAAAAACTTGTGTACATTCTAGAGGGCACAGTTTTCATCCAAAGTTCATGAAACTTTGTTAGAATGTTTATCATCATAGTATCTAGGACAAGTTCGAAACTGGGTCACGTCAGGTCTAAAACTAGGTCACTAGGTCAAATCATAGAAAAACCTTGTGTACGCTCTAGAGGACACAGTTTTGATCCAATCTTTATGAAACTTTGTCAGACTGTTTATCTCCATACACTCTAGGCCAAGTTTGAAACTGGGTCATGTCGGGTCAAAAACTTGGTCACTAGGTCAAATCTTAGAAAAACCTTGTGTACGCTCTAGAAGGCACAGTTTTGATCCAAAGTTCATGAAACTTAATCAGAAAGTTTATCCTTATAATATCTAGGATAAATTTGAAACTGGGTCACATCGGGTCAAAAACTAGGTCACTAGGTCAAATCATAGAAAAAACCTTGTGTATGCTCTAGAGGACACAGTTTTGATCCAATCTTTATGAAACATTGTCAGAATGTTTATATCTATAAACTCTAGGCCAAGTTCGAAACTGGGTCTTGTTGGGTCAAAAACTAGGTCACTAGGTCAAATCTTAGAAAAGCCTTGTGTACGCTCTAGATAGCACATTTTTGATCCAAAGTTCATGAAACTTTGTCAGAATGTTTATCCTTGTAATATGTAGGACAAGTTTGAAACTGGGTCAGGTGAGGTCAAAAACTAGGTCACTAGGTCAAATCATAGAAAAACCTTGTGTATGCTCTAGAGGACACATTTTTGATGTAATCTTTATGAAACTTTGTCAGAATGTTTACTTCCATAAACTCTCGGCCAAGTTTGAAAGTAGGTCATGTCGGGTTAAAAACAAGGTCACTAGGTCAAATCATAAAAAACCTTGTGTACGCTCTAGAGGACACAGTTTTGATCCAAAGTTCATGAAACTTTGTCAGAATGTTGATCCTTATAATATGTAGGATAAGTTTGAAACTGGGTTATGTCGGGTCAAAAACTTGGTCACTAGGTCAAATCTTAGAAAAACCTTGTGTACGCCATAGAAGGCACAGTTTTCATCTAAAGTTCATGAAACTTTGTCAGAATGTTTATCCTCATAATATCTAGAACAAGTTGGAAACTGGGTCACGTCGGGTCAAAAACTAGGTCACTAGGTCAAATCATAGAAAAACCTTGTGTACGCTCTAGAGGACACAGTTTTGGTCCAATCTTTATGAAACATTGTCAGAATGTTTATCTCCATAAACTATAGGCCAAGTTTTAAACTGGGTCATGTCGAGCCATAAACTAGGTCACTAGGTCAAATCTTAGAAAAAGCTTGTGTGCGCTCTAGAAGGCACAGTTTTGATTCAAAGTTCATGAAACTTTGTCAGAATGTTTATCCTCATAATTTGTAGGACAAGTTTGAAACTGGGTCATGTTGGGTCGAAAACTAGGTCACTAGGTCAAATCATAGAAATACCTTGTGTACGCTCTAGAGGACACAGTTTTGATCTAATCTTTATGAAACTTTGTCAGAATGTTTATCTTCATAAACTCTCGGCCAAGTTTGAAAGTAGGTCATGTCGGGTAAAAAACTAGGTCACTAGGTCAAATCTTAGAAAAACGTTGTGTAAGCACTAGAAGGCATAGTTTTGATCCAATCTTCATGAAACTATGTCAAAATGTTTATTGTCCATATATCTAAGCCCCCTATGAAACTGAGTCACGTCGGCTCAAGGTCAAATCTTAGAAAAACTTTGTGTACACCCTAGAGGGCACAGTTTTGATCCAATCTTCATGAAACTCTGTCAGAATGTTTATCTTAATGAAATCTAGGTAAAGTTTGAAACTGGGTTGTGTCGGGTCAAAACTTGGTCACTAGGTCAAATATAAGAACAACCTTGTATACGCTCCAGAGGGCACAGTTTTGATCCAATCTCAATGAAACTGTGTCAGAATGTTTATTCTTACAATATCCAGGCCAAGTTTGAAACTGGGTCATGTCGGGTCAAAAACTAGGTCAAATGTTAGTATGGTAAAAACTCTTATAAATCTTCACCAGAGTCAGTGAACTGATTAATGCTCAGGTGAGCGATTTAGGGCCACCATGGCCCTCTTGTTTCGAAAATAATATTAACTTGCATAGATTCCTATTTTCTTCCTTGGATGAGGTAGCTCTCTGAATGGGATCTTCTCTTTAAGGAAAGAATTTGCTCCTAAAGGAGCAAATTCTAAACTTTAAGAGTTGATCAGAAGAGCAAATTTTTAACTTTAAGAGGTGATCCCTACTGGAAAGAGAGGCAAAATTGCTTCCTCTGCAAGTATACCCATTCACCTTAATACTGTTTATTAGTGGTATGATGTAGTGGCTGGCTACAATTTAGGCTCTTAATAATGCCCCACTTCAGTTAAATACATACAGGGCATTTGATATGATTGATACAGTATGATTTGTATGATTTGATTCTAATGAGAACTTAAAGCCTGTTTTATGGAGAAATAAGAAAATCAGTGTTGTATAATTGAGCTAATAGATTTTTTTATTTTTTCCAAAACAAATCCCAAAAATCTAGATCCATTTTTTTCCAAAACAAATCCCAAAAATCTAGATCCATTTTTTTCCAAAACAAACTTGAAAGATGGATCTAGATTTTTGGGATTGTTTTTGGAAAGGAAAACCCCATCTTATTACAGAATAAAACTGTAAATAGGTAATTGAGGGACCAACATGATTAATACATGCATTTTTGTAAATATTGTTTATTTTTGTAAATTCTATTTATTTGTGACAGTGCTAATTTTGTTTATTATATGACCAAGATGTAACACGCAATTTCATTGGCTGTTTTGACGTCACGTGCCGGTCAATATTTTGTGATATTCACCGGCCTGTCAGTGAATATTACTTTTACGCTGACGTCATTGTATTTTCGTGACGTAACGTCTGATTTACGTTAATGTTAATGGCGTAACGTCGCGAGATAATACCATGTAGTACCATCCTAAATATCTAAAGAAACTGAATTTAGAATTATCATATAATAAAACAATTGTTGACCTTTATTTCGGTGAATATGCAGTTTTATTGACCTGCAAACATGACATATTGACCTCCGCTTCGCGTCGGTCAATATGATGTTTGCAGGTCAATAAAACTGCATATTCACCTCAACAAAGGTCAATAATTGTATAATATACTATGCATGAATGATATTTCTAATTTTGTAGAGTATTGTGGAATTGCCTGATAAATATGTCAGAGTTTGTGTTCACCTTTTTGAAATGATGCACAGAATTATGTTTATTGTTTGTAAATATTCCTTCATTGAAGATTTTAAATATGTCTTTTTTAACCACATTTTGACAAGGCATTTCTATTTAATAAGACTGCAGAATAATGCACTTATCAATATTTTCCCCCGGAGGGGGGAGGGCGGGGATACCCAAGGGATTCGACACGAAAAATATCCCGATACACGGGAATTTGACAACCGCTGCTTTTTCTTATGCGGGATTTTCAACGTGCGTGACTGCCCTATTGCCGGGGAATTAGACTTACCTAAAATTAAAACTGGACCTGTACCTACAAACCTACGGGTTTTTTCATTATGTACTATTTAAAACTACTTAAAATCGGTATTTTGTCAGATGTGTACAAACTCAAAAGCCTTTAAAATTAGGAGCCGAAAATTACGTTTGATGGGCTCACATCTCAACTGCCATTTTGCTATGATTTTGTACACGTCCGAGATTTTTTTAATAGTATATAAGTCCTCTCTTCTTCGAATTGCAGAGATAGGTACATAATGTCAATTTTCCCCTTACAACCATGTGTGCATCTGTTTTATTTACCAGCAATCTGCACTTGCGCATTTTGCGGGAATCTGCGCGAGCGTTGTTGCGCGCGCGAAAGGAGACAGACGGAGAAATATTTGTTACCATGGTTGATTATATTCAGAGAGAGAGAGAGAGAGAGAGGGAGGGTTTTTCATTTCTATCTATTATCAGACTATTCATTTATAACAATCATTGCTATTTCCTACAATGTACAAGAAGTTTTTAGATTTCCAGTATATTCTTTATCTTTTCGTAGCTTTTCGTTTAGATTTCATGAGCTTGGAGTATAATATCGTTTGAAAATTAATATCCCTTTCGAAACAGAAAAAGTTCTCTGTTTAAATAAATATTATTCTGTTTTCAACCAAAAAAAATTGTTGTCTGTTTGACAGAAAAAAATGGCACATGTGCCCCATACAGGCGGATTTTAGACAGTAGATCATAGCCACACCAGGGGATATTAGACAACGTTTTGGACTCCCAGACAAGGAAATTAGACGGACATTTTTCAAAATTGTCTAATTTCCCTGGGTAATCCCGCCATCCTCCCTCCGGGGGAAAACATTGATAGGTGCATAATATTGGCCCCGCGACTTAGTTGAAAGGGAGTAAAGGAATGGATTCCTTCCATCCATCCTGTCTGGAAGTCCTTCCCTCCATTAGTCTGCAGTTTTTCAGCATTTCATCAGATTGTCACAAAACTTTCAAAATATTGTTGTCACTTCACGATGTGAATCATGTTATATGGGTGTCATGATTGGATCTTTCTGCCAGAGTTTTGGCCCTTTATCTGTAAATTTAGCCAAGTCTTGTGGCCGCAACTTCTCCTTCAGCTTTCAATAGATTTTCATCAAAAATCATTATATGAAGTTGATCATAATTCAAAGGGTCATGATTGGACTTTTTCTGCTAGAGTTATGGCCCTTTTTTAGTCTGGTTAAATCTTGTGTCCCCAACTCTTTTTTCAGTTTTCAACCAATTTTCATCAAACTTTCAGGATATTGTTGTCTCTACTTGTTGCGGATCATTAGGGCCCCATCAGACAAAGTCTGCAGAGGCCCTATAGTAATCACCTTGTTCATCCATCTATCTGTCTGTCCATCTGTCTGTTCATCTGTCATGATTTTGTGTCTGGCCATATCTGTGTCATCCTTGGAAATATTTTAATCAAACCTATACTTACTCACCATAGCTTGAGGGTGTGCAGAGTGCAAAAACAGTAACTCTAGCTTTCTGCCTCACAGAGAACATTTTATTTATTTATTTTTTTTTCAATTATTTATACATGTATTTCTCTGTATTTTAATATGCTCTAAGTGGTCATCATGTATATACCGTAAAAATTCTATATATTGGGACAGTTAGGTCTGAGCAAGTAGTGCAAACCCAGATCAGACTGCTCCTCAAGGAGCAGTCTGATCAGGGTTTACACTATTTGCCATCCCATTTGCATTTTGGGCACATTACTGCACTGTAAAACCAAACTGTTCCCATTGTAGGACATTTATGGTGATTTTTTTTAGCATCCCAATATTTAGAATTTGTACGGTAGTTTTTTTTCAGAATGTCTTTTATTTGCAAACAAGACCCCAAAAATATTAAGTGTTTTGATGTAACCTGTATTTGACATTCATCTTAAGCTTTTCAGGACAGGAATCTAAACCCATTGCATTCTGGTTATTTTTAGTCGTCTGCTGAAATTGTCATCTGCATCAAAAATCAAGAATATTTTGACAAAATTGGTCTAACCAACTCTTGTAGAAATGATGTCTAGGCAGCAAACAGTTTGGATCTCAGATCAGGCCCAACATTTGTGGGGCCTGTTCTGGATCCAAACTGTTTGCCCAAATACTCCTATAGGGGTATCCTGAATGGAATGGGTTAAAGTATATAGCTTGCTAGTGTATTGTAATTCTACCAGAGGCTTAATTCCAAATAACATATTAAATATGAATGAACATGATAATAGTAAGCTTTTATTGTTATTTCTGCTTGGGGAAATATGATTTCAATGCCCTAAACAGTTCCATAAAGGCAGGACCCTATTAGTTACCATGTTACTAGTATTTTATTTGGGTCATGATTGGAACTTTTCTGCCTGAGTTATTGCCCTTTCAAGTATGGTCAAGTCTTGTGGCTCCAACTCCTTCAGTTTTTAACTGATTTGCATCAAACTTTCAGGATATAGTTATCACTTATGATGTAGATCATATTTTATTGGGGTCATGATTGGGTCCTTTCTGTCAGAGTTATGGCCCTTTGTAAGTCTGGTCAAATCCAGTGGCCACAACTCCTCCATCAGTTTTCAACTTGTAGCAATGGCTTCCTTTCAAAATCAGATGTCCCGATTACTGACAGGAGACATTTGTTGGCCTTTGGCCTTTTATTATTCTTGTATACCAAAGCAGGATTTCCATGGTTTTAGGCAACTTTGGAAAAACCAGAAAGCTATTGATATACCTTAGTGTTATGTGTGAGTTGTCTTAGTTGTTTGTTGAGAAATTAATATGATGAGTGTATCTTTGTGTCATGTATGTTGTGTCATTTGTAAATGTAAGAACCTGAGTTTGCTGTTGTAAATGACTTCATGCAGAATATGATATCCAATAATAACCCTACATTTTGTGATGGTTTAACCAATAACCAGCAGTATACTGATCTTAACCCTTTAAGGGCAAAAAAATTATGTTTTAGGATAAATAACATTTTGAATGAAAGTTGGATTATTTGAGCATCATTTTGGACTTTTAAGTCAGTCTGAGGTTTTGAAGAAATACCCATTCAGGTAGTAACTTATCATGTGTGGTAAGGAGGACCAAGAAAGGGTTATTTGGATTTTGCGAAACGGAACAAAACAGAGAGATTCTACAGAATAAATTGCAGTGTTAATTTATAGGATCAACAACGGAGGTTATTACTGCACTTTATTCCATAAAAAAAATCAAATTTAGTAACCAATTTTATTGTGAGAAGCCAGGAGGGTGGGTGGTTAAGGGGGATGATGGAGGGTAGTAGCGGTTCTGTTCCATTCAGCAAAATACCAATAGCCCAAGAAAATTAGCTTTGCCAAAGAAAGGAGATTGGCTAGACCAAGTTTTGTTAAAAATGTATGGTTAAGAATTAGTTTTAGCCATTTTACACTGATTCCGCTATGACCTGAGCAAACAGTATAGACCCAGTGTAGACTGCTTCAAGGCAGTTTGTTCAGGGTATGCAGATTTGCCACTCGACCAGAAAATTTGAAAGTTCTTTGGATGCCCTATTGCACTGGGTGGTTGCTTAGTCCCGGTAGGCAGTGATTTTTTCTGACGATTGTCAACGATTTTTTCTGACAATGGTCCCAGATTTTTTCCAAATTGTCAATGATTTTTTCTCCGTGACGTCATAACACAAAACTGATGCGACAATATGGTGAATTTGGTCAATTAAATCATTAATTTACAAATCTTGAGCATATTCCTGGTAGATCTAAGTCAGATTAGATACAATACAAGTGTTTAACGTTGTCAACAGATAAATTAAACCCGAAAATTTTCATTTAGGGTACATCTTGATGAACTGTCCGCTCTGTCTATGTCTTCGAAGTTTACTATAGGGAAAAGCTATTTTTATTCATGAATCGGTGTTGGGAAACATATTGTATTACTTTTTGACACTTTACAATAATATAAATGGGTCTGTCAGCAGATTTTAATTTTTCATAAGTTCCGGATTTTTTCCTACAAGTCCCGGATTTGCTCCTACAATAGATTTTAAGTGCCTGATTTTTCTGACAAAGCAAATTACAAAATGAGTAGTCAGTATGATACTTTATTGCACATAGATTGAATTGCAAGAGTAAAGCATGTCTCAAACTTTAATTGTGTGCATAAATGGAAGACGAAATACTTGTTGGTCATTAAAAGACCAACCTTTTCATTACATACAGACCATTCTATTGCTCCATATATAAAAATTTACAATGGAATATCATGTAGTAAAGAGCTGAGATTAAAACAATATTCAGTGGCCTTCCAAATGCAGGCGAGACTGCTGTACTAAATCTACCAACTGAACGACGTTGCCATCTGGTCGTCCAATGCCAGGAAAGCTGAGTTGGCAGAGCAGTCCTAATCATTGCCTATCTTTTTACTCAGTAGTAACGAGAAGGTTGAAGACTCGAGTTCCCCCGCGGCCAGGGTGTTTTTCTCGCATAGGCGGCGTAGAAGAATTATATATTTTCTTCAAAATTGTGTGTGCCTGCCTCTCTCTGCGTGTGCGTGCGTGCGTGCGTGCGTGTGTGTGTGTGTGTGTGTGTGTGTGTGTGTGTGATTCCAAAGCATCAATTTATACTATCCTTGGTGTACAAAAGCTACCTGTTCCTCACTATAACGTAGTTAATGTGAGGCTTGATAATTCTGAAAGCAGTACACATGTCCAGCCGCGGTGCTGGAGCTCCGGTAGCTCTGTAGGTTAAACGATGGCTTGCTGATCTAGTGGTCCCGAGTTCGATCCCCGCTTGAGGCAAGAATCTTTTCAAACGTAAACGGGACTCCATTGCACACAGCCTTTCATTATCGTCCTCCCAACGTCCTGATATGACTGAAATACTGTTGAAAAGGATGCAAAATCGCAAGTCATCCATCCATCCAGCCAGTACTTCTCTTGAGGGGCCTGTTAGTGTACAATTGTGTATACAGCACTGCAAAACTTTAACAGGAAAAGTTCTGAAAAGTCAGATCCTTTGAAAGCAAGAAAATTACCAAAGAAATGAAAATAGCATACTCGGTTTAACTGCGGCTGCTCATGACCAGTCATGAAATGTGCAACTCCGGCCATGCTCCTAGCAGTGGCTACTGTATAATTAAAATGAGTCGAAATGAAATAAGTGATTCCAAAGGACCAGAACTTATACAATCTACACTATATATGAATACCTAGGGACGGTTAAGGGCCGTCACACGGTACCTAACACCAGTTTCAGTGAAGTTTCAATAAAATATGCAAACCCAGCCATGCCCACTAGCAGCAGCTTGGCTACTCTGTTTTCAGAATGACTCGAAATGAAATCATTGTTTCGAAAGGACTAAAAATTATATGATCTGCACTATGATGGAGTACGGGGAGACTTAACGGCCGCTGCACAACACCTCCAGCATCCTGTGAAGTTAAATACGATTTGAAATGTTAGGGTTTTTGGAAGCAAAAAAAGGTTGGAAAGAATGAAAAAAAGCAGACTATGCTTATTGAGTCTGCACTTGAAAAGAGGACTCAAGTAAACAAAGGCTTCTGATGTTGTGCCTTTTACGTATTCTTTGCTTCTAAAGGGTCCATATTTTCGATTTCATCACCATGATAAGGCATACATGACAGAAATGCTTTTGATGTTCATTCGTTGAAGTAAAATTAGTTCCAACACTGAGAAAAATCTATCTGCTGTTACTATGCTGCTAGTGTAAGACTCTGAAATGCAGTGTAAGTGGTAGGAAAAAATCCGGGACACCGTAGGAAAAAATCCGGGACACCAAAGCCGTTGTAGGAAAAAATCATTGACATTTGCAGTAATTTTTGTCCTTGGTTTGCCGAGGCTATTTCACAAAGAAAAATATGACAAACGACAGAATACACCTATAGAATGCTCAAGTAAACAGACTGATTGCGAAAGATCCGGAGAAAGTATTGAAAATAAGTTTGTTTACTTACCTTATTGCTCCGTCACCTTATGAGACATAAATTGTCAGAAAAAAATCGTCGATGATTGTCAGAAAAAATCAACGCCTACTGGGACTAAGCAACCACCCAGTGTATTGTATCCTATAACCTTTTATACATTAGCCTGATGGACAAGAGCATTCAGTCTTAAACATCAGGGCCCAGTTGTTCAAAACTAACAACATCGTTAGTTAACTTTTCTTTAAAATTTCATACTTTAATATATATCTCAAATACACCAGTATTTTTTGTCGAAGAAATGTGAGAAGCTTTTGCATTGCAAAAGCTTTTCACATTTTTTCAACAAGAAATATCAGTGTATTTGGTTATAAAGTCATGAAACACTTAATGAGTTGACCTCTTAATGAGCGTGTTAGGCTAACAATGCTTTGAACAACCGGACCCAGGTTACTTACGCCTGCGTGTTCAAGGCTTGGATGCACACATGTGAGATGGCCAAATTTCGCTTATGGAAGGCCAGGGCCCGGCTGTTCAAAACTGATGACATCTTTAGTTAACATTTTGTTAAAATTCCCAATGTTAATATCTCAAATACACCAATTTTTTTTGTTGAAAAAAATTAGAAGCTTTTGCATCGCAAAAGTTTCTCATTTTTTTTAACAAAAAATATCAGTATATTTGGTCATAAAGTCATAAAAGACTTAATGAGTTGACCTCTTAACAAGCCTGTTAGGCTAACCAAGTTTTGAACAACAAGTTCTAGAAGTCTTTTTCCCATGATTTCTAGTTTCTGCCCACCTCTGCTTAACGATCGGCTTGACATAAGAGAAATATTCTGAAATGGATGGATGACTTGTGATTTTACGTCCTTTTTTACAGTATTTCAGTCATATCAGGATGATGGGTGAATGATAATAAAAGGCTGTGTGCAGTGGAACCCCATTTACAATTGAAAAGACTCTCGCCTACAGTGGGGCATGAACCCAGGACCACTAGATCAGCAATCCAGCACTTAACCGACTCAGCTACCAGGGCTTCTCATTTTAATAGAATGAAGTATACTATCAAATCTCTGGTTTCTTCTTAGGAAGAATCAATAATTGCTTGTAAGTTGTTTACACTCTTTATTTCCTGACGTTTCGGCGAAACGTCAGGAAATAAAGAGTGTAAACAACTAACAAGGAAGTATTACTGTTAAGTGATGTTTTTTTCTGAAAAGTTGATTTCCATTGAAAAATGGAGGAAAAGCATAGCAGTGTATCAGTATACCTTCCTGAGATCTAAAATTATGCCTTCGTCATCACAAGCTATGTGTTTATTTAGTACATGTATTTCTAATGTTGTTTATGGCTGATTATGATAAAAAGCACAACCATGTATCACCTTCATTAAAATTTTGTTTTTGTTGCTCATAATGTGTGTCTGGATGAGTAAAAATAAATCCATGTCTTTTTACTGCTAGTTTGTTTCTTTCATGTTCAAATATCAAGTTTTCAATGGATAAAACATGGAAGTAAACTGGGCGGGGTTGTTCAAAGCATGGTTAGCTTAACAAAGTCATTAATCAAGGATTCATGAAGTCTTCTAGTACATAGAAAATGAGCCATGACACAACAAAACCAACAATGTGGTTGTGCACCCAGCGCAGGCTCGGATTAGCCTGGGCATCCACCCAGTTTGACCAGTCTCTTTGTTAAGTGCCCAAAGGGTAGCTAAGGGACTAGCTACCCCCATGCAGACAATGAAGACTCTGACCAGACTAGATGGATGCCCAGGCTGATCTGAGTCTGCACTGGGCACTCAACCACATTGTTGGAATTGTAGTGTTGCGGCTCACATAATGTCAAGCTCAAAATGTATGAAGCACTTTTGTGCTGCCAAAGCTACTTACATTGAAAAAAAATATAATTGCATACAAAACGGTGGTATTGAGTTCCTGGGTGGTTATAAAAAAATGAGTCAATAGTGTGACATTAGGGGTCTGTTCACTCTCCCTGATATTTTATCAAGTAAAAAGATACAAAACTGCTGAACTTGCATTCGTAGAATAGCCAGATGATTTCTGCACAAGGAGATCTAATTTTTTATGATTTCGGTCTAGTAGCTCAAGAGTTATAACCCAAAACGTGTGAAAAAACATGCATTTTATTTGTCCTGAGTGTAACAAAACTTCTGTTGCATATTATTCCAAGATCTTTGAAAGGAAATAGATGATTATGGTATTTAAACAATTATATTAATATGAGGGTGAAAAAAATATAGTAAATTTTTTCTGACTTCCATTTGTTGCAGAAATTTGACAAATTTAGTCAGATTTGTTACACTCGGGGCATTTTTGCACCAAACCCTACACAAGTGCACACCATGCATGCAATATCAAAATTTAAAACAAAACAATATGTTGATCTAAAGGCCCAATAATGTAACTTTTAATAAAATGATAAAACATATATTTAAAAACAGTCATTTTAAAAATGCAAAGAGATAAAGATACAATTTTAGCAAAAATATCACACTTTTTGCATTACATTCGGGACAAAATTGACCCATTTTTGAGCCATCTTTTTGTAAGTATTTAATCTATGAAAGTAAAACTTTGCACCACTTTTAAGATCATTGCAATGGATACTCTGACAATGAATAAAGTGTACAAAAAGCTCTCTTTCATCAGATATCTCAAGGAAAGGAAAAAGACTAATTTTTTTTTTAAAATCACCCCCCCCCCCTCACCTTTACCATCACAAATGCTTGGGGACTCCTGAAAAGACGCTTGTATTGAGTGTCTCAGCAGAAAGCTCAGAAGCTTCAGCACTTGCCTGCTGATCTAGTGGTTGCAGGCTCGAGACCCGCTGGAGGTGGATATATTCCATCCATACATTAGGTTCCATTGTACACAGCCTTTCATTATGATGAATTTATCACCCTCCTATCGTCCTGATATGAATGAATTACTATTAAAAAGGAGGCAAAATTGCGAGTCATCCATCCATCCTAGGAGCCTTGGTAGCTCAGTGGGTTAAGTACCGGTAAGTAAGTAAGCAATGCTTTATTTTAAGAGGACAGCTCAATTGATCTAGCGGTCGTGGGTTCCAGCCCTGCCGGAGGCGGTGTTCTTTCCATCCTAAACAGGGTTTCATTGCACACAGCCTGTCATTATCACCCGCCCATCGTCCTGATATGGCTGAAATACTGTTGGAAAGGTCATAAAATCCATCCATCTACCTTCCACAAAATACTTATAAAGGTGTCTAGAAAATGTCATACTATAAAAATTCTAAAAATTGGGACACCTTAATCATTACACTATTGTCAAGAAAATGGAACAGTTAGGTTTTACAGTGCACCACTGCACCCAAACGATGTTGTCTTTATGTAGAGAGATATAAAAATTTGACTTCATTACCTGAGACCTTTCAATGTAGTAGAATTGAAAGGAGTAACTGTTGATAAAGGAGCACCATCCCATTTATAATGCATAATAAGCTACTCCGACCTGATCAGCCCTGGATCCAGGGGATGGGCTCTGGGGCTTCATCTCCGCCATCTAGCCCTCTGTGTTATGTATAATATGTGCGCATCCAGAAAATAAGGAGTTTCTGATGCCAGTTTGAGATAATTTATCCAAGTGGTTAGATTAAAATATATGTTGCGACATCTCATTAAAATCGCCTCAGCGAGGCGATTCTGATGAGATATTACAACATATATTTCAAGGCAAAAAGTAAATTATCAAAAATTCTCATCAAATTGATCCCATTTCAAGCCGACCCCTCCCCGTCCACACACTATACCAAAGAGTATAGACAGCACATACATCTCGGGACCTCTCAGCCCCACCAGCTATCCAGAGCTCCACCAGTTCGTGGTGATCTGGATCCGGGCCTACTGATTGTCCAGCATGAGCATGACATGCGTTTGTTCGAAAATGTAAATGAAAATACCAAGTCTTCTAAATGTAGCACTGGCTTTGCAAACGTTGACACCTTCGAATGTCCCGATCATTTGATGAGATCAAGAGCAAGTTTCACCTTCAATTCCACATAAGCTAACCAGTGTGAACGACGATAAAGTACTGAGCTTGAAATAACATAAACTATACAGAACATCGTTACCTTTCCACTCAAGAAATAAAGAATGTTGAACTTTTAAAGTGCAGAGCTGCTCCGGTAGTTCAGTGGATTAACGCTGGTCTGACAAACTAGCGATTTGGGTTCGATTTCTGATGGAAGCAGAAATCTTTTCAACTGTAAACAGGGTTCCGTTGCACATTGATGATTTTTCTTATCACCCTCCCATCGTCTTGAAAAGACGTTTGTATTGAGAGCCTCAGCAGAAAGCAAATGTGATAAACAGAAACAACTGTAGGAACAGATCAAATGAACAAAGAAGAGAAAGAGTCCTGGTTCAGAATGTAAGCCCGGAGCTCTTATTAGCAATAATATTGCTGAACCAGTATTGGAAAAAAAACTTTCAAATCAATTGCTGCATAGACCTGTTTCATATGCTCGCTGTCATGGCATACAACCATGACTCAGCTCGGTGTAGGTCATTGTTGATGTCATGTTAGTGACTGACACACGCTGCACAATGTCACCCAACTAGCTGTGCTAACTGAATATATGACATGGTTGTGGCACCATCTAGCCAATCCGCTAGCTGTCACGACTAGGCCTCTACATTACTGAATACATGTTTATACTAAATATATATACTAGGTCAAAAAAGTTCCTATACATGAAATTTCTTCTGTTGCTATGGCAATTGCAGAAATTAAGAACATATATAGTTTTACTAATTTCAAAAGAGTATCCATTTGCATATTGAACGAACTTATTTGTTTGGTTTTCTAAGACTACACATGCTACAAGGGTCGTTTGAAAATGCAAGGGGTAATGTTTCATTTTCACAGAGTAACATCATTAAAACTGCTCAAGTTCACAGTTTTTAAAATTGGTTTGTGAATAATGATTTCCAAGGTTCTGCGCTCCATACACAAGAGCAAGGCCTTAGGTAAGGCTACTTGCCAAAGAAATCAAAATTTGACCGCTTCTGATACGAGAATTTGAACCACAAGTCAGCGTACTGTGTGATTCCTTTAAAGACTGTTTAAATGCCACTTTCAGTGGGATTTCCATAGGAAATCGAAATCGTAATGGCTAGCGAGCGTGTAATAATTCTTCCAATTTTGTCATTATGCCATGAAAACAATGACATAACAAAAATGTTTATGAAGAACTTTTGAAAAAAGACCGACAGGTACAGTAATAATGACGCCGTGAAAATCGCTATATTTTTAATTAAAAGGGAGATAATCTGAGAATTTGAAGAATTTAAAGCTCGCCTGTAAAGCCTGAGTACAAGACATCAAACATTTTAAGTTTTTTTCGAACTTCCTGCATTATGGACTTTTCTGTACAATACAAAATTTATTCCTGCGCATGCGCAGAAATGAGCTGCATTCAAATTGACTCCTATCGAATAATGCCAGATAACTCTAATGTGGAAAAGTATGGGTTGACAATTTTCTGAGCATTTTGTTCTTTGGTGTCTCCCTAAACATACATGAGCCTCAATTAATTCCAATATGCACTTGGTTCCTTGAAAATATGGCCGATAGTTGGTATCGTTCCTTTTTTGACCGAGTATATAAACTGTTAGTTTGCTCAAACGATGATCTTATTTCTAGGACTTACCCAAAGTGATAAATGTTATAACGCGGCCTGCTGCACTATACTATATTAATCTGTAGAATTGTGCGCAGACTTGAATAAAGACGAAAAAGAACAAAAAGTTATCACTTCATACTTTGTCTTACGATTATCGGCAAAGTGAAATGAATTAGAGCTATTATTATTATCGTCGAATTTGTGTGCGCTAAAATACATATAGAACAGACTGCTCTATTCAAGTATTTAGGAACGTATGCGGAGTAACATCTTGTTTATTTGACTAGAGTTTTCTTGTGAAATTATACTGATACTGCGGTTTGGGTCAGCTGCCAGGAGAGTAAAAGAAAACATAAAATATAAGGAAGTACTTACATGTTTCTTACCTTTAGCAACATAACCCATCTAACAAGGCTGTAAATGTAGCCAACTACCTCAAGCCTCCTCTTAAAGATTTAATGATAATCTCAAAACTGCTTCCTTCAAATGGATTTGATGTTTATAATTACATCCAATGCAGGGTGAACATACTGATTCCGTTACTTATACAAATCAGTCATATAAACCCATTTTGAGATAGATGCCAAGCTTCTGCTCTGAATTCAACATGCTCAACAGCTAAGTTTTACTACTCGTGATAAGAATAGTAGGTAGGTAGTCAAATATTTGTAGATATTGCAAGATATCTAATTCACTACCTCACTACTAAGCTAGGTCTTGGCATCTATTCATTTGATTTACAATGGATGTACAATTGGTTCATTCTTGTCGTACTGCTTATAAGCAGGCTTAATTATTCACACCATCTACTTGACCTTCCACATACAACTGAAAAAAAAAAAAATGAACAGAAAAGAAAAAATGAGTTAAACCCTTACAAAGGGAGACGAATTCATACACGCCACTCGGCTTTTTTTTTTTCGAATAATATTTTCATATTGATATGTTAATAATTGTCTTCGGTCCATGAATTGTTAGGTCGCATGTCATCTGTAGTTTGACATGTGCCTGCAGTTGCAACCTTTTATATGTATTCACTGAGGGCATTTATTTTAAATGGCAAATGGAACCAGATACATACATGATCTCTTGTAATAAAAGCAGCAGCATAATCTTAACTGGGATCTTAACAACAATAACTAATACGCAGAGAAGGATAACATTTCCATACTCAGTATGTTTTGTTTATTTTGACATATATATTATATTTTGGATAAAGCATTATTCAGCCCAATGAATACATCGGGATGAAAACTAAGGGTTAGAACAGCCATCCATAAATTCTGCTTTTTCACAACTTAACTTTATTCAGTTTGCATCAAATCACAACCACTGTACTATTTTAATTCCAAAAAAGTTTTTATCATGCAAAGAAGATAAATTCTAAATAAGAAATAAACAAATAATAAAAATAAATCCATAATGCATATCATATTTGTATACGAATAGGAAAACAAGAGGGTCATCGTGGCCCTGGATTGCTCACCGGAGTCGACATGGCCCATTTTCTAACTTCACCTCGATGTTGTTCAAACAAACATTCTGACAAAGTTTCATGAAGTTTCAATGGAAAAGAAGCATGTATTGCGTACTCGAAATTTTTATAAGATTTGACCTAATGACTAGTTTTGGCCCGACATGACCCATTTTTGGACTTAATGGAAAATGACAAAATTATATTTTGTCCTTTCTCTTTTCCAGTTCTTTAATGATTTTTTTTGAAGAAATCTTAGTTGGTCTGGCGTGTCGCTTGTTCTGCTATGACCTGTCTGGTTTTACCACGAACAACCCATTTCACTCGGTTCTGACCATAACCATTTCACCAAGCTGTTCTGTTTTAGACTGTCTTCCATTATTGGAGATCTTCTAAAATCTTGTGTCATTAGAATGCAGACCTGAGAATGTTCTTATACTGAGTTCTTTTTTCACTTAATGCCATTTTGTGTTTCAACAGTCCGGACGACAAAACCTGACATAAAAAATTCAATTTGACGTTGTTATGACGCCACTGCTTGTTAAATTTATACC
This sequence comes from Ctena decussata, assembly GCA_963989385.1. NCBI lineage: Eukaryota > Metazoa > Mollusca > Bivalvia > Lucinida > Lucinidae > Ctena > Ctena decussata. The sequence goes on from OZ022504.1 coordinate 78,560,104, forward strand.
TTCACCAGTTTAAAGGGGAATCCGTTTGCTTCAGCCATACGAAACGTTGAAAAGTTTCCATGATAAATAAAAGTGACAGCCACTTCAAAAAAGGTCCACGTTTTTGAGACATCCTGTAGATTTTGTTTAAATACAATGGCCGCCAGAGAGTGGCCCTTGTTTTGCATATAATCCTATAGAACGAGTCCAATTCTTATCATGTTATTTAAGGAATGAATTTCATTTTTCTGAGGTTTATCGAAGTGTAAACTACATTGGGTCACGTGCAAAGTGAATGAACCCCGAAGGGGTTCATGTAAACTTTGCTAGTGACCCAATGTAGTTTACACTTCGAAAAACATCAGAAAAATTAAGTTCATTGCTTATATTTACATTCGTTTCAATCAAGTCTTTCATGAAAAATCTTGTATAAGCGCTAAAATTGAAGCATTAAAACATGTACACGCAGTTTCTTCTGCTAACAGCAGAACGGCATGTATGACGTCATGACGTTGCTGGCGTCCAATCAGGTTGTAGAGAGCCATTGTTTATTTTTACGTCATTGACGTCGCGTGTCTCAATGTAATTATTGGAATGTAAACTACATTACGTTCCAATGGTTTACTATAGGGCTTTTCAGTAAATACACCAAGAATGTAAATACATGTATTGTTGTTTCAATTCACATAACGATGTTCCCCAGGAGGCTCAGCGGAATGTATCCTTAGTTGCATATTCCTTGCACCGTATTACTCAAACAATTTTGGTTAGATGACATTATTTCAACGAATTTCAGTCAAAGTGGGTTTTAATAGTCCTTGCATTAAGCTCTTGTTACATTTTGCAAATTATTTGTCCAAGATGGTTGTTTGCAGAAATTAAAAAATGAAAAGAAAATGTCCGTAGAAACCCGAAACCGATTTTGACCACATTTGATTAGACTAATCATTTAATACAACCCTTTAACAATTATGATAATAAACTATCTGAGGAAGGTGATCGTTGTTACTAAAATTAATAAATCTTGAAAATTACAGCTAAAGACAAACAGCGCCAGCGGCACCAGACGGAGATCAAAGTAAAAGGACAGACGCTTGGAACAGTAATAAGCTTCAAGCACCTTACAGCAGCTGTCTAAAATGAAGGCTCAAAACCGGAGGTTCTCTCAAGGATTACACAAGCCACTGCAGCTCTGACAAAGCTGGAGCCATTATAGAGAGATAGCAACATATCACTTGGATTAAAGGCGAACCTGATGTGCTACCTTGTCATATCCTTTTTTCTGACTGCCTGTGAATCGTGGACCTTGACAACAGAGTTAGAGAAAAGAACGCAGGCCTTTCAGTTAAGATGATACAGAAGGTTACTGAACATCTTGTACAAGGACCATGCCACTAATGAAGACGTTTGCAGAATGATCCAAGCAGCCATTGGAGAATATGATGAATTCCTGATCTTCGTCAATAAATGGAAACTGAGGTGGTCTTCTGGTTTAGCCAAGACAATTCTACAAGCCATTAGGCACACTGAAAGGAAAATGAAGGAAAGGTAGAGAAAAAAAGGGGTGGAAAGACAATATTAAAGAATGGACAGGGATGGATTTTTAGACCTTGAGCTGACCATAGACCCTCCTCCCCACAGGGGGGTTTTGTATCCTGAAACTACATTACATAAGAAACAAAGTGACACATGTTAGCCCTCTGTAAGTTGGGGCGTTAACGTATAACGTCAACGTCAATTACACTACCCAAATTTACATATTCACGTTATAGTAGTAAATACGCACTGTTATACACATGTTAGTATTCGCCCTAAAGTTGGTTTTTTTCTGCTAGTACATAAATCGCTGTTTCAAGGTAATTGACATTGTCAAGGATAAGTTGATTAATCCGTATAACGTAGTTTACGTTGTATTTGACGTTTTTACCCCTTCAGTGTCTAAAAACATGTATGATGGTTGCACCAGTTTTCGGGGTATTAACGTTTATTCGCAACATAAAAACTGTGTGATAAACAAAGATCACAAACCGATAGTCTGTGTGGATATGAAAATATGTGTTTAGTAATACGTAACTTACATGTCATGCCCGCATGTCCCCATGTTTACAAAGTTGATCAAATCGGAACAGATGCCCAACCGAATCTGCTCTCCGAAACTGCCCCAGTTTTCGGGATTCGTTAAAGAACTCGCCTTCAAAATACATAAGCTGCAGATTCTTCTGATAGCAACTGCCTTCGGGAGACCTGCAGTCTTTTAGCATGTAGACACGGTCGTTGAATTATCAGAAAAAGAAATCATAATTGAATTAATCGCCGTGTAATGTTCGTCGGTACTTTCCATAAACTTTGCAGTGTTTCCAATATGGCCGCTTCCACGGTCACCAACGAAGACGTCATGAATGACGTCAAAACTAACGTGCTCTCGCGCGTCAATTAGTGTATGATAAAACTTGCTGATTCAACTTTCTATTTGCAAAAGTTAACGTCTGTAGACGTCCTCGGCAAAAGGAGCGTTATAATCTAATAGAATACCCCGAATTCTGGAGCACCCCGAAAACAGGTACATCCACCATAATATAAGGAGCAAATTGTAAGAATTGAAGTGTAGTGAAAAGTTAATGTCATATATATGACTGTTCCAATATTCTAGTATATAAAAAATTAAAGTCTTACAAAACTTGTCAGCAATCATGATAAATATATAACGTATATAACCACAACAAAAATATGAAATTAAAAACACAATCAGACTAAATCGCTGCGTTGGTGGACTGAAGCTTATGCATGCTCCCGGAACAATCTTCTTTGATTCTTGCCCAGCTTCGATACATTAGGCAGTAGTTAGCAGTGGATATATTAAATTGGGACATAAACTATCTTATTTTTTAGATATTAAACCTAGAAAATGACGAGAAAAGCTAAGAAAGCCAACATCAGCTGCATTTTATTTTTCAATGTTATCTGTAATTTGTCTTAGGTAGACACTGTTGTATATGTAAATATGAAGAAAATGAAGAAACGCCAATGTTATGTGTCCTCAAACTATATAAAAAACATCGGATAGTGTATATTTGAAAAGTAATCTAACAGTAACGTTGCATTACATAACTGTAATATGTCGAGGGATAAGATTTGTGAGTCACCTGTTATCAAAATTTTAGTTCCCGGGTGGCATGAATTATTCATTGCTGTAGTATTAGCTTACCACTGGTAGTCAGATGGCAATTTAGCTCTTTGAAACACACACGAACTCAGCAAAACGCACATAGATTGTTACAGCAGAAGCAGTTCGACCCTGCCTTCAATTCAGTCTCACTTAAAAGTGACTTCATAAAAATGTTTTTTTTTTAATTTTATGCATAGAATGAAGTAAGTATAAGTTGATATATGCTACCTGTTTGATATTAGGTTGTTGTTATGATGAGGATAAAACCAGTTTCACCACCTGTGCTGTTGGCTGCGCCATTCAATTACCCTACATACAAATATGCAACTGTGACTACCAGCCGAGGCAATCAAAAGCAGTACCAATTCTGCGGACAGGCATTAACACCATTTTTGCTATGCTGTCAGTCGACTTGTCAGCCACGAGCCCTTTGCACAGTAACTGCTTTACATAAGTTAGAAAATATATGTGACTCCCGTGATCCTAACTTACATGTTAATTGTGATCTACGTGATCTGAAGGAGAACAGCTAAGAATTGCTCATAAATATCTGAACAGCGATGACCAAGATTCATATATTCATTCAGTTTTATTTGTCATTTTATTATGTGTGCAGAGCTACTGGAACACTGTCCCTGGGAAAAAAAAAAACATTTTTGTCCAACTAAACGTATCTTTGTGTTCTTTGGTGAATAGATTCTTTAAAAGATGATTGAATGTAGTTACTTTCTTTAAGAGATGGTTGAATGTAGTTAGGCTTTATAGAGCAAGAACAAAAGCATAGAAATATAGATAATCTTAAACATAGCATTTATAGATTATTGCAGTATTCTAGTAAACTGCCAGTGTCTCTTTTCTATATTAAATGTTTCTAATACTATTCTCCCAAACTCCTGGCTGACACATTATTGTTAATTACATAAATGGACTGAAGCAATGTATTGACACTACCATTATTTGTTTTCAAAAGTTTGTTTGTTTCTTAACTGTATCTCAGCAATGTTGGTAATATAAAATATACGATAGTCTTACAAAAGTAAGTTTACGCTGCCAGCAAATATCTACATTAGCTTTGATGCAGAACTGGATATGGCTTAAGTCTTCAAACTTCAGGTTTACTGTTCTGCTTTATAGTTTTTCAGTGTGCACGTAAAACCTATACCAAATCCTGTCAATAAACAAGGTGGTAGTCCATTTTGCATTGTTGATTACTGATTATTTTATAGTTTTATACTAAACAAGTCAAAAGCGCCCAGTTTTTAATGGTATCAAACTGATTGTATATCATCTTATTCGAGCCCTATGCAAAATCAGTGCTGGCTTTTAATAGCTGCGACTTTACCTTTTCTGAAGTTTTCTTTTTGATTTTTTTATTATTATTATTCAGCTGTATATAACAAATTTCACTTATGTTACTGTCTTTAGAACTCAAATGTACAAATTTTAAAAGAAACAAACTGGGCAATGTCATTATGAAATACTTTTATTTTTGACATAATAACAAAGTAAACAGCAAAGCCTGTTTTACATGTACAGAATATGTCTATGCCCTTACCATTACAATTTGAAGTATACTGTGTTTAATCACGTATAAAACACACCTCATGAATCCCTAAAAGTAATAACTGAGAGAAGTGTTGATAGGTCCAAGTAGGCAAGTACATAATATATCAAAATAACACCCAGACTTATATGTGTTATTGTTTAATGTGACAGTGGAAAAAAACTGATTAAAGGTATTATAATGAAATATTTTAAATGTTAATGCTATTTACGTTACTACTAGTAATAGCTCATCATAGAAAATAAGCCAGAATGCATTTTTCTTTTATAGTAAAAGATTCTTTTATGAAAAAATAAAATGGTTCTATCTTCAAATTATATGATTTTGACAAAAATAGGTCTAAAAAACGAATGTAATCGATCATTATGGCCGACTAAAATGTAATCATAATATTGTGGAACTGTCCCTTGCTGTTTGGATAAGCTGGCATAGTCAGTTTTACCTTTTACTGTTGTTTTCAATTCCAACAATGTAGTTCAAGCACTTGCATTATACGGAAAGTGATAATTGTAATATGGAACATTTATAAGGTGTTACTGTGTTCAACATTCCTATTTCTCCCAAAGTATACAAGATAGACTAATAACTTTTGCAGATCTGAAAAGACCAATAAATATTCTTTAGTACAGTAACAAACATTTGGTATAATATTAAAAGAATAACTTACAAAAAGAAAATATTTTAGATGGAAATAGCAATTTTAATGGAGTGTAAAGAAAAACGGCACGTATATTACACTATGTAGGCTGAAGTGACCTTTCAAACATCATAACTTTTAGCTACTGGATTGGTCTATTAGACTCTATTATAATTTTAAACATAGGAAAGTGACTTCTATTTCTTTATAATTTTTGGTAATTTTTATTTTTTATGTTTATCATTTTAATGGGTGACGTATGTAACAGGCTGTTACAGCTTAACGCCCTTCTCGCCAAAGGGCTAACATGCTGCAAAATACTTTTTAGATGCTGGCCTATAAGAAAAGTATGGTCTACAAAACTCCCCCCGGGGGAGGGGGGGGGGGGTAAACCATATCTGCCTCAGGCCAATTTTGCTAGCTCATCTGTGGCAGCTGAAAACAGGAATAGGTAGAAAGGGATTGTTGTAAAATCATGTGGTGCCCCAGTCATCTGTAATGCCCCCACGACCTCACAAGGTAATGAGATAGAATAGACTATAGTAAAGAAAACAAAGCTAACAAGAACAATAACAACAACAAAAAGGGGGTCAGTCGAGCACTTCAAAATTATGCAAATAGACAGTCGAAGATGAGTTTCGGTACTAAAACCAGCAAGAAAAAAGAAGATAATAATAATAAAAAAAAAAACTCTGGATATGTGACCAATGCATTTAAGGTGAATGGGTTCACTTTCAGGGGAAGCTAATCTGCCCTTTTCAGTTTGCTTCTCTTCTCAGTAGGGTTCAACTCTTTAAGCAAAGAATTTGCTCCTCCTGGAGTTTACCTCTTAGAGGGGCAAATTCTTTGCTTAAAGAGTTGACATCGTTTCAGAAGGACCTCCAGGGAAGCCACTGTTGAACCATAGATGTGTACTTATACACCTAAAGAAATTTCAGCCTCCAAACGTCACTATTGCGATACCCTTCTAACTCTTTTATAAGATTTCTTATGTAAAACGGAATACTCTGTAAAAAAATGATTACAGCTTGGTTTCACTTCCTTTAAAATGACTTAAAGATCACATTTTACCATATATCAAAGCTAAGGTCTTTAGAGTAAACGGTCTGAAAGTTGAAGAAAAAAAGCCAAACTAAATAAGCGGCATTGGAGCGGCGCTTTGTGTTTCCCCCCAACACTTAGTATAACCTGATAACACTTAAGCGTTGCAGAATCAACGCTTAACTTCTACCGTGAATACCAGGCGTCGCAAATAATTACGCTAAAGTGTTAACAAGGTTATAATAAGTATCGATGCTGTCGATGTATTTTGCAGTGTCAGCGGCAAGTGTCTACCCTGCAAGTTGTGGTATTCATGATTTTATTTATATGGCTCAAGGTCTGAAAATACGAGTACTAAGAGCTTTATCACAACAGCACTTTGCCTCTGCAAGGTCTGATATAAACCTTGGTGGGCCTGGATTGTTCGACAGCAGCTTTTCAGAAGGTACACCTATTTGATCACACATGGATGATGTAAAGATTGATTAACATGGCAGAGATGGACATCAGTAATATGTATGCTAGGTCCTAATTGCTTGCAGACTATTTGATGGACTTGCACCATGCTTTGAAAAAAAGTTGAAGCGTGGGATTCAAATTGAGATTATAAAGTTTGTACGTCGGAGTTACAGGCATTTTACAATCCAGTGATTCTACTTTTTCTCTTGTTGCCATTTTTAATATGCTTGGCATTAGTATCGGATTTATCCACGTAATAGTATTTAAGATATGTCAAAAATAAAAGGACAATACAGTTTACACCGAATCTATTACTGTGTCCAGTACTTTTGTACGGCCAGTCTTTGCACAACACAGTGCCAGTATCCTAAGTATGACATCCATCCTTCAGTCATCAAGTTATAATGGAAAATCACTGAACCATGAAATACAGGACACACAGATCTACATTTATAATGAAATTAAACTATATATATAGTCTTAAAAAATAGCAAAATCAGCGGACCACGACATTTGGGTCAGGCTGACCAAGATTTACGAGGTCAAATTTAACGTTAAATCTGTGAGTCACACTCAGCCTTCACTAGTACGACATTCATCATAATTTCTCCTAGAAATTAAGTCACCAGAACATTAACTACTACATAGATCACACCGACTTTGATATATGTTATACACAAAGCAGAGCACAGCAAATAAGATGTCAGTATCCCTGAAGAAGGGGGTTCATCCCCGAACACTTGGAGAAGAGTAAACAAATAGGTAAAAATAATTGTTAAATGTTTTTTTTTTGTATAATTTGCTTAGTCTGTTGTAATCCTTCCGTTGGTCTAAATTATTTAGTTCAATAAAGATAACTGAGTTGCCACCTATTTGGGAAAGAGCTGCTGACTCGGCTTATCACTTGTAATTTCTTGTTTGTTGGGATGTCTTTGTTAATCTTTCCCTTTGATGTTGGGGACAGGGTTTGGGATCTGATTCAGTCAGTTCCTGAAGTGTAGTTACTCTTTAAATTCAAGAAGTGTTATATTTTATCTTTCCTTTTGGTAAAAGAATGTACAAGTAAATCATGAACTTTTTAAAGAAATACTTGTTAAACTGTAAAACAGTCTACTGCACTTAAGTCTACATTTTCTGTTGCCAGTCAGTTCCGGAACGCTTGCTCATACATGCCTTTTGGACCCAGAACCCGCCAACGGCAAATCTAATTTCTTCCATATATAGAAAATCTAGGTCTATTAATAAATTTATGTAATGACCAATTTTTCTTTTCTACGTGTCTCTATTTGTGTTGTGGCGACCTTCCAAGATTGCGTGTGTGTTGGGCTGGCTGCGGTTTGTGATAGTGGCATACCCCCCCGCCTTTCTATTTACTTTTTTATATGTTGGAAATGGATGGACTTTTTGGTAAGACATCTGATGTTTTGAAGGGGTGTGCTAAATAAAGCATTATCGCAGAATAAGTGCGTCGGTAGAAAGAAGTTAGCTGCGTCGTCAGCTATTCTTTAAGCAAACAGCAATTTAACATCGCGCGACCAAACTGCATTTTAGCTCACCAGAGCCGAAGCTCCGGGGGAACTAATAGGATAGGCAGTTGTCCGTCGTATTCTGTCGTGTGTCGTCTTTCGTCGTATGTAGTCGTCTGTTCGTTAACACATTTAAATGGCATCTCTTCTGAAGCCACGAGGCCGACTGGGTCCAAATTTCATCTGTAGCGTTTTTGGGCCCGGGGATTGGACGTTTTTTTGTTTTGTTTTTTTACGAAAATGTGCTTGTTAGTTTGGATGCTTTGACAACCTCGAGTTTCCATAGACTTATAATGAGGAAAATTGAAAAATGGCATTTACTGCCTAGCCTTTGCAGATATGTTGACAAAAGTTTAATAGAAATGTTCCTCGAGAAGTCTTCTATCAGCTATATGATTTTTGGCCCATTGCCCTTTTTATTGGTTGCCATGGAAACCAAAATGCAAAAAAGGGGAAAAATACCTAAAAATATCTCCTCTGAAGCCACTGGGCCAACAAGGTACATATTTCATCTGTAGCATCCTTTGGCTGGGGCATTGAAAGTTTATGTTGTTCATGAAAATCGGCTCTATGAGTTGAGTTGCATGGACTTACGATGGGGGAAAATTGAAAAAAAAATGGCCTAGCCATAGCAGATATGTTGCCAAAACCTTCATAGACTTTTATAGAAATGTTCCTTGAGCAGTCTTCTATCAGCTATATGTTTTTGGCCAACTGCTCCTTTTATTGGGTGCCATGGAAACCAAAATGCAAAATAATAGAAAAAAATATCTCCGCTAAAGCCACTGGGCAGATAAGGCCCAGATTTAATCTGTTGGTTGTTACGGCAACTTAGAGTCGCATTGACTTATAGTGGGAAAAATAGTGGGGAAAATTACAAAATGGCATTTATTGCCAAGCCATTGCAGATATGTTGACAAAACTGTTATAGAACTGTACCTTGAGGAGTCAAGATTCATGTTATGTTGCGCAGATGCTCGTAAATGTTTAAAAGGAATGCTGAAATGGTCATGAATGAGAAAAGGTAGACCTTCCCGTGAAACACGACTGCTTATTCTTGTAACGTATAAAGTTGGTATCTGACTTAACCGTGTTTGTAAAGCCACCCGCTGATGGGTTCAGTTTTGCAAATGATAAAGGAATAAAGACGTTACATGCTGCTTCCATGCAAAGTAATAGAAAAATGTTTTATGTTTTTGTTTTGTTTTTTTCAACATCAGGCTTAATACGGTGTGTGTATCTTCAGCGTCCAAACGATTCTAGATAGAAGGAAATATGTCCAATATCATTGTAAAAACAGATCTGTAAAATATTGTGTCAGTGCAGATATATTTAAGAAAAACTGTCTAAAAAAAGTTATTTTACAGGTCAGGCGCATTTTCCCGCAATGTCTCGTACCTAATACTTTCATGTAAATTTGCCTACATACCGCGATGTAATACAGGTTAACTGAAAATAAATGGCATAGCTCGGCGTTTTGTATTCTCTAGCAGTACCACAGGAACAATTTTAGTACATTTATTGTATTTCACTGAAGCTTTCATTCACTTTTAAAGATATTTAGAAAAGAAGAAATATTCCAAAGTCATGGATTTGAAAATAATAAAAGAGTCTCTTTACAGTTGTAGGCTGCTACGTTACCTTGTAACTAGAAGTGCAATGAGTTTTTAATGAGTTTTTTAATATTTATAAATTAAAATTAAAACAAAAATAATAATCATAAACAAAACAATGTCATTTGCGATTCACAAAGCAAGGACAATTCATAAAGTTTCATTGAATTACAGGATCTGTGTATATCATAAACCTAAAAATAATAAAAGCATCGTAAACGACTGCGTAATACCCCGCCATTGCAGTCCTTTTATAGATTCCTTTCTTTTTTCATGATTTCATACATGTATATAGCTCCTGGACAGGAATGGTAAACCTCCTTATGATAAAACCTTTACCATCACTGGCAGCTTTTATTGTTCTGACCATATATTGTACATTTCATAAAAACCTGTTCAGTTCTGAATTTATATTGATTTTTCACATTCTGATATAGCATATAGCCCTGTAATAATCCCTGGGGACAAAATATTTATCATAACATGTTGCTTATATTACTTTGATAATTTTCTTTGATAATTTACTGAAAGTTTCAGGAAAATCCCTTCCAACTCTGATTTTATATAGAATTAATCATGATTTCATACATGGGCAGATATCCCAGTTGGACTAAATTTTGATTGTAAAAAAGCTATACTTTTATCATTTCTGTGGGATTTCATAAAGATATACCAAAACTCTTATTTTATATACATTTTTTCGTGATTTTATACATCAATATAGCCCAATGCCAAGGATAGGTGACCCCTGGGGACAAAATGTTGATCATGACAGGAAGCTTATATTATTTTAATAATTTGTTGCAAGTTTCAGGAAAATCCCTCTCAAACCAGATTTTATATTGACTTTTTCGTTATTTTATCGGAGTGGCTATTTACAGTCAACTGTCAATAGCCAAAAAACGTTAAAATGGCTATTTACAGTTAACTGTCAATAGCCAAAAAACGTTAAAATGGCTACTTACAGTTAATCTCTTAAAGGAAAGAATTTGACCTGAGACCCCGCTTTGGAAGAGCTGCGTCATCCAGGAAGTCACAAAAAATTTTCTCTATGTAAAAATGGCAGAAAACTTTGAGGCTTACACATACATATTTAAAACTGATATGGAGACACAGTTAGCTAGAGCTAGTTGATTCCGGCGACAGTGCTGTATAACTTTCAGTGTCAAGGCGTCCTACTAATTTGGATAAAAACAGGGCAAGCCAGGCCGCGTGGCGCAGTCGGTATCGCGTCAGACTTCAGACAGAGACCCCGGGTTCGATACCCCGTCCGGCCATTTACTTTCGCTTCTCCTTTCTCTGATGCTAGAAAGACGGTAGTCAGTTTCTGGCAAAAGTACGTGCTCTACATACTGGTTAACCGCTTAGGATGTCTAAGCCCTGTCCAGGAAAAGTGTGATTAGATTAACTGACCATCCCGACATGACCATATCTTGATTGCCGTTGACGTAAAGCAACAAAACAACAACAAGAACAAGGCAAGGACCGGCTATGCTTGCACCAGGTGCGGGATGTATGTGCGTTGTTTGGATATTTTTACTCTCTCTCTCTCTCTCTCTCTCTCTCTCTCTCTGTCTCTCTCTCTCTCTGGAAAACGGCTTGATTTAAATTGAAATACTGTCTAAAAGGACCCTAAAACCCAAAAACAATCAACCAGCCAACCAACAACTAATAGCTAATTTGAAGTAGCACGGACCTCATAGCAGAATTTCAGTGATGGAACAGATGATGCTACGGATTCCTTTTCAACGGTATTTCAGCCTTTACGAGCCGATATTAGAGGGAGAGGGATGGAGGGGTTGAATGATGGTAAGGATAAAATAATAAAATTATGATCTGGTTGAACTCGCCGAGCCCGCATCCTTTACACTGATTTCAGAGCTTTAACCCTTGGGCCAGCACGACCGGATAAATTTTGTTGTAATTGAGCAGAAACCAGCAACTGTAAATAGCCATTTTAACGTTTTTTGGCTATTGACAGTTGACTGTAAATAGCCATTTTAACGTCTTTTGGCTATTTACAGTTAACTGTAAATAGCCTCTGCCTTATTTTATACATGTATATAGCCTTGAGGCAGGGACAAATAAGCCCGGTGGACAAAATGCTGCTTGTAACAGAGAGCATATATTATTTCAATCATTTTTATTAAATTTCATGAAAATATTTCAAAGTGTAAAGGAAATACAGACCAAAACCACTTTTACGCCATTGCCAAGGGCAATAACTCTGTCAGAAGGCATCCAAATTTACCCATTAACAATCCCATGCGAGATATTCCCAAGACCAATGACATGCCGGTAAAGTTTGTTTATATCCTTTTTATGGGCATGAACTGAAATGGAATTAGTGTTTGATTTCTGACTGGATGAGAAGCGCGTCTAAAAGAGAAACATGTAAGACTGGGAAAATTGAACTGGGTCAGCCCAGAAATATAGGCAAAGGCGGAGTTTTAGCCTAATACGTTAATTTAACATAGGAATCTGCCCACGCTTAGATTTTTTGATACTTTTTATATGTGTTGCCTGAGGGCTAACAGTATTGCCTATGGAGTATTTACCTCAGTTCACATCCTCAGCATAGCACAGGATTGACAAAAGTAACGTTTGCCCTAAAAATAGGAGTTTCCTTGAAATACCATCCCTAGAACTATCAAATTTTCAGATTTTGCAAGTTCTTTTATAAATTTTAATCAGTGAATAGACGTATGATGTGAAACATTTGAGAAATGTGTATATTTATGCTAAAGGGCTATGTATAAAACATTTGTTTTTGGTATAACCCCTCAAAATCAGCTAAAAACCACGCCTAGATAAAAAATTAATCATCAGTTAAAGTATGATCCTGTTGTTGTCAAGATTTCATACAAGCCATAAATCATGCTATATACTTCTAGTATGAGAAAACTAAAGAAATTCTGAGCCTGGTAAACAATACACTAAGGCTGCCGAATGTGGGCCGTCAGGAACTCAAATACATTAAAAATCATTATCTTGTTGAACTGTATTTTTGTATCTTGATTCTCAAAATAAAAGTCTATCAAAATGTTGATAATGATAAAAGATTAGATCCTTTAAGAGCAAAGAAAACATTCATAAGTAAGAAGTTGGGCCATACCGCGGTTTCGGCTATTCAAGCCTCATCAGTGACCCTTTAAATCTGGCACAAGGAGCCAGAGGAAAAAAACAGTAAATTTGCAGGTTTAACATGGCAGTCGTCTCAAAGACTGATATAAGTCGAAAAATACCAAAATATTTCAAATTTGTTTAGAAAATGAATCTAAACGTATGATCATTTCTGACTTCTCAGAATATATTCCATGATCTCAAAGGACCAAAAGGAAAATATAATCTGCACTATAGATGAGTGCGGGGAGACTTTTTACGGCCGCCACACGGCACAACATCCAGCTGCAGTGATAGTAAATAATGATAAAAGATTAGATCCTTTAAGAGCAAAGAAAACATTCATAAGTAAGAAGTTGGGCCATACCGCGGTTTCGGCTATTCAAGCCTCATCAGTGACCCTTTAAATCTGGCACAAGGAGCCAGAGGAAAAAAACTCCAAACCCAATAACCACAAAAAACTTTTCAGATCAAATCTCGGTGTTTTTTCTTCTTCCTATTTTCAAAATAATAACCCTGTAATTATTTTAACAAGACTGAAAAATATCTTATTTGGAGCCTAGGGAAACTGTTTTAGAGCAATAGCAGTTTGAACTTACACTTCTTTAGGCATTGGGTTTCTTATGGATGGTTGTTATAGTTTGAGCTTTATTTTTATTTTATCAAATTCAGATTCTTTTCAGGCATATCATGAGCTTCGTTCCCTGTTATGGTGCTATTCTAATTTCTTCCTTGTTCATTGTCTTTTCATTTGTGGTTCAGTGTTATAAAAAAATGTAAATCTAAAATAAGGCATACAATGATATAAATAAATAAATAAATAGTGAAAAAATCGATTTTTATAAAATTTATTCAATTTCATTCGTTAGCCTACAAATTGAAAACATTTCAGCATTTCAGGTGCTATAAACGCTCTAAGGACTTAATGTCCAAAGAATTTAAAATGGAAATGTAGAAAAGGATATAAAACAAAAAATTAACTTATTCAATTCAAAACATTTTTCTTCAATACTAGCACTTTCTAGCTGAAGACCAATAAACAATTTAAGCAGTCAGTAAAATTACAAACATGATAAAACACATCCTAAGAGGAAAGTTCATGCTTTTTTGTTGCAGTCAGCAACAGGAACGTTAACAAAAGATCACCCTGTCTTACATCTGTACAACGTAAGATACATATGGATTGACAGTGCTGAAATAGACACTTCGAACGACACTGATGAGAGTCAAAGATGGAATTTATTGTCAGCCCTCCAAAATTGCATCTTTTTACAATTGAAAACTTATTTTATGGTGCTGTTTCTCAACATAAATGATGTTTTTGTCAATATCTTAATGCTGGGATGAGTAGGCTTCCCAGATTGGTAAGTGTCAGCTTATCTTCCACCATAAACTGTGGTGGAGATCTGAATGAATCACCTCTTTCTTTTTTTTGTTTTGATTCTTCAGGGTACGGACGCTTGATGCATTAGGTGTCGGAGTCTTACCTTTCCCCTGTCAATGTACACGTATACAAGCCGAAAATTTAAACAAATTAAATTCAGGGCTCCGCAAATGAAGTAAAATACTGGACCACCCTGCCGGTGACCTAGGCAATGTAAAGATACAAGTAAAAAAACTAGCACTTGATGCAGGCACCAGTAGATAGAAAAAGTGGAACATCCTGCCTTAAACGTAGGCAATATACAGATACAAACCTTAAGTACTTCTCAAAACGAAAACACCCAGAGCTCTGATACATAAAAAATGGTTTAATACTGAAACTGATTTACCTGGTCAGCTTTTATATTACTCATTCTGTACAGATGATAGAAAAATCATGAATGTTTGGGGTGATTACACTTGATTGCAGAGGTATGCTTGGGGAGAGGAGCGGGAGGGGAGAGGGGTGGCATTAGGAGAATTATCATTGGCTTCCAAATCTTAGCTAGTGAAGAAATATTTACATATTTGAAGGCATACATAATGGGTTTTCATGTAGGACCTCATCAATAATCTATGTCACAGATAATCTAGTGCAGCAGTAAAAGATCCTACTTAAGCTATGAAACTGATCTTTCCCCTGTCAATGTACAAGAACCTGACCTATCCCCATATTTCAGTTTCAAAAACTATTTTGTTGGTTTCAAAATCTTTTGAAACGTTTCACAAAAGAGCGGATATACTTACCCTAATTCTGAATAAAATTATAGCTTGACAACTACAGTAACAGATCTAAACGTTAAATTTACTTTTCATGTTTGATTATCTATAGTCTGTATTTTGACAGATTTTTCAAATTTGGCTGATCATGAACATATTTATATGAGTCAACATATAAATTTATGGTATCAGAATAATTCTGTAATTCATTTTAGTAGGCGACGAATGCAATCAAATTATACTGTTAATTTGACAGGTGCCACTTATCCCTAACCATCAAATCTGATAAGGGATTCTGCAGGGTGCGACCCTAAGCCCTGCAGTTCTTGAAATAAATAGATAAACCTTTTTTTATTAATTTATTTACCAAAGGTAATCAAAATATTAAGTATAAAGAAAATTAAGCGTGGGCCATTTTGGAATTTCCCGTTTCAAGTATTCACATCAAAAATATTTTTCTACAATCATGAACAATTCATTCTTTTCAACTTAATATCTTAAAGTGCATCGGTTTATTTTATGTTTACAAGCAAACCAGGGTTGCAGGTCTGCCTTTACAATAACAACAAAAAAGTGACAGACCAATATTGTGCTAACATATCAAAATTGAAAGACCATCTGACATGACCAATTATTCTCTAGTTTTGTTTTTAAGTATAAAAGAAACTGCCCTCAGATCCCTTGAAGTCTTATTTCTGCAAATTCTGCACGCAATCACATTTTTTAGCTGGATAAATTTCCAATTGTTAATTTCCATTAGTTAATTTGACCTCCTGGTTTTGAGATCGACCGCCGATTAATATTTGGTAAGGGTGTAGTAACAAAACCATGCATTTTCTTGAAAGTGTGTTTTGAATGCAGCTATATAAATGAGCTGTTTTATACTGCATCCACAAGATTGCACAGAAAGCCTGCAAATATACCTGCAGAACTGATTAACATGTACCGGGCTTCTTTCCTACTTTCGAATTTGGTACTGAACTCGGAGGGCAAAAGTAAATTAGAAAACATCGTTTTAAAATGTTCTCCGTCATTTGGTCCCTTCATATAACTGCATAAAGCTAATAGCATGACATGTTCCGATTTTCGGAATACCTTTCCTAGCGAGAAAAATCTTACATGTGACCCATTCGAAGCACGCAAAAACAGATAACTGGAAGCTCTCACATCGACTACCGGAAAAATAGCCAAATTGTAGCACCCGTAAACTATGCACGGACATCCATAAAAAAGCCAAGCAAATTCAAAGAATTTATGTCCCCCGCCATTATTGTTTATTTCAATTAAGGGACATGTCAATGAAAAAAAACCCTGTCATTAAAATGTATTCGGAAATAAATTGTCAATTCAATCATTCTAGCATTGTTTTAATTCAAATTCCACTGTTTGTAAGAGAAACTTAGTGAAAATTCAATTATAGCTTAGATGAGCTTATGACTAGCCTAAGCTCAAGTAGCGGAAAAAGTGACAAAAATATAAATTTTAGGAGTATATGTAAAACCACATGCATATCTTCAGACCATGACCAAAACATCTATACAGTTTAAAAGGAATCGGCATAAAACTGTAGGAGGAGTAGCGCACATAAGGTACCCTCTATCTATTCAGTTTGATAGGAAAAAAACAAATGAAAACAGACTAAGTTCAACTAGCAGAAAAAGTAACAAAAAATAATTTTAGGATTATATCTTAACCAGATGCATATATTAAGACCATGACCAAAACACCTGTGAAGTTTGAAAGGAATCAGCATAAAACTGTAGGAGAAGTTGCACACACAATGTACCCACTATCTATTCACTTTAATAGTAAAAATGTATGAAAAAGGCTAAGTTCAACTTGAAGAAAAAGTTATAAAAAATAATGTGAGGATTATATCCAAATCATTTGCATATTTTCAGACCATGATCAAAACACCTGTGAAGTATCAAAGGAATCGGCATAAAACTGTAGGAGGAGTTGCACACACAAGGTACCCACTATCTTTTCACTTTGATAGTAAAAATGTATAAAAAAATGGCTAAGTTCAATTTGCAAAAAAAGTAATAAAACATAATGTGAGGATTATATCCAAACCACATGCATATTTTCAGACCATCACCAAAATACATGTGAATTTTCAAAGGAATCGACATAAAACTATAGGAGGAGTTGCGCACACAAGGTACCCACTATCTAGTCACTATGATAGTAAAACACCTAAAAATGACTAAGTTCAACTTGTAAAACAAATAATTAAAAATAATGTGAGGATTATGTCCAAACCACATGCATATCTTCAGACAATGACCAAACCACCTGTGAAGTTTCAAAGGCATCGGCCTAAAACTATTGGAGGAGTTGCGCACACAAGGTACCCACTATCTAGTCGCTTTGATAGTGAAAACGCCTAAAAAATGACTAAGTTCAACTTGTAGAAGTTGGAACAAAAAATAATCTCAGGATTATATCCAAATTACATGCATATCTTCAGCCCATGACGAAAACAGCTGTAAGGTTTCAAAAGAATCGGCATAAAACTGTAGGAGGAGTTGCGCACACAAGGTACCTACTACTTTAGGGGGACGGAAGGACGGAAATAAGGACGGAAGGACGGAATGCCGAAAAATATCCCTCCGCTTTTCTTCGAAAAGGCGGGGGACAATAAAACGGCACCATATATATGCACAACTCAGAAATGCCTGCTAACAATGAATGTATATGGTCACATCCTTTGTTTTTGTCATGGGCCCCAATATATAATTTACTGAATTTTGTCATAAGGGACAGACCATTTGATATTCTGGGAAAGGGTCTGTATGTTCGGTCAAGTTCAGGATCGGTCAGATTTTTTTTCTGTCATCGAAACTTGGAATGTTATTTTTGCCGCTGACTGAGAGCCAGATAGTGTCTGATGGACAGAAATTAAGTGTTTTTTTAAACTGATCTACATGATACAAGTTCTCTTTTCGATCATTTAAGAGCCGAAATCATACCATTACAAAATCGTATTTGAATGGAAACAGCTACGGAAACTGAGCAAGATTTCCGTATCCCAAAATAAAGGGTAAATATTCCATATCCCAAAATAAACAATCCTAATATCTTAAATATCAAAGATAAAGCCGATATAGCGTATTAAAACACCTTATAGTAAGAAGCCCCAAAAGAAAACTTTACCCGTGACAAGTGTCACTGATTTAGCGCAAATAAAAATGAGCCGCGACACGAGAAAACAAAGAAAGTGGTTTGCGCCACGCGAGGACTCAGATCAGCCTGGGCATCGGCCAAGTCTGATCAGATTCTTCGTTTTGCGCTTAATGGGTAGCAAAGGGTCTAAGCTAGCTTCATAAGGTCAGCGATGACTCTGATCAGTATGGACGAATGCCCAGGCTAATCTGCGTCTTCCGTATAGCGGGGTTTCTCGTGTCGCGGCTCTAATATACTTAGCGAAAAAAGAAAATTGATGGTTCTTTTTTTTTCCGGCGTATCTATTTAACGTTGACTTTCTATAGAGTACATACATATAGATCGTCTTGGCTTTGATCGCCTTGGCTAAATATTAAATTTATTCTAGCTGAAAACATGAAAACAATAAATACATATACTAGTCAAAATAAGTTCCGCCGCATTGACTTTAACATCTTCTGAAAAGGTACCATAACGAATGAATTTAAACAGTCATTGTAGTACTGACAAACCATTTTTATATTGCGAGACAGACGAGTTTTTAAACTTTAATGTAAACCGACAGTGTGTGCAACTTTCAGTTTTTTTTTCTAATTTTCCAAGATTTCTCACGAAACAAACTAGACTTTTCTTTTAGTTTTATTCTCATTTCCCCTTCTGTTCCTTTTATATACATTTTTGGGCTTGCAAATGATTTAAATACTGCAGAAAACTGGAATTCAAAACAGACTTACCGAAAATCTAGCACTTTTAAATTTCAAAGTTTAGCCAGAAAAGCCAAACTTTCTAAAGTTGCAGCGGCATTGCCATACACATTTCAAAACTGTATGCCTGTCGCAGTTTTGCAATAAACTGATGCATTCTTAATTTAGAATGTTGCGAAGACAGTAATTTACATTTCCAGAAAAGGAGAGCTAATATTCATAAGTTCATAATCTGATAATCAAACTTCCTATTGTTTTGATTCAAATGGAGATAATTTACAATTTTACGAATTTTAAGATGCAATCTTCGCCATTTGAAATTTTGGTCCGGTTTGATTTAGATTTTTCTGGATTGTAGGGTTTCTTGTGAATGTAACAACACAAGCATAACAGTACTGCGCTTGCGCAGTAAACGCCTAGTCTCAGTTTCTATTGTTTACTAGGTAGGTATGCGAGGTAACTCTGTATATGCAAGCAGGAAACTGAAACTTTCAAAACTTTTCCGTTGACAAATGTTTGGGCAACCAGTTGAAAGTAAAATACATGTACCTTGAAAATATTATATCTGGAATCGTCAATATCACGATTAAAATTGCGGCGGAACTTACTTAGGCGAGTATATATACTTGCTGCTGCCATGATAAGGAACAAGAACTTCTTTGTTTAGTTGCTGAATAGGTCTGTAACAATCCGAACTTCGATAGGTTATATAGTAATATTAGTAATAACTAGAAAATTGTGTCTGTAAGACACTAATGATGCCCCCTTGCTGCGCTTGACAAAGGACATGTGTACATCCCTAAAGCACCTTTTAACTTTCAAGCACAAATACTATTACACAAACTTCGTACCCTTTAGTGCAAAATTGCAGCCCAGAATGACTAAGTTTAAAAGACCATAATTCCTTCAAAATTATTTTTTAATTCTTTTTTTTTCCATCAAAACCGGCATGCACATCTTTATCTTTATCATGTCCACAACAAGTCTACAATGTCTGTAAAACAGCCTCTGAAAATTGTGGGAGGAGTTGATTATTACATGCAATGCAAACATATACCTCAAATGACTAATACTGTCAAAATTAATTCTAGTTCCGACAAAAACCCACATGCACATCTTCAATATGTCCACAGCATGTATGCAAGGTTTGAAAACAATCCATTGAAAACGGCGGGAGAAGTTGCTTACACAAACTCCATACCCTACAATGCAAAAATTTGCCTAAAATGACTAAGTTGAAAAGGCCGTAATTCTGTCAAAATTAAATTCAGCTCCATCAAAAACCCACATGCACATCTTCAATATGTCCACAACATGTATGCAAAGTTTGAAAACTGTGGGAGGAGTTGATTACACAAACTCCATACCCTACACTGCAAAAATTTGCCTAAAATGACTAAGTTCAAAAGGCCGTAATTCTGTCGAAATTAATTTTAGCTCCACCAAAAACATACATGCACATCTTCAATATGTCCACAATAATTACGCAAAGTTTGAAAAAGATCCATTGAAAACTGTGGGAGATGTTGATTACACAAACTCTAAACCCTAAAGTGTGACGGACAGACAGACGGACGGATGGACAGACAGACGGACAGACAGGGGTAAATCTTAATGCCCCCTGACTATCGTCACAGGGGCATAAAAACTGTAATGTTACACTTCTCTGTAATAGAAAGAAATCCTTAAGCTGGGACTATACGCACAGATGACAATGTTGCTTAGAGGGCCGTGCGTGTAATTGTGGTCGCAGATAGCTTGCAGTCTCATAAGCAGACTGCGATATCTTTTGATAACCATGGCATGGAGTTTATGCATGAAAACATTCCTAAAGTGGTGCTTTGACTCACTTAACGGTTATTCAATTTTACCTCAGATTCAGATGTTCAGCATTGGTCACGTTTGAAATAAATAATGTGTTAACATTTTTAAATACCTCCTTGCTTCAAAAATAAAATTATAGATTTAATTTTCACTTTCAAATAAAAACATATTTGTTATTTCATTTTGCCTTTCACTAAAAAAAAAAAATAAACATTTTTCAATTTTCATTGTGACACTGATCGTTTTCCAAAACGTTTGAAGCGTTTTAGCGCTACCAGTTTTTTTCCTACTATACGGAAGTTCTATTAGAATTATGCGAAATGAATGTTTGTTGAAATTCAAGTCACAAAATGTTGGACTGTATCATAAGGTTTCGAAAAGAAAAAAAATGTTACAAGCTTTTTTTCTCTGAGTATATTGTAGATCTGGTGTAACACAGATCAAGAAAATCAGAGGTAGGGAGAACATCTCAATTGGCACCTGGAACGTGAGG
Organism: Ctena decussata; assembly: GCA_963989385.1. Taxonomy (NCBI): domain Eukaryota; kingdom Metazoa; phylum Mollusca; class Bivalvia; order Lucinida; family Lucinidae; genus Ctena; species Ctena decussata. Next base: position 78,581,543 of record OZ022504.1, read on the forward strand.
ACTCTGAGGCCAGCTGGGAAGCTTGAAGAGCTGACTCATGCAATGGACAGGTATCACCGGAACATACTGGGGCTCTGTGAGATGCGCTGGAAAAACTTTGGTGAGATGTCAACAGATGACAGACACAAGGTTTATTTCAGTGGAGAAGAGGACAAACATGAGTATGGGGGTGGATTTCTAGTGCATAAGGACATGGTGAGTGCTGTCATGGGATGCCGACCAGTCTCCAGCAGACTGATTTCAATTCGCCTGAGAGCAGCTCCTTTCAACATCACCATCATACAGATTTATGCACCAACATCTGGACATGACGACAATGCGGTAGAACACTTCTACCAGCAACTCCAGGAAATCATAGACAAAGCACCCAAGAAGGACATTCTGGTTGTACAAGGGGATTGGAATGCTAAGGTTGGAAAGGATGCACAGGCAGACTAGGAAAACGTTTGTGGACTCTACTGCAATGACGAGACAAATGAGAGAGGTCTCAGACTTCTAGAGTTTGCAACTTGTAACAGCCTAGTACTGACAAACACCCTTGGCCCTCACAAACCATCAAGAAGATGGACATGGCACACCCCAGATAGGAAACACCACAATCAGATTGATTACATCTTGGTGAGGAAGCGCTTCCGATCAGGAGTCAACATCCATAGGACAAGGAGTTTTCCTGGAGCAGACATAGGAAGTGACCATGACCTGGTCATGATGACCTTCCGAGTTCGTCTGAAGAAGGCTAGAAAGCCAACCCAGCCAAGACTGAAGTTTGATCTTGAGAAACTAAGGGACCCAGAGGTGGCATGCACTTTTCAAGCAACAATAGGTGGAAAATTTGCCCCACTCATTGGTCTGAGGGATGATGACATGGACTTAGATACCATGATTACCACCTACAATACAGTAGTGCATGATGCAGCCAGTGAGATAATTGGGAAGGAACGTCGCAGGAAAAAGCCATGGGTCACTAGAGATGATCTCGACCTCTGTGATGAGAGGAGAAATTTGAAGAGGAAGAGGTATGAAGCAGGAGGAGCAGAAGAATACAGGGAAGCAAACAAGAGGATTCAGAAGGCAGTGAAGAAAGCGAAGGAGGACTGGATAGCTAGTCAGTGCGAGGAGATCGATACTTGCCTGAACAAAAACAACAGCAAGAAAGCATACCAGCTGGTGAAGGATCTAACTTCAGAGAAACAGGGTAGAGCCACAACTATTCAGGACAAGTCTGGGAAATGCCTTACAGAAGAACAAGTAGGCCATGAGCCAAATATGGTCTACCTCCCCCCCCCCCAGGGGGAATTTTGCAGACCATTCTTTTCTTAAAGCCCAGCATCTAAGAAGTATTTTGCAGCATGTTAGCCCTCTGACGAGTGGGGCGTTAAGCTGTAACAGCCTGTTACAAACGTTACCCATTTAAAAAAAATAAACATAAAATAAGAATGTTCAAAAATTATAAAAAAAAATAGAAGTCACTTTCTAATGTTTAAAGGTATAGCAGAGTCTACTAGAACAATCCAGTAGCTAAAAGTTATGATGTTTGACAGGTCACTTTAACCTACATGGTGTCATATACTTGACATTTGTCTTAACACTCCATTAAAATTGCTATTTCCATCCGAAATACTTTCTTTTTGTAAGTTACTCCTTTATCATTAGACTATATGTTTATTACTGTATTAAGGGCAATTTATTGATCTTTTCAGATCTGCAAAAAATAATACCCTATCTTGTATACTTCGGGAGAAATAGGATGTTTAACACAGAACCCCCTTATAAACGTTACATATTTCAATTATCACTTTCTGTACACTTGAAGTGCTTGAACTACACTGTATGGATTAAAAAACAACAGTAAAAGGTAATATTGAATATGCCAGCCTATCTAAACAGCAAAAAACAGTTCCACAATATTTTGAACGCATTTTAGTCGGTCATAATGATCGATTATATACGTTACCGAGGGCTATTTTTGTTAAACTCATATAATTTGAAGATCGAATCATTTTATTTTCGTTGGTAGCAGTTTCTTCATATAAGAATCTTTTAATATAAAGAAAAAAATGCATTCTGGTTTATTTTCTATGATAAGTCATTACTAGTAGTAACGTAAATAGCATTAACATTTAAGATATTTCATTATAATACCTTTAATCATGTTTTTCCCACTATCACATAAATAAACAATAACATATTTAAGTCTGGATGTTCTTATGATATATTTTGTACTTGGACGTAGTAACACTCCTCTCAGTTATTACTTTTAGGGATTCATGAGGTGTGTTTTATACGTGATTATACACAGTATACTACAAATTGTAATGTTAAGGGCACTGACATATTCTGCACAAGTAAAACGCTTTTTTTTTTATTTTTTTTTATTTTATTTTATTTTTTTGCTGGCAACTGTGTTATTATATCAAAAATAAAAGTATTTCATAATGGCATTGCCCAGTTTGTTTCTTTTACAATTTGTACATTTGAGTTCTAAAGACAGTAACATACGTGAAATTTTGTTATATACAATTTAAAAAAAATAAACAAAATAAAACATAAGAAAAGATTAAAAAGATAAAGCCGCAGCTAAGCCAGCATAGATTTTGCAAATAGGGCTCGAATAAACTGATATACAATCAGTTGGATAACATTAAAAGCTAAGCGCTTTTGACGTGTTTAGTATAAAATTATAAAATAATCAGTAATTAACAATGCAAATGGAGTACCACCTTGTTTATTGACAGGATTTGGTATAGTTTTTACGTGCACACTGAAAAAACTATAAAGCAGAACAGTAAACCTGAAGTTTGAATACTTAAGCCAAATACAGTTCTGCATCAAAGCTAATGTAGATATTTGCTGGCAGCGTATAGTTACTTTTGTAAGACTATCATATATTTTACGTTACCAAGGGAAACAACATTGCTGAGTTACAGTTAAGAAACAAACTTTTGAAAATAATTAATGGTAGTGTCAATACATTGCTTTATTTAGTTCATTTATGTAGCTATCAGTAATGTGTCAACCGGGAGTTTGGGAGAATAGTATCTGAAACATTTAATACAGAAAATAGACACTAGCAGTTTACTAGCATACTGTAGCAATCTATTAATGCTACGTTAAAGATGATTTATATTTCTATGCTTTTGTTTCTTTCTCTTTAAAGTCTAACTACTTTCGATTATCTCTTAAAGAATCTAACTACATTCAACCATCTATAAAGCATCTATTCACCAAAGAACATAACGATACGTTTAGTTGGAAAAAACTGCTTTTTTTTCCAGGGACAGTGTTCCAGTAGCTCTGCACACATAATGAAATGGCAAATGAAAATGACAGAATATATTAATGTTGGCCCTCGCTGTTCAGATATCTATGAGAAAATCTTAGTTGTTCTCCTTCAGAATGTATTCGCCTACACTGTAGTTATGCTTTGCAGCATAACATTGAGAAAAGAAAAAGAAAAAAAAAGAAAAGAAAAAAAAAAGAAAAGAAAGACCGAACAAGTAACGTATACAACGTATTCATTGCGAGTTTATGGATTCTTCATTTCCGATATCCTAAACTAGAAATACAGTATTTCTGAAGAGCGAATAATCAAACAATAGAAATACGGTATACCTATATATGCCAAGGAAAGGTTAACCTAAATAACTTACTGCATTTGATCTCTGTGACCTTGTATTACCATATTGTTTACTTTCTAGCAATAAATATGGTTGAAAACTGCTTATTTATGATATCTTACTGCTTATCCTATAATCTTTGTCCAAATATGTTAAATACTGTTAGGGAATACAGCATTTTGGCAATATCTAAACAACAATTTCAGTTGCTTACATACTGAAAAATTGTCTGACTGAAATGTGTATTTCGTAACCTCTTTATTCCTTGATAGTAACAATAAGTGGGAATAAAACCATGGGGTTTGCAAAATTACCTGACCAGTTAAATATTTGTAACAACATAATGAAAAATAGAACTCCTGAACAAGCTGATGACAGAATGATGTATGCGTTATAAAGTATGTCACTTTCTATCAGCTTTAAATTTTCACATTGTTAATAGTTTGTAATGTATTTGATGGCCGGGAGCTGCATAAACAGATCACGTAGATCACAAAGTAACATGGAAGTTATGATCACGGGAGCCACGCACATTTGCTAACCTATGTAAAGCAGTTACTGTGCATAGAGGCTCGTGGCTGACGATTCGACTGACAGCATAAGAGAAATGGTGTTTATCCCTGTTGGGAGTGTTAGTACGGCTTTTGATTGCCTCGGCTGGCAGTCACAGTTGCATATTTATATGTAGGGTAATTGAATGGTGCAGCCAACAGCGCAGGTAGCGAAATTGGTTTTATCCCCATCATGACAAGAACCTAAATATTTATCAGTTGCAACACATATCAACTCTTACTTACTCCATTCTATGCATAAAATTAAAAAAAAAATCATTTTTATGAAGTCACTTTAAAGTGAAACTGAATTGAAGGCAAGGTCGAACTGCTTCAGCTATAACAATCTATGTGCGTCTTGCTGAGTTCTTGTGTCTTTCAAAGAGCTAAATTGCCATCTGACTACCAGTGGTAAGCTAATACTACAGCATTGAATAATTCATATTGCCCGGGAACTAAATTTTTGGTAACAGATGACTCACAAATCTTATCCCCCGACATATTACAATTATGTAACGTAACGTTACTGTTAGATAGCTTTTTAAATATACACTATCCGATGTTTTCTGTATAGTTTGAGGACACATAACATTGGAGTTTCTTCATATTTACATATACAACAGTGTCTACTTAAGACATAATACAGATAACATTAAAAAGGAAATGCAGCTGATGTTGGCTTTCTTAGCTTTTCTCGTCATTTTGTAGGTTAAATTCTTAAAAAAAAAAAGATAGTTTCTGTCCACATTTAATATATCCACTGCTAACTGCTGCCTAACTTATCTAAGCTGGGCATGAATCAAAGAAGATTGATGGAGCACGTATAAACTTCAGTCCACCAATTAAGCGATTTAGTCTGGTTGTTTTTTCCCCAAATTTTTGTTGTGGTTATATACGTTACATTTTTATCATGTTTGCTGACGAGTTTTGTAAGACTTTAGTTTTTTTTACTAGACTATTGAAACAGTCATTTATATGACAATTACTTTTCTCTTCACTTCAGTTCTTACAATTTGCTCCTTATATTACATGTATTTAGACACTGAAGGGGAAAAACGTCAAATACAATGTAAACTACGTTATACGGGTTAGTTAACTTATCCTTGACAATGTCAATTACCGTGAAACAGCAATTTATGTACTAACAGACAAATCCCAACATTATTTAGGGCGAATACTAACATGTGTATACCAATGTTTATTTTCCATTATAACGTGAATATGTAAATTGGGGTAGCGTAAATAACGTTGATGTTACACGTTGACGCCCCAACGTACAGAGGGCTAACATGTGTCATTTTGTTTCGTATATAATGTAGTTTTAGAAAATTATAGTGTTCAAAATTCCCCCTGGGGGGGGGGGGGAGGGGGGTCTATGGTCAGCTCAAGGTCTAAAGAGATTCTCAGCAGATGGACAGAATATTGCTCAGAATTATACAACCATGAGACTGATGGTGACAATACGGTTCTGGACTGCAGTCAGCCCCCAGAAGAAAATCAACAACCGATCCTTCATGAGGAAGTTGAGATTGCAGTAGCAGCACTGAAGAAGGGAAAATCTGCAGGAGTTGATAATATACCAGCAGAACTTGTTTAAGCTGGAGGGGAGACCATGATTGATGTTTTAACAGATATCTGTAATAGGATCTGGAGAACAGGAGAATGGCCTACCCCATGGACTCAGTCGCTGATTATTACTCTCCCTAAAAAGGGCAACCTACAGCTCTGTCAGAACTACAGAACCATCAGCCTCATCAGTCATTCAAGCAAAGTCATGCTGAAAGTTATCTTGAACAGGCTTAAGCCACAAGCCGAAGAGATAATCGCTGAGGAACAGGCTGGGTTCCGAGCAGGAAGGAGCACCACAGAACAGATCTTCAACCTTAGAATCCTGTGTGAAAAGTTTCTCCAACATCAGCAGAATCTGTACCATGTCTTCATTGATTTCAAAAAAGCCTTTGACAGGGTATGGCATGCAGCCTTATGGGCCACCATGAGGAAGTACAATATCAATGCAAACCCAGTTCGCACCATTGAGCAGCTATACGACAAGGCTACAAGTGCAGTCCTGATAAATGGCAGCACAGGAGTATGGTTCAGAACAACAGTTGGAGTAAGACAAGGATGTCTTCTGTCACCCACCCTCTTCAACATTTTCTCGAACGGATCATGTCTGATGCTCTGGAAGAACATGACGGAAAGGTTAGCATTGGCGGCAGAAATATTACCAACCTGCGGTTTGCCGATGACATAGACGCTCTTGCTGAGGAAGAGCAGGAACTAGAAGCTCCAGTTGAAAGTCTCGACCAGACCTGCACAAGGTATAAGATGGAGATCAGTGCTGAGAAGACCAAACTGATGACAAACAGCGCAGATGACATCCAGAGGGAGATCAAGGTAAAGGGGCAGAAGCTGGGTACTGTAAGCAGCTTCAAATACCTTGGAGAAGTTGTCTCAGATGATGGCTCAAAACAGGAGGTTCTCTCAAGGATAGCTCAGGCCACTTCAGCTCTTGCCAAGCTGAAACCAATTTGGAGAGATAACAACATATCTCTTGGATCAAAGGTGACACTTATGCGCTCCCTTGTCATTTCCATATTTCTGTATGCCTGTGAATCATGGACCTTGACAGCAGAGTTAGAGAAAAGAAAGCAGGCCTTTGAGATGAGATGCTACCGAAGGTTACTGAACATTTCGTACAAGGACCATATAACCAATGAGGAGATTCGCAGGAAGATCAAAGCAGCCATTGGAGAATATGATGAACTCCTGCCGCTGGTCAAGAAACGGAAACTAAGGTGGTTCAGTCACGTCTCAAGGTCTTCTGGTTTAGCAAAGACAATTCTTCAGGGCACAGTGAAAGGAAAAAGAAGAAGAGGTAGACAGAAGAAGAGGTGGGAAGACAATATCAAGGAGTGGACTGGAATGGATTTTGCCAGCTCAACTAGGGCAGCTGAAGACAGGACAAGGTGGAAAGGGATTGTTTTGAAGTCAGCTGTGGTGCCCCAACGACCTAGTAAGGTTACGGGATAGAATAGAATAGAATAGATATTGTAGCTGATTGGTTACCGGCTCTTTTTCCAACACGTTCCTTGAGTGCAACGTGGCCGTTACTTTTTGGATTTTCTCTGTAATTTTGGCTTTAAACAATGGTAAACCTATACCAAGGTATGTTCTACCACTTTCCACCCACAGTGTAATATTGTGACAGGAACAATGTCGAAAACATATGCAAAATAATTAGACCAGTCATGGACATGCGACTGTAAAATGCGAATGAAAATAACAGCTCTGTTCGGGCTTCGATAAGTTTGTTGCTATAAAATCTTGATATAGGGCTCAATTTTCCATGCAACATGGCTTCGCGTCTTACTCTACGTTGACTGTTAAGCTAGATACAGCTGTTTTACTATATCATGATAATTAACAGACGTTAAAATGGCGGCACATTTGCCGGAGACAGTAAGGACCAACGCAAGTTTTCTTGCAAACAATTAATTCTCTTCCCATCTCAGTTGTTCAACCAGTGAGAAATATATGAACAGTGTATGTTGAGTCTTACACGTATGCTTATTACATAGTAAACTGGGCAAATTGTTTGAAAAAGAAAATAAAAACATTGACGATTGCTGGTTCCCCATCCTAGCAGTCATTATGCAGCTGGGAATTCATATAAAATATGCTGTGGTAATTGTGTAAAAATGATCGCATTACGCATGCGCGCATAACATCACTTCTGGGCGGTGTTTTGTGTAATCAAAATGACGGCGGCAGGTTCTTGTCAAGTATAGCTTGTTTAACTAAAGTCGTGTTCAAAATGATATTGAGAGTGCGCACAATTCACATGGAAACGCACCTGCCATTTGAAGTGTTTATTATCGTTTTTTCAGCTTTCTGTTACACCTAAAACATTACTGCTTTGGAAATATTCCAGAGAAACCCGTAAAATGTAAGTCTGAAATACCCCTTTTAAAGGTTTAATGAGTATAGTGTGGTTCCTAAGTCAATAATGAGGCTCAGCTGGGCTACTGAGAAAGAAGCTGTTTGTATTTTCGAATCAGACCAAACCTGCCTTCTTTTGTCGGAAGATATTACTCGAAGGTGTACTGAGATATGGTTATTAGCCCATTAATACCTAGCATCCCATAAGAAGGACATGGGCAAACAGTGCGGACCAAGATGCGTCTGATCAGTGTCTACTCATTGTATGAGATAAATAGGTATTTCTTTTTGAAATGAACTAAAAATTGTAAAAAAAGCTAAATCAAACATCCCTTAATTGGCAAATGAACAAAGCCAGTCGATAAGATTGTAACATCATTCAAATGCTTAGTGCAAATGAACACCTCAGCCACTACTGTTCATACAAAGGAAATAGGTGAGGTATCCGACAGGAAAATGACACAGATGCGTGTGTAGCAAGGAAGTGGGAATAAAACAGGAAATGTTTTTGAAACAGTTCGTATAACAAATTTCCTACCTGATATCTGTCTATAACGCGGCAATTGCATTTTAAGTTACCTCCATTATCTGTAGACATTTACATAAACTTTCCTGGTATTGAACAAAAGCAATATCCAAAACTGTTTTACAATATTTTCCAGTGTTACTTAAGCTAATTTATTTATTTATTAAAGTATAAAAAAGATAACACCTCACGTCTCAAGACAGCCTTATGATGCGGCCCATGTGAACATCAATAGCAAAGCATAGAGATTCAATTAAATGGTAATAAATAAATAAATAAATAAATAAATAAATTAACCAAACCATGGCATCAAAATCATTGCAAATTTTCTCGCCCTACTGATGTCTGTGCTGGATGCTAAATATATATGCCTAGATTGAAAGGAGATATTTTCCCGAAAGAAGTGTAAGTAGCCGTTACCCACGCATGAAGATATTCTTAAACTCAGGACATCACTTACGTAAAATTGTATGAACGTCTGTCCAAATATGAAGTTGTTAAAATGAGAACAAGTTTTCTTTTTCCGATATACGAGTAAGAGTAGCAATAATCTTGAAACGGATCCTTTTAGGTAGGGCCATATCAAACACCTAACGCTTCAATAATACATGCGGTCGCTAAATTAAGGAACCGTTTTGTTTTACTTTTAACAGTAGCAAATGGCCTTAACATTGCCAACATGGTTCATGACAAACCATATAAAGTCACACAGCTCATTGTCCATAAATGAATGCATTAGAGTGTTGACACTGTCAACAAATAAACAGAAAAAAATAAACAGAAACATATAAAAACACATTTCACCGATTCAGAATAAGAATAGTTTTTATATAAATAATATTTTTTTTTCCACATTTTCAGAATAAGAATAGTTTATATATATCCATCCTTGTAATGGGCTTGAAACACACTTATATGATAAAATTATTTTTTTCCCCGCAAAATTCACAACTTAACAAAATTCCTAGTTTATCAGTATCCTGTCTTTAACCATGTCACACCAGCATATGACCAAACATTACCTTCTTAGTCTCTAACTACTTTAATCAGAACAAAAGTATGTTATGAATAGATAAACCTGAATCGCTCACCTAGCCAGCATAAAAAGCGGAATTTACAAGCTTTATGAAACTACTTTTCTGTTTTTTTTTTAATAATGCAGCCATGGCGAATAAATTAAGCGAAACGTGTAATGTAATGAGCATTTTCACTGCTGTGCAACCTTTAAACTGTATTCATTGCTGTCAACCAACCAAGGGGTCGGAGGTTCGATTTTCAGCTGCTCCTATCTTTCGGTGGAGAGTTTTAACCAAAACCTGCTTCGTATGACCTAGGTGTTGGTGGGACGTTAAACCCGAGTTCGCTCACTCACTGATTGCTGTCAAAAATCAGTTTTTCTAGAACTGATGTAACTATCATTGAAATCACTTTGTTCAAATTATACGAGCGATTGTCTAAAATAAGGTGCGAGACATGACTACCAATGTCTTTGCATCGCGCGCATATGTTTTGTTTTGTAAAATCTGTGTAAAGTAAAACGACAGAGAATGATCAAAAACCAATACAATTTGGCCCGGATGTTATAAAACTTGAGTATATTCTCAAACTCAAAATAAAGCACACTGATTGGCTGCTTCCGAGGACATGCTCGGAAGCAGACAATCAGTGTGTTATATTTTGAGTTTGAGATTATTCTTAAGTTAAATAACCTCGAGCCCAGAGCCTGCATCCCGCACCCAACACCAAACGGGAAAGACATGTATACTTACATTGGCAACATTTCACCTTTTACTATGACTTAATATTCTCATCGTCTCCTACATTTTGTTTTACAGATATTTTTGGTTCTTTAAGGTCTCTGAAGGAATAGGCAGTTCCTACACACTTCAAGGCCTTGCTGACAGAATTAAGTCTATAAATAAGTTATGCTTAATAGAATGAGTATATAAGGTTTTACCATATTTTTTCCTTAGTTGACACTCTTTGAAATAGTGAAATATACTGAGAAACTTAGGAAGTAAACGTGCATAGGATCACTTCCAGGATAATTCATACCAAGAAAGATGCTTTCCATTTTACTTTCGGAGATTCTGACCAAGACAAAAATTTTATTCCTCAATGTAAAGCCCTTTCCTTTAAAAGCAGCCTTCGTGAGAAGAGCTTCGTATTCCAGAGTCGAAAATAGGAAGTCATACAAGTTGGATACCTTTCATAATTATTACGATCAAACACGGAGGTATATCCATACATGTCAGAAAGCTGCCATAATGAACAAAATTTGGCATGGGTACATTTACTATTCAGGATAGACATACATTAATTTTTGCCGCATTGTTTTATTTCAAAATAAAGTATGTTTAAAGTTGATAGTGAAACGTCTGTCGACTGTTAGAAAATTCTAGGTGAGACATCATGACCTCGATGAGACCTACAAAATGGTAAGTTCTAAACTTCTTTCTGATTTAATTTACACAGACGAAATATAGTCGGGCTTTGAGGTAACAGACTTTCAATTCCATTTATTAGTCCCTCAATTACATAGTCATGGCCGGAGCATTTACATAGACAGACGAATGCTGCCTACTCACGAGCACCTGATCACATCTCTGTTTGGAGGTTTACCATAATAAGAAGCACTTTTCCATCAGAGAATATGTGGTACACTAGTACTGTCGCATTTTCCCATTAAATGATGTATTGACAATGACTTCCTGAAGCATTATGTTCAAAATTTTAGAAAATGAAGTTTTGTATGAGAAAAAGTGTCAGTTCGTTTATCAGAAATCGAGAGTATTTTTGCATTTGGCATATAAGACTAGAAATTGTTAGTTTACTGTGCGATTATGTACGAATAAGGTATGCATAAAGAAAATGAGAAAGCTTCAGATTCATACTTCATAAACATTTTTTGTCAGATGTCTGCCACTTCCGCCGAATAGGCAAGTCATTGCAATAAGTACGGTTTGCTTACAATGGCCATACATGCTGTAACCTTTTTCATTGTCACAATTTATATTATCTGAGGTCATATACTGAATACATGACTATTTAAATTTCAATTTTTAATTGTCCTGCTATTATACAGACATATAATGAGCTCCTGACCACTTCAGATCTACTTTCATAAAATGCATCACATGTTTCTGAAACAATGGTCATTGTTGCAGGACGTTTACCTTGGTAACATGACAATAAGTGTTTCTGGTATGTTGTTTTTCTGATGTATCATAAACTATTTGTTGTTGTTGTTGTAAAGTCAAAACACGCTGAATCCGATAGAATCAAATTTAACGTACACAAACCCCACCAAACAATGAACAGCCTTTTACCAAGGAGCGTCAGGTCAGCCTAAAGAAAAACCAAGAAATCATTAAAGACAAACAGAAAATCAGATATCACTTACACCAGTCGACTGGAAGTAGAAAAAAAATAGTGGTAACAGCTGACTGCAGTGAACCTCTAACTTGAAAACCCAAGACACTGAAAGAAATATGGAGAAACGCAACCGACAACACACCCAGTCTAACACAGAGGAACTGTACGACCGAGTATAAAATACCAAAGGCAACACAAAATACACAAAACATCTATTTGTACCCATTTCCTATTTTAAACTACGAAACAAAACAGGAAGCAAAGTGGACGGTTACACAGCTTGCCTTTATGTTTAAAGTACTACAAACGTGAAACGCACCTAAAATTTCTCCTTGGCACGGAGTTGGACCATGGTGACTCAATCTCGTGTAGCTTGGAACATAACCTATGTCACGGTTATGCGTAAAGCAAACATTTTTGATGGCAACACACTGGCCCCAGAAAATTACTTAGGTGGCACTAAGGGTCTTATTTATATCTGACACATGATCTTTTAAGAACATCATTTTACTAGCTGTCCATAACGTATACCCCTTTCAGTCATGTGCATAATTTATGATACATATTTCTAGGCCTAAGAAGTTCATGATGGTTTTTAAATATTCTCCTGAAATGATAAAGAAACGCAGGGTAACAAATTATAGAAAAATATTTTATCCGCGTTGTTTAAAACTACGAACATTGGTCAAATGATAATCTGGATCACTGTGTAATAAACCCCGTGCCTTAAATTACTCAAGGATGTAACTGTAACATACCGTGTCAAGTAGGACAAGCATTGAAAAAAAAACGTGCTGAATGATACTGACAAGTTCATCACCCGTCTTGTCATACAACATGGGTCTCTAGAGGTTTACTTACTAATTTCCGCTGATAAAAACAATTCGTGGCTCCTGCAATCATGGTATGGCTGACGGAAGTTCAAAGGATTCACGGTAAAGCGTTGCTAAGGCAAGGTCAAAGGCAACAGCAGGTTGCTATATGGTTGGGCGTAAACGTTTCCACCACAGAATATCTCGTCCGTCGTCTTAGAGAATCCGAAGGTCTTACCGACCGATCGCGATCGGGACGTCCGCGCGAAACGACGCAAAGGCAGGACAGGGATATACGTCTTGCCCATCTGCGTAATCGCCACCTTGCTGCCACTGAAACAGCTATCGGTGCCTTAAGCCTCCATAATCGCCGCATTATTCTTATTTATTATAAATGAGTAAAATAACTAAATAAAATAAAATGAAATAATAAATATAAATAAATAATGATAATGATAATTTTCGAAGTGTTTATTATTTTTTTCAGTGTTCATCCGCATGACAATTACCAACCGGATCACAATACCCCGGATGATCTGCGTGTTTAGAGTTGCATGTCACCGATCCCTCAAAATATCGCGTCATAACGAAATTGAATCAACGGTATTATCCTAAACGGCCTGTACTGATCTATTATAATAAATAATGGCGCAATTTTTTGATCAGATCTACTTTGAAAAAGCTGGATATTGTACAGGTGCATCGATCGCTTGCCAACGCTGCTGTCGAGGATCATGACGCGGCGAAGATACGTGACAAAGTAGACGTGGCCTATTCCGAATCGAAGGTTTTCTCCGGGTTCGCCATGTTTCTCGTCCTCGCAGACCATAACATTAACATTATTGCCTTCGAGAACGCCTTAGAACACGAAAAACGCATGTTCTGCGATAAGGCAGTTGCTCCAGTGTTCGACATTGAGAGAGAGAAGGAGAGAGAGAGAAAGAGAAATAATATTGCCTAAACGCTGCTTTGAGCAATGTACAAAACTGAGTGAACAATCCGATATCGTCGACGGGGAAAAAAAACCCTCAGATGTTATATGAAAAAATATTCAGATGTTTACAGCTAATGAATGACTGATCAGCTCCGATACAAATTCGTATAAAAGTTGTAAAGACCACGGTTCGCTGGCGTCTGAATGCCCATATACTTCTGTACCATTCTGGCGCTTTAACGTCAGAAACAAATGCTAGCTCTTTCGAGTCACATTTATTAAATCTTTGGCCAGGTGAGCTAAAATAAATTTTTCAAATTCAAGAAAACTAGAAATTTATTTTTATATTATCCGGGTAGTAAAGTCCTCCAAATTACTATTATTATCGCAAAGTAAAGACGAAAACAAATGACATGCATTTTGGAAAATTTGGAAATTTGCCAAGTAATGTAAGTATAAGTATATTGTCATGTTTGTTCAACATACATAATACATATTTTCAAATCATTAGATAAGTGCCCCTTCAGGGTTACCAATGTCATACTCGCTATGGGGCTCGTTGTTGTAAAAAAGCCAAGACTGTAGTAAAGGAATGTCAAAAGTATCAATAACAGAAGTCATATAATTGCGCAGTAATGACCTCAAATTACGTCATATACTTAATATGCCACTAGGTACTGAACAGCTAAAGTTAAGATAAACACAATTTGTCTTTTAATAAACTCCGATTGATCAAGCAGTTTTTTTTATCTGAGGGCAAATCACTGCTAATTTCGTTTCTTTTTTATCTAAGCTCTATCCACTTCTTTTTATCCGTTCTCCCTCTATAACCAGTAATTGCGTCCAAGAAAAAATGTCTATATCCATACAATTTGCATATAATTTTGCGTTATTTGACTCTCATGATATGTTTAGCTTGCGTAAAAGTTATATCGACAAACCCTATATTTTTATGGTAAGTTTGCTTTCTCTGCTCACTTGCATTATATATCTTTTACTAACCGTTATCACTGTAGACACAATCCAGATGTACTGATCAACCTAATCTCTATTATGTGACGTGATCTAAAAATGAATAGCCCGGTTAAGTATAAAACTAAGATCAGGTTGATTTATTGTTTAAATAATACCTACAAACAATTAAACACACTTCAATTAGAGACAGAGAAGTATGGTGTATATGTTATTTTGCAATATTTCGTATTGAGGACGTTGTATTATATTACTCAAGTACCGCCCCAGTTCGAAAGACAATAAATAGTTAAGTAAAGTGCATATTAGTCAGTAAAAGACCCCGTGTTACGACGAAGGACACTGAGAAGATATTTTAAATTGCCTTACAGGCCGTTACTTGATTAATGAGGAAATTTTCTATTCAAACAGGACTTCAAGCTGGCCGCTAAGTGGTAAACTTTCGCACGATTGCATAATTATGGCGTATAGTCCGCCTTTCAGATACTGAGTAAACCCCAATTTTGTGTTGCGAGAGGACCTCTGACAGTTGTAATGTAAATTTGCCTATAAAATCGGGAAAATGAACTTTCGGTATACTTAAATTTTTTTATTGAAATGTGTAGCTCTCAAATTTCCTATAATCAACATGAAAATAAATTTTTAATTATGTTGCACACAGACTTAGAATTTTGGTGTAAAAAGCAAGTTTTACAATTGCATATATGGAAAAAAGGAGGTTTATAAATATGCTCCCCCCACGTGCCTCGCAAGCCACTTTGCATTCATATGTGTTGTACGGACAATATACACATTGTATATGAGTGGCAAGCTGAGGCACTGGGGAGAGGAGGCGGGGGGGGGGGGGGGGGGGTGAGATAGTATTCAGCTAAATAAAAAAAAATAACCCCCAAAAAGTGGGTGGTGTTTTAGACCCTCTTAGTCTAAAAATAAGGTTAGCATCCTTTTAATTTAAATATTATTGCATACTATGAACAACTGTAGTGTTTTACTTAATTTTAAGCTAATTTAAGAAATAAAATTTAGTAAATAAGAAAAAGCGAAAAAACAAGTATTTAGGGTGACTGAAAATTTCACCTTACCCTCTAGCGAGTCAGTGAGAGTTTGTGTTCAGAAGTAATAAGTGTTCCAAATCATTATCAAATCCTCTTTATAAGTGATAATTCTACCCAATTTGCCAAAGTTTTCATTATTGGCTTCCATAGAAAGCTGCAGTAAATTTTTCTAATTATAGGCAATTTTGCATGGAAACTGTCAGAGGTCCTTACAGTACCAGGGGAATTAGTGTGCGAACAGACAGACCGAAATAATATGGTCGCAATAAAAGAATTGTAGCATTTACTAAACTTCATATTTGTTGACGTTTTAGCTCACCTGAGGTTTAGGATCGTAGATGAGCTTTTAGTATGACCAGGCATCAGTCGTTCGTCCGTTCGTCTCGGTGGGATGAGGGAACAAATGTTTGTTTCATTTGTCACATGACCAAGATGGCCGCCACGCTCATAGATGGTAATCTCTTAAAAGATCGTCTCCTCCAGAACGAAATGCCAAATGACTTTGTAGCTTGTTATGTAGCATTGAAGACTCGGTCCCCTCGTAGTTTATACAAATGATGACTGTGCATTGACTTTGACCTTATTTATGGCAAAGTCAATTTTGGTGCATTATGCATTTATATGGGAAAATACTTGAACATTGGATTTTCAGAAACGATGAAGTCTAAGGTATAATATTTGGTATATATGATTATCTAATGTGCAAATGAAGACATTATGTTGCTTATGGTCAAGGTCTTTTCTACCTTTATACAGGGTCACTTAGATTCTGCCGCCCTTCAACTTTTGTAAACATGTTCTTCGCTGTAGACTCTAGGCCGATTGAAGCGTTATGTTGCGACATTGTTTAACGTCCACGGTAAACAGCTATGGTCATGTCGGGACGGTCAGGTAAACTAACCAAACTATTCCTGGCCAGGCTTAGACCTCCTAAACGGTTAACCAGTATTCACAGGTAACTAACAACTGCCCTTCTTGAATAATCGGAAGGGGAAATAAAAGTAAGTGGCCTGACCGGGTATCGAACCATGGACCCCTTGCCTACAAGTCAGGCGCCATATTTCATATGGAGCTTTACTGGGTCAGGTTTTCAAATGTATAAGATTACCATTAAGACTCCGAGCACTAGACCTTACGAAATACTGTAATTTTGAAAATGCTTAACGGTTCTGGTGAAAATTTGCAGGCATAAATGTTTCCTGCTAAGAACAAACTATTATCTTAAATTGCTGGTCTACTGTTTTTCAACATGAACAGAAACCACTGGAAATAACTGGTATTGTTCCATCAAAAAGAATGTCGAAAACTGCAAGGAGAAATTCCAGAGAGTTAAAAAGCTATAAGGAATTTAAATGTTGATTAGCTAAAATGTGCAATTTAAAACAAATCTATATTTTATATTTTTTCATACATTTTTCCGAAAATTGATTAAATGTGCCAAGTTACATCATGTCATGAAACTAAATCAAATATTTTGTAACAGAGTATGGTGATAAAAACTGGAATCCAAATTACATCATGCAAGAAAAGCTGTAGAGAAGAAAAAGAGGACTGGGCTTAAAATCTAATTTGCATAAACTTTAATTGTCAATAACTACAATTTAGTTTAGAATTTTTCGATAGGGATTTCAGCAATCTGTTTCTCGCCAAAATACCTATTTATTGGGAATGTTTTATGAAAAAGTGAAGGAAATAGTGCAGTAGCCCTTTAAATGTAAGGTACGAGTTAAAGTACTTCACGTGTATAAGAGGTTGGAATTTAAAGCAAAACAAAAAACTCGACTTAAAATTCACTAAAATCAACTCGAGGGTTCTGAAAATTGGCGTAGATGTTGTCGAATGTCGAGGACAGTTGGAAGTAAATTAGAGTTTGAGCTAAACAAATCTTCAGGAAACCGATAACAATTTATTGATACACGGTCGCATAGGCAGTGTAAGTGCTTTCACTGATTCTGGTACAATTTCGTTTTGTAACTTCCTCTGCACAAATACACTGGGTGCTATGGTCAGCAAAGCGGCCATGCATGAGTTTATCCGATTTTGGATAAAGTACTATTATTATTAAGCCATCACGCGAATTACGAGGGGTTAGACTAAGCTATGGTTTACCTCCTGCGAGAAGGATTTGGCCGCGAGGTTGTAAAACTTTTTTCATGCTCAACTCAGCTGAGCATGAAATGTTATATGCTACGAAATAGCAAATTACTGATAAGTACAGCTGTTTTCTTGCTCAGTTTAGCTGAGTATGAAAATGTCCCTGCATATCAATATGAAAATGCCAACATCAGTTGCCATTTTCATATGTATCAGCAAAGAAAATTTCATGTTCAGCTGAGTTGAGCACGAAAAGTTTCATAACCTCGGGACCTGATTTTATTAGTTCCCGATAATTGCCTCTCTTTTTACATTGCGTATTTTGAGGTGCTAGACTCAATATTGCAAACCAGTAAATGCCGCATGACACTGACAAACACTGAACTCTGTCAGTGAAAAATCGAGAAAGCTGCCAGCATGACTTTAGTTGCCGCTGTTGAAATGTAAAGTCATTCTTCATTGCTTTCCCCTGCTATTTTACAAAGGGGAACAATGTTTGTGACCTTTTTAGCTCACCTGAGCACGAAGTGCTCAAAGTGAGGTATTGTGATCGGTCTTTGTCCGTCGTCCGTCGTCCGGCGTCAACTTTTGCTTTAAACGACTTCTTCTCCAAAACTGCTGGACGGATGTTGAAATAATTTCACAAAAAATGTTTCTTGGGGGACTCTCTACCAAAATTGCTCAAATAGTTCCGCTCCGCTGAACAATATGGCCGCAAGAGCTAAAAATAGAAAAACCTTTAAACGACTTCTCCTCCAGAACTGCTTAGCCGATTTTGAAATAATTTCACAGAAATGTTCCTTTGGAGACCCTCTACCAAAATTGCTCAAACGGTTTCGCTCCGCTGAACAATATGGTCACCAGAGCTAAAATTAGAAAAACTTTTAAACGACTTCTCCTCCAAAACTGCTGGGCCGATTTTGAAATAATTTCACAGAAATGTTTCTTAGGAGACCCTCTACCAAAATTGCTCAAACGGTTCCGCTCCGCAAAACAATATGGCCGCCAGAGCTAAAAATAGAAAAACCTTTAAACGACTTCTCCTACAAAACTGCTGGGCAGATTTTGAAATAATTTCACAGAAATGTTCCTTAGGAGACCCTCTACCAAAATTGCTCAAACGGTTCCGCTCCGCAAAACAATATGGCCGCCAGAGCTAAAAATAGAAAAACCTTTAAACGACTTCTCCTCCAAAACTGCTGGGCCGATTTTGAAATAATTTTACAGAAATGTTTCTTTGGAGACCCTCTGCCAAAATTGCTCAAACGGTTCTGCTCCGCTGAACAATATGGCCACCAGAGCTAAAAATAGAAAAAAGGCTTTAAACATCATCGTCTCTGAAGCCAATGGCTCGATTTAAAAAAAAAATCACAGAAATGATTTACTTATGACTCTGAACAAAAACTGCTAAAACGGTTCCACTCTGCTGAACAAAATGGCCGCCAGAGCTAAGAATAGAAATAAATCTTAGAATGACACAGAGGGCACAGTTATGATCCAATCATCATGAAACTTTGTCAGAATGTTTATCTAAATGAAATCTAGACCATCTTTGAAACTGGGTTATGTGGGGTCAAAAACTAGGTCACTGGGTAAAATCTTAGAAAAACCTTGTGCACACTCTAGAGGGCACAGTTTTAATCCAATCTTCATGAAACTTTGTCAGAATGTTTATTTATATAAAATCTAGGTCAAATTTGAATCTGAGTCTTGTGGGGTCAAAAACTAGGTCACTAGGTCAAATCTTAGAAAAACCTTGTGTACACTCAAGAGGGCACAGTTTTGATCCAATCTACGTGAAACATTGTCAGAATGTTTATTTTCATGAAATCTATACCAGATTTGAAACTGGGCCATATCAGGTCAACAACTAGGTCACTAGGTTAGTTCTTAGAAAAACAGTGTGAACGCTTTATCGGACACGGTTTTGTTCTAATCTTCATGAGTCTTTGTCAGAATGTTTGTTTCCAACAAATCTGGACCAAGGTTGCAACTTGGTCATGTTGGGTCAAAAAGTAGGTCACTAGGTTAAACCGTAGAAAAACATTGTGTACACTCTAGAGGGCACAGTTTTGATAACATTTTATCAGAATGTTCATATCCAAGAAATCTAGACCAGGTTTGAAACTGGGTCATGTGGGGTCAAAATCTAGGTCATCAGGTTAAAGCTTATAAAAACCTTAGGTACACAATAAAGGGTTCATTTTCCATTTAATCTTTGTGAAACTCTGTCTGTCGGTCATATGGATGTCTCTGAGGTTAAGTTCACAGGATACTCAGGTGAGCGATCCAGGGCCATCATGGCCCTCTTGTTCTCTGGACTACGTGGGTCTAACACAGTTGGTTCTACTTTTTAACGAAAGAATTGGCTGCTACTGTGGGTACTGATAAGAGAGGCAAAAATTGAAAATGCTACCCCTGAGGTGTACCCATTCACCTTAAACAAACCTGGAAATCGCAAAATTCGTTTAAAGGTTTGTTTGATCGTATTTACCGATCGCCTTTATTTGTCATTATGAGTTTAAGACCTTGATTTCTCCTTTCTTTTTATTTCAGCCCGCTTGGACCATGTAAGTATACACCTTTGCTTCCACGGTTCGACAAATATATAAGCACTGCCAGTCTTAAAGCACTGTTGATTCTACTAAATATTTATTTCCGGATGCCAAGTTACGTCGTAATCAGCGATTTGAAAACACTAGTCAAACTAACAGCCAACTGGCTTGAGGGTACATCTGTTTGAGTTGATGGAAATGATGATAATATAGCGTCTTTGTCTTTTGCCAATTTCAGTCGCACTTATAAATTTTGTTCGCACTTTGGAAATAACGACGATCCGACGTACAGCTGGATGTTCCATAAAACGTAAGTAGGAAAATTCTCGGGAACTCGCAAAATTCAAACCCAAATTCCACGCACGACACCATTCGGGAAAAGAACACAAAACCAGACTCCACCAAAGAGATCACCAGCAAGAACCAGGTGAAGAGCCACTGCCAAAGTTCAATTGTAGTTTCTAACATTCTGGTAAGTACTAGGTCCGTACGCAGAATTTTGTAATGGGGCTGCGAATTTTATAGAATTAAGGGTGTCGCAAAGGACGTTAAGTCGCTAAAATTCATTCAAAATAGCGTTCTTTATAATGGGACGTTCGGTATATTGTAGTTACGCATAGAGATAACAGTCGTTAGCCTTGAAATCTGTCTGAAAGTCGATAATGAGGCTTCATACATTCCGGAAAGAGGCTGACGAAGATCACGGAGCCAAACACTGAGAAAATTCTTAACTGCGCTTCTAGCTATATGAAAGCAATCATTCCGAGAATATTCAAGCATTGTGAGAAGCAATTACAGAAGACAATGATGATGAATCGATCTATTTTGAACACACATTTGTTTCAGACTGCCGTCTTTAAATGTAGTCCGTTCCTGTTGGTCGTGAGACTGCGGGTTCGTTATGTCGTGATTCTGCTCTCGCCTCTTGGTTTTGGAAATATTACAATACCTCTGTTTCTCATTTGGGCTGTCACCGATTAGGCCTGTGCGGTTCCGCTATCTGCTCATGTTCTCTTTTTTATATTGAGAACAAATCAGAGTGATCAGCGCAAATAATTTCTAGCCTGAGCAGCGTCATAGAAAATAAGCGATCAGCAACGACACATAACAACTACGCAGTCTGGTCAGTGTTTAAGCTGTCTAAACTAGCCACAGTATTATTTTCCAGTTTTTGCAGTTTTACATTGTTTTTCCGAGTATGAATATTTACAAGTGCGTTCGACTATAAATGTAGATTTGTAGTAAGGGTCCTTGTAAGTAATATTTTTATATCATCCATTTATTCGTCACTCACGCTTTCAAGGACTGAATATTGATTTAGTAGCAGTGAAAACAGTAACTAGCTTTTTAATTCATCGAGCCCCTGCATTTTGCATGCCCATATCACTCATTCCCATAAGTTAGAAATAGTTAAAATGTCCACTTAATTCCAAATCAACATTTATTTTGCTCTCTTTACGGAAGACAAAGTAAAAACAAGTTTGTAAATCTCCACTCTTTAGAGCATCAAACGCACAAACACTCCAACATGTACACATTTTTTTTTGATAAGGCCTTTAAAGAATAGTTTACTTTTGCCATGCTAATCGATAAGCGTAGGTGGTACTGCAGCTGTCGTGGGGAAAACATTTTACATTCCGTAAGCAGAACTTAACTTTCTCAACACTCAGCTGTAAGAGAGCCTAAAAGAGTCAGTGCTTGTATCCATAAGACATCAGGTTAAGCGCCAGCATGCTAAGATAGCTGTCCGGGTTCAAATTCCAAAGGAAGCGGAATCTTTTTCACCGTGAACAGATTTCCACTGCACAAAGCTTTTCTTTATCACTCTTTGCAAACATCTGTAGCAAGGCCTGGAGAACAGGAGAATAACATACCCCATGCATGCAGACCCTGATTCGCCAAAACGGACAACCTACAGCTTTGTCAGAATTACAGAACCACCGGCATCGTCAACCATCCGAGCCTAGTGCTGCTATACGATATCCTGAAGTGGTTCAATTTTCAAGCTGAAGAAGTAATCTCCGAACACCAAGCTGTGTTGATGAACACCACAGAACTGATTCTTCAATGGGAAGTACCTTCAAGACCAGAAAATATCTATAATGTCTTCATTATCGTGACGAGTGTTTTGGTGGACGTTCAAATTTCGGCAGTGAGGAAAAATTTCAAAAAATGTGATTTTCTGGACTTTTTAGTACCTGTGAGGGGCATCTTTTGCAACATGAAAGGTTATTGTTGATTTGTACATTCTAAAGGACTATGTTGCTAACATTTATCATGTTTTAAAAGTGTTTTTTCAGAAAACTTCTCTCTGTCAGTTACCCAATTTCCCTTAGTTCGGGCCTCTTAAGCAGTACCTATATTCGGATAAATCGCCTGAAGGGCTACGCTCGGTAGTTTCAAAACTATACTGTTGGACAAATGTTGCATATTGTAAAACTATGAGCGATGAAGTGAATGCCCTAGGAACACCTATTAGTAAGAAACGAGACGCATCGTCTCCTCTTCAAGACTCTACAGAAATTCGCAAAAAATCAAAATCATACATAAACGGGTCAGCTGATAGTTTTCTTGAAGACATTAACGAGTCAAACACTGATAGTTCGGACTCAGAGTCAGATCGGTCGAAGATTTCTTTATCAAACAGTGGGAACATGGCGGCCAAATCGGTTTCTAGCGATTCTAGATCGTCGGACGACGATATCGATAGGATAGCTTTGCGTGTGAAATCTATTATGACATCAGAAATCAAACTCATAATAGACTCTAGCATATGCGAGACCAAAAAGGAGTATGATGATAAGATAAGAAAGTTAGAAACAAGCTACGATGCCAAGATACAGAGGCTAGAGTCTGAAAATAGTAATCTTCGGGAAGAAGTCGAAGACATCCGGAGTGAGCTTTGCGGTGTAAAACAAGATATCGTCACTATGAAATGGAGAGACGATGATAATGAACAATACAGCAGGCGGAATTCTTTGAGAATATCAGGTGTGCCGGAAACAGACACAAGACCAACAGACGACATAGTATTAGAAATCGCTGACAAGCACAATATCAACGTCAGGCTTAGTGATATAGACAGATCTCATAGAGTGGGGAAAGAAGTGAGCGATAAGACGAGAGCTATTCTAGTCAAATTTACATCATACCGGGCCAAACGCGAATTCATGTTAAAGAAGAAAGACTTAGCGGAAGGACTCTATTTCAATGAAGACCTTACAAAAACGCGTGGTGAACTCTTATACGAATCACGCAAACTCTTCAAGGCTGGGCACTTGCTTGGTGCTTGGTCTTATTCTGGCAAAGTTTATGTCAAAGATGCGAATGGTGCAAAGTACGAAGTAAGGTCGGTCGAAGAAGTGAATAGATTTGCCAGTCGTCGGCCCATTTCACGTAGACATAAACAAAATAAAGCAGCTGCAAACTCTAATGAAACTGGCAGAATTGTAAGTGAGGAGTCCATGGACGTGCAGTTCTCAACATAATTTTTTGCCCATGACTATATATTACCTAAATCGAATTTATACTTAATTCGATCACGTGACTTTCTGACTTTCTGTGTAAGCCTCAATTTTCACTATGAATGACCATGAATGAGCGTACGGTAAACTAAGGATGGGTTCCGAGGGGGGCTCCAGGAAATGTTTCACTGTGGATCTAGCTTGAGTTGGCATGGTATGGCAACTCGGACTGGATTGATTGGCATGTATTTGGCGTCACATGCACATCACATGGAGTCCTTGTTAAGTCTCGTATTTAGTTTTAGTCTGGGTGCCGGGACGAGAACCCAAAAATATAGTCCGCACAAAATGTTTTTGCACAAATGTGTTCACCAACGTGTCTGTACACTGAAACTGAATGATGCCACCTTGGCATCATTGGGGAAATTAAGATATTCAAAATGGCGTCTAAGATGGCCGCCAAGGGATAAAATCCTCAATATCTTCAAAAGTATGTGGGTTAGAAACATACTTTTGGTGGCTACATATAGGTTTTCGAGGTCGAGGAATCGATTAAGCATGTTAAAAATTATTTCAGATGAATCAGTTACAAAATGGGGACAAGATGGCCGCCAAAACATAAAAATCACCATATCTTCTTTAGTATACGGGCTAGAAACATAATTTTGGTGTCTGCGTGTAGGTTTTCGGGGTCAAGGAATCCAATAAGCATGTTACAATTTACTTCAAGCACTTAGTTACACACAATGGTGGACAAAATCGCGGAAGATGCAACGGTCAAGGCACTGTGTGTCGGATAAATGCACTTTCCGATAGCAGAATTCAGGTTAATGTATTAGAAATCCAGATTTTGCACGTATAAGATTAATAAATATAAAAGGAAGTGATAAAAGCCCCATTTTGACAGTGTTTTAACAAGAGGACCATAATACAGGCAGAGGCAGATAACTTCGTTGACTAAGCTTTAGTCATTGCAGAAAGCTATTGTTACGAGAAATGACCCAAAGGCTACCAGAAATGTGTTTTAGTCTCTTAACTAGTTTACTTTCTTCAATTAAAATTCTGGTTAAGAAACATATATTTGATGGTTGTTTGCGTCGTTTAAAATCATAGCTCCTGGTCGAGGTCGATACTAGTGAATAGTGATGTGAGCGTCGCAGGCTCGTGCCATGCCACAGCCAGATGGTTTAGCATCTGAGATGTATTTAAATTTACATATCAGAAAAGGTCGTACGTTCTTCAAAGCAGTAGCAAATTTTTTAAACATTTTTTTTTTTAATTTTCGTATTTTCCCAGTTTTTCAGGTATAAAGGAGACATTACCACCCATGATTATAGACAATGGACTGCAAATTTGTATTTGCACATTTAAAATGTTTTAGCTTAAAAAGTGCATACTTGTCATGCCAGTTTCTACAAGTATTCTTACCTGATTGAAACTTCCGAGCAATGCTATGGGAACGCAAAAAGCATAAACTGACTTCATAGTCCATCAGCTTAGACGACCCATACATTCAAACAGATTCTTCTCCGAAGCCGCTGGGCTGATCGAAATCACTTTTTGAGTGTCAAGAGAATTTGGCAGTCGGGGGTTTGAATCCTGTATCTGCCAACAACTGAAAAAGGCTATCTGTCGACTCAGCGAAAAATGTGTACCTGACCAGAATCAAGGATGGTCAAAAGACGGCACAATGATAGAATTTAGCCCGAACTTTCATAATAGCGCTATGCCAAAGACACAATGAGAACCTAACAACCCACTGCTCCAATGGAACAAAGGCTGCTGGGATAATTTGGTGTAAAGCTATACTTCTATTCGTTTGAGACAGCGAAAGTCGGTATGAATGCTTGCGGCCAAAGATGTCACCGTTTCGTCTAAAAGGTCCTCTTCTTCTGAACCACTGAAGTACACATTAGTTGGTATTTTCATGTTATATTTCAAATTCCTCAAAAGATTTAAATACGCATACATAAACGTTGGGTCACGTATGCCTCCAAACTTGGGTCGCATACTTTATAGACAAACTGAATAACCGACTTTACATTTGGAAAAGAAAAGGTACACGTAGCGTTAGAACCAGCTCTGAAAGGGATTTTCCAAAACTGTAATAAAGTTTCCTGGCAGAGTCAAACTTTTGTCTCCAATGGTTTGTTTATACCTGCTTCTAGTCCATTTGCTCTAAGTGTAACACTGAGATAATTTCAGCGCAAAGTCAGAGAGCTGAAAGCGATTTTTATTACACTTCTGACAAAAGATAAAAGTAAACAGTATTTTTTTACTGTTACGATTGGAATTCTATCCTTCTGGGTTATTTACCCCTGCTTAAAGGCTGATATACAGATATAGAAGTAAAGTCAGGTGAAAAACTGATTTTTCTTACAAAACTTAAAATCAACGAAGCAATCAAAGTAATAAACCCTTTGTGTCAAGATCAAAATTTTGCCTCACTGTTTGGCAATTCAAGGGTTCAACTGGTGGTTTCTTTTGCTTCAGGATTGTTGTTTGATATCTGAGGGATCTTCTCCAGATGTCGCAAATACGTTGTTTCTGTCGAGTCCTCATCTTTAATTCATCACAGGTTTTATCGGTGATTTATTTGCTGTCTGTGATGTTTCATTGATGGGTTGGATAACCTATATGCAGACCAAATGTTGACTAAATGCTTTGAACCACTGCAGAAGCAGAAGGCGAAGGCTTGGACTATGTAAAACTGGTTAACTCCTTCCCAGTAATGTATTACTGACCGTTCCATGGCAATACTTCTGTTGCGGTTCCTCAATGTTACGTTTTCTTATATCCGCTTGTCTGTGGTTTTCTAGCAATATGATTATCTAATGGCTGCCTAGTTTGTTTTCTGTTTTGTCCTATTCAAAGTATTAAATAGGTAAAATAAAAGTTACGGTTGTTTTCAATTGGGGCTGAATATCTAATACCCCCATTCCACTGGACGGCGCTTCTACTGCGCTCCGAAATTTTGGACAAAGCGCCATGAATCGTAGCAGAAGCGGCAGCAACGCAGGAGAAGCTTCTAGGTCGCAGTGAAAGCGTATCAGAAGCGGCATGATCGCCAAGTCATGGCGCTTGTTTTGACTCTGCTCAAAATTTACCTAGCGGAAGCGTCGTGGACTCAAAGCGCAACGAAAGCGTAGTAAGAACGTAGCTCGAAATTCATGAGCGCAGCAGCAGCGGGAGCAACGCAGCACCAGCGCAGCGGGATCATGCCGACAGCGCCGTGAGATTCGTCTGCGACCCAGCTACGCTTCTGCTACGCTCTTTGCGCTCCCGTTGCGCTCTTGCCGCTTCCGCTGCGACTCTATTATTTATGAATAGCGCAACCACGACGCTTCCGCTGCGCTCTTGGCGCTTTATCTGCGTTTCCTCTGCTCTTATGGCGATCTGGGCATCAAAACGCCGCGTTTCCACGACGTTTCATAACTCGATTCTCACGTTTCATTCAAGATGCAGGCTGCCCGGAGCAGGAGTTGGAATACCCCCTCCTGCGGTAAAGGTTGCGTGAAAATAGTCTCCTGACCAGGCCTGGGTGTGGATTTCGCCTTCTGCTTTTGACAGGGGGCCAGGCTCTTACTCTCTAAACTGAGCCAGATATGCACCCTTTAGAACACCGAGCAGAGGCCCCAGTTGAGCCTGAACAGCAAGAAGAACAAAACGAGTTGTTCGAAGTCACTAGTTCATGATTGCCAGCTGGGCCATAGCCACTGGAATTTTTATATTATCAATATTGTTTGAAGGCTGGTGGCTAACTTCTGCTGAACCCGATTCTCCGCCGATTTACATAGAAGCGGTTACAAAGCGCAACACAAGCGCAGCATGAGCGCAGCTCCAGCACTTAGGTCGTAGCACGATCGCAAATGCATCGTA
Organism: Ctena decussata; assembly: GCA_963989385.1. NCBI lineage: Eukaryota > Metazoa > Mollusca > Bivalvia > Lucinida > Lucinidae > Ctena > Ctena decussata. Next base: position 78,609,319 of record OZ022504.1, read on the forward strand.
ATAAGCGTAGCTTGAAATCCTTTGCCGTAGTAGCAGCGTATTAGAAGCGCCCTCGAAGTCCGTTGAGCGTGGCAGAAGCGCAGCTAAATCGCGGCAGCATCGTGACTAGCGTGGCGAGATCGTATTGGAAGCGTACTGGCAGCGTACTGGAAGCGCACAAGTTCCAAGTTTTGGCAAATGCCTACGCTTCTGCTGCGATTTCGAAAATTTTGAAGAAGCGCCATGATCACCAAGAGCGCAGTCAAAGCGCCATCCAGTGGAATGGGGGTATTAGAAAGGGCTGTTCACTCGATTTACCATGCTTGTCTTTCGCGAACTTTTGTAATGTTGGGTCTGGTTGTATTAGTTCTTGATCTTGATTTTTTTTAATATCATTTTACTTTGCCAAAAGGTACAAGCATGGAATTATGAGCAAAGAAAGCCATTAGAAACGACATTCTCAAAAAAATAATGAATGATCGAGATGTCAATGTCTTTCTGTTGCGACTGAAATTTTCTAGACGGGGCTGTTCATCCCTACCGGGACTGGGTTCTTATGGATCATCGTTATCTCCTTGGTAGTAACACTATCAGGTGCAAAATTTGGTCTTTATGACTTCGGTTTTTTATATTCATAGAATTTATAATATCAAAATACCGGGTTAAAATACTTCTAAAACCTGAATTATGCTGTCAAAAATGCATTTCTCCGACATTCAGTGCCGTAATCGATGCATCGTCCTCCATCTTATCCGCCATTTTGTGTAACTAAGTGCCTTGAAGTAAGTTTTAACATCCTTGTTGGATTCCTTGACCCCGAAAACCTATAGGCAGACACCAAAATCATGTTTCTAGCCCGTATACTAAAGAAGATATGGAGATTTTTATGTTTTGACGGCCATCTTGTCCGCCATTTTGTAACTGATTCGTTTGAAATATATTTTTAATATGCTAAATCGATTCCTCGACCTCGAAAACCTATACGTAGCCACCAAAAGTATGTTTGTAACCCACATACTTTAGAAGATATTGAGGATTTTATCCCTTGGCGGCCATCTTGGACGCCATTTTGAATATTTTCATTTCCCCAATGATGCCAAGGTGGCATCATTCAGTTTCAGTGTACGGACACGTTGGTGAACACATTTGTGCAAAAACATTTTGTGCGGACTATTTTTTTGGGTTGCACCTAAAATCTTCATTTGGCAACCAGACTATTTATACACTTGCAACGTACATATTTATATGCAAAGTTAAACAGAGACATGTTCACGGTTCGTACCAAGCGAGCGCGTGACGTCGAGATGATGTCGTGCGGGCGTTAATTCGACGTTATAACGTCGGATCGACGTATGCGCGACGTCGTTTCGACGTCACGTGCTCGCTGGACACTCTCCATTGTGTCTGAAAAAAACATTAATTCATACTTATACTTGTCAAATCATATGCACCGTAAAACCATAAATATTCAGACTAATTCAAACCAGAACGCAGTGTTGTTTTCCCAACCGTTGAGCAGACTGATCTGGAACTAAAGTTCCTCATAGTCAAAACAGATTAAGGAATAGTCACAGTGTCAGAATATTTGTGGTCACTGCGATTGCTTACGTGATCTTAGTAAATGAGGAATAGCCTCCCTTGAATCATGAGTCTTTCATGCTCGTAGTGACCTGTATGGGACCTCACTACGTTGTGTCAATACGCCGGTTGAGGGGTGGGGGGAAGAATCTACTTATGTGAACGAATGTCCTGTTCACCTGCAAAATTATTTAGTTCTTGTAAATGTTAGCTATTGTGGTGACAGATCACCCTATCCATTCGAACTGTGATACGAGCATGACAGAAATATTTGTGCGATCAATGCTAGCCCGAAGAACGGACTGGCACTGACCTTAGCGTGTTTGTTGTTTCTGCAGCCTAGCGTTGACTAGGCATTATACCAGTTAGGGTTCGAGTGCATCGGAAGGACATTCGATTTGTAATACTAAGTATCCCTAAGTCCTAAACTATTTTTGAACATAATAGCACGATAATCAGTGTTTTTACTGGGTAACTGTCTTCAAAGTTTGAGCCTGATCGGATTTTTGTCAAGTCATAAACTTTGTATTTACTGTCTGAAGGTGGGTGCACCTGAGGGCAATGTTGCTAGGCACGTGCATCAATAACACAGTTACGCAGCCAAGTTAGGCGGCTGGGCGTGTTATCCTAAACTTTGCTATTTATTGTACATAGATACGCATACAGTGTATACTTAGCCAGCTCTGAGGGATCGAACTCACATAAGAAGACGATGTTCCATGCCACTTGGTTACTTAGCTAACAACTTCAGACTGCAAATTAGCTCCCAGCGGGCACACGACGTCGGGTTGGCGTCGCACTGACGTCGATGCGACGTCACTGCGTCGCATAGACGTCAGTGCGATGTCACGTCACGTCATTCCGACGTCATGTGCCTGCTGGGAGGTAGTGCACATACAAAACTCAATTTCTTTTCATTCACTGTTTTTCATTATTATATATACATATGTATTCGTAGTTTTTTTTTTGTTTTGTTTTTTCAAGGAATTAAAGCCTAGTGTCATGTGCAAACAATGGCGCGTCAGTGCGGACGGATATGACTCTTTACCTTACAACCCAATGTACTTTGTGAATTTTATAATATCTGTGCGAACAGAAATTTTGCAAGTACGAGGTGACTTCCAGTTGTGCTGCGCTGATACGCCATTGGATTAAATACCTTTCATGTCATAAAGTCAAGGTCGAGTTATTTCCCTTACACTGGCAAGTAAATGTCAAGGGCCTGATAAGTCTATATGTGTATACATGTTTAGTATTATAGCGTTGAATCATCGTTGATTCAGCGCCATGACGTTGAATCAACGTTGATTCGATGCTGATACAAGGTCGTGTGTTTGCTGGGACCATTTTTTGCAGATGTTTGCGTTAAATCTAAAGTGTAGCATCGGACCTGAATTAGTCCTGAATATTTTTACGGACCGGTCCTGGGTTGAAACACATTGACCATGAAAAGATGATATGTTAGAGCCTCAGAAACTACCGCAAAGTTCTAGGAATGGGGACACATAAAATAACTACAGTAATGTTATAAAGGTGGAGATCCTTGGTTTTGCAGTGCAATGGTTACATGTCCAATGGATCTGGACTAAATGACAAACCGTGTAGACCCTGATCGGACTGCTCCTTAGTCTTATAGAAGGAGCAGTCAGATTTGGGTCCGCACCGATTGTTCAGCCATATTTTGTCCCAATACTTAGACTATCTGCGGTATTCAAAAAAAAAAAAAAATACTAGATATTAATAGCAACTGAAATTAAATAGAATAACCTAGTCGAGTCTTTTCAACATACGATGCCCAAGCGGGTGCAATAACTCTTAATGTCTCTATGTATTTACCACTGTTACCTCTTTCTTTCTGAAACTATCCCTAACGCCATGCCCGGGCCCTCTTCAGCTTTATCTAAAAAATGTCGCGTCAGCTTGTTGTCTCCGATGCCGCCGTATTTACTTTTCCTTATTCTTTTGTATGGCTAAATGATGGTGACGCCAGAAATGGCAGCATTGCGAGACATCAGAATACGAGGCAAACTTATTGCGCTCCTCAAAATATTTATAGTAATATTCTTCTTTGAATGCTATATAGGAAATGATGGGTGCAACATACTGATTGCATATACCCTAAAAACTTCGCTCGATGATGCCAGTAACCTGGCCAAATTTGTTCACCACCCCTACAAACATGCAACGATATCGTTAGATGTTTTAATCAAGAACTTATATTTTGTTAAGTGCTCTCTGTTCTTATTTTCTGTAACGGTCTTGGTATTATGGTTATTCTGCATCTTACTCAAATGTGGTGATATTGCTGAAAATCCAGGGCCATCATCGAGCTCAGTTTCTAGTTCAATATCTAGCATTTCAAATGTTTCCCTCCTGCCATATGATAATCATTTGAGTATATGTCATTTAAACATACAAAGTATTATTCCTAAGCTCGATATTCTACAGTTCGAAATGCAACAGTTTGACATATATATCTTCACAGAAACATGGTTAACTGATACTATAGATAGCGATGAACTAAAAGTCATAAATTTTCAAAAGCCATTTCGATGTGACAGAGATACTCGTTCCGAAGGGGTGGCTATATATGTCAAAGAACAAATTGTCTGCTTTAGACGCACCGACTTAGAAGTCAAAAACCTAGAATGTATTTGGCTTCAGATAAAAACTCGAGGTCGAAATATCTTAATATGCGGAATGTACAGACCACCTAATGCTTCAGTATCTTATTGGAATCTAATTTATGAATCTTTTGACCGAGCTAAAAACACAAGCATACAAGACATCTTTCTACTAGGCGATCTCAATAACGATATCTTGAATACTGTTAGATCTAAACAATTGACAGATTTCTTAGTAACTTTTAACCTTCAACAACTTATACACGAACCGACTCATTATACTGAATCTTCCTCATCTTTAATAGATATTATTGTTGCTAACTCGACACAGAATGTGTTATCTAGTGAAGTGTGTGACCCGTTTATTCCTGACCTTGTTAGATACCACTTACCCATTGCTGTACTTTTGAAATTCTTAAAGCCGAAACAAAGCTCATTTAAACGTAAAATTTGGAAATATGCAGAAGGTAACTATGACCTATACAGACAATTACTAGCAGAATCAGACTGGGAGCAAATACTGACTGGCCAACCGGAATATGTAACAGAACAAATAACCACTACAATTCTTAAGGCTGCAACAGATTCCATCCCTAATAAGTATGTAACTATACGGCCCGCCGACCCTCCATGGATGCACAACGAAATACGTAAGCTAATTCGACAGAGGAAACGACTTCATAAAAAAGCAAAGCGTATTGATACTGTTCAAATTTGGCGCAAATTTCGAAAATTAAGAAATAAAATTGTTACGGAAATAAGAACCTCAAAAACCGAATAGCTAATTTACTTAAAACCAATACACAAAACATTAGAACCTGGTGGAAATTATCTAAACAAGTGCTAAAACTAGATAAAAAGGAGGACACGATCCCAAGTCTGTACTATCACAACACCACATTCGAAGACGATGAAGATAAGGCTGAAATCTTAAATGATTATTTTATTTCTCAAGCTCAGTTGGACGATTCTGCAGTAAAAGTAAAAAGTATGCAAAGACCAGGAACTGAAACAATCAAAATCCAAATCCAGCCCTCAAACCATAGTTGGAAACAACTAAGATTACAAATAAGCAAGATACAGAGAACATATGGCAACCGAGTGAGCAGCTTGTTCCCAAAAGGTGGCCACTCAGCAACCCAAACCGAACCAAAAATAATAAGAACATACATAAGGTAAAACATCACAGAAACTCTGACACCAAAAACAGGCAACAGAGAACCACAACAGAACTACCGCCTTGGAACGGTCAGTAATGAATTACTGGGGGGGCTTAAATCGATTTTACAGGCCCAACCTCACCCTCAGTTTCTGAAGTGGTACAAAACATTTACTTGGTAGTTCGGTTCGCATGACAACCCTCTAACTCGTCAATGAATCATCACGGTAAACTCTGCCCGATTTAGTACTGCCTCCTTACCAGTTACTAGACTCAATCACTACTAGCCCTCAAGACGTTCTTGACATTTTGAAATCCCTTAATACCACAAAAGCATCAGGGCCAGATCTAATCAATCCACGATTATTAAAGGAAGCTGCCCATGAATTATGTATTCCTTTAAGTATATTCTTCTCTCGGCTCATTATCCTTGGCAAATTTCCTCAAGCCTGGAAAAACGGGAACTTGACACCTATCCATAAAAAAGATGCGCGCAACTTACCAAATAACTATAGACCGATATCCTTGCTTAGTGTTCTTGGTAAAACAATGGAACGTGCCGTCCAAAAACAGGTTTATAACTATTGTATTTCAAATAATGTATTCACACCCCATCAGTCTGGCTTTATAAAAGGTGACTCAACAACTTACCAACTTTTACATCTGTATAATTCCTTTTGTGAGGCTGTGGATTCCGGAAAAGAAGTACGAGTCATCTTTTTTGACATAAGCAAAGCTTTTGATCGCGTATGGCATAGAGGGCTTATACATAAATTGCAGGGGATTGGTCTTTCGGGAGAAATTTTAAACTGGTTTTACGACTATCTAACAAGTAGACAACAAAGGGTAGTACTAAATGGCAAAGCATCAGCTTATAAGACTGTACCAGCCGGGGTCCCTCAGGGGTCAATTCTAGGTCCATTACTATTTTTAGTATACATAAATGACATTGTTAATGAGATTGATTGTAATGTTAAACTCTTTGCCGACGACACATGCCTATATATCATTGTCGAAAACCCGATAGTTTCAGCTAATATACTAAATGAAAATCTTTCCAAAGTCCATACGTGGGCCAACTCATGGTTAGTAGATTTCAATCCAACAAAAACGGAATCGATGATAATCTCAAGGAAAAGAAACAAACCATTTCATCCAGAACCTATTATGAACAACACGCAAATAGCTGAAGTTAATACTCATCGTCATTTAGGTCTTGTCTTCTCCAGCGACTGTGGCTGGCATACCCACATCGTCACGATTACAGGAAAAGGTTGGCAACGCATTAACATATTGAGGTCATTTAAATTTCGGCTCGACAGGAAATCTTTAGAAAGAATGTATATATCTTACATACGACCTGTCCTTGAGTACAGTGGCATCGTATGGGACAACTGTAATAATGATGACAAGCAAGCTGTTGAAAAAATTCAAATTGAAGCATTAAGAATCATAACGGGTGCAACGAAATTATGCAGTATTGCAAAACTATATCACGAAACAGGATTTGATACATTAGAAGATCGAAGAAATGAACAAAAACTGAAAACCTTTTACAAAATGTCAAACAATCTTTCCCCTTTATATCTTAGTCGTCTGGTGCCTCCTCAAGTTCGAGAAAACTCAGAGTACTTACTTCGTAATTCGTCTAATACTTCGATAGTTCATGCAAATTCAAATCTATACTATAACTCATTTCTTCCATCTGTAATAAGACTTTGGAATAACCTGCCACTACTGGTGAGAAATAGTACATCTCTGTCTGACTTCAAGAAAAACCTAAAGGGCCAAGAAAGAAAACCACCTGTTTATTTTTATTATGGAAATAGGGCAGCCCAAATATATCACACGAGATTACGACTCGAGTGTAGCTCTCTTAATTTTCATTTATTTAAGAAAAACCTTATTGACAGCCCCAGGTGTTCATGTGGCCAAACTGAGACAGTTAAACATTATTTATTTGATTGTATAAATTACACCCAACTACGTCACCAGGTCTTGTCCGATTTTCTCCATCTTCCCGTAAACGCCTTGATAAGTGGCAATTCAAATTTGTCTAATGGGGAAAACGAAACCGTTTTTGACTCTGTCCAAAGGTTCATCACCTTAACGGGACGTTTCACCCGTGTTCCCACATAGTGTTGATGAAACACTTGCTGTCGTCGTTCAGGATCAGGTGCACAAGTCTGTTCCACGACCGCGAAGTGAAAGTGGAATTTTCGCATGTGATCTTGTTTTACGAGACTTTCCGATCGGGAGGAAAACTAATTCTAAAATGGAAACGATTTGTTTGTGTCAAAGCGCTGTATGTTTTACTTAAAGATCAAGGTCCGGGCATGGCGATTGGTTCTGTTTTCTATATCTATTTTTTCCAGCTATTTCAAATTCTCTCTCTCTCTCTCTCTCTCTCTCTCTCTCTCTCTCTCTCTCAGATATATATACCTTACTCACAGTATTGTTAATGTTTACTGGATTTTCTTTCTATGTCTCCCTTCTTCATTTAAGGTATTTTGTTTACCACAAATTCTTCTCATACACATTATAAGAAATTATACAGGAACAGTTTTATTCAAAGTAATTTCTGCACTCAGTTTTTGTATGTAATATTTGTCATAAGGATAAGATCTCTATAAGCACTATGCTTGTTTTCTGATCCTATATTGTATCTATGTGTTTATGTATATATATATATAGCCTATGCTATGTTTACATAATTGAATAAAATACTGTTTAAACCAATGTCTTCATAGATTTAAATTCGCCTTTGTACGGATATGGCGTGCAATCTAAACGACCACCATGCGGAAGTACAATATTAATGCTAATCTTGTTCATGCAATTGGATTATTCAAGACATTCTTCAAGTGCAGCTCAGATGAACGGCATCACGAACGAAAGGTTTAAAACAACAGTTAGAGTTAGGCAAGGATGCCTTCTCTTACCCACCCTCTTCAGTAGTGTCCTTCATAGGATCATGTCTGATGCTCCGGAAAACAATACAATGGAACGGTCAGCATAGACAGCACTACTACTACCGACCTGACCTGCACTTTGCCGCTGACATCGATATTCTTCCTGAGGAAACCCTAGTGGAAAGTCTCAACAAAACCTTCACAAGAAAGTGCTGAGGTGACCTAACTGATGACAAACAGCGCCCGTGGCATTGAAAGAAAGATCACCGTAAAGGATAAGAAACTGGAATCTGTGACAGGTTTCAACTACATTGTCTCAAGTTGTGTTGGATGATAGCTCCCCGAACTTGAAGGACTCTAACGCATTTAACGATCTATCTCAGCTTTAACAAAGTTGAAGAGAATTTGGAGAAATTACAACATATCTGTTGATTAAAAGGTAAACTGATGCGCTTCCTCGTCATTTCAGTCTTTCTGTATGTCTGTGAAAGGTGGACCTGGATAGCAGAATTAGAGAATAGAACAAAGGTCTTTTAGATGATATGATACTGAAAGTTACTGAACGTCTTATACATGGATCATGCAACTACTGAGGATGGGATGAAAGACCCAATCAGTCATTGGACTCCTGTCCATGGTAAAGCAAGGGAAAATAAAATTGTTTGGTCACATCTTAATGTCTTCTTGCTTAGCTTAAACGATCGTACAGGGCACAGTGACGGGAAAAACGAAGAACAAAAAGTGGGGAAAATGTTAAAGAGTGGATTGGTTGGGCACTGCCTCCACCACTAGGGCAGCTGGAAACAAGTCCAGGTGGAAAGAGATTGTGGTAAAACAATATATGGTGTCTCAACAATCTTACAAGCGTATGGATAGGATAGATTAGACTCGACTAACTAGGGCTCATTGGATGTATATGCAAAACCGGAAGACTCTGATCTGACTACGCGGATGCGGAAGCTGAGCTGCTTATTATAATTGACTATTTTGAAGTCATTATCTTGGCATAGAGTTTATGTTTAGTTTTGCCCCTCAAACAGTTTTAGTTTACCACCTCATGGGTCATGCATAAAAAAGTTTAACTCTATTCTATTTCTATGATTATTATGTTGTCACGATCTAAATGAATAGAAATCCATACAATATAACTCAGGTGCGAAACAAAGCTTAAGGAATTGCATGCCATATGTATAGTTTTCTTTTCCTTCCATTCTGAAAATGTCAACTCCTCTTCTTTATATACCTTTCTTGTTTACAACGCCCAGTTTCCCGGAAACATGATCACAAACGACGCAACAAATATTGTGTGCGTATCGTCGACCTAGTATTGCAGCGAAGATCAAGCTGTTTGTAAAAGCTAGTCTTGTCCACTCCAATGCGCGGATTCCGTATTGTTCTGAACGTAATAGCTGACCTGCTTTTGCTTCCTGTCTTATTTTGTGGTTGAAGATAGGAAGTAGGTGATATATATGTGAATTTGTGCAGGTGATTGGTATATAACGATATTTGGATTTTAATGAAGAAAGTCTTTACAAAATGCACTAACAGCAACAAATCCAAAGGTACCTGTGGTTATGCCAGCCGCTTTATTCTGTAGTTTATTGCGTTCTTATTCTAGTTCTATCAATTATGTGCTGGGTTCCTCTGGAGCATCTTCGCACAGTTACTATTTACAGGCACGTGACAGGGGATGTGAAGTTCTGTACAGCTAAAACTGCTTAAAAACATCCGTGCTTACGGATGCCCACCCAGGATCAAAGTCTTGAATGATTCTAGGGACTGGGCACTGACTGTCTCAGTAGGCAGGCTGTTCCAAAACCTTATCCCTGATAGGAAGAAAGCAAACTTGTAGGCATCTACACTACAGTATGGCACGAGATATCTGTGGTTATGCCCTCTTGTTCGGGATGTACCAACAGGCTGAAGATTATGAGATGCTGGTATCTCAAAAGATGATTGATGATTATGTACATCAGGATCAGCTTACCATGCTGTCTGCGAGGGTGGAGGTCTTCCCAGCCAAAATTTTCAAGCATGCTCGTAACACTGCTTGTTCGTCTGTAATCTCCTGTTACAAATCTTGCCGATCGACGTTGCACAACTTCAATCTTGTTGATATTTGACTGTGTGTGAGGGTCCCAGATGTTTGATGCATGCCCTAGCTGGGGGCGCACTAGTGCTTTGTAGCAGGTAGCTTTAACACCAGGCGGACAAGATGAGAGAGGAATGCTGTTATATTGTTTGCCTTCTTCGTGATTGTGTCGATGTAATGATTCCAAGACAAAGTGCTGTCAATGGTGATTTCCAGGTACTTAGCCTTGTCAGTGCGCCGTAGTATCTGGCCATGAATGGTATAGTCTGAGTCAACCACGTTCCGCTTGTTGGTGCAAATGACCACACTTATCCGGGTTGAATTTCACCTGCCAGTCCTTCTCCCATTGGTGTAGATTGTCAAGGAGCCTTGGTATCTGCTGAGGAGTTGATCCGTCTGTACATGAGACAGCTATCAGCAAACAGGCATGCGTTGGACTTGACGCAAGATGGGAGATCGTTGATATATACAAGGAATAGCAGTGGACCCAGGACAGTGCCTTAGGGGACACCCGATGAATCTGGTGCTGCTGAAGATGCAATACCGTCAAGGACAACTCGCTGGGATCTGCCATCTAAGAAGCTCTTTATCCATTCCAAGATGTTGCCGCGGACGCCTTAATGACGGAGCTTGAGAGCTAATCGTTGGTGGGGCACCTTGTCGAATGCTTTGGCTCCGACTGTTCAGTCCCGTGGCTAAATCTTGAATTGTTAGTAAAAGCTGGCTCTCACAGGATCTTCTTTTACTGAAGCCATGCTGAGCATCACGCAGGATAGAACCTCATTAGATGGCTGTGAATGATGTGCTCTAACCCTTTGCAGCTGACAGACGTAAGAGACACTGGTCTATAGTTGGATGCTTTGCTTGTTGTTTCTGGTATTGTGAGCAATTATCCTATATCGAATCCACGTAATCGATTAAAAGGCTTAAGACTTATGAATGTTGTTTTGTTAAATGTTAGTTTCCGCAGAGTTGTAATTTTATTTAATTTGAATGTTAATTTCAATTTTGAATTAGAAAAGACAAAAGATTTTATTCTAGGCCATGCTTTTGTTTTGCCCCGTGACGATAGTCAGTGGACATTCTGTTCTACCATATAAATATATATATATATATATATATATATATATATATATATATATATGGTAGGATTAAATCATCAACAGTGCAAAACAATATTTACTGAGCGCTTTCGGCTTTCGCCTTCTTCAGAGTTTACAGGTACAAGAAAAAAATCAAAATTTCAACATTTCTACAGGTAAATCAAGAAAAAAACAAAATAATCATGAAAACGTTTCTCAATTTACTATTCAAATTCACATTAAACGACCAAAGAAATTGAAAAAAGGTCGTTTAACAAAGCAAAATTGCTACAAGGCGGCCGTTTCACGGCCCCAGTTCGAATTTGAAATTGCAAATGGCTGCCAAAATGAGAAAAATCGTATTATGCGATTTGTAGCGGTGTATTTATAGCGATATACATACATTCTGTATACTGGCCATTCAGCTATGATGCAAAACTCACCATAATGAAGGAAAAAGAGAATTTTACATGTAATTACATCGCTACAAAAGCAAGAGTGGAACACTGTATGTCTGGAATAATGCAAGATGCCCCTGCAGAAATAGACTGAAGGTGGGACCGAGGCTAATCTCCTTTGTTAATCCCGCTTGGATTCAAAGTGTTAAGACGACGTATCCATGATTATTTTGTTTTTTTCTTGATTTACCTGTAGAAATGTTGAAATTTTGATTTTTTTCTTGTACCTGTAAACTCTGAAGAAGGCGAAAGCCGAAAGCGCTCAGTAAATATTGTTTTGCACTGTTGATGATTTAATCCTACCATATACTTATTTCAATCATTTTGAATCCATTTGTTGGATCCAGTGCTACCGGGAAGATTTTTGTTTGATGTTTGTCTCATTTCTCCCTATATATATATATATATATATATATATATATATATATATATATATATATATATATATATATATATATATATATATATATATATATATATATATATCAATGAAAAACACCAGTTTAGAACTTATGACATATTCTGTTTATTTAATATTTAATATTTGGTGTATGCAAATTCAATAAACCTTTTAATTATATGACCAAGATGTAACACGCAATTTCATTGGCTGCTTTGACGTCACGTGCCGGTCAATATTTTGTGATTTTCACCGGCCTGTCAGTGAATATTACTTTTACGCTGACGTCATTGTATTTTCGTGACGTAACGTCTGATTTACGTAATGTTAATGGCGTAACGTCGCGAGATAATACCATGGAGTACATCGTAAATATCTAAACAAACTGAATTTCGAATTATCATATAATAAAACAATTGTTGACCTTTATTTCGGTGAATATTCAGTTTTATTGACCTGCAAACATAACATATTGACCTCCGCTTCGCGTCGGTCAATATGATGTTTTCAGGTCAATAAAAGTGCATAATATTATTCACCTCAACAAAGGTCAATAATTGTATAATATTCGGCCACTGAGATAAGATGAATTCAAAATAAACTTTTTTCAGCAGTAGACGCTGTTAAGCGTAACGTCAACAGTGACGCTTTTAAAAACTGCCGACATCAAACTACACATTTAAAGCGTAATAAATTCATATTCCGCTATCTGTCAAAAACTCGATTGCAGTTTACGTTCTTTGAAAGTGTCTGTTGACATACAACCAGTTAAACGCTATCTAATAATGACGTTAATGGGCGAAAAAGGACAACATTCTACATGTTACGTCATACTCAGTCTGGATTAATGGTTGATATTTCTCTCGCGAAATGTCTGAGGTTTATTTTCTACAATCAATCTCAATATTTTCGGTTGCAAAAGGTAACGTTTTTTCCTTTAGTTCCTTTCGTATGTCCGTTGTTAATTGAACGTGACATTTTAGTGACGTTCGACTCAAATTTAGTTTATTGCATGCGGCGTTCTGGATTTCTTTTCTATAGCAATTTGGAAGGCTATCTGTTCCCTAGCAAATGCCACCAACAAAGAGTGTTTTACAATATGAAATTCACACGCTCAGGGGGTATGTTTTGTCTAAATTTTGCCATTGACGTAATAACATAGCTCAAAATAAACATATATGATGTAGATATAGTATTATCATCAATTTGAAGAATATATATGGCATTATAAAACTGGTGCATGTGCACTGTTGCTGAGTATATAAAGAAAGAGGTAAATCAATTTGAGCCGTTTATGTCTGCTCGCTCATTTATTATATGTTATTCCTTAACAGCTAGTTTAACAAAACTCGTCAATAGGTTTGTAACATGGTATCGACTTTAATATACGCAACGTTACATGTGTACCAACCGTTTGATGTGCTTTGCGAAACTACCTAGTTGAGTTATGTTGAGAACAGCTAACACCATAATTTATTGAAAACTTGGTCACATTGGGTGAGACGTATTTTCTCTGGATGTAGATACATTTAGCTTCAAACTGCACCAAAGGTGTTAAGCATTTCCATTTAAGCGTTAACTCTTTAAACCTACTTTGCAAGTGAACCATAATATCAGTCTTAACTCCGCAAGCGCAGAGGTAGCCTGTATTGTATCTAACATAAGACCGTCCATTTTCCATTCACTTTGAAAACCAATTTAGAAAATGCTATAAGTCTTACAATGGATTGTAAGATTAAAATAAGACCAACTTTGATTTTTTAGTTTCAAACTAATTTGCCAATGACTGTAAGAAAACTATATTTTACCTTGTCCCTACCTTAGTTTAGTTTGGTTCCTCAATACATTTTTCAGTAATCAGGAGCGGTATAAAATCTCACACAAGCTCGAAATGCAGCCAAATTGGACTAGTCGCCTTTGAGTCACTTGTCCTCGCTTGTCAAGAAGGCACACATTTTGACATATCCCAGACGAAGGTCATTTAGTTTTATTTGACCATTATACCATTTACAAGAAACCAGTACTGCCTCATATATCTCGGATAAAATTGGGCAAGGTAGGCTATGCAATGTAGAATTACTTGTCCTTGACCGCCATGTTGTCCACATGAGAACCTCTCCCAATATAATTCATTCATTTTTCTCAGATCTTTAGATAACGCGTAGATAATAAGGAAAGTCATAAAATCTCGTGTGATATTTAAATTTATGTAAATAGAACTTTTTATTATAGAATACTTACAGTTAAGGTCCCTTTTGTTGCGCTTTATTGTTTTTCTGACAATTCTTGTAGATCTTATCATAATCTTTTAGGAGACCCTGACGATACTGCAAAATTTGTTTGTGGACAGAGAAATGCTTCTTAGACCTTCTGCGCTATCTATGGAAGACAACATAAGAGAACGACAGCTTCTGGAAGCTGAGAACCTGCAATTGATGTCCTTCGTGAAGATAGGCATTTATCCAACTGGACTATATAGATCAGTTCTTCCTATGGTGGGCAATTCTTCTTTTTTGCTTTGTTTGCACAGTTCATAACTAGTAAACTTACTGATGTACATGTGTATTTCCTAAACATAACTTTAAGCGCGTCCACACTAGTCCTGGGGTAGGGCGATGGTGCTGGGTAGTTTCAGTGCAGAGGTGTCCTGCGGATGTGCTTGCATCTGGTGTGATATATTGTTCTCTCTTCTTCCATCTTCCTTATATTTTTTCCTTTCTATAAAAGAAGGCCCGATAAGACTGAAATACTGCCTCAAGAGCTGTTATATCTAAAAAGTATCAACCAGCCAACCACCGTGACTGAACACCGTTGTTTGGCTTCACATTCGCATTGAGCCCTCAACTTAATGCTCACCTGAGCCTCTAGGCAGATATGTGGGCTTATAAAGTGTAGCCGGGCATCCGTCATACGTTCGTCGGTCGTCGTCAAAATTTTCAAACATCTCTCCTCTGATAGCACAGGGCCGAAAGAAGCAAAATTCATGTGGAAAATTAAGAAGGAAAATTCTCAGGAACTGACACAGTTCAGTTCCAGATCCCACCCAAGACACCATGCGGAGAAAAAAGACAACACAAAACCAACCGCTAAAGACACAACCAGCGGTAGCCACGCAAAAAGCCACCTCCATGCAGGTAGTCACCGGGCCAGCCCCAACATCACAAAACAAAACTACAACAAACATGGTAACAAACAACACACAAAACAATCAAAATGAACCCAAACAGAAGTGCCACCCGGGACGGCCAGCAACGAAACCACTGGAGGGAACTTCCCCCGCTCCCGGCCTCGCCCCTGCTTATCTGACACCTAGCCGCCAAAGTCAACAAAACAACCACCATACACACATCAAACCAACGAAAGCATCATTCTTGATATCAAGAACAATTTACAGGAAAAACACCAAACAACCTGTTTTACCCCCCATCCTTCATTTATTACCTCAGGACCAACCCCAACGTTACACACACACACCAAATCAACAAAACACAAAGCAACAAACGACAGAAAAAACAACCGAGAAGACTCAAAAGAGAAGCGTCGCCCACAATGGTTTAACTGGTAGGTTCCTTCTGTTCCAAAATTTCAATGTTGCTATTTCTGTGAGTCCACATGTTTGTTTTATCTTAGTGTGTTTATTGATTTCTATGTTCCTGAGATATTACACTTAAGAGTTAGAATCTTCACGCATCCAAACAACAAAGTGTGTTACGAACTAAAGCAAAACCAAGGGCTCGACCGCAAACCGGTTGAGCCTCCCCCTCTCCCATCCCCAATAATTTCATTGCTAGCCGTCCCGGGGCCCCAACCCAAGACGTCCCAGAACGGGTGTCAGGCGCCAACCGTCTGTGTTACTATTACGTTGGGTTTAGGTTGGCGCCTCATAAAGTCTGAGGCCAGCGTCGTGCAGTCGAAGAGGTAAGCAAAGTTGTTAACCTTGATTGAGTTAACCACCAAGCATGCATTTGTCGCAAAACATCTATATCATAAATCTTTATATATCGAATTATTATCTTCTAAAAATACTCAGAAAATTCATGTTTGCTAATTATTTTTATGAATTTATACATTAAGTCGACAAAAATTTTACGTTTTGCAGAAAAATATTTTATAATCCGACATTATATTTAGACACTAAGTCCAAATGCCGTCCATAAAAAATTGAAAACGCTTTACGAACGAATGTTATAGTCATTAACATATCTGAGACGCTGGACCGATTTATCTGAAGTTCAGAAACGTAAATTTGACTGACCTTGCTATCAAAGAAGCTATTGTCAGTAGGTCATCGAAATACCGAGAAATATAAGTGAAAACTTCAGTGACTTCAGATTGGATATCCTCTGAAAGAGATAGCATGAAGTATTTCGGATGGGGAAACAAAAGGTTGATGAGACTGTGTCACATGACCCAGATGGCCGCAACACCTATACTATGAAAAAAAAAAACAACTACAAAAATCTTCTTCTCTGGAACCAAAAGGGCAATAGCCTTGAAACTTCCTATGTAGCATTGGGAACTCAAGTCTATTATAATTTGTTCAAATGTCGATCGAAGATTGATCTTAATATAGCTAATGGGAAGTTCATGTTTGACACATTATATTTTCATACCTCAGAAACTATTCAAGTCGAAGGTGTAATATGTGTTATATATACATGTAGTTAGCTAAATAACGTGGTGAAGAGATAATGTTGTTAAAGGACAATGCCATTCTTTGACCTTTTTCAAGGTCAGATAGATTCTGTCGCCCGTCCATATTTTCAATCATCTTCTCCGCTAGAGCCAATGGGCCAATTAAAGCTATATTAATTATGGAGTCTCTTTCAGTCAGGGGAAGAAAATTTGTCCAGGTAGCCTTGGTCACGTGACCACAATGGCCGCCATGCAGAAAGCTATACAAACTATCTTCTCTTGAACCTAAATGCCAATGACCTTTTAGTTTTATGTAGCATGGCCGACTCGGGCGCTACAAAATTTGTTCAAATGTTGACCCTACATTGACCTTGAACTGATTTTTAACAAAATCAACTTTGATACGTTATACTTTTGTATGGAAAAATGCTGAACAGTGAATTTCTTCGAAATCTTTAAGCCTAAGGTATAATATTTGGTATATATGGTGAACTAAATTAGCAGATAAAGACATCATCATGCTTAATGTGACGATTATGCTTAGACCTTTGTCAAGGTCACAAAGATTCTTTTGTTTATCGAATTTTTCAAGCATCTTGACCTCTGAAGCCACTGGGCCGATTGAAGACATATTTCTTTTTGAGTCTTCCTAGGTCCGAGAAACGAAAGTTCGTTCGGATGGTCACATGACAAAGATGGCAGCCATGCCTACATATAACAAAAATCATTAAAAGTCTTGTTTTCCAATGACATTGAAACTTTGTATGCATCATTGTGGACTCGAGCCCTACAAGTAATTTTCAAATGATGATCCTGTACTGACTCTGATCTAATTTATGGCAAGGTCAACTTTCGTTCCTTATGCTTTTATATGGGAAATCGTTAACAGTAGATTTCACATAATCCCTTTTAAAGACTAGATATAATTATTGGAAAATATGTTTTTACTAAATAAAAGTGGTCATAGTAACCAAATCATAAGTCCGAAATTGTAAGTCATTTTAACATTGACCATTCCGGAATACTGTAGACATGGATCCAAAAATAGAGGTATTATCAGGTGCTCGCGAGTAGTAAGCATCTTTTGCCTATTATAATACACCCGTCATATATATGTATCAGTGGGAAAAGAAAACAGTGAAAATGAAACTCAGGTATTTTAAAGCTTCGGCTGAGGCCATCAAATCGGAAATAACTTTAGAAACGGCCACATTGTAGGGATCAACGAGGTCATGGTGTCCTATAAAACTATTTAACTGTCGACACAATCTTTATGATAACCCATCGTCAACAGCTTACGGGTGAATAGCTTTTGTCTTTTCACAAAGTCCTGATATTTGAAACAGGCTCTAACATATTGGACTAGCTGAGAGACATAGACTCCGTATGTAGGTGCCAAAGGGATATTACTTCTCAAAAATGAAAAGTTAACTATGGGAAAATTGAAGTCGTCTCTCTTGTCATTAAGCCTAGTAACAAACTAAATGAATACATGAAGACATATGGTCACCAAAGGCTCAAGGTCACTGAGATTTAAAAATAAAAAAATGCACTTCTTTAAAGCCACTGGTTTAAATTTTGTAACAAATTAGAAAAGTGACAAATCGTGTTTGTTGACAAACAGGTCTCAGGTGAGCTACCGGATCACTGGTCCTCTATTCTTTTTCTCCTTGTTTGTCTGATTTCGTGTCTGTTTTACTGCGATGTCGCGGTACAAGACCCATAGCATAAGTCAATATTGCACATTGTAAAAGAGCTTCTTAAATGAATGTATAACAATATATAAGGAGCCACAAGATGGATTTATCTCCATTTACGTACATTGGTGCCTGTCACTTTCTGCCCTAAAAGGGTTTAAATATGACACCACACAAAAAGATTGCAAAATATACAATTTAGGTATGCGGTTTCTCTGAATATCACAGACCCACAACCTATAATGGTTGGGTTAGGATATCTGTTTGAGTCGGGGGCTAGTATGTTTTAGTATAGGGCTTATTTGGTTAGGTGGATAAGACCCGATGTTTTGTCCTAATATCATAAAGTTTAACTACACGGTTTCAGTTATTTGGTGCTGGGAGCTGCGCAAGCTGCTTCATTACCCGAACACGACAATGGGTCATTAGCTAGGGGCTCAATTTGCAAGGAAGTACAATAGATGTTCGAGTCAAGGGCAAACTACAATATCGCAAATGTGCCCATAAGCTTCGTCGCTTGTAATACATGTTTCTTCTGCTTTAGGTGATTTTGGGCGGGTTGTGTAAATTGGGAGATTTTCTGAACTCTTCATCTTTGCTGTTTTAATGTTTGTTAATTTCATTTATCTTTCAACGATAATGAAAGAACTCTTCAAACATAATTTATTTTTATCTATCAGTAGGTTGGAGATTATTGCTTAAAAATGTTTGTTCTGCCACATTTTATTGTGGAATTCCAAACACAATTTTTCCTTATAAGAACCAACTCTCATACTGTCTATTGCAACAAGTATCTTGCTAGTTTACAAGAGTATAATGCGTATACAATGAACTGCTTACCGCCTGTTGTGGCCTTTCATCCGTTTTCTCGTAAGTAGGATGTGGAATTGATTATAACAGTTTCTGGCCCTTTGCATACTGTGTATATAGAAGATAACGGATATCCCCGCAGTGACATCATCGGATGATCACGTGGGTAGCTTAGTTGGCAACAGATTAGCAGTGGACAGTGTTTTTTCTATAGGATAGTCTGAAGTGTAATCGCTAAAATGCGTAAAAGATAAATAAAACCAGAGGACAATTGGTCCTGTAGCTCACCTGAGTCCATTCATCCTCAGCACTCAGGGGTAAGTAACTCTAAGGCAAATTGTACAATATGACAGAATTCTGAAGTCTGCTTCTTGAGAACATTTCTGTAAAACTTTTGTCAAAATATCTACTGTAACACAGAAATAAATGCTAATTTACATTTTTCCCATTATAAGTCTATGGAAACTTGAAGTTGCCTACAAACCACATGGGCAACAATAATAAAAAATAGTAATTCAATAGAGGCTATTACTAAGATCATTTCAGTAAAGTTTCAGGTTTATCGTCCAATTAGTAGATGATTTTTGAGTATGTTTTCTGTTCTTAACCATTTTGTTACCATGGGAACCAGTCAAATTGTGCCATTTGAATAAATTTCATGCGGTTGCTAGAAGACTACTCCAGAAACAATTCTGTAAAAGTTTTGTCCAAATATCTGCAGCGATATAGCTATGAATGAAAATTTTCAACTTTCCAATTATAAGTCAATGGCAACTTAAAGTTCCAACAGAAACAAAACTACTGGAGCAACTGCCATGAGAAACAGTATTTTTATAGAGGCTAGTATTAAGATCCCTTCTGTAAAGTTTGAGCTGTATCGGTCGCATAGATTTTTAGACGATTTTTAACAGTTTTTCAAATTTTCCATTGCCATGGCAACCAGCCGAATTCTGCAATTTGCATAAAGGTGGTGGTGGGAGGGGGGGGGGGGGTATCAATAAGGTGGGTTTTCTGCATCCTACTAAAGTTTTCTTTTTTAACTGATGGTATACTCCAATGTGTCTAGTTTATTGAACCATATGTGACTTTGGTCGGAAAGCCCTACTTACTGAGCTATGGGTCCACAGAAGTGGGTGGGGTAAACCAACATGGTTTTAGCCTGTCTTGTAAAAACATTCTCATTTGGTAGAAGATTATAACAAACAGACAGAATTTGATTAAATGATTAACAGAACATCTAAAATATATTTCCATATCATTTTCTTTGGTTTATTTGAACATATATTGTCATAAAAGACTTCCTTTGACGCTCAGCATTTTTTTATATTTTTGTCCTCAATTTTCAATATTTCTTGGCATTATTGTTAAATAAACAGACCAGTTATCATCAAACTCATGTCAAGGAAGCACCTTGACCAAGACATTCGGATGATGTAACCAGAATTTCACAATGACCTAGTTTTCATGGTTGACTGAACACATAAACATGCTTGGAAGATGGTTTTCTTTCAATTTTGACCTAGAATTATGAAACTATGGTCAAATTACTATTTTAACTGCTATATTATGCCCCACACCCCCGCCACTAAAGGTGAGAGAATACATATTGGCTTACGTGTGGAACTCTTTGGCATCTGCATCTGTGTATGTGTCACATACTAAGTCCTTCTGTGACCTTGAAAACAAGGTCAAGGTCATCAAAATCTGACCTTGACCTTGTTTCCAAGGTCAAAGAAGGACTTAATATGTGACACAGACACAGATGCAGACGACAAGGAGATCCGAACTGAAGCCAATATGTATCCTCTCACCTTTATTGGCGGGGGTATAGGGCATAATATAGCAGTTAAAATGGTAATTTGACCAAAGTTTTGTAATTCTAGGTCAAAATTGAATGAAAAACCATCTTGCAAGTAAGTTTATGTGTTCAGTCAACCATGAAAACTAGGTCATTGTGAAATTCTGGTCACATCATCCGAATGTCCTGGTCAAGGTGCTTCCTTGACATGAATTTGAGGATAACTGGTCTGTTTATTTAACAATAATGCCAAGAAATATTGAAAATTGAGGACAAAAATATAAAAAAATGCTTAATGTCAAAGGAAGTTTTTTTTGACAACATATGTTCAAATTAAACCAAAGAAAATGATATGGAAATATATTTTAGATGTTCTGTTAATCATTTAATCAAATTCTGTCTGTCTGTTATAATCTTCTACCAAATGAGAATGTTTTTACAAGACAGGCTAAACCATATTGGATTACCCCACCCACTTCTGTGGACCCATAGCTCAGTATGTAGGGCTTTCCGACCAAAGTCACATATGGTTCAATAAACTAGACACATTGGAGTATACCATCAGTTAAAAAAAGAAAACTTTGGTAGGATGCAGAAAACCCACCTTATTGATACCCCCCTTTAATAAGGCTGCTTGATGACTACTCAAGAAACATTTCTATGAAAGTTTTGTCAAAATATCTGCACCGACATAGCAATAAATGCAAATTTTCTATTTTGCCATTAAAAGTCAATGGCAACTTAAAGTTCCCATAGCAATCAAACTGTTTGAGCAATTGCCAAGAAAAACAGTAATTTTATAGAAGCCAGTACTAAAATCCTTTCTGTGAACTTTGGACTTCATTGGTTGCATAGTTTCTGAGGAGATGTTTTTGAATATTTTTTTCTATTTTTAATCATTCGGTTGCCATGGCAACCAGCCAAATTGTGCAATTGACATAATTTTTTGTGGTTGATAGAGGACTACGCAAGAAACATTTCTGTAAAAGTTTTGTCAAAATATCAGCACCGACATAGCAATTTATGCAAATTTTCTATTTTGCCATTATAAGTCAATGACAACTTTAATTTCCCATAGCAACCAAACTGCTGGAGCAATTGCCAAGAAAAAGAGTACTTTAATAGAAGCTAGTACCAAGATCCTTTCTGTGAAGTTTGGGCTTTATTAGTTGCATAGTTTCTGAGGTGATGATTTTTGAATATTTTTTCTATTTTTAATCATTCGGTTGCCATGGCAACCAGCTTAATTGTGCAATTGACATAAATTTTATTTGGTTGATAGAGGACTTCTCAAGAAACATTTCTGTAAAATTTTGTCAAAATATCTGCACCGACATAGCAATAAATGCAAATTTTCTATTTTGCCAATATAAGTCAATGGAAACTTTAAGTTCCCATAGCAATCAAACTGCTAGAGCAATTGCCATGAAAAACAGTACTTTAATAGAAGCCAGTACTAAGATCCTTTCTGTGAAGTTTGTGCTTTATTGGTTGCATAGTTTCTGAGGAGATATTTTTCAATTTTAAATCATTCGGTTGCCATGGCAACCAGCTAAATTGTGCAATTGACATAAATTTCATGTGGTTGATAGTGGACTTCTCAAGGAACATTTCTGTTAAAGTTTTGTCAAAATATCTGCAATGACATAGCAATAAATGCAAATTTTCATTTTTTCCCAAACAAGTCAATGGAAACTTTAATTTGCCATAGCAACCAAAGTACTGAAGTAATTTGAATAAAAAACAGTATTATTGGTTCCCCCTGCCTATAGATGCTATATTTGAAATTTGGTTATAATGGGCCTAATAGTTTCAGAGGAGATGTCGTTTGAAAATGTTGACGGACGGACGGTCGGACGACGGACGACGGATGCCTGCCTATACTATAAGCTCACCTGGGAGCCTTCGGCTCAGGTGAGCTAATAAGTGCGAATAAGTAGCTACCGATTTAAAACTATTGGAAATAAGGTCTCAGTCACCTGTCATACGAAAAAGGAAATCATTTAATTAATTGAATTCATCTAGTAAACCGCGTATTTCGATTAACCCATCTGTTTTTCTTAATAACTACTAATGAAAAAATATTAACAGAATGAAATGAAAATACTGTAGATCAGTATCTTATTCTTTTCTACTACAAATTATATTTATTAGTATAAATGGGATAAGATGAATAAATAAATGAATAAATAAAAATAAAAATATTATATCTAAGAGAACTTAAACGGAATTACTGTAAAATGTCAATCGGATTTAGGGACAAAAAATGAAAATGAAAATAATAGAAATAATAATATCTATCGATGGTTGCGATTTCTTAAAATTTTATAAACAATAAAGAAAGAAAGAAAAAATAAATAGAATAGAGGAAGCCACTCGGCGCACAAACAGTTTATTTTAGTTTCATGTTTTTAAGACGTCCTTGATCAAAGGCTCCACTAAAGACAGCGAAAATACTATTATACAATAGGAGACAAACATTTTTAACTCAGAAAATTAACATAGGATACGGACTCAGATACTTTTTATTAGAGTATCTATGATAAAAAGTGTATACTGTATTTGTAGATCTAACAAGTTAAGAACTGTTTAATGCTTACAATAATACAATGATAGAATTGAATTTCGCATTCATCTCATTTCAGTGTAAGCTTTTAGCTATATCCTAAAACAAGTAAATGCCACCTTAAATGTTGATATCAAAACAGTTTATAAAATTCTATAATAGAGCTAAGCCAACAGTACTTTTTGAAAGTTACATGAAGTTCAAAAGCTTGAACTAAGAAATATAAAAGAAAAAGATATGCATCTTAGTCATCCATCAACGATTCACTGCCATTTATTCAGTCATTCATTCATTTAATGGTTTGTTTGTGTGTTCGTTCATTCGTTGTATTTTTCGTTTCCCTTTCTACACGCTACATCATCTAGATTTTCATAGATATGCGCTATGAACATGTGTGATAGAAAGGAAAAAAAATAAATATTTTGAAGCATCTTAGCACGCAAATAAATCATGAAATTCAATTTCACTAAAGAAAATGTAAGCCTTGGGTATTATCCGTCTAAAACATTAAAATTTTGCTGTTTTAGATTTATATTTCACACAAACAATCACGCGTATTTATTATATTCTATAATATTACACCAACCTTTCTGCCAACCGTACTCGGGGAAACCCCCAGGTGTCTTATCAGTGACGTCACGCTTTTATCTCCGATACTCTTCGCAAAAAGTTTAGCATAATGTAAAAGTAAATATAGCAATGCTATAAGGGATAATAATAAATTCTAACTTCCTGTAGGAGTAAATGTAATCTGTCACCAATATCAATGACTAAACATTGCAAAAACGTAAGTGGTGAATTCATTTTGATTGACACTAGCTCAACTCGAACAACGACGATATTGTCCGATAATGCACTTTTTAAGAGGAATGAAAAAAAAAACGTTGTAATGCATCGTAAGTGGATGATCTGTTACAACACTTTCATGTTTTGAAACCAGTGAATGTGTCTAAAATTGCAAACCCGTGAACGGATTTACCATAGGCTTTATCCGTGATTTGTTTGTTTCCGGTGATGAGTCACTGATGAGTAAGGAAACCTTCATGCAGACCAAACAGCTAACTTAATGTTTCAAACCACTGCAGAAGCAGGAGGCGAGGTTTGGACCCAGTAAACTAGTTTAAGCTCCCAAGCAATCATTTGCTGACCTTTCCAAGGCGGTTCTTCTGTTGCTGTTTCTTGATGTTATATTGTGCTGTGTCCGCTTGTCTATTGTCTTTGTCGGTTTGGTCACCTGTATTTCTGCCCAATCTGCCTTCCGTTATGTTTTTATAATTAAAATAAAACATAAGTAAAATAGATGTTGATGTTGTTATTGGGGTAGCTGAATAACCATCTGTTTGAGAAATAGCTTGTCATTCGGTTTACTGTACTTGTCTATCGTAAACTTGTTCAGTTTTTGTGTGTATGTGCTTCTTTCCCTATTGGTTTTGAGAGCGGAATGTGATAATAATTCCTAATTATTGCCTTTATTTTTTCAATTAATCAGCGCGAACCTAAACACAATTACAGTATATTATCACTTGTCAGTGAGATATGGGTCAAAATATTACATAAATCTTTCACTTAGTGGCATTGCTATAGCAAATCATTAAGCGTTATCCAGATAGTTTTTGATAAACAATGTCAGTGTCAGTGGACGTCCACGTTTACCCAAAACAGAGTCAAAGGACAGTAACACATTTAATATACCTAACAGCACTAGCACCAGATGATTACTTCAAACCTGCGAGTCTTTCATGAATTGCACAAGCCACCACAGCTCTAACAAAGCTGAAGACAGTTTGAAAAGTCATCAATATATGTCTTGAATCAAAGACTTAAAAAGTCTCAAAGGAACAGCAATTGCTATATATATCATATATTATTTAAATATTATGAATTCTCGTCGTTTGCTATTCTCTTGAAATGTCTTTGATTTCAGGGTAACAAGATATCCATGTTATTGGAGGAACAGTTCGACCTATGCCACTTTTTATTAATACAATTCACACTAGCGGGAGCTTCTGACAGGGCATTACGAGAAGAGCTCACAGCTGACAGAATTAGCATGATGCAGGCTTTCAACAGAGGAATACGACTTGGGCTGGAATGTTTTACAACGTTCTGCGCAACTGAAAACGGAAGACCACTTCGATCACCTCAGTGAACCTTTAACTGCAAATCAGAGTAAATTAAAATATGTAAAACACGCATCTGGACGGAAGAATACGTGTAACTTAACGTTTTTATTTGATGCAGTGGTAAGTCAGAATAACCTGTGGAAGATGCTATAGGAAATTATAAAACACCAATTGCCATATCTTCTTGCTTATGGAAGAACGAGTATTATGATAGCGAATAATTAGACTTAATTAAGTGGTGCTTTGTTCGAATTATTTCCACACATTTTGCATTTTTCTTAAAGTTATATTTAGTGACGAGAGGAAATGTCCGAAAATATGGAATCATGAAAGTAATGGAAGTTTGGTTTATTTATTTGTATTTCTATCTGCGATTTGTATTTGCTTCATTTTAATTGTTGTGTTTTTAGCTCACCTGAGCCGAAGGCTCAGAGGTGAGCTTATAGGATGGGAGTCGAGCCGTCGTCCGTCCGTGGGTCCGTGGGTGCGTCCGTGCGTCCGTGCGTCAACACTTTCAAACATAAATATCTCAGAGACCAGTTGGCCGATCGCAATCAAATTTTATCTGAATCATCATTGGGGTGGGGGAAAGGCTGGATCAGGTTTTGGTGCCGATCAGCTCAGAACTCTGGTTTCCATGGCAACAGATAGCCCCCATAGGGTTATAATGGGGAAAACGGCGTCATCACGTTTTCTCGACTGTTTTTGATTAGATCCTTATCATACCTGCAGATAATGATAACATACACAAGAGCTTGGATGAGTTCGAAATTTGGCCGGATTCGAGCACAGACTACGGAGTAAGCTGCCCTTGAGCGTTTGAAAAAAATCCCATAGGGTTACAATGGGGAAAATGGCGTCATCACGTTTTCTCAATTGTTTCTGCTTAGATCCTTATCATACTTGCAGGTAATGATGACATACATAAGAGCTTGGATGAATTCGAAATTTGGCCGGATTCGAGCACAGACTATGGAGTTAGCTGCCCTAGAGCATTTGAAAAAAAACCCATAGTGTTATAATGGAGAAAACAATGTCATCATATATTTTTAGAAAAACTTTGTCATCGCTCTATTGCCTACATTTCTCAACGGATTTTAAAATAACTTCACACAAATGTAAGGCATGACAATATCTCGAGCAAGTTCGACTTTCAGGATGCTGCGCCCAAGGTCAAGGTCACTGTGGCTATTTTTAGAAAAACATTGTCAGCGCTCTAGCACATACATTTCTCAGCAGATTTTAAAATAACTTCACACAAATGTAGGGCATGACAATATCTCGAGCAAGTTCGACTTTCAGGATGCTGCACCCAAGGTCAAGGTCACTGTGGCTATTTTTAGAAAAACTTTGTCAGCGCTCTAGCACCTACATTTCTCAGCAGATTTTAGAATAACATCACACAAATGTAGGGCATGACAATATCTTGAGCAAGTTTGACTTTCAGCGTGCTGCACCCAAGGTCAAGGTCACTGTGGCTATTTTTAGAAAAACTTGGTCATCACTCTAGGGCCTACATTTTTTAACGGATTTTAAATCAACTTCACACAAATGTAGGGCATGACAATATCTCAAACAAGTTTGACTTTCAGGATGCTGCGCCCAAGGTCAAGGTCACTGTGGCTATTTTTAGCAAAACTTTGTCAGCGCTCTAGCACCTACATTTCTCAATGGATTTTAAAATAAATTCACACATATGTAGGGCATGACAATATCTCGAGCAAGTTTGACTTTCAGGGTGCTGTGCCCAAGGTCAAGGTCACTGTGGCTATTTTTAGAAAAACATTGTCAGCGCTCTAGAACCTACATTTCTCAGCAGATTTTAAAATAACTTCACACAAATGTAGGGCATGACAATATCTTGAGCAAATTTGACTTTCAGGGTTCTGCACTTAAGGTCAAGGTCACTGTGGCTATTTTTAGAAAAACTTGGTCATCGCTCTAGGGCCTACATTTCTCAACGGATTTTAAATCAACTTCACACAAATGTAGGGCATGACAATATCTCAAACAAGTTTGACTTCCAGGGTGCTGCGCCCAAGGTCAAGGTCACTGTGGCTGTTTTTGGAAAACCTTTGTCAGCGCTCTAGCACCTACATTTCTCAATGGATTTTAAAATAAATTCACACATATGTAGGGCATGACAATATCTCAAGCAAGTTTGACTTTCAGGGTGCTGTGCCCAAGGTCAAGGTCACTGTGGCTATTTTTAGAAAGACTTTGCCATCCCCCTAGCACCTACATTTCTCCATGGATTTTGAAAGTACTTTACACAAATGTAGGGTATGACAATATCTCAAGCAAGTTCGACTTTCAGGATGCTGTGCCCAAGGTCGAGGTCACTGTGGCTATTTTTAGAAAAACTTTGTCATCGCTCTAGCACCTACATTTCTCAACGGATTTTAAAATAAATTCACACAAATGTAGGGCATGACAATATCTCGAGCAAGTTTGACTTTCAGGGTGCTGTAATCAAGGTTTTTGATTAGATACTTATCATACTTGCAGGTAATGATGACATACATAAGAGCTTGGATGAGTTTGAAATTTGGCCGGATTCGAGCACAGACTATGGAGTTAGCTGCCCTTGAGCGTTTGAAAAAAATCCCATAGTCTTATAATGGAGAAAACAACGTCATCACATTTTCATTTTTCTTCGGATCCTCTTCATACTTGCAGGTAATGAGGATATGCATAAAAGCTTTGATTAGTTAGCATTTTGGCTAGATCCCACCACTGACTATGGAGCACCTGCCCTGAGCATCCAAAAAATAAATGTCGCCACTTTTTCTTGGTTTCTACTGTTCCGATCCTTTTCAAACTTGCAGGTAATGAGGAAATGCATAATATCTTAAACAAGTTCAAATTTTGGCCAGATCAGGCCAACCACTACGAAGTTAGCTGCCCTTGACAGCTCTGTCTATTGTGCTCTTGATCGGATACTTTTTAAACTTGCATATATTAAATGAGGGCATACATAATGTTTTGGATGAGTTTAATTTTCAGCCTGATTGGACCACTGACTGTGGAGTTAGCTGCCCTTGAGCATCTTAAATATCCCTATAGGTTTACAATGTCTCTCAGGTGAGCAATTGTTGCCCTTTGGGCTACTTGTTGTATTATTTTGTAATCTTTGATTTGCATTTTGCTTCATTAGCTTTGTATTGTATACAATTAAAGTGAAGAAAATGCAAACCGCAGATAAAAATCAGATCAATTTGCACTTGCTTCATTACAATTGTATATAATACAATTAAAAGGAAGCAAGTGCAAATCACGAGATTTAAAAAAACCGCCGTTTCTTCCAGCTATTTTCACGGATATGACAGTTGCTGTAAAGCGAATAGAGAAAATATGTATATGTCATAAGTAGCATATAGTTTCGCATTCTCTACTTTTTGTTGCAAATAACCATTTGTACAATGTGCTGATATTTATAACTGAACATTACTAGTCACTTAATTTTACATGCAATATAAAGAGCTTGTTGTGAAAACATGTATAACATTTATTTTAATCTTATTGCCATTTTATGCACACATTAATTTAAACAGCCATGCAAAGACAGGGTTTTGGTCAGACACTTGCAAAGCGCACATGCTCCAGCAGGAATGCGAACAAGCACATGTTGTTATGAGCATCCGTAAATGCCATAGACTTTGAGCCATAGCATGGCTCTAATCAGGTAAATTATATTGTGAGAAAGTCTTAAGTAATAGGGGGTACACCTCTATCATTTTCCACCATTTTTGCAAGGGACGCAATCTTTATCGCTTCTTGTGTGCTTTCCAAGACGACAAAACAGTCAATCAAATGTGTCTACTCTTGAAAGAAAGATATCGCTTCCGTATGAGCGACTGTTTCTTCATGACTAACCCAAACATGGAAAATTGTAAAGTTGATACCCTTGAAAGCATATTCATTTATCTGAAATCGTACAAACTCATCACCGAACTTAATCAAGCTATAGAGCATTTGGATGCGTAAGCAATACAACATCTTCTCGTAATACAAGATCTGCTATACGAGCAATACGTCATTTTCTCGTAATACAAGATCTGCAGTTTGAGCAGTACGGCATATGCTCATAAAACAAGATCTGCAGTATGAGCAATACAACATCTGCTAATGATAATACAAGATCTACAGTATGAGCAGTACGGCATATGCTCATAATACAAGATCTACAAGATCTGCAGTATGAGAAGTACGGCATATGCTCATAATACAAGATCTACAAATTGAGCAGTACGTCATATGCTCATAATACAAGATGTGTAGTATGAACAGTGCGGATTATGCTCATAATACAAGATCTACAGTATGAGCAGTACGGCATATGCTCATAATACAAGATCTGCAGTAAGAGCAGTACGGCATATGCTCATAATACAAGATCTGCAGTGTGAGCAGTACGACATATGCTCATAATACAAGATCTGCAGTAAGAGCAGTACGGCATATGCTCATAATACAAGATCTACTGTATGAGGAGTACGGCATATGCTCTTAATACAAGATCTGCAGTATGAGCAGGACGTCATATGCTCATAATACAGTATCTGCAGTAAGAGCAGTACGGCATATGCTCATAATACAAGATCTACAGTATGAGGAGTACGGCATATGTTCATAATACAAGATCTGCAGTATGAGCAGTACGTCATATGCTCATAATACAGTATCTGCAGTATGAGCTGTACGGATGATGCTCGTAATACTAGATCTACAGTATGAGCAGTACGGCATATGCTCATAATACAAGATCTGCAGTATGAAAACTACGGCATATGCTCATAATACAAGATATACAGTATGAGCAGTACGGCATATGCTCATAATACAAGATCTGCAGTATGAGCACTACGGCATATGCTCATAATACAAGATCTGCAGTAAGAGCAGTACGGCATATGCTCATAATATAAGATCTGCAGTATGAGCAATACGGCATATGCTCATAATACAATATCTGCAGTATGAGCAGAACGGCATATGCTCATAAAACAAGGCCTGCAGTATGAGCAGTACGGCATATGCAGTATGAGCAGAACGGCATATGCTCATTATACAAGATCTACAATATGAGCAGTACGGTATATGCTCATGATACAGGATCTGCAGTATGGGCAGTACGGCATATGCTCATAATTCAAGATCTACAGTGTGAGCAGTACGGCATATGCTCGTAATACAGGATCTATAGTATGAGCTGTACGGCATATGCTCATAATGCAAGATCTACAGTATGAGCAGTACGGCATGTGCTCATAATACAAGATCTGCAGTATAAGCAATACAACATCTGCTCGTAATGAAAAATCTGCTGTATAAGCAATACAACATATGCTCGTAATACAGCATCTAGTGACATGTAATCACGCGCTTAACAAGGAAGGAATACTGAAACCTAATTCCAACTTAACACTTAACACAAAATACTTAATGTGCCAAAATTGAAAGTATTGGAACTTGCAAACAGTCAATCAAATGTGTCTACTCTTGAAAGAAAGATATCGCTTCCGTATGAGCGACTGCTTCTATAGGACTGACCCAAACATGGAAAATTGTAAAGTTGTAAAGTTGATACCCTTGAAAGCACATTCATTTATCTGAAATCGTACAAACTCATCACCGAACTTAATCAAGCTATAGAGCATTTGGATGTGTTAGCAATACAACATCTTCTCGTAATACAAGATCTGCTATACGAGCAATACGTCATTTTCTCGTAATACAAGATCTGCAGTATGAGCAGTACGGCATATGCTCATAAAACAAAGACTACAGTATGAGCAATACAACATCTGCTCATGATAATACAAGATCTACAGTATGAGCAGTACGGCATATGCTCATAATACAAGATCTACAAGATCTGCAGTATGAGAAGTACGGCATATGCTCATAATACAATATGTGCAGTAAGAGCAGTGCGGATTATGCTCATAATACAAGATCTACAGTATGAGCAGTACGGCATATGCTCATAATACAAGATCTGTAGTAAGAGCAGTACAACATATGGTCATAATACAAGATCTGCAGTGTGAGCAGTACGGCATATGCTCATAATACAAGATCTGCAGTGTGAGCAGTACGGCATATGCTGATAATACAAGATCTGCAGTATGAGCAGTACGGCATATGCTCATAATACCAGATCTGCAGTATGAGCAGTACGACATATGCTCTTAATACAAGATCTGCAGTATGAGCAGTACGGCATATGCTCATAATACAGTATCTGCAGTAAGAGCAGTACGGCATATGCTCATAATACAAGATCTACAGTATAAGGAGTACGGATGTGCTCATAATACAAGATCTGCAGTATGAGCAGTACGTCATATGCTCATAATACAGTATCTGCAGTATGAGATGTACGGATTATGCTCGTAATATAAGATCTACAGTATGAGCAGTACGGCATATGCTCATAATACAAGATCTGCAGTATGAACACTACGGCATATGCTCATAATACATGATATACAGTATGAGCAGTACAGCATATGCTCATAATACAAGATCTGCAGTATGAGCAGTACGGCATATGCTCATAATACAATATCTGCAGTATGAGCAGTACGGCATATGCTCATAAAACAAGGCCTGCAGTATGAGCAGTACGCCATATGCAGTATGAGCAAAACGTCATATGCTCATAATACAAGATCTACAATATGAGCAGTACGGCATATGCTCATGATACAAGATCTGCAGTATGGGCAGTACGGCATATGCTCATAATTCAAGATCTACAGTGTGAGCAGTACGGCATATGTTCGTAATACAAGATCTATAGTATGAGCTGTACAGCATATGCTCATAATGCAAGATCTACAGTATGAGCAGTACGGCATATGCTCATAATACAAGATCTGCAGTATAAGCAATACAACATCTGCTCGTAATGAAAGATCTGCTGTATAAGCAATACAACATATGCTCGTAATACAGCATCTGGTGACATGTAATCACGCGCTTAACAAGGAAGGAATACTGAAACCTAATTCCAACTTAACACTTAACACAAAATACTTAATGTTCCAAAATTGAAAGTATTTGAACTTGCAAACAGCGTCGAGATGAGGATCTCTAATCTTTGAATTGTCAATATGATCTAGCTTTGACGTATATTTTTTATGAAATTTCGTAGAAACAAAGTTGTCGTCTGCTTTAAAGCGCTTTGATGGTTAACATGATATACACAATTTACTTGGCATTTTCAATAGATGTGTAGAATAATGTTGAATACAATCAGCATGTGTGACTGAAAAAAGTAGCCAAAGTTATTCAAAATAAACAGAGAAAATTTCATCATACGAGGGATGATTATAAAATTCTGAGCCTAAGATACTTCTAGTTAATCTGTGCATGCATGCTTATCATAGATGTAATTAGTTGTCATTCACTAGCTTTCTGTGGAGGTTTCAAAACATTCTAGAGAAACGGTTCTTTTACACAGTTCCTTAAACACAACAGAGGTGGCATATTTTTAAAGTAACACTTAACATCTATTTGTTTTGCAATACTTTGGAAAATCTTTCTTCGCATTCTACAAGAATTAGATGGTTCTTATTGAAATACATGCACATATGATAATTTGTCAATGGTTTGATGGAAATGCAAAATATTTTGACATCTGGCGGCTATAAATTTCACAACCCTGAAATTTAGAGATCCATAGCTTACTTTCTTTTTTTTGTTAGGAACCTTGTAGGCAAAACCAAACAATGTTTACACACAAATAAATATTGACATCAGACATATTGTTTGTCAAAAAGAGTAAAATAAATTTCACTCCTATCCTATACAAGCATAGCATGCAACTCCGATTGTGCACACACAGCACGCAATTATCAAAATAGACATTTCCTAACAATTAGATATTTGATTTTATTTCTGAAATGAAATAAATTCATATTTCATATATAATCACTTACAGGATGCATTATGACATATATTTGCAAAAACAATTGCAAACTGATTGACTCTTCAAAAGTTATGGTCGGTCAAAGAGTTATACAGCGCTCTCATTGGAGAAGCTGTAAAAAGTGAACTGTTATCCGATTACGTGGGGTGATCATTAAGTAATGGAAACACCTTTGTAGATTAGTTGATTTTATACAGAAATAGGTATCCTTCATGTAGCACCAAAGAGTGTCTTTAAGCTTTCGAATCCATGTTTGAGATCAAACTTTCAACGTGTTACCATAGTTATTTATGACGTCACGATTATGCCGGGTACCACCTGTGATTTTTTTCGACGTCATTTTGGTTAGGAGGTGTTTTCTTATGCTCATTATGTACGATATGTAAAGAGATATTGAAAATTTAGGAACACCTTCCGTTAAAGTTAGGATTTGGCTTTAAAGACACACATATAATGATTATAGATGAAAACGTTCTGAAATCTGGCATGAATTAAAGCTAAAGCAGGGGTTCAAATAATTGAATTTTAGGGAATTCGACATTTTATTCTGTAAATTCCAGTATTATGCTAAAGTTAATTGATCGGTTATCAAGTACAAGATAATTTTGGTTCTTTATGCTATACAATTATCCCAGGACTCTGTTAAATTGCAATGACGTCACAATTCTGGTCCCTATGGCTTGAAATCGGAGAAAAACGTCAAATTTTGATCAGTCAAAAGTCTTTCACGGTCTGTATTTCTGCTATGTTTGAGTGGAAGGTATGAATACTTATATATTTCTTTAAGTATTTGAGACTTGCATTAAGCCATTACACAATCACAAACATTAATCCATTCTTTGTTACTTATCAGCAGTGAATATACATGAAAGTATGCAAAAATTTAGAGACCAAACCCTTAGCAGTTTAAAGCATCGTTGCCATGGCAACGATAGTCCTAAAAAAGTATTTTAGAACTTAATTATATGTCATATGCTTCCTTCTTAAAATTTACATTTCTGGAGTACTGTTTTTATACATAGCTTATGAAATAAATGCTAGTTTCCATTATTTAATGATCATTCCTCGTAATACAGAAAATAAATTCCCGAAATGTGATGATTGTTGCTCTGTAAAATGACCGTCTTAAATGGGTAACTCAAGTCTACTCTAAAGGTTTCAGAACATGGAATGGCTCAGACCTTTTCAATCGTCCCTTGTAAAAGGTGCTTTGTGAGAAATAAATTTTTTGCATATGAGGGTAGTAGCATTGCAAAACACTGCCTTTGACACTATACTTTTCACCACAAAACAAAGTATAGTTGTTACATTTATTTGTTATGTTTTTGTTAATGTATGCTGAATAAATCATAAAGATTCATGTGTATTTCATCTCATTGGAAATAGTAGGAAACGTACTCTTGTCATGTTAATCTGTAAAACATAGACATGTATTTTTGAGGTAGCTGGGAACTCCATTTGTATCTTAAGGTGTTTAATTGCATAAAAATCGGTGTCATACGCTTTTACCAGGCATGTTTTACAACATAAAATCAAATATTAACAAGACAACTCGCGTGCTGAAATGATCTGCTTTGTTATTTGTATGCAAATCAGGACAATAGAAACCAATGGGTAGTTTACAGTTGCAGCTATAGATAAAATACATGTTTGCAAGTGTGATAGTGTTATACCGATTCAAATATTATGAGATTTGAAGAACAGGCGACAATGAAGTGAAACATTGAGTGAACATGATTTTGACTTGTGAACTATTGCTGAAGAATCGACAAACGATCACTATATCTGACCACGGGCTGAAACGAGGATTTTTATAGGAGTGCATATGCATGTAGGTGATGGCGATGGGACCGAAAAATGGAGCCTAAACATTTTCCTTTTTGCAGTATTGTGATTGAATTTGTGCAATATAACGATCAAAAACAAGTTTTCTTTGCATTGTATTTTAGATCTCTTGGGAGCTGTTGTAAATTTCGGCCTTCTGTCTCGATTTTAAACATCCACTTTTACAACGGCTTTTCACAAGACTTAAGTTAATTTTTTTCGCAATAGCTGAAATGTGATGAATAATTTTGTGTGTGTGTAGTTGACATTTTCTGAGCTGAAAATGAGCATGGCCTGAGCCGTAGAGTGGACGTTTTTTGATAAGAAGTGTTCTTTGTTATACCTTATTTATACTGGCGAAAAAAATTAGGGATCAAACATTTGACTGAAGCTTAACTCATGAAAAGTAAATTATCCAAAAATGATTTCTTCTATTCAATACATCTGTTCAAGCGGCACATGACTGCCTTAAAATATTGGATTCCGATTACGAGGCACACCAGTAGAAACGAACCTTAAATTTGAAGTGAAAATTGGTATCACCACAAAATTAAATATTCATGATTCTTGGCTTTATCCAGGCAAAATCATTGCGTAAACGGTAAAAACAGACTTTACACGACTAATTTGCAAGCTTGCATTCTGGTTAGGTGTCAGGTTTGACGCAATCTCATAGAAATGCGAGTCGACAGTGGGCTGCAGGTGACGCAAATTGGAAACTGGGTCCTTGAATCCATGTTCTTTTCACAGATGGGACAAGATTGTGTGTAGATAATGACGATGATAGGAGAATAGTGTGACGCCTGCCAGGTATATGGCGTGTGGACTATAAATCAAATCGTCAAGTGTAATAAGACATGTCTCGAAAAGGGCGGGTGATGGAATGGCCGGCATCTGGATAAAATAGCTACGTGGACTTGCGTATGCTAAATAGGGGCGCTCTGATTGGTGTTTGAGTTAGAAATGACATGCTTATCCAATTACGAGACAGTTTGCTGAGAAGGTTTTGGCGATGGCATCATGGAAAAACAGGGAACATATGGTAGGAAAGTACATAGCGACAGAAACAATCGTCCGCATTGACATCCAGTTTTATCAAAAGTTTTAAATGCGACCTAGCATACTTTGGACATGTTACAACGCCAAATCCAATCACCAGTGGCTTCCCGAAACTCATGGAGAGCTTATTCAGGCCTTTCGTGAACTAGAAAATTGTGTCTGTAAGACACTAACAATGCCCCCGTGCATCGTCTGTCACATGACGTGTATATCCATACCGTACCTACAAAGAATCCATTGAAAATATTACACGAACTCCATAGCCTACCATGTAAAAATTATCTAAAATGACTATGTTCAAAAGGCCGTAATTCTGTCAAAATTATGTCCACAACATGTATGCAAAGTTTGAGAAAGATCCACTGAAAACTGTGAGAGAAGTTGATTACACAAACTCTATACCATAAAGTGTGATGAACAGACAGACGCACAGACAGATAGACGGACGGACAGACAGGGGCCACTCTTAATGCCCCCTAACTTTCGTCAGGGGGTCATAAAATGGCCAACAAGTCCCTAAATGAGCCTCTGATGTTTTATCAGATGCATACCGAGTAGCTGTAATGCAGTTATTCAGGCCCTCAGAGGTCACACTGAGAACTGAAAAATATTTTACACGGATAAGGACAAAAGTAATGGACATTCATTTTTATGGAAATGAAAATTTTTACTTTGATTTTAAGGGTATGCCTGTTTATTCATTTCTACTAGTGTGTCACGTGATCAGATTCAATGTGCGTCATGCAGTTTTGGACAGCCTCGATAGGTGTATTCAAAAGAAGAAGATATTTTTTGGAAAATTATTTTTCTATATAAAAATTTCACTCAAATGTTTACTCCTTAACTTTTTTGGTCCAGTATACAAAAGATTAGCATATCAAAAAGTACAGTATTTTGTTTTACTTTTTGTAAATAACATTCATATACCCTCATGTGGGTGTCATGATTCTTTTCCGTTCTGTTCTATAAAAGAATATCAAATAAAAAGCACGGTATATTACTATGTTTGAACTTTGACCAGCTGGTGTCTGTTATCGTTCATGGCCACGTCGCATTTATATTTGAAATCGGTATACAAGTTTTGAATGTTTTGTTTGTTTTTGCTTTACTTTTAACAAAACGCTTAATAATCTTGTCGGAAATGAGTGAATATTGTCAGCTGGTTGTAGTTTTTCCTTTGAGTGTTTAGTTTACTAAAGGTAGATTGTTTTTACCGCGCATAATTCTTATTATTCACTTTAATGGTTGGCATTTTGTATGTTTGGATATGTTTAGCAATATTCGATACGAGTCTTTTACATATAGTATAACATAGTTCTTAAGAGTTATAAACAGAACTGTTCTGTTCTGTTCTTTAGAGTTATGGGTAGATCTTCATGCTTTGCAGCCATTTTGCATAGGATGACAACTTCTGTTACTTACTGTTTACTTACTCGGGAACTAAAACAAAACAATAACTGGCCAAACAGTGAAAATCCTGATAAGACGGCTCATTATGAGCCGTCTCATCTGGATTTTCACTGTTTGCAATGGTATTTCCGAATTTACCCGCCTGTCCGAAGGTACCCGACTCTCCCCTACTTTACGACTCCAAATAACTTCCTTTTACCAGCACACCAAACTACAAATGAAAAGCTAGGCATTGGCTGTGCAAAGGCAATCAGATTTATTTGACACATTGTACAAACTGAAATGTGTTCCATTTTCTTTTCTTTTCTTCCTCATTATTCCTTTTTTCTTGATGACCACTTTTACCACGATTGTTCACTTTTACAACTGCTGTTCATCACGGTTAAGGTCTTACTCAATAGCGGAAATGTGTATGAACACACGTCTTTTTATATTTGACATTTTCTGAGCTGAAAATGAGTATGGCCTGAGCCGTAGAGTGGACGTTTGTGCTAAAATGTGTTCTTAGTTATACCTACCATCGGTTGAAAAACGTTCTGCTAGCCGTAGTTATATTTTAAACATGTTCAAAGAATAAATCGCCACTCACGGCCCTTCCAAGATTTTTACAAGTTATTTAAAAGTTAAAGTAGGGCAAGCGGAAGCAGTAACTTCGTTAATGTTTAGTTCGTTAAAATACATTAATTCACCTTAAATTATGTTCACAAGTAGGTTATTTGTAGGTATGTTAAGCTACAATGTATTGCAGAGTTAATATGTACCCTGTATTAGGATTGTATTAGGTATTAGTATTATAATGTAGTTTTAGGATTTTATTATCGTATCAGAATTTTATACGAAATGCTGAACTGGTTGTACCTAACGTCCAGTATAACGTCCGTATAGAGCAGTCTCAAATAGAGCAGTCTATTCTCGTTGAAGTAAACTTTACCTAAGTTGCCTGTTTTTCTGAGATTCTCAGCAAATAAAATAGACCTTTGCACCAGTCAAACAAAACTGATCAAGCTTATAAAATTTCAGACTTATTTGTGTAAACGGCTCTATTGCTATCCATCTACCGCACTACACAAAGAATTGTCAGAGAGAACAGTATTATTCCAACTTTAATTCATTTTAACCGGAGTTCTCATTATAATTACTCGCCCCTTCCTACTCCTTCTATGTTGCTTGTAAGAGAAACCAACGTTTGAAAGTGCAAATAATTTGTTGACAATCTCATTGAAACAGTAGGCACTATTTACTTTTACTGCCTGTATAACATTCTTTTTGTAATGTATATTCCTACTATTTCGTTTCAGTTGTGTAATTTGCCAGTTGTCAGCTCTACCATATACATGTACATGCTGCAAATATGCTTTATGCTTAATAAACATACTATTCGTATGTCTTTATCTCTTAATTTTTTATTTCCATTGTATTGTCATAATAGCATAATTTGAACAAGAAGTGCATGTAGTCTGCAAAGGGACTTAAACATTTTTATACCGACGCTTTTACAATGACACATTGCCAGACAGTAAAATCTTGGTTGTTTTTGTGTCGTTAGTTGCTATGTCTGTTATTGATATAGTGGTTGTGATGTTCAGGCTAGCCCGTTGACCACCTACATGGGAAGTGGCTGTTCTAGTGGCTGCCGTTGGTGTTCTCTTTGGTGGTGACTAATTCTGTGTTGTCTTTTTCCATCATGGTGTCTTGGGTTGGATCTGGGATTGAATTGTGTCAGTTCCTGAGAATTTTCCTTCTTACTTCTTCAAACGTTAGGATAAATGCAGTAAAGTGTCAACAGACGGGAGTTTACCTTCTAGTTTATAACGTTTATATCTAAATCAGTCTTGTGAAATTCAGATATTAAATGGGTTTTGTTTCTTCCAAAATATTCCCAAGACGGTTCCAGATTTTTCAAATTGTTTTGGAAAGTCCCCGCCTTCTAACCGAAAAAATACTGCAATTTCATAAAGTGTTCCTATATGTAAGAATACTACTTCCATACTATATATTAATTCTTTGATACAGCAGTAAGTACACCGGTGAGTAAGTAAATGAAGAATAATAAGTTCTGCAAAAAATTATCTAAGCAAGGAACACAGGTAAAAAAGAAAACAGGAGACTCGGTTTATTGATTGTCTTTGTAAGCAGCAATATAATGTATGCAGCAAATAATAATCTATTTATTCGTTTATAAGACGAGAGCTTACCTTAAAAAATTTACCACAATTTGTAAACAATCTTGTGCAATTCAGCTAGAAAATGAGGGTCGTCACTTCCAAAACAATCACAAAGATAGAGACCCGTCTCAAAAGACGGATCTAGATCTTTGGGATTGCTTTTAAAGCACGAATCGAGAACTAAGGGATTGTTTCAGAAGGGAAATCTCCATAAGACGGCTAGACACCAGCGGGATTGTCTTGGAAGGGAAAACGCTTGTCTTTTAATCGCACTGTCTGGATCGAAATCCGGAACATCCCTTTTAGGAAACGGAACAGTCCACCAAAGGTGGCAGATCGGTTTACACCCTTTAGGGAAGTGCATCGTTTTATCAAATATTCTGACTATATAGCGTGTGCATCATTCCAACGAACTATATCAGCGAACAGAAAATACATGTCTCCATGTAAAACAGGCAGCAATGTGGCAAAACAGACACATTCGCTTGTATCGGCATATTTTCAAGTCTGTTATTGAGCAGGTATATTTTTAGTGGTGATACTTATATTTTCCTGACTTTCCTATGGAATGCCATTTATATCTTCTCACTATTTTTATGAAATACGATGTACAATCCTATACAGTCCCAGATCATGAAAATCGTGTTTAAATCTCCTGGCTGTTTTTTTTTTTTTTTTTTGAGAAATAATTATTTTTATTATCTGTGTAATTTGCATTTGTCACTGGAATGTACTCCGAGTTATTCCGTTGACATTTTATGTTGAACTAGCGAGTATGTTCCGGTGACAAATGCAAATTACATGGCTGATAAAAATAAATATTTCTCAAAATTAAGCAAAGAGATTTAAACACGGTTTTCGTGGTCTAGAACTTATTTGAATTGGTCATCGTATTTTATAAAAGTGATACGAAAATATAAAAGACATTTCATAGGAAAGTCGAAAACATATTTGTGCACCACAAAAAAAATAAAAATAAATAAAACAGCACAATAACAGACTTCAAAATATGCCAATACAAGCGAATGCGCATTTCTTTAGCTACATCACTGCGTGTTTTGTGGAGATATGTATTCTACATTCGGTGATACGGCTTGTTTGACTGATGCGTACAATATACAGTCAGTGATAAAAAGAAGCACCTACCTAGCGTGTGTAAATCGGTCCTCCATATCTTATGAACTGTCTCGTTTCCCAAAAAGGATGCTCCAGACCTCAATCCAGACAGTGAATCAAAGAATTCACGCTCCTAGCGCCGGCGTAATATTGAATTGTGCCCCTATTCAAAAATTATCCACGCCCCACTTTTACATGTGAAGAGGTGAATTTAAAGGGTTTCACTTCAATTAAGTTGTTATCACAATCATAATTAAGCGTTGTACGTTTTCATTTTTGAATAGACATGGTGAGATGTACGTTAAGTATGAGCAAAACATCATATAATTGCAAATAGAAAAGCAAAGACGGTTATATATCGCATGCTACAACAACGAAATTCGGACTTTTCAGCCTAGGACAGCCCGACCGTAGAACTTTGGTCAGGAAATGTTTCATGAGCGGACATTTTGGGAGCTACAGATATAGTAACTGCAGGTCTTCTGCATTTAATAGTGCATCGTTTAGTCTGTAATTGTCGCATGATATCATTTCTATATACACGTATTCCGTGGAAGGATATTTCGCGGTTTCAAACAATTCTGTTTTCTCTGGATTACTCTACTTGTGACACTTGTTTTAATTTTAGTCATTAAGAATAAAGATAAGCACATTGGGTGGATGTGGAAGTGGGAAATGACTTACGAAGTAAGAAAAGATTCTCAGCAGCGCAGAACTGTACAATTATGAAAGTTATGGAGACAATTCAGTTCTGGGCTGCGCTCAGGAGACAAAAGAGCCACTAACAAACCTCCATGATTGATTGATTAATGTGTTGCTTAACGTCCACGGTAAACATCTATGGTCATGTCGGGACGGTCAGTTAACCTAACAACACTACTCCTGGGAAGGCTTAGACCTCCTAAGCGGCTAACCAGTACTAAGTGCACATACTTCCGCCAGTAACTGACAACTGCCCTTCTTGAATCAGCGGAAGGAGAAACGAAAGTATGTGACCAGACCGGGTTTCGAGCCCAGGACCTGTGACGTATGAGTCAGGTGCCCTTCCGATTGCGCTACGCGACCCGGCGAGCCTCCATGCAGAAAAGGAGATTGCAGTAGCAGCTAACAGCGCTGAAAATGGGCAACTCCGCCGGATATACCAGCAGAACATGTTCAACTGGCGAGGAGACCATAACTGATGTTTATTTTACATAGACGTGTAACAAGGCTTAGAGAACAGGAGACCGGCCTTCCCCATGAAATCAGTTGCTGATTATTACACCTTTTAAAAAGGGCAGAGATGCACCGTGGTCGAGTGGTTAGAGCTACTCGATTATGCTGCAGAAAATTGCCGGAAGGTCGTGAGTTCGAACATTGGCTTGGCCATCCGACAACCGAAAAACTCTGTCTGTCAGCTCAGCAGTAAATTGGTATCTTTCTCGAATCAGGGAATGATAAGGCAGTCAAAGGAGAGAGATTGGTTCAGTCTTTCTTGCCCAAGATACAGCTTCTAGCCCCCAGTGCACCTACGGCCACTAGGATATGGGAACATAATACCTTTTAAAAGGGAACTACATAAACATCAGCTTCATCAGTCATCTGAGCGAAGAAATGCTAAAAGTCATCTTAAGCAAGATGCAACCCCACGCTGAAGTAATTTCGCTAAATATCAGGCTAGGTTCAGAGCTGAAAAGAGCATCATAGAACAAATCTTTAATCTAAGAAACCTACATGAAAAATACCCTATACTTGAGCAAAAGCTGCTCTATGTCTTCATTTGACAGGTTATGGAATACAGCCTTAGGGACCGCCATGCGGACGTACATTATCAATGCAAATCTAGTTTGAACGTTTAAGCACTTAAACCACAAGGCTACAGGTGCAGTCCAGATGAATGGCAATATGGAAGGATGGTTCAGAACCACAACTAGAGTAAGAAAAGGATGCAATTTCTCACTCACCCTCTTCACCCCATTAGCGAAAGGATTATGTCTGATGCTCTGGAAGAAAATGGTAGAAAAGATTAGCATAGGCGGCAAAATATATTACCGATCTGCGGTTTGCCGATGAAATTGGCACTCTTGTTGAGGACGAGCAGGTACTAGATGCCCTAGTACAAGCTATATACTTGAGACAAGAGGTGAGGAAAGCCAAATTGATTAAAAACAGTACTGATGGTATCAAGGGGAAGATCAATGTAAAAGGATTGAACTGAATATCGTCACAAGCTTCAGTTGTGTCGGATGATGACTCAAACAGGAAATTCTTTCAAGGACTGCGCAAGCCACTCCAGCACTTATGAAGCTGAAGCAAGGTAACGCCATATTTTTGATGGAAGATAAATCTGATGCGTTCCTCTGTCATCTCAATATTTCTGTATGCATGTGACTCATGGACCTTGAAAACAGAGTTACAGAAAAGAACGCAAGCCTTTGAGAAGAGATGCTACCGACGGTTACTAAATATTTTGAAAAAAACAAAAACAACAAAAACAAGTAACTTATGAAGGCGTTCGCGAACAGATCAAACCTGCCTTCGGAGAATATGACGAACTCCTGACCGTTGTCAAAAAG
Source organism: Ctena decussata (assembly GCA_963989385.1). Classification (NCBI taxonomy): domain Eukaryota; kingdom Metazoa; phylum Mollusca; class Bivalvia; order Lucinida; family Lucinidae; genus Ctena; species Ctena decussata. Next base: position 78,653,300 of record OZ022504.1, read on the forward strand.
AAAAAAATGAAAGTGGATTGGCCATATTACGGCCTTTGAGTTTATGAAAAGGCAGAAGAGGTCCACAAAAGAAGAGACTTTGACGGCACAACTATGGCAGTAGAGAGCAGGGCACGGTAGAAAGGGGGTGGGGGAGGGTGTTAAGGGGGAAGGGGTTGTTGCGAAGTCATCTGTAGTGTCCAAATGACATTGCAAGGTTAAAGGATGGACAAGTCCGGGATAGAATAGTGTAGATAATATGCATTGAGAAGAAAACATGTATAAGCTAAAGATGACGAAAATAATCACCTTAATCAACGTTAGAATTTAAATACCAGCTACATTGCTTATGTAAGGATGATTATACTGGTGTTTTTAAGCACCGAAAGGTGAATGAACACTGTGACGTTGAAAAATGCAGTTTATATAACTCTTGAGTTTTTGCATCGTGCATCTTCCAAAAATCCACCTCCGAAATCGGGTACCCTTGTGCATGAATAAAAACGTCTCATGTGTCTTTAAGGTATTATCTGTATAGCACTGAGCACTATGTATGCCAGAATCGATTTTGTCATGGCAGAGTTTGAATATTCTACCTCAGTTTGCAACAAATTTTGGTCGACTCGTAACATTATCTTTTGACGAATGCAACTTATCAATTTCTGATGTAGAGTGCCCAAAACGTCTGTATGCAGGAGCGACTGAAATAAAGCTCGATATTAAGCGCTGGAAGTGGCTCAGATCATTGTCGTCTTGTGTATACTATGCACTATGCGCTTCCAAAGTTTTGTAAAAGCTGACTAACCCCCGCCAAACTAAATTCGTATCGAATTATCTCTGAGAGTAAGTCTCATACAAAATGATATAAGATGTGGTCTTATACTTGCGGGAGAGTTTGAGATATTCTAGACTCATAAAACGTTTCATTCCCACATGAAAATGCAACAGGATTCCTTTGCATGCAAAATTAAATATTCGAGTAGCTACAAAAGCCGTTTTGTACTGGATGATGGTATTCTAAGCCACGTGACTAAGATTATGTGTAGTGAAGTTGTGTCGCTTGGTACAGCAACCCGGAAGCTATCAAATAAACATAAAAAAGACTTACACGAAAAGTATAATACACTATGCACCCGATACCTGATCGTTTATATAGCGATAGTCATGGAGAAAGCATCGACGTGAGTTGATTTTTCTAAATTAAATAGTAACATTTGTTGTTAATGGTGAATTGAAATTTAACGTCTCAGTCAAAAGAATTTAGTTATGTCTTTGCTTTGTTGAACTTTCACCGGCTGGACAAAAATGCCATTTAAGTCTTGATTTAGGTTACCAGCAGCCCTCCCGCACTGGTCTATTACACGGAGTGAAAAGAAACTTCTTTATATGAAAAATCATATTTCGATGTAGTAAAAATCTTACGATTTTTATTCACTTGATGAAGAGCTCCGTTAGGAGGTGTAGAAATGCGCATGGAACATTTATTTCTGACTGTAGACACCGTTATGCGTGAAAACAAATGACAGCACGATAAAACATTCAATATATACAAAGACCACGAATAACACATGCATCGTCATAGTCGTATACAAGTTGGACACGAATCAGTTATCAGTTTGCTTTGCGCTCGTATCGCATTTCTATTTATGCTTTTTTTCCAAGTTACCATTTCACATTTGATTTCTTGGGTGAGATATATTATTCTAGCATGGCGTCAACGTTTTCCCCATTGAACACACAGGAAACGGCATCGTGTGAAAATTTGTGTTTGTTGACGTCGCTGTCGTTGAGACGTGTCAATTTTGCACCTCGATGTAGTCGAATGTAAACATTTGCATCTGTTGACGTCCGCCTTAAAAATAGTCCTTTAGAAAACGTTGTAATATACATATACTTGCATTTTCATCCTGCTTAATGATAGATTCGAAATAAATTTTCCTCACCCGTGAATTATCGTCTTGTCGGGCAGATACAAATATTAATTCCCTTCGGCTTCGCCTTCGTGAATTAATATTTCGTGATCTGCCCTCCAACAGCATATGTTAATCAGCGATAATTTACGAGTAGGGAAAAGTTATTTCTTTATATGATTGTATCAATCCATGATCATTGCCCACATACAAACTTCCTTGCGTAATTTAGATCCGCCATTTTGTTGCGCAATCAGCTCTTGTTGCCTCCCTTGACATTTTGTAAGGTAGTGTATGCGCATTGCATCCTGCAAATCTTAGACCCTATCTACATGTGCGCATTAGACAAATACCTTTTGCTTACATAATACATTACATTTTAAACAAAGAAAAGATACAATTTCGGTATAAGTTTACCTTAAAATATACTGGACAAAAAAGTGATCAAATATTTGACTGAAGCTTAAATCATGAAAAATATATTATCCAAAAAATAATTATCTTCTGTTCAATACAGCTTTCGAAACGGCACAGAACTGCACGAAAAATATTGGAATTGGATCACGTGACGCACCAGTAAAACGAATAAACCGATATACCCCTAAAATTGAAGTTAAAATTGGCATCACCACAAAATTGAATGTCCGTGATTCTTGACTTTTTCATGCAAAACCATTACCAGTGCCCATCGATATCTCTGGAGATCTAAATATCTGCACGACAGCTACTCGGTGTTCTTTTGGTAAAGCGCTAGAGGCTCATTTGGGAACTTTTTTGCAATTTTTCATGAAAGGCCTGAATTGGCTCTCTAGGGTTTTACTGAAGCCTCTGGTGATTAGAAATGGTGTGTTGTGACACCTGTCAAGCATGTTTGATCTGATCTAAAACTTGTGATCAACTAGACTTGTCCATACGGGTGATAGTCTCTGTCCCAAGCTACTGGTTCATCACAAGAACACTGTGCAGACGCGCATTTTGACCATTATATGATTTAATCGGCCACTTTAAGCAAAAACGTTAGAAACGGACTTCACACAGCTAATTTGCGCACTTGCATTCTGGTAATGAGGCCAGGATTGATGCGATTCTATAGAAATACGAGGCGACATTCCGCAAAAAGTAACACAAATTGGCAGCTGGGTCATTTGGCCCATGTTCGTTTTACAGATGAGTCCAGATTCGTATGGAGATATCCACGATGATGGGAAAAGGGTGTGATGCATGCCAGGAACTCGTCGTGTAGACTATGAATCAAATTGTTTAGTGGAATATGACATGTCTCGAGGAGGATGAAGGATGGTCCGGCGTCTGCATTGGCAGCTGTGTGGACTTGCGATTGCCATACAGAGGCGCTCTGATTAATGTTCGAGTTAAGAATGACATGTTTTATCCATTTACGAGAGAGTTTGCTGAAGTTTCTGGCAATGAAATCATCTTATCACAGGGTAAATGTGGTGGCCCAGTACCTAGCGACAGAAACAGTCGCCCAATGAACATGTCAATTTGATCAAAAGTTTCAAATCTGATTGAGCATTCTTTGGGCATGTTACACTCAGATCCTGATCACGAGAGGCTTCCTGAAACTCAGAGAGAGCTCATGCAGGCCGTTTGTGAAAAATGGCAAACGAGTCCCTAAATGACCCTCTAGGGAATTCCCAGAAGCATACCGAGTGGCAGTCATGCAGTCATTCAGGCCCTTAGAGGTCACACTGAAAACTGAAAATGATTTTGCAGTGATAAAGGCAAAAATAATGGACATTCAGTTTTGTGTTAATGCCAGTTTTCACTTTGATTTTAGGGGTTTGCCTGTTTATTTTTTTTCTGCTGGTGTGTCACGTCATCAGATTCCAATAGGTGTAATGGAATCTTGTACAGTATTGTTAGATGTATTCAACAGAAAAAAACGATTTTTTGACAGAAATGTTTTACAATATAAATTATTCAGTCTAATATTTGATTTTTTTAACTTTTTTGCGTACAGTATTCAACTTTATATCTGTCTGCTTAGTTATCCAAAAAACAACATCTACTTGGTTTAATGAAAAAAATAATACTTTTTTGATTTTTACCTGGTTCACATATACTTTCCCTATTTTCGATGAATATACAATATAAAATATATTGTTGCTACGGTAAACATACTAGATTTAAAGGTAAACATTAGCCCTGAAGTCACAGCAGGGACTAAACTGCCTCGCGTTTCGTCTGTGATGTTAACATTTCATCCTGTTAGCTTTGTAATAAAAGATATTTTAATTGTCTTATTTATTCTGACATGAGAAAGGCAATGCCCAAAAATAAAAAAAATGGTATTTAGCTGCATTATCTGTCCTAGTTTTGATATGAATAGGAAAAATGCACAAAAGGTACTAGATCTAGGTATCGATATGACGTGTTAAGGATGAAGGTCTGTGTGTTTACTCAAGCTAACAAAAGATACCCATGTTGTCCATATGCGTGTTTTTAATGAGGTACGAAAACACTCATCTTTTTTCCATGCTTGTCGAACCTTCTATCTGGGTCTCACGGTTCCGTAATAGATCTACAGCATCTTTAAGGATGAATAAAACTTTTTGGATGTCAAATCCAATCACTAATACACCATCTCAAGGTTTGATGATCATGTTGATATTAATATAAACGTATTCATAGCAAATTTAGAGTGACAGACGCGCATTTAAGTTATCGGCGACAGGATCTGTCATTTAAATCGCTGTACCTTTTGGTTTACAGATAACTTTTACATACATATAAATAACACAGCGGAGTAATAAGGATCTGACAGTAAGCATGACGCTCACATACCATATAAATCATTTCGCTGTATTTTTTCCATTGTTCATAACCTATTAAACTATGGTAACAAAGGGAGAACTGAATTAATGTCATATCTGTCGAGGAAATGGGTTTGGTTATCGTAGGCCAAACGCCCAAATTGCACAGAGATTGGCATTTAAATCAATGCTCTGGTCCCAAATCGTTTTTGGCGAATGTAGCAAATATACGCTTCCTTACAACTCACATAGCAAAATCGTTTACTGCGCATAATTGGCAACTGGTTACCGTCCTTGTTTGGTTGGTTTCTGACATATTGACTATTTACCTAGGATAATAGGGAAAATTTGTACGTGTTTCCGTTTTTCACTGCCTTTTCCTCCTTATTTTTGTGTCATAGGTGGGTTGTGCAGGTGATTGTGGCCTCTTCAGCATATCTTTATTCTTGTATAGGAATAAATTTCACGAAGATCTGACTTTGTTGACGTAAACTGTTAACTGATCCTAAAATAGCCATATAGATATTCTGAAACACGCCCCCTCACACTCAAAGCAAATGCAAAACCCATTAAACGGAACACTAAAAAAAATGATTAAGGATGAAAGTCATCACGCGAACCAGCACATATCTGATTAACCATGGCAGAACCTAGGATTGCTGCATCTAAACTTGTTAAAACCCCTCAACCAATACCATCCCCGCTACCAATGCCGCCCAAAAATCCGATAAATTCATTACTGGTCGTCCCAAGGCGGTGCTTCTTTTTGTTCGTTTTGTCTGTTTTTCTTCCACAGGTTTATTGAGGCTAGCTAAGTGTCACCTATTTGAGAAAACACTGTTCACTTACCTTTCTGCACGCGTTGCCTTTCATTTTCTGCAATAATGTATTTCTTGCTTATCTGGTGTATTTTGTATTTTTATCAGTTTCTGAGTATTTGAAATAGCTGACTGAACTTAAAATTCATAGACATGTATGTCTCCGTCGTTCATTGTCGGGGGAATCCTTTAAAACTCGAACAAAATTCATTCACATGTAGGTTTCCGTCGTTCATTGTCGGGGGAATCCTTTAAATCTCGGACAAAATTCATTGACACATAATAGACCCGTCGCTGCAAGTCTTTAAATTGCGATCGGGTTACTAGTGGTTGCCTCCCTTGTTAAGTCACGCATTGCAGTTTCGAATTTAAAACATTTTAGCGATAAGGTCAGAGGTGTTCGGAAGAAAAAAGGAAAACACGATTGTGAGGCAAACGCCATGACTCGGACAACATAGCAAAACTTCGGACATGCGATCGTGATTATTCGGACGTTAAATTTTCGATAGTGAAATCTCGGACATAATTATGAAGATTTAAAAAAATAGAAAATGTGTTTATGAAACACTATGCCCCCAACCATATGCTTGCGTCTAAAGAAGGTTTATCACCTAATGTTTAAGTTAGAAAGGGGTTTTACTCTGTTCATCTACAACTTAGCCTGTAACTGTATGCCAAATATAAGGAACATAGTCTAGCGGTTCTTCAGATATTTTTTTCACAAAGTTATTTATATAGCTTCTTCGCATTTAAAATGCCTATGTCCGAAAATGAAAAAAAATTCTATCAAAAAATTATGAAATAGGCTCAAAAGTTAATCAGGTCATCTACATCTTTGTCCAAACCTGCATGCTAAATATAAGGATCCTAGTTTATTCCGTTCTTCAGATATTTTGTTCACAAGCTTGTTCCTATACAAAATGCCTATGTCGGAAAAAGGGGCAAAACTCACTCAAAAAATCACCAATGTTTTTCAAAACTAAATCAGGTCATCTACATCTTAAGCAATGTTTTCCTGCTAAATATTATGATCCTAGCATCAGGGGTTCTCGAGATATTTTGTTCACCAGGTTACATAGGCTTACAATGCACCAAGTTGAATAAGGGGCATAACTCGGACAAAAATTCACGATTTTTTTTTCAAAAGATAATCAGGTCATCTATACCTTCGGCAATGTCGTCCTGCAAAAACACACGATCCTAGCATCAGGGTTTCGCGAGATATTTTGTTCACAACGTTCCATAGGCTTACAATGCACTAAGTCGAAAAAGGGGCATAACTCGGACAAAAATTCAAGATTTTTTTTCAAAAGTCAATCAGGTCATCTATATCTTGGGCAAATTCATCCTACAAAAAACACGATCCTAACATCAGGGGTTCTCGAGATATTTTGTTCACAAGATACCATAGGCTTACAATGCACTAAGTCCAAAAAGGGGCATAACTCAGTCAAAAATTCACGATTTTCTTTCAAAAGTTAATCAGTTCAGCTGAACCTTGGGCAATGTCATCCTGCAAAAATTTTATGATCCTAGCATTAGGGGTTCTTGAGATATTTTGTTCACAAAGTACCATAGACTAAGTCGAAAAAGGGGCATAACTCTGAAAATATGTGACCAGTGGAAAAATAACAAAATACTGGTCCGCTTATTTTCATGTACATGCCATATATAAAATTTCAAGATCCTAGCATAAGCAGTTCTTGAGTTTCCCAGTTGCCAAAAAGCATTACGGACAGACGGACGGATGGACAGACGGATGGACAGGCCCAAACCAATATGCCCCCTCAACTTCTCCGAAGTTGGGGGCATAAAAAAGAAGAAACACTAGCATAAAGCTGAAAGCGGGAAATATGATGTAGAACAGAGATTAGTTTTTTTTTCAGTTTTAAAGACAGTTTACATCATTAAAACATTGAGGTACATTCAATTCTTAACTCCCAAATACATTAAAGTGAATCCAAAATAAAAAGGACATCTCCACGAGATGTCCTTTTATGCACTGAAAATGCAGGTTTTTAGACTGTAAAAAGTGCTAAATAGCAAGTGCAAAATTGAGCATCATTGAAAATAGTTACCTAGAAGCCTTGTTTTGGGGTGGCCGAAATCACACTTTACCAGCCCTGGTTTTGCTATGGCTCAACTGATATCATGAAATTGTAGGAATATTCCTACAATTTCATTCATTCATGAACCATCAACTTCTTTTAAAATGAACAGCTATTATTATTGATTCATCATCATTTTTTTCTAACTGCAGAAAAAATGCAAATAGGACATAACTGCTTTAACTCTATATTACAAATCATAGGAATATTCCTACAATTTGGAAATTGCTCATTTGTAAAAAAAAATAAGACACAACTGAGCTCAATTCAAATTCTTCCCACATTTTCCGGATTGTAGGAATATTCCTACATTTTTGAGATTACGACCAATTTTGTTCATTCATATTTCAACATAGACCTTTCAGATTGTAGGAATATTCCTACATTTTCTGGAGATGGTATTTTTTCAATAAATGAAAGATCTGACCAAATGCATATTTTTAATAAATGAGAGATCCAAACAAATTGTAGGAATATTCCTACATTTTTTGGAGATGGTATATTTTCAATAAATGAAAGATCTGACCAAATGCATATTTTCAATAAATGAAAGATCCAAACAAATCGTAGGAATATTCCTACATTTTGAAGAATATCTTTTTTCATGGAATAAGGATAAGTTTAATAATAATTCAACCCACATCTGTCAGATTGTAGGAATATTCCTACAATTTATTCTTCGTTCCATCATTGATTTTTTTTTCAAACTGCAGAAAATGCAATGAGGGAATAATGTTTCTACTTAAATTTTACAAAACGTAGGAATATTCCTACATTTTGGTAATTGCTCATTTTCCAAGGTTAAAAACATACGACCAAATTTGAGTTCAATCCACATACATTCCACATCATTTAGATTGTAGGAGGAGCGGCTGTAAGGTAGTGGATAACACTCCGGACTACCAATCCAGGGATCGCAAGATCGATCCCCCGCTTCTCCGGTCTTTCGGATGAGACTTTAAACCGAGGTCCCGTCTCCATATGACCTCGTTGTTGGTAGGACGTTAAACCCGAGTTCACTCACTTAGATTGTAGGAATATTCCTACATTCTTTCGATTACGCCCAATTTAGTTCAATCCAATTTCAACACAGATCTTTCAGATTGTAGGAATGTTATACATTTGATCGAAGATGACATCTTTTGAATAAGTGAAAGATCAGGCCAAATCGTAGGAATATTCCTACAATTTAATTCGTGTTCCATCATTGGTCTCAAGGGAGGAAATGACAGTACAAAGTTACACTACAGGCAACATTAAAGCTTCCCAGTCGAGTGCACCGTTACCGCCACGTAAATGGAATGGTACCGCCCCAGTAATGCCCTTTGAATGACGCGGGAACGCCGTGGAACGCACCGATATTTCAGACCATTCCATTCCAATTACCATCGTTAAATGGAATGGTAACTTGTAAAAGCGGAGCGACAATTATTGGACGAATTTATTTATTTATTTTTCTGTCGTATTTTATATCCTATTCATCTATGTGTCATTAGTTTCAAGAGTTTGTCTTTTATCTATATTTTATTTTATCTTTTTTCAGCTTAATCGATTTTCTTCTATTTTTCTTCTGCTACTTTCTTGAAAACTTATATTTGTTGTTTGAAATCTTTTCCATATAATTATTCATCAAGATATTTTATCTATGTCGGTTCAATTGGCAGGATGTGGCTCTTAAATCAGTTTTAGGGTATTACAGAATCCAGTCGATAATCGGATTTAATCACCTGACCCCTCGCGACAACATGCACCTTTTTATTTTTCTATAAAGATCTTATTATGAAATTATTATCATATTATTATTATTATTATTGTTATTGTTATTGTTGTTGGTGGTGGTATTGTCGCTGATACATCTTTTTCTCGTTTTTCAATTTACCAAACAGGCAAAATTATCATAAAAAAAATAATTATTTTTCTATCTTTATCAAACAATGACAGTGCTCCATTATCATTATTATGATTATTATTTTTATTATTATTTACATTAGCTTTTTCTTTTGTAAATTTACCAAAATGGGCATAATTATCATAGAAACTAATCAAGTTGTTTTTCTGTCTTTATGACAAGATCCAATGCTTCACGATCCAGAGATCCAGAATAGTCCAGTCAGGCATTGCCCTACTCTCTCTCTCTCTCTCTCTCTCTCTCTCTCTCTCTCTCTCTCTCTCATTGCATCATAATCTGTCAGAAAGTTGTCCTCGCCCCTTTTCCAGGGAAATGGCTATTCGAAAAAAGAGACGACGATGCAGTGGAATATTCCGATCTCAGAGAGCCACTACGCACCCCAACCCGCCCCATCGCTCCCAGTCATGAATTGCGATTTACGACATTTCAGTCATGTAAGACCATAGGGGGATGAAAATGACAGACCGTGTGCAGTTGGTCTCCGTTTACGGTTGGAAAATTTCCATCTCCAGCGGGTCTCGAACCCAGGATCGCTAGATCAGCAGGCTAACGCCCAACCTACTCCCCGGAATTCAGTAATCTGAGTACTTAATTATATGGTGCAATATATAGCTTTAAAATACACATACGCACATACGCACGCTCGCAATTTGGGAAGTATATAACAACGTTCTAACGCACACGTGTGTATGAAATAAATGACATATTTCTTTTAGGCTTACGAGTGGCAAGAATTTCAAATGAAGATAAAGTTTGGCACTTTTTTGTCGATCGTTACCCTTGCAGTCTCTTTCTGCCATATCAACGCCAATATAGATGCTGGTCGTATGGATGGATGGATGACTTGCGATTTTACGTCCTTTTCGACTGTATTTCAGTCATATCAGGACGATGGGAGCATGTTAATATAAGGCTGTGTGCGATGGAGCCCCGTTTACGAAGAGATTCTCATCTCAAGCGGGTATCGAAACCGCGACTGCTAGGTCAGCAGGCCAGCGCTTAACCTACTGAGCTACCGGAGCTCCTGAGACTGGTTGTAGAATGCGGAGTCCACATATGCCTCAGGCGGTTTTAACATTGTGAAGAACCTCTGATCTGCCGTGAGAAGAACGCATGTTAGGCATTACGCCCTGACCAGCCTATACAAATGTACAGATCGGCTCAGATGTGAGATCCAGATCAGACTGTGCCTGAATGACCAGCCTGGGTGAGTAGGCGAGTTTTTTTTCTTAAAAAAAAAAATACACACGCACATAAAACATGTGATATAATTTTTAGAGAAAATGACCCAATATTTAGAGGAAGTGTTGGTCACCGGTAACCGTCTATTGAGTTGCATTTTTTGAAATTGAGGCCCCAGTTGGGGAAACTGCATTCCATTAGATACTGTGTACGCAATCCATTTGCCATAAAAGCGTGTGCGTTTGGGGGTGTGGAAGGAGGGGTCTTCAAGCAAGCTACGCCCACGGGGGGGGGGGAGGGGGGAGGAGAGGTCTTCAGGGGTGGGAGGCCTGGGCGTAGCTGGCTTGATAGTCATAGTTCATGAGGGAGAGGGGGAAGGGAGCTGGCGTTTATGGCATTTTCAGGGTCGTTGTGGCCCAGCATATTGGCAATTAGTTCTTTAACCAACAATATACAAAAATACAAAACTATGCTACGCATCCCGTCGTATTTGGTCTAGTTTTACACTGCAGAACCATTTAAGTGATCCAATTTTATAGAAATGTTTCGAAGGAGGCTCAAGGGACAAATCCATACCTCATAACATACACCCATGGTACACAGTCTTTCCATGTAGAGGTTTCCCGTAGCTTTTTATTCTTAAATCGTTTTTTTTTTTTTTTTTTGGCAACAAAGATGTATTACGCTAATTGGGTACATTTTTACGGGAAGATAACTACCATTTCTAACTCTGAGGAAAGAATTTGCTCCCTAAGGAAAAGGGAGCCTTCCTTCGGGAGTAAAAAAAAGTGAAAACAGGAAAACATGAAGCTGTACCCATAAAGACCTTAATTAATGCGTTTATACCTCACTTTGTCTACCACAAGCCATGAGGCTGCGTTTTTTTCAAAATTGTAAGTTTGTTATTAAGTCTTAGCATTGTTGACTGGGGTTCACATCTTTGCATTCCTTCAGACGGTCTTCTTGGATGCTACAAAACTATTTAAATGGCCCGTGAAGGCTAAGATCACTTGAACCGGATGCCCGGGCAAGTTGCAAATTGCACATGACCTGATCAGACAGTGCGCACTAAGCTTGGAATAAACAGTTTACCCTAACTGATTGACATTTTCTACAGCCGATTTCAGTCATGGCCAAAACGTATGCGCTGGCCAGACTGCATGTGCAGATCAAATTTTACATGCGCTGAATGGACTGCGCATGGCTGGCTAGGCTGCATGCTATTTGTCGACAACCGAAGACTGCGCATGCGTTGACCGTACAGCGCATGCACAGATTGGAAGGGGCAGGCACTGACTAAGTTCTCCTGAAGAGACTACACTTACGCTGGCCAGGACGCGTCAATCTCCAAGAAAAGTGTTATTGAACATTTTCTACTGCCAATTTGTCATGGTCTGAATAGACTGCGCATGCGCTGATCAGACTGTATGTGCGCACCGAAATGCGCATGCGCTGAATGGACTGCGCATGCACCGGCCTGATTCATGTCATTTATCGACTAAAGACAGCGCATGCGTTGACCGTCCTACGCATGCGCGGACAGCATGGTGCAAATTCATTTGTTTCTTCATTTTGTTCATTCAGACTTACTACAGTATTTCTTATAGATCTGCAACCCAGCAGGCACACAGCGTTTAAGCGTGTAAACGTTGTATCAACGTTAGTTTAACCACATGAAGGTAAATCTGATACAAAAATAACAACGTTGGATAAAAGTTGTTTCAACATTAGATCTCACCCATCACCTACCGACTCACGCACACCCCAAGCCTCTTAAAGTTGTTTCAACATTGGATCTCCCACTACACCTCCCCACTCACGCACCCTTCCACCCCCGCCCCCCCCCCCCTCCCCCTCCTCCCCGCTTAGCCTATATCTCCATACACCTTAGGGACCTTGAGACCTTTTGGTTGTCCTAAGAAACCAACACAATAGGCAAGCCCATGGATACTCTTCTAATGTCAATAAAACTTAAATGTTTATAACTCCTCTTGTTGCCATGGCAGCATAGAATTTCATGTATCTGTGTATATGGGAACTTTTTGACACAGTATATTAACACTGATCATGCTGATAGGGGTGACTTGCTTAAAAATGTTGGGACACCAATTATCGATTTACGTAATTATTTCGAAATTCGGACATTCGCCGATTTATCAAAACAGTGTGTAAACCCTTATCAGACTGCTCCTACAAAATTGGGTATGCGCTTTTGATTTATCACTTCTGTCAAGAAATTTAGGGTATTACGGTGCATTAATAATAAGCTGATCAGTTGGCGCAACTGCGCAGTGTGATCAGAATTTTCTCGTGAAACTCAAATGCAGTTCTGACCCGAAGTAATTCTGCCGTTGTTGCAAGGACCGTCAATGCATTAAATACCAAAACAAATTGGCTTCATTGTATGTAGCCCCTTTTTCCACCCCTTCTCGACCCCAACACACACACACACACACACACACACACACACACACACACACACACACACACACACAGGCGGCCCCTTAACCCCGCCCCTCCCCTTCAGCAATACTGTTATGAATAGCTCTATTTCAACGCTGTCATGTTGACTGTTGGCCGAGGGGGGTAAAAGCTGTCCTCATGATTTACAGGTAACGGGTTCGATTCCCATGGACCTGGGTTTTTCTTACATAATCTCCATCTTACTTATTCTCTCCCACCGGCCCGAAAGTGAGCATGGCCGAGCTATTCATGCCTTCGAATTCGGATAACCGGGGGTCACACGTTCAAGTCCCGCTGGAGGCGAGATTCTGTTAGAATCTAAAGGACGCTTCTTCATAAGCACTCTGCCATCGTCTGGAAATGACTGAAAAACTGATTAAAAGGACGTTAAAACCGCCTGCGTAACACTAGAAAATCATATGAAATGCAGGGAATTGTGAGTTGTACAAGCCCAGACCGACCAGTGCATATGTGCTATCAGGGTTAGAGCTTAGGATACACAGGATAACTTCAAAATTGAGCAGCCCAGTTGTCAGTTTTATTTTGATCTTTTTTCCATTATGAATTGATGAGTGGATGGCTTGCCATTTTACGTTCTTTCAACCGTATTTTAGTCATACCAGGACGATGAGAGAGTGATTATGAAAGGCTGTGTGCAGTGGAACCCGATTTACGGCTGGAAAGATTTCCGCCACCAGCGGGGCTCGAACCCGGGACTGCTAGAGACTGCTAGAATATAAAAGAATAAAATGAATATTATAAATCTTTAGTTATACATGTATTTGTATTGTCATATTTGACAATACAAAAAAAAAACCCAAAAAAAACATGACTGGAACCTAGGCCATATGTATGCACAAAACACAGCGAAATAGCAAGTTAGACTGGTCAAAAAGGAAGGGCCGGATCAGGGTCTACAATGCTTGTCAGTCACCTAGCATATATTTCTGGAACATCTTTAATTTGCACGATTTTTTAGGCGAGGCACGGTATCGGACAGGGTAAGCGTCGACCTGGTGATCTACCGGTCCCGGGCTCGAATCTGGCTGGATGCGGGATTCTGACCGACCGTACATGGAATCCATTGCATACATTTTTTTTATAATAAGCCTCACGTAGTTCCGATATGACTGGAATACTGTTACAAAAACTGTCAGATTTAGGGGTAAATATGTCCTAGTGTTTACAGTATGTTTTGACACTAGATAATCAAGTGAATTTGACAGAAATGAGCCGCGCCACGCGAAAGCAAACACAGTGGCATGTGCGCTCAGCGAAGACTCCGATTAGCCTGGGCATCCGTCCAGTCTGATCATAGCCTTCGCTGTCGGCATTGAGGTAGCTTAGACCCGTGGCTGCCCTTGAATAAGCACACGCGAAGTCTCTGAGCAGACTGAGCGGACATCCAGGCTGATCTGGGTCCTCCTTGGGTGAACATGCCACTTTGTTTGTTTTCTCGTGTCAAGCTCACTGGCCGCTTTGTATATTATTGTCTTTTATTCAATGGGGCTGCATTTGGGGAACAGTCAGTTATTCAGTGGGGCTCTATTTGGGGAACTGTGTGGTTAGGCGCAGGATACAGTGGGAGCCTTGATTGTATGGTTGGTTGGTTCGGCTTGGTTGATTGGTTTTGGTGTAATGGCCCTTTGAGACAAGATTTCGGTCTATATCGGACCGTCTCCCAGAGAGAGGGAGAAAGAAAAGAGAAATGATAGACGAGAAAAAAATGTCTAAACAACCACCTGCCCGCACCTACTGAAAGGACAGTGGCCCTTGCCCTACTTTTATCCAAATAAGTAGGACGCTCCGGTATTAGAAGTTATAACCAGCGCCATCGCCCCATCTACCACCCCCGGAACAATGGATAGGAAGGACGTCGATATAGTGGAGTGTCCGGACCTCAAAGAGCCACTTTTCCCCCATAGTCCCCCCCCCCCCACCACTGCACACCTATATAAATTAGCTAGAGTCTCGGCATTGTTTATATAGAAACTAGGGGAAGAAACTCTGTCACTCTTCCATCTTTAAAATGGAGCAAACTGCTGAAGAAGTCCCTATAGGAGAGTTGGGAGAGAGGGGAGGCGGAGAGGGCGAAGTTTGAAAATGTTTTACCTCTTTTCTCTGACCCAGTCTATAAAAATAAAATCTGCTCCTCCTATTATAGAGTAGACTAGCTGTATGAGCCTAATAAAATATAACCTGGATTTTTTGCCTTGGGTCTGGGCTAATGCGTAGAACAGTGATACACGGGCTCAATTAACAGTCCTCTTGGCAAAAACTATTTGTATAAGCACGGCTCTATTCGAATAGCATGCGAATGTATCCTGCTACCTGAGCAAAGAGCATAGATTTAGATCAACATCAATTATCGGTCCCTCCTGTCGGTCTGCGTTTTTTTTTTTTTTTTTTTTTTTTTTTTGGAAGATTCCGATCAGGAAGGGCACGTGCCAACGTTGTTGTTCATTTATTTATTTTATTTTTGTTCACACGCATAAAGCACTATTTACGTGAATTATAAAATCTTGATTTGAGCCGCGACACGAGAAAACCAACAATGTGGTTGTGCGCCCAGCGCAGGCTCAGATCAGCCTGGGCATCCGCCCAGGCTGATCAGGCTCTTCGCTAAGCGCTTAAAGGGTAGCTAAGGTACTAGGCTACCTTCATACGGACAGCGAAGACTCTGATCAGACTGGGCCGATGCCCAGGCTGATCTGAGTCTGCGCTGTGTGCACAACCACATTGTTGGTTTTCTCGTGTCGTGGCTCATTTCCTGATCACCTTGTGGACTTAGTGCTCGCCTTTCACGCGTTGTGGATTCGACTCCTTATGGGCGCACATGTCCGATCAGGTTCTTCAGTCCAGCAGATCCCTCGCTGAACAAGCACGACTGAACAAACATTATCAGTTGAAAAAGATCAGTTAGTCAAGAGGAAATGTTCAATTTGCCTCCCTTTCTTTGCACAAAAGAACAGCGAAGACTGATTAGCATTCGAATTTTAGCAGTCCTCTTTACGCACGTCGGTAACAGTCGCTATTATAAAATATCATCTCGCAACGGCATTACATTTTAAAAGCCAACCGCTTATGAATAGGAAAAGTTGTGTTTTGGATTTTTCTATAGATTAAAAAAATGTGACTTTATTTGTCAGAAATGGTGTAAAACATTTCGATTATCACAGAAATGTTTACTAAATAACAAAATGAGGGTTTGACAATTTAATGAGCGCCAATATTTTTCGAACACGTAAAGTTCTGAGATTTTTTTTTATTCAGTAAGAATATAATAATAATAATATTAATAATAATAGTAATAATAATAATAGATGTAAATTATAATAATAACTATAATAATAATTATGATAATAATAGAAGAAAAGAAAACAAGAAGAAGAAGAAGAAAAAATGATCGAGATATAATACTACTACTACTAATAATAATAATAATAACAATGGTTCGAAAATGTCAACAAATTTATGTTTGAATAATTGTATAAATATCGTAAAAATTATATTTATCCACTCACAATTATTCCGTACACACATAATTGATAACACTGTCATGTTTGCGAGATCCCGCAAATCCGTTGTTTATTGGATAAAACAGATTGCCGAAAACAGATGGCCACCTGTTACGTAATCTCGGAAGTCTGGCGCTATTGATCACGACGCGGAAGCAGTAGTCATAGCTACCAGAATATTTATAATGGCGAAGTGATATTTGTCGATTGTTTTCAATGGATTTTAATGGGGGTAAGGAAGAAAAAAATAATAATAAAAAACAACAAATAATTGAATAAATAAATTTAAATAAAAACGAAAAAGCGATAAGCCTAATATTAACGCAGATCATGTTAACTCCAGATTCAGATTTTCCATTCTATGAAAGAAATATTTAATATTATGGTGAGATGAAAGTATTCAGTTTTACGAGCCTATGGCGTTGATTCAGGCGAGAAAGTATGCCCGAAATGTTGAGGCGCCTGAAACAATTTGATTCTGATAAACTCGAAAAGTCAAGCGTTGTGTAATAAAACGCCGAGCAGAGCAGATTCAGATTAGCAGGGCCAAAAGAGTACGGAAGTTGGGACATCTTTTATCTATTAGTATGAGCAGTGTGCTGTAAAATTTTCTATCCGGGTTGCCAATAAAATAAAATTATAAATAAAATGAAATACTGAAATGAAAACGATGGGATTCTAAGCAAATTGTGCAGACCCCGCTGAAATAAAGTTTTATGGGTTCTTTGTGTAATAGTTTATGGCTGTTGTAGGTTCTATTTCTATTTTATTTATTTATTTATTTATTTATGACAACCTTAACTTTCAGGTCGGAAGTGTCACTCTAGCAAAATCCGATCGTATTAAGAATTACAAATTTGGCGTAATCCTACGAACAATGCGAAAGAAAAAAAAAAGTTTTTGTAAGCGTTTATTTTCACATGAAATTTACGACCCTTAAATGAAGGTGGCGTGATTTGGAAACTGGGCCCAGAAAAGTGACTTGTATGTCTGTTTATTCGCGCGGTGTGAACGATGTATTTTAAGCTCGCTATTGTTTAAATCACTCGATTGTTCGCATCGTCAAAATATTGTGCATGCAAAATGCGCATGCTATACCAATCTGCGCATGCTGTTTAGTGTTATAAAATGTGCCGTTTTCATAATGCCCCAAAGACATTAATCTGCTTGTCTTTTTTTTTTTCGAGTTTTCATACTTCCAATGACCGTAAATGATTCCAAGCCGGTCAGGAATGGCTTGAAGACTTACGATTCGACGTCCTTTTCACTTAGGATTTTATGTCCTTTTGAACAGTATTTTAGTCATTTAAAGGCAATGTAAAGCTGTGTGCAGTGGAATTCCGTTTACGGTTGGAAATATTTCCGCCGTATGGAATCGAACCAAGAACCGCTAGATCAGCAGGCCAGCGCTTAACCTACTAATATAATATGCGACGTTAAATAAAGCTTCTCTTTTTATTGTAAATGTCCTAAATATTGGGTCACCTACAAATATAGTTGTAACTTTCCTAAATATTAACAGTTTAATTTTTCCATTGCAGTTATGCGGCTAAAACTACAGATGAAATGAAAACATAGTATGCCATGATCAAACTGCTCATTCAGGCTGAAGGAGCAGTCTTATCTTGGCCTACACTTTTTGCTCAGACATAGCTGTCCAAATATTTGGGATTTTATGGTACTTAACATACTGTGTACTTTTTATTCATAAATGCGTCGGTGTTGGTTGTATCATGCCTGGTGATGACTGGATTTGTACACAAATCATTTTACGGCACCCTTTGTGTAATGTTACGATAAATATTAATTTGTTTTAAATATTGTCTCCCTCGTTTATTTCATGTTTTCAGAAACAAATATTTTAACAACATTTCGTTAGACAATATGTAATAGTCTCAGAATTAACCGTACAAGTTTTGAGAAAATGCATGCTTATTCGATAAATGTTGAATGAAAAATAATCTTCAAATTAAAATGCAAATTACCTATTTCCCCACGGCCTGTAAGAATATCGATTTTGACCACGTGTGTCATGTGATCAGGTAGAGGTATTTTTTTCTATTCGTGCACGTGATTGTGACGTATGAATAAATTATTTTTGTCCAATAATGCGATTTCAACCGCGGTCCGCGATTGTATAAAAAATTAGCTTACTTTTTGTTTAAAGTCACTTTTATCAAATATTATTATCTAAACTCTAATTCAAATGTGTAGTTAGACCATGTCGGAGGTATTGCATGAATTATTTCATCAAATCATTTTTGTTATTATTATAAAGGGAGTAAATCTTTCAAGATATTTGGGCCGTGCATCGGAAAATGTGCTTTACACTAAATGCGAACAGCGTAACCCGGATCAGCCTACACATCAGCACAGTCACATTAACGTGGTTTCTGTCCGCATCAACAATCTATCATGGGAATCTAGAAATAAAACCGAGAACGAGATTGCGGGGTGCGCAGGCTGAAGTGGGTCTTTGCTTTTCGTACACGCGATAAGGTGCCATTTCTCACAGCAATTCAATTTTTTGGCGGGAAATGTGAACATGCGCCAAACTACGTACATGTAGGCATTTTTTTCTTTTAATTTTTGGTAAAGATGCATGAACGTAAGATGAGAAACCAGGGTTGCAAAAGAATATAAACTGCCAGAAGGAAAAATTCTTCTTTGTCGTATCTTGTCTGTGTGAACGCATGCGCAAATGCTCTGAGAGCACCGACCAGCTGTATGCACGTTCTCTGCATTCAAACTTCGCACTTCCACTGGCACATTTGGCCCGAGTACTTGATTTGACCATACACAGTTTCAGCTTCGAGTTTCTGCGACAACAATCGTATAAATAAACAGACATCGGTCAGTGTTAAAATGCGGCGTCTCAAAGACATTAGAACATGTCGGATTAGCAAATGATATACACATTTGCGAACACTGAACAATCTTGCAAATCTCAAGAATTCACCGATAGTTTTCAACGCATAGACTTCCCAGATCGTTTATGTCAAAAGAGAATCACTGATCAGCCTGTGCCGACATACAAGCTTTTCTTGTCATGCCGTAAGATACCTTTGATCTATTTGGGCAAATTATTTAAAAGTACACTTGCGTATATATTTGTATTAATTTCGATTTACAACTGCGCATGCCCAGGATAGCCTGCGCACATGCGCAGTGTGTATGGGACTTTTTTGCACTGGCCAGCCTGTGCCGACACACAGGCTTTCCATGTCATGCCGTAAGATACTCCGATCTATTAGGGCAAATTACGTTAAGGTAAATTTCATCGAGAATTTTCTAGTAACTTTTCTTTTTTCTTATTAAATTACCTTGTATGAATAATTTTATTTGTATTAACCATGATATCGGTTTTAAATATATTCTAACAACTGCGCATGCCCCGGATTGCTTACGCACATGCGCATTGTGGTTGGGGCATTCACAGCCCGTCCAGCGCATGCGTAGGTTGCATCCGAACGGGCTGGTGAAGAACAAACATACGCCTGAGAATGATGGCGAAATACATGGAGACAATAAAAAGGGGCATGATGACTGTGGTCATGTTCCCAAAGAGATATCGTGGTAAATACTTTATCGGAAGTTGAGAGGCGGCTAAGAGGTGCCATGCCATTATATTTACATTATCAGTGTAGAGCTCTCTGTTAACCCAATTAAGTGATGCGGGCGTCAATGTTGTTTAAAAGTCAATAATTACATTGTATCACGCGCTTCAGAGTGACAGCTCATCTCACTAACTAGCACGTGAAATCTACAACATTCCATGTACTTGAATGGCTAGTAATCATTGAGTGACAGCTCGCTACGCCTACTTGCACGCGAAATCTACAGCAGGAGGTGGAATTTACTGGTAGGCAGTGACAATGCGGCTGTTCCAAACTATTGCTAAATTCGGCCGGTAATGTTTTTTAAACAATCTTTATATATGTATTTCTTAATTTTGTTTATCTTTTTATTGATCAAAAGCATCGTTTAATAATATAAATATAAGGAATGAATGTTATTTTTTAAACGTTTACTGAAGTATAAACTACATCGGGTCACGAGCAAAGTTTATGTAAACCCCGAATTTTAAACGTTTACTGAAGTATAAACTACATCGGGTCACGAGCAAAGTTTATGTAAACCCCGAAGGTTTACATAAACTTTGCTCGTGACCCGATGTAGTTTATACTTCAGTAAACGTTTAAAAAATAACATTCATTTCTTAAATATACTTTCAAGTTAAATGGAAAAGACGTAAAAGCAGACTGAAAAAAAAAAACGTTTCTAAATGCGCCAGACGGTTCTGCTACATACCAAACAGGCCATTTTTCAGGGCAACCTCACACTTTTGAAAGAAAATCTTTATGTTATGCATGTTGGGTGCAAGATATTTTCCCCCTGATCTGTCGTGAGTGGCACACGACTGCATCTGTCGTTCTATTGAACATGTAACGGTCTGCTGATTATTAAATAAACGGTCAGATTTAATTAGGCCACATTAGACTGACATGATTTTCTTTCATTTTGGGATTACACCTACTGTGAAGATAGGTACTTGTTAACAAGGTTCCCACTGTGACCTGCCGGTAGATATGCATATGATTTATTCTCGTATAGTGCATTGTGACATAACCTGTTCCTGCTGAGTCCTAAATACCACGGTAATGCACAAACTCTAAAATTTCGAGCACTGACAAAAATGCGAAATGATCGTAATTTCTAAAATTTCGGACAGCAAATAAAATAATTATTTTTTTCTGTGCGAAATTTTAGAAGAACTACCGTTCCAAGCTTCTACCCTTTTAACTTGATCTCCCTCTGGATGCCATCTGCGCTGTTCGTCATCAATTTGGTCTTCTCAGCACTGATCTCCATCTTATACCTTGTGCAGGTTTGGTCGAGACTTTCAACTAGAGCTTCTAGTTCCTGCTCTTCCTCAGCTAGAGCGTCTATGTCATCGGCAAACCGCAGATTGGTAATGTTTCTGCCGCCTATGCTAACATTTCCTTCATGTTCTTCCGGAGCATCAGACATGATCCGTTCGAGAAAAATGTTGAAGAGGGTGGGTGACAGAAGACATCCTTGTCTTACTCCAACTATTGTTCGGAACCATTCTCCTGTGCTGCCATTTATCAGGACTGCACTTGTAGCCTTGTCGTATAGCTGCTCAATGGTGCGAACTAGATTTGCACTGATATTGTACTTCCGCATGGTGGCCCATAAGGCTGCATGCCATGCCCTGTCATTTTTTAAAATAAATGAAGACATGGTACAGATTCTGCTGATGTTGGAGATACTTTTCACACATGATTCTAAGGTTGAATATTTGTTCTGTGGTGCTCCTTCCTGCTCGGAACCTTGCCTGTTCCTCAACGATTATCTCCTCGGCTTGTGGTTTAAGCCTGTTCAAGATGACTTTCAGCATGACTTTGCTTGAATGACTGATGAGGCTGATGGTTCTGTAGTTCTGGCAGAGCTGTAGGTTGCCTTTTTTAGGGAGCGTAATAATCAGCGACTGAGTCATTGGGGTAGGCCATTCTCCTGTTCTCCAGATCCTGTTACAAATATCTGTTAGAACATCAATCATGGTCTCCCCGCCAGCTTGAACAAGTTCTGCTGGTATATTATCAGCTCCGGCAGATTTCCCCTTCTTTAGTGCTGCTACTGCAATCTCAACTTCCTCACGAAGGATCGGTTTTTGATCTTCTTCTGGGGGCTGGCTGCAGTCGAGAACCGCATTGTCACCGTAAGTCTCATGGTTGTATAGTTCTGAGCAATATTCTGTCCATCTGCTGAGAATCTCTTGTTCCTCTGTAAGGCATTTCCCAGATTTGTCCTGGATAGTTGTGGATGTCCTGGATAGTTGTGGATTTGCACATTGTAAGTAAAATTTGCATATAAGCAACCTTACTCAGAGACGCAAATGCGTCCATGTGTACGGGGCTTATGTTAATTTGAAACTTATCTTTCCTTTTATAAATTTTATTTCCCTAGTTTCCCATTAGACCTCAAATCCAGCGATACTGAACCTGGGTATACTGTTTTCTCGTGTCCGTCAGCTCGCTGTCTCAATTAAAACACAACGCGAAGCAAAAAAAAAAAACTTTAAATCTGGTCGGAACGCGCCCCTGGTTCGACCCAGCCTGGTCTACTACAAAATATACGCTACCATTTAATTTTCCCACAATCAAGAAGATGTGGCTTGAATTTGTATTTGATCCAACTGGGTTGTTACTTTCATTCCTTGCAAAAGAGGAATTTTTCCTAATGTAAGAATATTCCTACAATTTGTTTTATATGGATGGAAACAACTCGCACAATAAAATGATGATATAATGAGAAGATAAATTGTAGGAATATTCCTACAATCTGAGAGATGCGGCTTGAGGTGCAATTAAGCTAAATCTGGTTGTTACTTTCTTGTAAATGAGCAATTTCCAAAATGTAGGAATATTCCTACAATCCAGAAGATGTGGCTTGAGTTTTGATTTAATCAAACCAAAATCTTACTTTCGTTCCTCACAAATGAGAAATTTCCAAGATGGTTTGAATTGCGATTTAACTTACCTTCATTCCTTGAAAATGGGTCATCTTCAAATAGGAATATTCTTACGATTCGGAAAATAAAGATAAAGCAATCATTTTCCCTTTGTATTTTTCTGCAGTTTTAAAAATGATGGTGGAACAAAAAGTAAATTGTAGGAATATTCCTACAATCTGAGAGATGTGGTTTGAACTATGATTAAACTAACCTTCCTGTCTTGAAAATGGATATTCTTCAGAATGTAGGAATATTTCTACAAATTGTAAAATATAGATTATAATTCCCTCCCATTTAAGCGATTATATAGTGGTAAATAAAAAATGTTGGAATATTCCTATAATTTCAGATTTTTTTATTTATCAAAAATTTGCCATCATCCAAATTGTAGGAATATTCCTACAATCTGAAAGTTCTGCGTTGAAATAGGGTTGAACAAAATTGGTTGTAATCTCTAGAATATAGCAATATCCCTACAATCTGCAACATTTTGGATGAATTCGGATTGAACCCAGTTTTGTTTTATATGTCACAAAGAAGCCATTTCCAAATTGTAGGAATATTCCTACGATTTGTAAAATATAGATAAGGTAATCATTTCCTCTTTGCATTTTTCTGCAGTTACAAAAATGATAATGGAACAAAGGGGAAATTGTAGGAATATTCCTACAATCTGAAAGATCTGTGTTGAAATTGGACTGAATTAAGTTCTTCAACATATAGGAATTGCTGTTCATTTTAAAAGAAGTTGATGGTTCATGAATGAATCAAATCGTAGGAATATTCCTACAATTTGATGATATCAGTTGAGCCATAGCAAAACCATGGCTGGTGAAGTGTGATTTTGACCACCCCAAAACAAGGCTTCTAGGTAACCATTTTCAATGATACTCAATTTTGCACTTGCTATTTCACACTTTTTACAGTCTAAAAACCTACATTTTCAGTGCATAAAAGGACATCTCGTGGAGATGTCCTTTTTATTTTGGATTCACTTATTAATTAATCACTCCAAATTAATTTCTTTTGGTACCGCATATATATGTTGTCACCTTGTTACTGCTTTTACAAATATCACATCATTATCACATCATGATGCTGTTATAAATGCTGCAGTGACGTACTGTCAAATGTATACTGTTGTAATGAAAATAATGATTTTTTTATTATTAATATTATTATTATTAACTGCAACAACAACATTATCATATTTTTGACAGAAACCAATAGATCTATAATAATAATTATTATTGTTTTCTATTAATTAGCCTATTATTGAAATAAACTTAGTTTGGCTACATTTCTCAGCTATCCAATAACTTACTAATGACAATTTATCATGGTCTTATATAGCAACAACAGCATGGTCAGCTTTGAATACACTTATAGCAAATCTAGTCCGACTTTTAACTCCCTGACGAAAAAAACGTTAAAATTCGGATAATTTTTTTTTTTTTCCTAGTTTTGAAAATAATTCTTCAGTGTTTTTTTTTAATCAAGTAACATTTTTTAACTTTTGAATAAATGTACTATTTATTTATTGAACTAATTTTTTCACTTTATCTCAAATCACATGGAAAGTGGCCTGTGTATACCTAATGTTCAAAATGCACCGCTATTGGAAGTTAACCGGGCTACAAGAAAGAAAGTGTGTAGTGCGTCATCGATGCATGTGTATACGAAAGCGGTACTCGTTAAAGATGTAATAACTGTGTGATTTAGTAGTGCAACTGTTTTCTTGGTCAGTAAATTGTGCGCTGTGAAAAAATGCCGACTATGTAAGAAAGAAACAAAATGTTTTTATTGGATGTCCGTGGTTATGCGATGTCCGAGTTTTAACGGATTCCCCCTCTATCCGTCAACATTTTCAATAAATAAAACTACTGATGCTCTGAATATTGTTATTTATAGTGGTGTCAGTCAAGTGACGATCAAACATCATCGTTTTTTTTTAATTTTAAATAAACATGAAATCAGAAAATTATTAGTAATTTACACTACAAAACCTGCTGTTACGTTGTTTATTGGAAAAAAAATCGGTTCATAGAGCATAGAAATTCAAAGACTATAGAAAGGTGAGAAAACTAAAATACACACTGGAATTAAATGACATGAGGCACAGAAAGTATCTGCCAAATCGAAAATAAGCATCTGCTTACAAAGTACGCATTCTTTTAGGAGACTTGCACGGAGGTATTTTTCGTTACCAGTAAAAACGACAATGCTCAAGTGAACGTTTCAGTTAAAATCAAGAAACAGCCCAATTATATCAATAAATTACGATACTTCATTGCATTGACCTTTTTGATCAATTTTTAAAGTCCCTAAAGACGTTGATACATAATGCGCTTGGTGGTAAAACATCGGAAACATGTAAACTTCTTATTAGTTAATGTTACTGATAATCCAGATTTTCACTGCCGAAATGCTACACGTTGAGATAATGTATTTTCACAGCCGCCAACCTCCGGTCAACTACTCGCCGTCCGACTGTAAGTAAAATGAATCATTCTGTAACATTTTCGAGTGAAGATAATACCATGTAAGAATAATGTGGCAAATATTGTGACTTACCCGTCCCGTTACCATAAACACTGACAAAACTCCTGAATACACTGATGATGGGACAGTATTTTCCTTCTTTCCTTAACTCGTCACAACAAGAACATTTTTAATATTTAGCCTTATAACTGACGAGAGCGCTACAAACCGGTAACGTTGATAATATTTCCGCAAGTAAAGCTTGGCACTTAATTGAAACACTGACAGTTTCTTTAAAAGGATACGTAATTAACGGTCGAATACGCTATTCAAGTTCAATTTTGAAAAAAAGTAAAAAGTATGCAAAGACCAGGAACTGAAACAATCAAAATCCAAATCCAGCCCTCAAACCATAGTTGGAAACAACTAAGATTACAAATAATCAAGATACAGAGAACATATGGCCAACCGAGTGAGCAGCTTGTTCCCAAAAGGTGGCCACTCAGCAACCCAAACCGAACCAAAAGTAATAAGAACATACATAAGGTAAAACATCACAGAAACTCTGACACCAAAAACAGGCAACAGAGAACCACAACAGAACTACCGCCTTGGAACGGTCAGTAATGAATTACTGGGGGGCTTAAATCGATTTTACAGGCCCAACCTCACCCTCAGTTTCTGACTTTGTTTTAGATTTTAGCTGAGATGGTATGAAGTATCATAATATTTTAGCTATAAAAGCTTCCGCATATCATTGTTGCGATTTTATGCTCAATAATGATAAAAGTATACAGTTTAAATACACATGATGTTAATTCTTAAGACTGAAGGCTTGAGGCAGGCGGACATTGAGGCATTGAAAGCAGCTTATTCACAAATAAATATTATCGTTTGGTACTGAATGAAACAATGTTCAAATGTTACAACGTCTATTCAGATACATGCTAAACAGATGAAAGTTAAAAACGTCTAACAATCTCGTTTTCTTATTTGTTTATTTTCATGGTGGCATGTGCACCCACTACTTTTAGATATAATCAATGGTTGTAGCATCTATGGCTATCTATTCTTCATATATCGAAGTTTTCCGGCATATGTTAAATTTCTTAGAAAATAAGGTTTACTAAGTATTCCCCTGGTATAGCCAGTGCAGCACACACTGATCGAAATGTTTCAAGCAGTGAAGTCTACGATAGGCAATATTTTACGTTGAGTAATTATACTAGATGTTTAGTAAGAGTAAAAAGTATGCAAAGACCAGGAACTGAAACAATCAAAATCCAAATCCAGCCCTCAAACCATAGTTGGAAACAACTAAGATTACAAATAATCAAGATACAGAGAACATATGGCCAACCGAGTGAGCAGCTTGTTCCCAAAATCTGTCATTTCACTTATTGATTCGGATACAGAATTCTGTGCTGATGCTTTTATTTCTTCTGTTATATACGTGATATACATATAATGACTGTTGACTGGGCCGTTTGAAACTTTAATTTTCGTTGCGTATTCAAATATCTAAAAACATCCATGTTTATGACGCAACGCCTACGTGTTGTTGCTGCATCAGAAGGAAGTGAGAGGTTGCGCGAATAAAAGAAGTAAAAGCCCGTGGTAGATTATGTACAACTGTCTCAACAAATATGAAAACTTCTACGTGCGAATCCCTTTGTTTGGTTTTCTTTTCTTGTGGTCGCCTGTATAGCTGTCCTATGTGCTTTCTATTTTGTTTTGTGGTTTAAAATAGAAAATGGGTAACATTAGATGTATTAAATGTTTGAATGTATTTTGTATTATTTTTTGGTGCTTACTTATGTACAGTTCCCTTGTGTTGGAACGGAGTGTCTTTTACCAAAGATGTGCTGTTCCGTTTTGTCGCATGCATGTTTCCCATCTTCTTTCGGTGTCTTGAGTGGGCTGTGTTTTGTAATTGTGGCCTTTCCTGGGTCATTTTATTCACATTTTTCTATGTACGTTTTCTACATCTCATATACCTAAACTTGGGTCTGAATGCATATCTAATAAATACACTGTAACAAAATAGCAAGAAACAAATTAAGATAGTCAACATGAAAACGAGTTTTATTCTCTGGAGAGACGTACGAACTTGCAAAATAACGCTGTTTACAATAATTTAACCATCTACTGGAGGAAACGGTGATCCCATAACTCTGCTAATATCTACCATATGCATAATACTGAATAGCTTCTTTTGATATCTAAGTAATTTACGTTATAATTACTCTTCAAACCACGACGTTTGGTTATTGTTTGAACATAAATTTAAATGCCATTCATTTTCCGCCTGTCAGTAAGTGCAAATGTTTCTTAGTACATTGTATTTTTCAAATTTGATACTCCCATCATTATATTAGTGCGAATTCAACAAATTTACAGATGCTGTCAAAATACTTCATTTACACACTAAATACCAATTACATGTATAAAACTTCATTTTGTGAAGGTACTGAATTAGCTTTTAAGACAAGGGAAAAGTGCAGAGTATAAAAGCACCATTTTCAAAAAAACATAATTGCACGTCGAAATGATTCAAAATTAAAATATTATTTCATTATATTTATTATTTTCGTTTCATGGGTAACATATATAATTTGTACTGTTTGCTATGAAAAGCTTTTCGAAACTTTTTTTTTAACAAATTATGGTAACTATACTCTTATGCAGTAAAACAAATATGATCCTGTTTTTGTATTCTACATCTTTAGATATCTTCTGAATCGTCTTCATTCATTATTCATTTTAACAAATTTAAATTAAGTAACGTATGTAACGATCGAGCTGTAACAGACAAACGCCAGTGATAATGTGGTTGTTTGGTTGATTTGATGCTTAACGTCCACGGTAAACAACTAAGGTCATGTCGGGACGGTCAGTTAACCTAACCACACTATTCCTGGGCAGGCTTAGACCTCCTGAGCGATTAACCAGTACTAAGTGCACATACTTTCGCCAGTAACTGACAACTGCCCTTCTTGAATCAGCGGAAGGAGAAACGAAAGTATGTGGCCAGACCGGGATTCGAACCCAGGACCTCTGACTTACGAGTCAGGTGCCCTACCGATTGCGCTACCCGGCCCCCAGTGATAATGTGAATGTGTAAATTGTTGTAAGTCTTTGCAGACCCTGAAGTGGTTGGGCTGGTTTTCTTGTTTAATCTGCACAGCACGGGGAAAAATTCAAATTGAAATTCAAATTGAAATGAACGTCTGAGGAAAACGGGATCCATGGTGGTGGTTAGACTCCAAAGAGAAACAGAAAGAGAGTACAGAGTACATTGTCATTATCATTGGATATTTTGCGAGTCAGCTGCCCTATAATTCTATGCGCAGTTTGATGAGAATCTGGAAGACAGTGATTTAAAATGAAATTTAGTACCTTCAAACACCAACAATTGGTAGGATGAATTATCCGTGTGTAAATATGTGTATACACCGGTTTTCTTAATATTTCAAACATGCATTTTGTAAATTATTACAGAAACTGATACTTTGCACACATATACGTCTTTTCATGAATTAATCAGAAAACTTTAGTGCACCTCTAAATGGACAGAATTAAAGCGTTTTCAGTTTGAGAAAATCAAGGTTTAAAAGGGGTAGGAGTAAAAAGGGGTAATTAAAAGCACGGGATCCTATTTCAGTGACCACATCATATCCTATCATAAAGCCAAAGTGTTGTGCTCATCAAATTTGGTAAAAATTTCCTTTCGAATCGCCGGGGCATTAAAACTGCATTTTTTCGGCTTTAGCGTCCTGACTACATGTTGAAATATATATTTTTATCATATTTCGTGGTACGCAGTGTTATAACCTCTATACATGAGACTGTATGATCACATGCTAGATGTTACTAACAAACGGCCCGAAAAAGTTTAATGCTAGTCGATGACAACTCCGACTTTTTATGTATTATCAGTTAACGCGAGAAAAATACAAAATTTAATGATCACAAGTAAAATATAATCGCACTGTTTTGGTCATTTTATATGAACTTTGGGAAGCTTGTTGAAGCTAGCTAAAGGCGCGTTTTATAACTTTTATATCGGTTGCGCGTCGCTTTAAAACTATAAGTCTCCATCGCGAGTATCTGTGTAAGACTGAAAATTCTTCCAACTTATAGGCTTTCCAATGGATAAAAACCAAGCAGAATTTCTTTGCCTGCATCTTGTGACCCAGTATTCTCCATATGACCTTTATATCTTAAGGAATTCCCTAATAATATGATTCAAGTTCAAATTTTAAAAGCGAATGTTGCAGGGATGTTGTTGATCAGCATAATCAAAACATTTTATCGGCGTCAATATGATATGACTGCAGACGTCACTAAATACTCTGATGTGACTTCATATATATTGCAAAATCGTAAATAATCAGAGTCAGTAAGCTCTTAGTCGATCTTTTCTCTATAACGAAGAAAACGTCAGTTGGTTCGCCTTCTACAGCTAAGTTTTTGATGAAAACAGTTTTTACCTCCATCTTCATCTACGAGGGTCATCCAATAAAGAGTGGGACTTGTTTGATATTTTACGAACCCTAACCCGCTACTTGAAAATTCTACCTTCATTTGCAAGACAAATATCTCACCTCCCTGTAGTATATGTTTCCTCAAATCTTACCAACAACTTTTTCGGCTATGGTTCGAAATGTAAGGTACCAGATAAGTCATTGGCCGGGATTTGCTTCATAATTCAACCACAAAGACAGGTAATAAGGTCTTTCATTTATCCAAATAGTGGTATCCGAACAAAGTTTAACATTTTCACTGACTTTTTCCACATATACATAGATATGGCGGGTGTATTATAATAGGCAGGTGATGCTTACTATCCCGCGGGCACCTGATCATACCTCTGTTTTGGGGTCCATGTCTGTGTATCTAAAATGTTCCGGAATTGTCTATTTTTAACTGACCTACGAGTTCGGACTTACGATTGGGTACTTTGACCACTATCATTTCTATATTTGGTTGCATTATGTTTGAATTTTGCTGAAGCAAATTGGGCTATAGATTAGCTTATTGGCGAATGGTTGCGTAGCAACCAGTCTATTCCAGGAAATATGACCTTAAGTAGTATGCACGATTTTCTGATGCTAAGCAACACAAAGCAAAACAGCCCCAATTACAATGCTCAAGTTTTGCATTTTTTTTCTAATTTTAGACTAAAATTCCTAGTTTTTCGACAATTTCAGTCCAAAATGATTTATTTTAACATAGTATGATCCAAACATAGCATGGTATAAAACAATTTTTTGGACTTAATAGGAGGGTTCCAGTAACCATGGCAACCATTTTTACAATCGTGGCCAGGAGCTTTTCCCTTGCCTTCTGCCGTTGCTAGGCAACAAGATATCAACATGCAGATAAAAATTTGGGATACTTTGTTGTATGCGCTATAAGTTTCGCCACGCAGTGGTCATATTTCGATATGAAAAAAAGTATAGAGTCACAAAGTATTAAGAAAGTCCCACTTTTTATTTGATAACCCTCGTAACGAAGCCTCCAAGTAGCATAAAAAAGGCGAGGCTTGTCCAGGATGAGATTTGTTTAAGACACATATAGAGCCTGGTGACCATGACCTAATTTTTTGACGACCTAACAATGGTGATCCAGATCACCAATATCACATTACCTTCCTGTGTGCTGCAGCTCCCCCGAACATTGAAAAACATGCCTTAAGCAAACGGCGCAGACCCAAGTCAGACTGCTTCTGCGTAAACATTCGATCAGGAGCTCTTTTCTAAATATTTTCAACACATTCCACGATAAAAATTAAATTTATGATGGTTCAGTCACAAATAATATATGCCCAATCTGTAGGATTTCGTTCTACAGCACAATAAGCCAAAACTACGGTGATCCGAACTTGATCACCAATCACCATTATTATATGTACACATGCAGTCTTCAAATTTAAGTTCCTTGAATCTACACTATCGGATGTAGGCCTTAACCGCCTCGAACAAGCTACACCTGCAAGACTTGAACAATTCTGGAAGTCAGTCACGACGCAGTTGGCTTCGTATGATAACGATAGGGCGTTCCATATCGTTACCGTATTCAAACACACGTCACTTTTTTTACCTCTGTTTTCTATGGCATTTTAATCAGAAGCGATTTTGGTATAAAGAAACATAAAACAACTGGATTACTGGTTTCAAAAAGAGAATAATGTAAAAAGCAACCAAGAAAAAGCTGAGTTTCAAAAGTCTTAAAACACTTGTCATATACGAGGGGTGTTCGAAAAGTAATGCAAACGACCTCATAACTTTGTTTAGGGGAAAACTGGGTACAAATGCTATGCATATGCTGAAAACAAATCATTTTGACTTTACAATGATACCAAACGCTGTACAAAGACACCTTTTCATATTGACTTACAACGCATTTTATTAGGCCCCTGTCATACCACTGGGCTAATTTCATATGTAAAATCTTTTCAGTGTTGGGCATTCAAGTCAAATGTCATTGCAAATACAAAATTAATCTTTGTCAGTTGCTTGTCTATTGTTGCCTACAATATTCATACAAAAGTTTCAAGGGTGGCAACTGTTATCGATTTATTCCTGGCAAAGCAATGCGCAATTCTTAAGACGTTATTGAAATATACGTTAACGTCATTTTCAAAAGCTTGTAGAGGCTTCGTTTTTGGCATTAATTTGAATTTATTGATAGGTTTTCGTTGACCCATGTAAATGCTCTTGCTGACAAGATTTTGAATGCTAATACACTTGTTTTCATTACGAAATCAATTAATTTTTGGTAGAAATGGGGAATTTGCTACTACATAATCCATATTCCCGGGCCAGTATGGAACCCAGATTAAAAATAATTTCCGCGATATTTACAGGACAACATTGCCTGGGCATTGTCTTTAAGTAGCAAAAATAAAAACAAATCAAAGACTGACGATATATAAATTACGGCCTACTAAACTAAAATTCTGCAGTGTCTTTAGGGTATACCTCTTTCAAAGAAGATAAAAATGCGCCCTTTTTTAAAAAATACACCGTGTTTGCAGACTTTCCTACACATAATATAGCTTTGTGTGTATTTGCAATCAGAAGTTCTGTTTTTATAATGGTTACCGAGAAATTACGTCATTTGCATTACTTTTCGAACGCCCCTCGTATGATGGGTGTAAATCTGATGTTCGCTCAGTGATTGCACAAGCCATACAAGCCAGTGTAGTCGTAATAAAGGTAAAGGCGATAGCCTTGGGGTCTTAAGGCATGGGAGTTAAAGCACCCTGTGTCCTCGGCACAGCATATAAAAAGCGGAGCCAATCCCTCTTCTTTTGCTGCCTTATCCTTCCCTGATTTGAAAAGATACGCGTATCCTTTTGCTGCTGGGTTGACAGAGAGATTTTCCAGGCGCCGGCTGGCCCAACCAGGATTCAAACCCGCCATCTTCTGCACAATAACATAGCACCGTTCTGAGCCGAAGCCAATTTTAAAGAGATAACAATATGCCTGTGGGAACAAATATGAAACAGTTGCGCAGTCTTGTTGTGTATATCCATGTATGCCCATGAGACGCGGGTTTGCGGAATGAGTGCGAGCATTTGAGATCAGATGCTACCGAAGGTTCTTCAATGTATCGTACAAGGATCTCTTTACTAATTAGAATGTTTGCAGAGTGGAGCCATACAGCCAATGAAGAACGCAACGAAGCCCTGACTATTGTTAAACACGGCAACTTATGGGGTCGTGCTGGGCGTACATGGGCACAATAAAAATAGAACAGAATTAAGAAAAGGCAGACGGAAACAGGACAAGTTGGGAAGAGATTTTTGTAGTATCATACGTTGTGCCACAACGTATTGCAAAGTTATGGGGTAGCCTCAACTAAATTCTGTTTTATTTTACATGGATGAGTTTATATACACATCATTTGCAATATTATGCTCAAAATGAGCATGTAAAACACAATATCATTCAGTGATTTAACAAAAAGCAGTATCTTGACGTTTAAACCTATAGTCCTTGTAATGCGAGATATATACATGGTACCTTTAAATCTGACTTAAATTGCCTAACGATTAAAGATATGAAAGCCATGTTTGCAATACTACACACCCATTTAAAGATCTACGTACTAGAATAATGAAACCAAGCTGAGACGGTACTGTAATGTTTAACGTTCAACAAGACGTTTTCAACAAAACGTAGTGTGGCTTTCAGTAACAGGAATTTCATTTTCACTGACTTATCCCTTCATATGGAAATACAAGGCTGGTATACTTTAACAGGCAGATGATACTCACTTATCAAGAGCACCGTATCACACCACTTTTTAGGGGTTCCTGCCTGTGTGTCTAATTATTTCGGCTTTTACCTCATATTTTGTTTCTTTAGACCTATATTCCAGACAGCCTGTATTTTTTATCGTATTGGAACATCTTTTTGATATATGTTAATCTTTGTTTCTCTAATTAACGAGTTTTGATTGATGGCTTTGGTATGTTTATCGCTTCTTTTTAATTTGTTTTGGACCAATAAGGCAAAGTAGACATGATATGGAATAGGAGGTCACTGCCACAGAACTTGACAAATAAGAATGATTCACGACGCCTTAAATTTCGTTAGAACATTAGATATTTGGCTTGTGGTTTCGGCCACAAGCCAGTATTCATGTCGTTTAGTGATACCGAGTTATTTTCGGAAGAAATGACGTCACACTCATTCGGAAAATACCAGGAGGGTTGGCATATACTAAAATATGGAGTGGGGTCAACCTATGGAGTGGCGTGGTTTTTTGGAATGGTATTTTGGAGTATTCTGGACACGAAACCATGCCTCACCATTTTCGGGCAATGACCAGTTGCAAAATGCAAAGGGGCATGTTCTAATTTCTCTCCTGGACTTGCCAGATTATGTGAAATAACATAATAGCTTGCTTGAAAGCATAATACTATTAACTAAGCTAGGCCAAGCCAAGTATACTTTGGGGAACAATAATTAAACATTATGGCCATACTGTATATTTATCCGAGTCAGCAGCATTAAGTCTTGGCAGATTGAAAAAAAAAAAAAAAAAAAAAACACTCCACTCCAAGGCTCCACTCCAAAGGTTGACTCCACTCTATATTTTAGTATATGCCGGACGATTTGTTGTACCTTCGCGTACGTCATAAAATACATACAATTTCGCCTGCTACTTTGCCTCAGTGCATTTTTTTATCCACACCCGACAACAGAAAATGTATAGGATCGCCCACATGGTAATGATCAGACTGCGCAAAATGCAGTCTGATAGGTACCTTTGTTGGTCGCATATGGCATAAAGCAGGATTCTATGGCATGTTTCAAGGGAGGTAATACTTATATAATTTGCAACAAGTCTTCGTTAATATTGTATTACGCAGTAAACTAGTTTCTTAAAGGTAAAGATAATTTTTAAACAACATAATAAATATACAAATTTGAACGAAAATAATTACATGTCAGAGTGATAGCCAGCAGAATGTATATATTTTGAAAGCTTGACGTATTACTGTATATTGACCTTTCACTAATAAAAAATAAATAAATTAAATTAAAAAATTGGACTAAACCAAGTTCAATTTTCGTAAGTGGCTGAACCAGCCCTTGGGGAACGTCGTTAGGAAACTGAACTGAAGTTCAACATACACGTTACCTCCTATCAACATATGCAGAATTACTGCGTCAACAATCTACATTACTTTATGGGCAAAAAATAACCATGTTAAGTCCTATTACATGGAGTAAAATATGATGAAACCTAGAGTTGAAGTCTATTTCCAATATTACATAAGGACATGCTATCTCTCGCCTGTTTGCGCATTGTCACAAAAACCACTCAACCAAAAAACGTTAAGTATACGACACCGGCACCGACGGTGATAATGCCGCAGACACAGGAACAGTAAAGTAATACACATGTATATCTACCTAGTTTCTGCTAGTAGCAGGCGAAACTAAAATATTATCTGAATAGAAAATAAATCCGAGCAGATCAGAAATCCATCATTATGATGCATGTTTGTCAAGAACCTGCCCACATGCTTATGATGTATACACTAGTAGCAGAAAGCCAATAAACTATAATCAGCTTCACAACACTGCATAACTCTATATTAGGCTACCTTTGGTAGTGTCTAGATTCCTGTATATGTGCACAGTTAGGCCTACTGGTCGCAGAAGCTAAATGTGACTGACTTTCACGGCGTATTGATGCTTTTCTTGTAACACTCTCTAATGTTGCCTTTTAATTTCACCTATACAAATGTACAGAGAAATATTTACACATGTCGACGATTTCCTTAGATGAACCTTTACTGGGCCGACGATGTACGTACATCCATGAACACGCAGTCATGCAATGTTACGCTTAAGCGACGTCGCGGATTATTCGACGTCACGGATTATTCGATAAGTTGATTGGCCGACGTAACGTTTGATATACGTCATGTCATAGTGACGGCTGTTGAACGTCATTACCAAACACGTTGGTAAATAGCTGTTCTTCGTCCTTTCCTTGGCGTAAAATTAGCCAGAACTTCACAAATAAGTACCAAAATTGATGTGAAAACATAGTATAAATGTAAGAGATAAATTTCATTTTTCGGAAGTTTATGGAAGTATGAACGCAATGGGTTCCGTGCTTTGTTGTTCCCAAATGTTGTAAAGCAAGCAAGTTATTATCTCAAACAATAGTAGCATGCATTTTCTTCTCAGAGTGTCAAAATTTCCTTCTAGTCACTGTCACTGATGCTACTAAAACCAAAAATATAGTTCAGTGAATATATATTTGTTGTCTTCTTTTAATGCCAAGTTCAGATGTGCCAAGATTCCACAGACACAGGTTTGAAACAGTCTTCCCTAAGATATTGATTCAAACTAAATGTGACTTAGCAGCCATATAGAACAGACTTGAAATAGGTCCATAGAGTAAATTTCCTTGAGACATGCCTAACGGCTTAAACGTTGGAAAACTCTGTGTGTGTGTGTGTGTGTGTGTGTGTGTGTGTGTGTGTGTGTGCGTACGTGTGTGTGTGTATGTGTTTGTGTAATTTGTCGCTTAACGTCCACGGTAAACAGCAATGGTCAATTCGGGACGGTCAGTTAACCTAACCACACTATTCCTGGGCAGGCTTAGACCTCCTAAGCTGTTAACCAGTGCTAAGACCGGGTTTCAAACCCAGGGCCTCTGACTTATGACTCAAGTGCCCTACCGATTGCATAACACGGCCCGTGTGTGTGTGTTTAAATATTTCCTCAATCTGTTTTTCAAATAAAGTCTACACTTGTTTTTACCTCACACCTGTAGATAATGCCACCATTCAAGAAGTTAAGAAATTTTACTTTGCTAAATAAATATTAGCAACAGAAAGTGCACTAACAACTGGGTTTACTTGAATAAACAACTCATGAACATTTCACTGTCTTAGCTGGACAAGCCTTCCTTTTAAAAGGAAATTTTATTTAAATTGCTATTTTGCAGCTGCAATTGTGGGCTTTGCTTTGGCAAGTGCCCTTTGCTGGGTAACATCATTTTGATTTTGACATCTGGCAGGTACTTTGTAGATCACAACTCATTTCAACTAAAATGCATTATAAATTATAAGAAATGAACCATATACCTTTTACTCTCTTTTTCATACATTTATAGGCCCTCCCGCTGTTGTAGATGAGGTTCACAGCCGTATATTTACTCCCGTTTCACGGACATATGTATTGAGAGTGTTAGTTTTCGGATATCCTTCACCAACAGTATACCATTGGTACAAGAAACAATCAAGTGAATGGACACAAATAGCTTCAAACGACAACATGATGATAAGTGTTGGTAGCTTTGAGTCGAACCTCACAATAGTCAATATGACTAATGCTGATTTCGGTGAATACGGTGTGAAAGCCGACAATGGTTTGGGTGGAGAACTTTTGACGAAAACATTTCGGCTGCATGAGGAAGGTATTCATCTCTGTATTTTTCAGTGAACAACTATATCGCATGATAAGTGTTAATCATGTTTATCAGATAAAGCAAGCCGCATCAACTTCTAAACTATTTTGTATCGTATCGTGTATTGTCCTAATGACTAGTTAACCGTTACCAAAAGAATGTTAAATTACGCCCTCTAAAATTAAGAAATGCCTGTATTCTATTCGTGTATTTGTGTAAACTTCTTTAATCTAACAATTTTGCTTTTCATACATGATGTACAGCCCGTGATAGTCAAAAACAAAGTACAAAATGCCCGATAAGTCATTATCGGAATTTGCGTGGCTGAAATTAAATGTGTCGCAAGATAAAAGATCATTTGATGTGAGACAGCACGACAGATTTGATTTGACTATACATCCGCACTTATTGCTGTTTGCCGGTTAACGATTAAAATTTTCATTTTTCCGAATTTCTTTCCACTTACTGAAGAAAACCATTCGCACGCATTCCAAATATCTGCTAGACAGCAACAGCGTCTCAAAAACACCTGAGTTGTAATGGATGACAACGATCGCTCTTCCTTGTTTATGGATTCATTCTCTTTATTGAGCCAGTTTTTATCGATCTTGAACGGTACCGGTCAGTACAAAGGGCACCTGGTGTCAAGAAATCGTAACCATAGGACATCTTTACCATCCCATTAGCTCTTACTTTGAGACTTTATGTATTATCACTATGGGGTGAATGTTCTTTAAGTTTTAATCGTGCCAGAAAGTTGTGTTTGTTGCAATTAGTCTACTATTGCTTGTTTTTCCTTATTGCTGAACTACGGACTATCCAGTAAGGTTGATAAAACCGTTAAAAGCGTTTACATGATACGCGCATGAGTAGACCTTGATTTTCATATCCCGGTGATTATCCACTGCAACATGGGTACATGTGAGAATCGTTTATGCCGAAAAATAAGGATACAGTTGCTTGACATACATTTACCTGCTATTCTTGGTCCAGATATTATCCCTTATGCAAGTGTCGCGTTTTAAATGTATTAAGTATATGAACGGAGAATCCCAGGAAAAGGACCAAGTCACAAACGATAGTCCGTCCAAGACGCACAAAGAAGAAGAGAAATGCACAAAAAACAAAACGGAATGGCATATTTTTGATAACGTACACAATCAGTCTGGTTGGTTGTTTTGGGTTTAACGGCCATTTGAGACAGTATTTCAGTCTATATCGGGCCGTCTCCCAGAGATAGGGAGAAATAAGAGAGAAGTGGTAGACGAGAGAAAAAAATGTCCAAACAACCCCCACCCGCGCCTACTGCAAGCACAGAAGGCCCTTGCCCTACTATTATCCAAACAGTAAGACGCCCGGCACTGGAAGATACACGCAGCACCATCGCACCACCCCTAACAAAGAGGAACCGCAACAGAACGACCAGTAGTAAAACTACTTGACTGAGGGGAGGGGCTCGGGGAAGGGTTGGGGAAGGGCTTGAACCAATAATTCATGTATCATGCTAAATAGGGTGTGTTAAAACCTGAACGTAACAAACAACACTAATTGAGAGACGCATTATTGTTTGTTGAGACTGCGGAGTACTTTGTTAACTAGTTTATTCTCCTAGGATGACCATATGCGCAAGATGCTAAGATTTGCGTAACGCAATGTGACAAAACGTGTGGTTTCATCTGCCATAATATGATTATCGAAATATCAATAAGGGCAAAAGATGAAAGACTCTTGTTTTTTAGCTCACCTGAGCCAGCGGCTCCGGGGGAGCTTATAGGATGGTAAGGCTCCGGCGTCCGTCGTCCGTCGTACGTCGTCCGTCCGTCGTCCGTCCGTCGTCCGTCCACACTTTCAAACAACTTCTCCTCTAAAACCGCTTGGCCAATTGCAACCAAATTTCATATGTAGCCTCCTGGGACCTTAGGAACGAAAAGTTGTTCAAACGGTCCTGGTCACATGACCAACATGGCCGCCATGCCCATATATGGTAAAAACCTGAAAAAATCTTCTTCTCCAGAACCAATAGGGCGATGGCCTTGAAACTTGGTATGTAGCATTGGGTACACGAGTACTACCAAGATTGTTCAAATTATGACCTTGGGTTGACCTTGACCTTTTTTACGGTAAGGTCAAATTTGCTTCCTTATGCTTTTATATGGCAAAATGCTGCAACATAAGATATCTTGGAAACTGTTGAATATTTTGGCCTAAAAATTGGTACATACAGTCATCTTTATGACTACATGAAGATTTATGAGTTCAAGAGGTCAAGGTCATTCTTTGACCTTTGACCCAGAACTCTCATATTTTGACAATATCAAACAATCTCCTCAAAAACAACTAGGCCAGTTGTAATTAAATTGCATATAGATCCTCCAGGGGTTGAGGGAATGAAAATTTGTTCAAACGGTCCTGGTCACATGACCAACATGGCCACCACGCCCATATATGGTAAAAACCTTTAAAAATCTTCTTCTCCAGAACTAGTAGACCGATGGCCTTGAAACTCGGTATGTAGCATTGGGTACTCAAGTACTATCAAGATTGTTCAAATTATGACCCTGGGTTGACCTTGCCCTTTTTTATGGCAAGGTCAAATATCGGAAAATGCTAGCACATGAGATTTCGTGGTAAGTTTTGAAGATTTTGGCCTAAAAATTGGTATATACAATCATCTTAATGAGTACATGAAGATATGTGAGTACAAGAGGTCAAGGTCATTCTTTGACCTTTGACCCAGAAATCTCAAATTTTGACAATTTCAAAGAATCTGCTCTAAAACCACTGGGCCAATTGAAACCAAATTTCATATAGAGCCTCAAGGGGTTAAGGGAATTAAAAAATTTTCTAACGCTCCTGGACACATGACCAACATGGCCGCCATGCCCATATATGGTAAATACCTTTATAAATCTTCTTCTCCAGAACCAATTGACCGATGGCCTTGAGACTTTGTATGTAGCATTGGGTACTTAAGTACTATCAAGATTGTTCAAATTATGACCTTGTGTTGACCTTGACCTTTTACAGCAAGGTCAAATATGGGAAAATGGTAGAACATAAGATTTCATGGAAAGTTTTGAAGATTTTAGCCTAAAAAATTGGTATATACAGTTGTCTTAATGAGTTCATGAAGAATTATGAGTACAAGAGGTCAAGGTCATTTTTTTACCTTCGATCCAGATCGCTCATATTTTGACATTTTCAACCATTTCCTCAAAAGCCAAAGGGCCAATTGTGAACACATTTCATATAGAGCCTCCAGGGGTTGATTGAATGAAAAATTTGTTCAAACGGTCCCGGTCACATGACCAACTTGGCCGCCATTACCACTTATGGTATAAATCTTTAATATTTTTATTTCTCCAGAACCAATACACCTATGGCCTTGAAACTTGGTAAATAGCATGGAGAACTAGAGTACCACCAAGACTGTTCAAATGGTGACCTTGGGTTTACCTTGACCTTTTTTGCGGCATGGTCAAATATGGGAAAATGCTAGAACATAAGTTTTCATGGAAAGTTTTGAAGATTTTGGCCTAAAAATGGTATATATGGTTGTCTTAATGAGTACATGAAGATTTATGAGTACAAGTGGTCATGGTCATTCTTTGACTTTTGACCCAAAACTCATATTTTGACAATTTCAGACATGATAAGTAAAAGCCACCTTGCCAATTGTTCAGGTGAGCGATTTAGGGCCTAATGGCCCTCTTGTTTATTAATGCAACGTCCGACGAATATATACAGTAAATGCATCCAAAAATAAACTTGAATGAGAGTTTGAAATATGTACGTATGTAACTCAGCTATCAAGAAATTGGTCCGAACGATCCAAGGCTCAAAGAAAGTCTGCTATGAGCTGAATGAAACTTTTATTACAGCACATTGCGGAGCACGTGAGATTAATGGCGATGTAATCTTAAATAACACAGACGAATTCTTAAAATCGCTTATTTCCAAACACCGGAAATACGCACAATTT
Organism: Ctena decussata; assembly: GCA_963989385.1. Taxonomy (NCBI): domain Eukaryota; kingdom Metazoa; phylum Mollusca; class Bivalvia; order Lucinida; family Lucinidae; genus Ctena; species Ctena decussata. The sequence continues at coordinate 78,694,911 of OZ022504.1, forward strand.
GTGTTATGGGTTCAATTGACATTTTGTTATAGCCAATCTTCAAAAAATTTGGGAAGGTAACCACTCTACAGGGATTTATTTCCCTAGAGAACTGGGAAATAGCTTATTTATATTGACAGGAAATCCTAGTATTTCTTGTGTAAGAATGTAATTTAAAAGTAATTTGATGATATAATTCATATGCATGTTTAAACCGCTGGTCGTCAGTTCCACAAGTTGATATTTTGTTTCTGCGGACGCAGTGTTGAAAATAAAATGAATCGATGTTGATTCAACGCATGTGATTTAAAAGCTATTCTAGTGTTGTATGCCAGCTGGGATATATAACTTTTCAAATTCCAGTTGCTGGCGAGGAAAGCAAGCAAAACATATTTTGAAATATGATGTGCATTTCTCATAAAAGTAAACCATTAACAGACTGTCGTTTCTGCATACCGTCATATACAAGCGGCTGCTGTTCTACATTTTCATTCTTGTTTTTGGAGTTTTGCGTCACTGCTCCAAGCAATTATAAATTTGTAAGACTCTTGTAATTCTCACTGCAGCTTGTGTTCTTTACTTCGGTTTGTTCCGGTGTCAAGGGTGACCTGGTATATGTGAATTTGCATTTCCGTTTTAAAGTAGTCTAAATGGCAACGTTCAGGAGTTAATACAATCAAATTTCATATCCTACTCGTGGCACTAAATGGACAAAAGTTTGGCAAAGCAACAAATTAAGTAGTAAAACAACACGAGCGAATAACTAAATGAACATCTCTTTCCCAGGACTAATTGCTTGTCTTTGCAAAATATAAATCTATAAGAAACGCAAAAAAGCAATTTGTTTTAACTTTCTTTTTTGCTATCTATATAAATAAACGCACAAGTTTTGTTACATATTTATTTTTCACAGTAAATTCATCACATGAGACAACGTTTCGGCTAAAGAAAGCTTTCAAGGTTACACTGTCTTCATATTGCTCATGTCCACCATTTTGAATTGTTTTGTAATGGACTTATGAATTGGGTACTTTGACCACTTTCATTTGTGATGGACAACGTTATCACGACGTCATGACATCGGATTCCCGGCATTAAAACGTCATGACATCATTCAGCGCTAAACATTGGAGCAACATTAGCATTAAGACTAATACACATTAAAACAATCAGAACTGTGGTATGATGCAGCTCACAACAGAAGCAAACAGCCATTAGCTAATTAAACCATAGCATACTAGTATTCAGTAATAGAATATGCTGTTGCTAATAGTAATAATAATAATAATAATAGAAATAATAATAACAATTATACTGGTGCCAGCAACAGTGAAGTATTAGTAAGAGTACTTCATAATCATCATTATTAATAGCAGCACTAATAGTAGTATCAGTAGCAATATCTCCACCACTAATACTAATAATAATGTAATAATTGTATACAGCAAGAATTGGAATAATAATGATAATAATAATAATAAGAAAAATAATAATGATAATGATAATAATTTCTCTTCTTCTATCTCAACTTATACTCCGATTGCTTATAATATTAACTAAGACCACAACCGCCACTATATTGATAATGGCAATAATTATTATTATAATAATAACAATTATAATAATAATAATGTAATAATGGTGAAAATAAAAAGAAGAACAATGATACCTCTCTACCACTACCACTAGCAACAATAATGATAATAATTTAGTAATACTACTACACCTACTACTACGGCCAGTTATAATAATAATAATAATAATAATTATAATAATAATAACAATAACAATAATAATAATAATAAATTAAAAATGAATTCAAAATGGTGGACGTCAGCAAAATGAATAGCATTGGAAGAAGAAACATTTTTGATAAAGGCTTTCATTAGCCGAAACGTTGTATCATGTGATAAATAAGCTATATAAACGTAAAGGCATACATCAGCCTAAAGGGGATAAACATGCAATAACGCACAACGAAAGCACCGGCTTGGAATGATCAGTAATGAATTCTCGTGTAGGCAGGATGAGGGGTGGGTGCGGGAGGGCGTGTTAAATTGATATTATAATCTGATTTCATTTTAAAACTTGCAATTTGATCTTTATATTTTAGTGGTGGAACACGTTTTATGTAATATATTGTAAATGGTGTTTATTTAGAAGTTATGCATATCTAGGAAAGCCACAGCAGCCACTACATTTCCGATGTCAGCTATCCACATCTAGTTCTGGCCTAATAGTTGTTCACTGGGAGCCAGCTCTTAACGGGGGATTTATCCAAACGTTTGTCATACAGTACCGGAAAGAACATCAAGCCACATGGGAAGAACACCATCTAGATGAATCAGCGTTTATAGATCCAAAATCTATGAAGGTTGTTTTGGATAATTTGCAAACGCAAACTGTGTACATAGTAAGGATGTATTCGACTAATACGAAAGGAAACAGTTCTTTTACTGCCGAGTGTAAGACTGCAATCCTAGGTAATAAGAAGCTCTGTTTCAATTCTCAAGCGTGCCAACACGAATCTGGTAGTAAATTTCAACATTTAGCATATTTTCATAATTTACGTAAATGTTCATGAATGTGATGGGTATGGATTTCCTTACAAAATCCCTTGATTGACGAGAAAAATAAAATGATATGAAAAGCTACCAGCCCATCAACACTTTTACCGCAAGCACAAAGTTTGTTTGTGGTTTATGTTCCCGTCTGTTTTTGACCGTCCATGTGTAAATACTACATGTATATTCTGACGATTTCTTTTCCAAAACACTGCACTCATGGAACTCTAATTTCATATGGATCAGATTCAGTCCAAGGCTTAACTTTTGCCGTCCCGTAATGGAAAAGAAGAAAACGAAAGAATCCATCTTTTTCTTTAGAACCGTGTGAGATAATTGGATCGGTTTCACAATTAAGCATTGTTAATGCCAAAGTTTGTTTTTTCTTCAAAAGTAATACGTCACGGAGACCTTATCTGTGCTTATACATTTGCATTTGCTATGAAACGCATATCAAGACATCTCTTTTTAGCAACCATTAGATAATAGCACGCATAAGATTTCTTAAGATCATTTTATATGGTAATTAAGTGATCAAGGCTACCATACATAAAAAGATATTTGCGGATTTGCAGCTGTAAAGCTATTTTTCTACTGGCATCAGAGCCACCGGGTGGCAGCATTATATAAACCTTATCAGAGAAGAGTGAATGCCACGAATCCTGTTTTTCATTTATCATGACGACATTTTTCCTTAAAATGCAATGCTGTCTGCATATCTCATTCTTGAGGTCATCAAGGCTCATCAAGAAGAACAATCGTGCCAACTTATTTGAAATCCAAGCAGAATTGTACAAGGTAGGGCTGTGGCAAGCTCTACTTATGACAATTGTATTATGTGATTTTCAAGTGTGACCTAGTTCTTGGACCTCCATGAAAAAAGGTTTCAAATGACACTTTTACGTCAAGAAGAACAATTGTGTAAAATCATTTTGTAATTCTTGCACAAATGGAAAAGAAGTGGCCCAGATTGGCTGACTCTATTAATGACAATTTAATTATTGACCTACAAGTGTGACCTTGTCCTTCAGCCTTCCTGAACAAACTAGCCACATTATGAAGGGGAATAATTCTGCTAAACTATTTTGAAATACATTCATAAATGCAGATGTAATGGCGCGGGCAAAAGTAAGTAGGAAAATTCTCAATAACTGACATAAAGCAATCTCAGATCCCACCAAAGACACCATGTGGGAAAAGACAGCACAAAATTAGACACCACCAAAAGCATCGCCAGCGACAGCCAGTTGAACAGCCATTTCCCATGTAGGCAGTTATCGGGCTAGCCTTTACATCACATACAATAATAGACATTACAACAGACAACACAAAAAACAACCAGGAAGAACCAAAACAGAAGTGCCGTCTTTGGACGGTGAGCAATAAAATTACTGGGGATAGGGGAGGGCTGTGACCGGTTTTCAGTCGGTTAAACCTCGCCTTTTAAGACCATTTTATCCTTTGACCTTCAAGTATGACCTTGACCTTCAACCTGCCTGAACAAATATTTCAGATGACACTTCTACCCATCAAGGAGAACAATTGTGCCAAAATATCTTGAAATCCATTGATAAAACAAGTAGTCATCACCAGGACAAATCCAGACGGACATATGCACGCATATACACTACACTAAAGTTGTGAAGACTATGTCTCGCTCTCCGCAAGTGCGATCGACAAAAATGTATGGCGGGTGGGGGCGGGGCCATTGTTTTTGGTGCATATCCAATAGGTGTCAGCATTTGTGTGACATATTTTCTGCACAATATCTCTTGAACTAGTAAATGAATTTAAACTGACACTGATGTTTTACTAACGTACGTCTAAGGGCTGTAAAGGTTTAACTGACTTTTACTCCATTTCCATCGTAACAGGAGAATACATAAGCTGATCATTTTGGCGTTAGCGTGACAGTTTCTTCTTTTCGTGATATCTCAGGAAAGAGTTGGTAGAGTTTCTCCAAGCTTGATTAGGTTTTGGTGACGTTGACCTTATTTTCAAGCATAGAACCTGAAATATTTGATTATATGGTTTCTTTATCTTATGGACAGGAAGACAAATATTTACCTAGTTTGTAATCATAAATTTTTGGGTTCTCATTAATATATCACTGGGAGAAGTTAAAGGGCTACTATTTTCGTGACATTGATAAATTTGTCACATTAAAATTTACCAAGAAATAAAGCTGTATAATCAATCGGTGGACTTTTACTAAATGTGCGTCTATATCCTTAGGAGACGTCGAAGAACTGAATATGTTTACGCCATGTAGGTCAATGGTTGTGAAAATGTTGCGCACTAATTTGGTAATTACATACTTTTGTATTTTGAAGAGGCAACTGAAGCAGAGGCTATGGTCAGTATTGGTGCAGTTGCAGGTGGTGGTATTGTTGGCGGAATGGTTCTTGGTTCAGTGATCTCGGTCATTACTTTGCTTATCTATCGATATTATAAAAACTACAAACGTAAGAAAACCCGTCTTACTATTTCATGTCTTTTTATTTAATTAGGGTAGATAGGTTTTTGTATTGTTTGTACATGTTGTGAAACTTTCTGAATGACCTGACCTGAATAACTGCCCATTCTGTTTTGTTTTTTGTTTTGTAATTTAAATAATATAAAAGGTAAAAATATATGTTCTGCTGCTTTTAATGAGGGTAGCTGAAGGACCACCTGTAAGGGAAATAGCTGCTTATTCAGTTTACCATGCGTGTCTTTCGTGAACTTCTGTCAATTTGTGCGCGTGTGTAAGTTCCTTTACTCGTTCGGTTTTGAGATCGGGGTGTAGGATTTGATTGTATTAATTCCTGGGCATTGCTTATCTTTTTAAATTTTTACTTAGTTGTTATGGCCCACATAAAACAAAACTGCTGTTTCACTCATAAGAGTGTGCTTATTTCTCTTATTTGTTAATCATTTTAGAACTTATTATTATATATGACTGCCTGTCCAAGGCGGTGCTTCTAGTTTTGTTCAGCCACCGCAGTCTGCGGCATGATCAAAAGAATGACAATGTAAAACTATAATTCCAACAGTTCATAGGACTTAAGAAGTATGATTTTTGAATAGACATTGCTGTCATAATTTCAGTCAGTATTCTGCAAACTACATTGTATAATTACATTCTGACGATAATTTCTTTGATTCGTGTACTTTGACCACTTTCATTCTAAGTGCGAGTGCCTGAGTGCACCTCCGCTTGGTTATCTATGATGTCGGATCGATTTACCAGTTTGGATTAATGATTTTGGTACATTGACTTATTATACTTATGCATATTATAAAGTAGTATAAATCTTTTTTGCAGGTGAAGAAACCAACGCATTAAAAAGGTGAGATTTCCCTTTTTTAAGCTGTCAGTGCAAAGATATATGATTTTTTTAAATAATGAATTTCATGTTTGCTTTTATACATGATAGTTGTTTAATATCAAAGACATTTGTTTATTTTGTTGTCATATTCAATAAAATGCCTATGCACCAAATAATCTACAAGACTGTACTTTTGACCTAACTGTAAGTAGATAATGGATTCAATAAACACAAATTTCTGTTGGCACCAATGGATTCAATAAACACAAATTTCTGTTGGCACCGAAATTGGACACTCTGACCATTAACCAGATTTCTCCCTATGTCCATGGAAGATTACACTTTAGCTGTCATGTTCCAACACCTGGGAAGCTTATAGATTGGTCTATCGTTGTCCTAACATTCTCGCGTGATATTACGAAATCGTTGCCCCCGATTTGTTTACATTTATTTAATTCTCCGGAGCTTATCCCTGTACGGAATTAAATGGACTTGAACAGTTATAGAGGGGTATAAGAAAAAGCGCTGAGCACTATAACCGTAAACCTACCACAAAAGAATTTACAAAGGTTTTGTCCTTTCTTTCGCATTGTTGCAGAGAACTGAATGGAACGTAAGGTACTGATAGAGAGCTCTGAGCGTACGCACAGAAACCCTATCACGGGTATTTACAACTTCATGTCACTTCCTACATCTTGCGCTTATATATTTGTCCCGAGCCTATTTCTGAAAGAATGATGGGAATCAAATAAAATTTACGAAATTGATAGCGGGCAATGAGAGTGCAGAAAACAAGAATCATAACCACTTAATAAATAATCATGGAATAATTTCCCTTCCATTACTTTGCAGTAGTCTGTTTGCCTCTAAGCATATCTCGTAAAGTTCTAAAAAATCTCATTGAAATAGGAAATAATGTGTGAAAAGCTACCCCGGCTTACTGGCGTATTGATGTTTAGAAGTGTCAGCCGTAGGACTCTGCCATAACTCCATTTTCTGAACCACATTATCCAGGAAGCTGATTTGAATCCCGCCACATATTACTGTTATAATAGTAGTATCGTATTGTAAAATATTTTGATTAAGGTGAGGTTATTTTGCATTCATCAATTACCATGATGTCGTCTCAGTCTGTTGACATTTGCAGTTAACATATTTAGAAATGGCTTGACCTAGGTGTTGAAAGTCCATATAAGAAGTAGCCATGACAAATTGGCGGGCCAACAATTTTTTTATTTCCTGTCGAACTTGCATTTTTAGAGTTACCCCCCTTTGCCAAGAAAAATGTTGTCCTGATACCGTGGTTTCTAAAATATGACAGTTTGCATACACATTAGGAATGAAACGGGTATTTAAAACTGATCAACGTTTGGTAGTCTGTGAAAATGAATCTCAGTACGTACAGCTATGCGACGCAAATGGCCGTTTCTAGGTTTTGAAATTCAGTATATGGATTAATAATGGAAAAAAGAATAAAAGGAGAAAATAAATAATAAAAACTCATACTTACTTTTCACAGTCGGGTTCAAACGCTTTTTCAAACTTCAATTGCCGGCACTATGAATTGATTTCCAAATTTAAAATCGGATTAATAGATCTTTTACAACAAGGCCTCCTGGAACCAGAATTTATTTTGTGGTGGCAGTCTATAATTTCAAAAAATGGTAAGTAGGTATGATTTTCCCGATCAGTGCAGAAAAAGTATCATACGTTACAAACGTATTGGATACAACATAAATGTAATATGCTGCAAACTGCATGTGTATTGGTTAACCCACTCATGGTTAATAACCTGCTTCCCTCTTTTATTGCACATCGGCTGGTTGGGAATCAGACTCCTTGATGGGTTAGGCATAAAGTTATAAATAAATTCTGAATAGTCAGAGCCTCTGGAAGCAAGGAATACATCGAAGAACAGAAAATAGCAGTCTCGGTTTAATTGAGTCTGTTCATGAGCAGTAATGAAATATGCGACACCAGCCACGCCCGCTAGCACCGGCTTAACCCTATTTTCAAAACAACTCAAATGAACTCAATGATCCCAAAGGACCAGAAATATAATCTGCACTATGGTGATGTACGGAGAGACATTTTACGGCCGTCACACGACACAAACACCAGATGCAGTGAAGATACATAAGTTCTGAATAGCAAGATCCTTTGGATGCAAGGAATACATCAAAGAAGAGAAAATACCAGACTCGGTTTAACTGAGTCTGTTCAAGATCAGTAATGAAGTGTGCGACACCAGCCATGTCCCCTAGCACCGGCTTAAGCGGAACTCTATTTTCAAAATAGCTCAAATGAACTCAATGATACCAAAGGACCAGAAAATATAAGTAAGTAAGTAAGTAAGTAAGTAAATTTTATTATAGTGACATTGTATTATGTACATACACAAATATGTATAATATAAACATTTAACAACACCCGGCCGCATTGGGCCTATAAGTCACTTTTGACAATAAATATTACAAAATAGGCTTTTCATTCTATAACTAGCGTATAAATTTGCATGCACGTTCGTCAGGACCCTACCAACGGGTACACAACACCGAATCAACATTGAATCAACGTTGATTCAACGTCATGACGTTGAATCAACGCTGATTCAACATCGATTCAGCGCCGTGAGCCAGTTGACTTTACTCTATGAAACTACCGGAAAATAAACTCGCCCAGTAGCACATACATGTATTTATATGTATATATAATGAATGCAATCCAATGACAGTAAAACGATCAGATCTTGCGTCGTTACACAACAAAATGATATGTTTTAGTTGTACAGATAAGATTTTCTTCTGTTCATGGCAGTAACTATAAATTTAGCAACAAAAACATAATGTTTTTCTAAAACATAACTCAACTTTTGTGCGTCACTTAAAGATAAAAAGTCCTCACAGGTTTCGACAGACTTGGCTATAAATAATTCTCTCAGATCGTTATAACGAGAACATTTTAGCAAAAAATGCATTTCGTCTTCTGTTTCACCAGTGTTACAAAATTGACAGATTCTTTCATTCACATTTAAACCTATATATCTCCCAGTTTCGACCCTGAGTGGTAAAATTCCACATCTAAACTGCGCTAAATGTGATCTTTCAGTTTTTGATAAGGTGGATAATAAATATTTTTCAGTGCAATAGTCACTTTTAAATTGCTTATAAGTTCTTAATTTTGGAACGTTTTGCATTTTGCTAGCCCAGTCTAGCTTGTGTCTATCTAACAATTTTTCCTCCACCTCTTTCAAATTAACAGGAGCCTTATCATAAAAGTTAGTCAAGAGATCAACTTGTCCTAGTATTGTCTTAATATCCGAACACCAGGTTTTGCCAGTAAAACTATAATCGTACTCAAAAACAATTCTTGTAAGCCTTGTTATATCCATACTAACAAGTCGATTCCATAACCTTAACATGTTAACCCAACGCCTATGTGTAGATGAGACCCAACCCATATCGCCAGTAATCGCTAAAATTGGTGTGAATCTGTGTACTCCCAAAAAATATCTAATCGCCCGATTTTGTATCATGTTAATTTTGTCGAAATTTTTGAAACCCCATACGCCAGAACAGTAGTCTAATACAGGTACAACGCATGAATAGTATAATTTACTATAAGTTTTGAAACCAACATCTTTGTAACTAAGTATCTTTGAAATAACTGCACCCAGAGCTCTACCCCCAGCTTTTGATAGTGTGTCTGCAGTATTAACAAAGTCCAAATGTTCATTCAAATGTACCCCAAGATATCTATAGACAGATGCATACTCGACGTTCTGATTACCAATTTTAAATTCAAAATCACTTCGGTTTTTACCTCTGTTTCTAAAATGCATCACACTGGTTTTAGAAAAATTAATTATAAGACGCCATTTTCTGCACCAGTCATTCACAAAATTCAGTAAATTTTGCATGTCGTTCTCATTCTCTGCTAAGATCAGAACGTCATCAGCATATGTTAAGCAACACAGAACATTATCATTGAACCTAATGCCAATGTTAAGTGCCTTTAAACCTTCAATTAAGTCATTAATAAAAAAGGCAAATATTGTAGGCGAACTACTATCCCCCTGTCGCACGCCTGACAATACAGGGAACCAGTCCGTCAGCATACCGTTTAATTTTATACAGGATGATGTATCCGATAGAATAGATTTTATAGAGTTATACATTTTACCATCAATACCATTCGATAATAGCTTGTACAACATATAATCTGCACTATGATGATATATGGGGAGACGTTTTACGGCCGCCACACGGCACAAACACCGGCTGCAATAAATATATTTTCTGTACTATGATGAGTTGGGGTTAGTTTAGTTAGTAGGGGCCGGAGCTAGACTTGTCTATTGCTTGGTAATTCCGAGTTCAACCTATGGGTTTCTTTGTTCCGGTATTTCGGTGGTGTTGTTTGACACCCAAGGGATCTACAGGAGTCACAATGGGTTGTTTCCGTCAATTCTTAAATCTCTAATTCATCATAGGTCTTAGCCTTGCTTTGTTTGTTCCCTGTGATGATTTATTGATGGGTTAGGAATCTTTCATGCAGACTAATCAGATAACAAAACGTTTCTAACCACCGCAGAAGCAGAGGACGAGGTATTGATGCAGTAAAGTAGTTTAAGCCCCCCCCCCCAAGTAGTCTTTTACTGACCGTTCCAAGGTGGCACTTTTCTTGTGGGCCCTCTGTGTTACATGTCGTTATGTTATGTCTGCTTGTTTATACTCTCGAGCAGCCTTGACACCTGAATAGCTGCCCATTCTGTTTTAAGGTTTGTTTAATATTATAAAATAGGTAAAAATAAATATTGTTGTTTTACATTTGGCTAGCTGAATGACCACCTGTTTGGGACAGAGCTGTTTATTTGGTTTACCGTGCGTGACATTTGCGTGATTTTTTTATTTTCCTTCCCTTTCAGTTTTAAGAGTGGAATGTTGAGAGCTAACTTTTCTTTGTTAAAGTTAAATTCAATATTGATACAGTGATTACTCAAAAGCTATACACTGTGTTTCTGTAGCTTTGATCATTGCCCATCTTTTTACTTTGTATTAGTTGGTTGGTTGTTGTGGCTTTAATGGCCCTTTGAGACAATATTTCAGTCTATATCGGGCCGTTTCCTAAAGAGAGGGAGAAAGAAGAGAGGAATGATAGACGAGAGAAAAATGTCCTAACATCCCCCATACGCATTCACTGCAATCACAGTAGGCCCTTGCCCTACTACAATCCAAATCAGTAGGACGCCCTGGCACTGGAAGCTACACCCTGTACCATCGAACCACCCAACCACCCCAGACTAGGCATACTAATGACTTATTATAGTGTCTATCTATTTGAAAAAAAAAATGTTCCACTTAGGAGCATGCTAACTGTTAAAAATTGATTTGAATGCAGCTTTTCTATTAGCTGTTTCATTATTTACATTCAGTGTTTAGTAGAGCTAAAAGATTCAAGTAGCATGCAATTTCAGCACAAACCGACAACTTTAAAGGCAAAATAGGGAAAACTCTCGTCCTTGCTTTCGGCATATTGTCCTGATTAGATTAACTAATCTGTAAAATGTCATGTTTGATTTATGTACGGTTCCAAGTTATGGCCTGGAAACAGTGTCTTTGCAAGGGCATGTAACTCAAAGACTATAACAACGAAGGTTGCCTTCTTTGTTTTCATTAGATCGACTCTCATTTGTTAAATTTAATGGCTAAATTCCATACGGTCCATGCGTTATGGCCAAGGCATAAACATTTTGCAATCAAATTATACAAAATTTTATCCATTGGTCATGACACTTTATCCTGATAAATAAAACCCGTTTGTGAACTTTCATGAATAAAATTCATATCGCTAATGAATAATGGTCCAAATACGGATATGTAGTATTGATCAAAGGCATATAAATACACACCTAACACAGTGAGACTTGTGAATGGCTCCATTCCAGGGGACAACAGATGCCCTATGTACGGACTTTTGTCGGGGGCAGATAAAATAAAAACCGAATAAGCATGTGTTGCGTTTCTTGATAGAAACTCATCGTCTTGATACACCTATCTGTGCTCAAGAATAAATTCCATATGATTCAGGCGTTATGGCAGGGACACAACCGATGGACGGATGGCCACATGGACGGACAACGATAAGATTAAACTCCCTTCTGCCAGTCGGCAATGGTAAACACAGTAAAACGTACTGAAAATGTAACTGATAGCTCTCTTAAGAATTTATCTGGCTTAAAAGAAACACGATCTACACTCTTTGCTTTCATTTTTAAGTTTTTAGCATACAGCTGTATATTGAAAGGCAAAGAGTAAAGCCTTTTATGTTTTTCTGTGGCAGTTTAAGCTAAAGCAGAACTATGGCTAACATGTGAGATGGATAAATGCAAACCTTTTGTAAACCTAATGGTACTATTGATTTTTTTGTAATTACTAGTATGCGCTACGAGGGCAAGGTTTGGATCCAAGAAAACATGTTTAAGCCCCCCCCCCAAGTAGTCTCCCTCCGCTCAAGGGTTCTTGTCCTGACCATTCTAAGGCGGTACTCCTGTTATGGTTCCTCCGTGTTACATGTTATGTCCGCTTGTGTGTGGTCTCTTTCAGCCTGGTCCCCTAGATAGCTGCCCATTCTGCTTCTGTTTTGTTTTGTAATACAAGATGTCTAGATGTCTAGATGTTTCTGTTGTTTTACTGTGAGGGTAGCTGAATAACCACCTGTTTGGGAAAGAGCTGCTCATTCAGTTTGCCAAGCGTGCTTTTCGTGGGATTTTGTCAATTGTTGTGTGTGCGCTTCTTTCCCTTTTTCTTTCCCTTTTAATTTTAAGAACGGGATGTGGGATTTGATTATATTAATTCCTGATTATTGCCTATGTTTTTACTAGGAAACATTCAAGCGAACCATTAGCTGATTAATTTTTCAAACCATTGCAAAAGCTGAACTGAGGTTTGGATCCAGTAAACAATTTTAAACACCGCCCCTCCCCCCCCCCCCCAGCAATCTTTAACTACCGTTCCAAGACAGTATTTCATTTGTGGTTCCTCAATGTTGCTGTTTAATTTATTGTGTTCTCAGTTTAATCCTTCTATCATGAAAATAGAAAATAGGTAAAAATAATTGTTAAATGTTTTTCATATAATTTGCTTAGTCCGTTGTAACCCGTCTGTTGGTCTAAATTATTTAGTTCAATAAAGATAGCTGAGTTGCCATCTATTTGGGAAAGAGCTGCTGACTCGGCTTATCACTTGTAATTTATTGTTTGTTGGGATGTCTTTGTCAATCTTTCCCTTTGATGTTGGGGATAGGGTTTGGGATCTGATTCAGTCAGTTCCTGAAGTGTAGTTACTCTTTAAATTTGTTCTTATGCTCGTCTGTCTTAGTTCTTCTAGCAATATAGACACCTGTTTGGCTGCCCATTTTGCTGTGTGTATTGTTTTTTGAATTTAAGATAGAAAATGGGGGAGGATAGCTATTACTGGTACCTGTGATTTTGTTCGTCATATGTGTGAGTGGTGTTATCAGTTTGGGCAGTCTGGGAAAGAGCTATTCTTCCGGTTTACCGTGCGTGTCAACCGTGAAATGTTATTTCCAACCCTTTTAGTTTTGAGACCGAGTAATAAGATCTCGTGGTATTAGTACCTAGTAATGTTGCAAAAAGCCAACGCCACCTCGCAGCGGCGTCAGCGAAACTATATTTTCAGCTTGCCTCAGATTAAGCCCAATGATTCCAAGAAACAGAAAACATATTTGCCATTTTACAGACCTCGGCTGATGAGAACTTTGCTGTAACTGGTGATTGCTGTGCAGCCCAACAGTTTGCTATAGGTATGAAGCAGACCTGGAAAAACCTCCAACTATACTTGAAAAAAATATTAAAGGGACAAACTTTTACGAGGATACCAATCATTTTTTATTTAACTGTTATCGCTTTGATAATCTAAGACAGGACCTCTTTGACAAAATTACTCTTATTTGCCAGCCTACTGCTAACATACTTCTTAACGATAGCGAACACTTGACTGATATTGAAAATAAGCAAAGTTTCTTAGCTGTACAAGAGTTCTTGATCAAATCTAAACGATTCGAAATTGCATGAGGTATAACTTATGATTGTATACATACATGAAACATAAAATGAGGTGTCAAATGATGGCCTAATAATCATCATAATAATATAATGTTGATTTATTTTAATATTGTATCTAAACATTTTTATTTTCTGGCGACTAAAGCCGTGATATTATTGTTGTACATTTATCTTTAATGGTGATATAGAGTATTTGATTGAAACTTATATTCCATTCCCCATGGAGCTTTGAGTGTCCAGTAATAAAGCCTAGCAGTCTTGTGGAATATATTCTTGGATTCGTAAATTTACTAGTATCAAGAGTCTTCTGTTCGAAAATATCGATATTTGTGTTAGATATGCAATTCTCGGAAGATTCTCCAATTTTCATACTAATATTTGTTGAATCAGTTTCCAATTTAAAAGTGGAAATAATGTATTTCAAATCACTTATCTTATATAACTTTATTTACAGTAACAACGGGATACAGATTATACAAGTCGCAAGACTTTCTTCTGAATTCCTTTCAAGCTACCGTGAAATAGGTTATCATGTTTTGAATTTGTATTGTTTTGTATATGTGTTCAGTAATTTGAATAAAATATTGTTTACACTAATAAGTGTGGCAGGGAGAGTGATGCTCATTGCCTACCGAGACTTGCCCATTACTTTATTGCTTTCAAACTCAAACTTTATGGGTTGAGCTACACTTAAGAAGTTAAATGCAGAAACTAACGTCTGTCGCACTCAGTTTCATATTGGTAGCAATAATACCTTGCCTCTGATTTTAATAGAACAACAAGGTTTCCCCGGACATTTCGGAAGCTCCATCACGATACCATATAAATTGATTTTGATAGCAGTGAGGCAAGAGGTCAATTGTTTTGAAACAAGTGTTAGAATTAGCAAACAGTCGCGATTTATGTGGTCATTCGTGAAGCCGAAATATAATCAAAAAAATATTAAAGGGTTAAACTTTTACCCCGCGATTTCTGGAACATTTCAAACATTTGGTAAAATAAATCATTTTCCATTTCATTCATTTTGCAAATTTTGTACACAAGAAGTTTGAAAATATAGCGTCTATCTTAACCTAGTCCAGAATTCAATTCACGCTACCCCTCAAAATCAAAGTTGTTAGAAGTCCATAAGGAAAAAATTCACCAAAATTTTCGATTTCGCTAATTCTTGATTTTTTTAAAAATAAAATTTGCTCGATAGTCATCAAATTTAATCATTTTTAAGGTCAGCAAGCTACAGAAGTTTAAAACTCATAGCAATTTTAGAAGTTATTCCCGAATAATAAGCAAAACTGAAATCTAAGATTAAAACACAAACATTTAGAGGGTTTTGAGCGTCCAGATAGTCTACATCTGACTTGTCTGCACTGTAAACTTCATGATCTAGCAAGTGAAAGAATAAAACAGGCTGACAGAGTTAAAAGATAGTGTTTTTTCCAAGGAGAAGGCTCAATTTACATTGCATGCAATGATCAAAATGCTCTCTTTACGTCTTACACTGTGATCTTGTCAGAAATGCGATAGATAATTACCTTTCTCTTGGACAACATGCACATAATATTTAAATTAAAAGATTCTGTGTCCATTTCAATTTGGTGTGTTGGGAAGGATGTGGAGATATATTGTGTCGGTTCCTGGTCATTTCGTTTACTTGGCACTAAGTACAAATAAATCATATATGAGCTGCAACAGGAGAAAACCAACAAAGTGGTTGTGCGCCCAGCACAGACTCAGATCAGCCTGGGCATCCGCCCAGTCTGACCAGTGTCTTCGCTGTCCGCATGGAGGTAGCTTAGACCCTTAGCTAACCTTTAAGCGTTTAGCAATTATATTATTCTGATCAGTCTGGGCAGTTGCCCAGGCTGATCTGAGTCTTCGCTGGGCGCACAACCATTTTGTTGGTTTTTTCGTGTCGCGGCTCATATTTCAGTGGATACAACTGGTTATTCGACACACAGCATGCTTGGTTGCTAACCCAATCACGGTTGACACTTTTGCTGCCTTCTTTAATTGTGCGCCGACGGGTCGGCCTTCAGACTTACTGAAAGCCCCGACTTAGCAGCAGGGCACATTTTGTCAGAATTTAGCCCAAAGTCTTATGTTGAGTTTTCTATTGTATTTGCAGTTTCATGTTTCATTGGATAATTTCTTTCAGGCAAGCAGGTGAAGTAAACAAAGAAGTTTATTATAACGTCGCAGCTGAAAACGTGGAAGGTATAAACACCATTCTGATCGTTAAAAGCATAATTAAAAGGTGTCCATTAATATCATTACTCTGTGCATATAAGCTGCGGCTGGCGAAATTGAGTTTATTCACATGTTCGATGAACTAACCCTAAGATAAGACCAGACGCCTTTCAGGCTTATAATTATTTTTTCTCACACTAGAAAACATATTGCTGAGTTGGACAGGCAAAAATCTAAATCTCTTATCCGACAATGTGGGTACATGGCTTATATATTTGTTCTTGTTCATACATGCCATAGCATTCGTATTTCTATCTTATATTTCACGTTAATTAAAGTGTGGTCCATAAGACATAATGCATTCAGTTGTTTTCATAAACATTAGTAACAAGAGTTTTTAAAATTAATTGGACTAACTTATGTTTTACAGAATTAATCAAAATATTAAATTTTGCTGATCCAAAATGGCTACAATAAAAGATTGATTTCGTGAATGGAGTGCCCTTCGGCAGAAAAAATACATTATTGTTTGCTCAGGCCTAAATTAGTTACTTTGTATCGTCATTAATGTATGACTCTTATTGCATTTTCAGATATGGAACACCATTCCGATAGCAGAATAAAAGAGAACAGGTATTTCATTGTCATACTCCGACTTAGTACATATCTGTTTCAAGCTATTTTCTGCCACCCAAAGCAGTAGTGTTTCTATTAAGTTACAACGCTATCTGTTCAAGGCATTGAAATTTCTTTGATATTTACTAAATGCATTTTCAAGAAACAAGTATTCCTATTTATACATAATTCTATTTCGTCGGTTTGCCTTCACCATATATAAAAATGCAATGATATTTAATTGATGCGACTATTTTATAGTCTCACTTTAAAAAAACTTCTTTTTGCACTTTGCTTATTACTGCATTTCAGAATATTCAAATCATAAATGCACATATATCGAATTTATTACGACAGAAACTTTGCATTGTCGTTAGATGTCGAATGCTCCCGGTCGAATTTCTCTTCCTTTCTATGTTGAATCTAATTAAAACTTTAGTTTATTTATCTATTTCAGCAGACAGTACACGAATGAATATGAGGAACTAAGACAAAGGACAGATGAACAACAGTATGAACAAGTACGTCCTGACAGACAGTAGTACATAACCACAGGTTCATGATGAAACAAATGGATTTAAAGAAGAAATATTGATGTCTTACTAAAACATTAAAAGCTTAATAGCGACGAAATTAACTAGCAGATGTAGTAACTAAAACATGATTACGTTAAGAAACATAAATAATGTTTTGTGCTGTTTGACATTTGTAGATCCATCGCCTTTCGATTGAAAAGTGATTTCATCGTACAGTTATTCAAGTTGGATGATCACTTGTTTTCTTGTGTCATTTTCTCACGTCATTCTGACCAAAGAAACCCACGAATTCTTCCACGTTTTACTCCATAATATTGTTGTTACATGGTTGCATACTTTCAAAATGCAGCGCAGAAAGTATGTATTCATGAATACTTTCAGACATATTCGCAATTTTATCTTGGTCTCTATATGTTTTGTATTTAATAATTCCCCCCACCCTCCAATATTTCGGGAGTAAAGTAGGCCGTGGCAAGTATATGTTGTTGTTGCTCCAAAACTGGAGGAGGTTTAAACGTGAGAACATGTTAAGTCTCAGTAAATCAAGAGCACTAGTTTAAAGTACTTACGAGGGCGCATTCTCTGTGCTATATTCTATGAGACTGCATTCGGCTTAAAAAAACTTAACCACGAACCAGATCTCTTTAAATTCCCTGTAGATCCTGTCACGCGAAAATCTTCCACCCTGTTCTATAAACATGAGCACTTTCCTAAGATCTCTTTGAAATTTGTACAAAATTATGTAACACTTTCCTTAAAGATGGACATTTTCGGAAAAAGACAGGCAGCAATTGATATGCAAATCAAGTGTAAATTTGTGGCCAACTTCGTTCTCTATCCAACAAAATGTACAGATTTTGTTTTGTATCATAATGTATGTTTAGTTTGTAAATTGTGGCCTTTGTAAATACAAGTTATTTATATAAAGTTATGTAGAACACAATAATTTTAACTTTGCTAGAGTTTTCTTTCTCAGATTTCGTGCGCTGGTTGATAGCATCTACGTTGTATGGTTTTCTGTGTGACATATAACCTGTTTATATTTAAAGCAAATCCACGTATCTTATCAGCCCTCGTATATATACATATGGTGTAGGCAGAGCCTGTATGTTACCTTTTGCTTCCTTTCTCGGTGAGACAGGACTGACGTCTTTTGTATTTATGAGTATGACAATAATGAGTTTAATATCAAATTAAGGCACTGCTTTTATGCGAATACACACTTTACGAATTGAAGACCTTTTAGGGATGACTTGTTACCATCGAAACCACGTTGTAGTCTGGACGTATCTGAGTCAGCCAGCAATGTGCCTATTTACTTTCGTCTTTGTCATTGCACCACTTTCTCTATAGGTCAGTCGCGCAAAAGTGGCAGTGTTTTATTTAAATTTTTAATGTCAACAGTACCT
This sequence comes from Ctena decussata, assembly GCA_963989385.1. Lineage (NCBI taxonomy): Eukaryota > Metazoa > Mollusca > Bivalvia > Lucinida > Lucinidae > Ctena > Ctena decussata. The sequence goes on from OZ022504.1 coordinate 78,713,598, forward strand.
GTACTATCCTTACAGACCAGTTCATGCAACGTCTTGATCTATGATCATGATGCAAAATTACGGGTCCTTACGCCAACATATACAAAACAACAACTAGAACTGTTTTGCAGATTGCGACGATTATCTGTAGAGAACATGCTGTATTACTTAACACATGTGACACAGCGTAGGGCTGATTGTACTGGTACAATACTAGATATTAATTGACAGAATGTACAAACAATTTTGGAATTTTTGTTACATTTTTAGTGAAAATGTGTTCTACTCCATCAATAATTTCTTTCAATATCTTAGAGTGCGGTAGACTCGCCCAGGAAAAACCAGAGATAAAATACTAGAAAAAAAACTCTGGAAACCTGTGCCCGTTTGTCCACTGTCTAACCACTGAATGTCGGGCCACATTCTTACGGAAAAAATGTTTTAATGCTTATAAATTCTATTGCTTACTTGTTAAGTCACAGAATTTAAATTTTAACGATGTTGTCAGGTTGACAAACTCGCTCGAACTGATTCATTTTCTCAAATCACGTTCAAAATACCTCTCACTACTCATACAAAACACGCTCTACACGTTTTATACTTAATTTCCGAAAAGGACAAATGTTCTCCGCTATACGTTGTGCCGCGAAGAACTGTTAATTAACCGGCAGTTCAAATATATCTAAATAATACCATCTGAAACCTTATAGACCTTGAGCTGACCATAGACCCCCCTCCCCCCCCCCCCCCCCAGGGGGAGTTTTGTACCCTATAATATTCTGAAACTACATTATATAAGAAACAAAATGACACATGTTAGCCCTCTGTACGTTGGGGCGTTACCGTGTAACTTCAACGTCAACTACACTACCCAAATTTACATATTCACGTTATAATAGAAAATACATATTGGTATACACAAGTTAGTATTCGCCCTAAATAATGTTGGGTTTTGTCTGCTAGTACATAAATCGCTGTTTCAAGGTAATTGACATGGCCAAGGATAAGTTGACTAAACTGTATAACGTAGTTTACATTGTATTTGACGTTTTTCCCCTTCAGTGTCTAAATACATGTAATATATGGAGCAAATTGTAAGAATTGAAGTGAAGAGAAAAGTTATTGTCATATAGATGACTGTTTCATTATTCTAGTATAAAAAACAAACAAACTAAAGTCTTGCAAAACTTGTCAGCAGTCACGATAAATATGTAACGTATATAACCACAACAAAAATTCGGGGGGAAAAACAACCAGACTAAATCGCTGAATTGGTGGACTGAAGTTTATACGTGTTCCATCAATCTTCTTTGATTCATGCCCAGCTTAAATTAGTTAGGCAGCAGTGAGCAGTGGATATATTAAATGTTGACAGCAACTATCTTGTATTTGAAGAATTTAACCTAAAAAATGACGAGAAGAGCTAAGAAAGCCAACATCAGCTGCATTCTATTTTCATTGTTATCTGTATTATGTCTTAAGTAGACACTGTTGTATATGTAAATATGAAGAAACGCCAATGTTATGTGTCCTCAAACTATAAAAAAAACATCGGATAGTGTATATTTGAAAAGCGATCTAACAGTAACGTTACGTTACATAATTGTAATATGTCGAGGGGGATAAGATTTGTGAGTCATCTGTTATCAAAAATTTAGTTCCCGGGCGATATGAATTAGTCATTGCTGTAGTATTAGCTTACCACTGGTAGTCAGATGGCAAATTTAGCTCTTTGAAATACACAAGAGCTCAGTAAGGCGCATATAGATTGTTATAGCTGAAGCAGTTCGACTTTGCCTTCAATTCAGTTTCACTTAAAAGTGACTTCATAAAAATGTTTTTTTTTTTTTTTTTAATTCTATGCATAGAATGTAATAAGTATAAATTGATATATGTTGCAACTGATTAATATTTAGGTTCTCATCATGATGGGGATAAAACCAATTTCGCTATCTGTGCTGTTGGCTGAGCCATTCAATTACCCTACATACAAATATGCAACTGTGACTGCCAGCCGAGGCAGTCAAAAGCAGTACCAACTCTGCCAACAGGGATTAACACCATTTTTGCTATGCTGTCAGTCGAATCGTCAGCCACGAGCCTCTTTGGACAGTAACTGCTATATATAGGTTAGCAAATATGTGTGGCTCCCGTGATCATAACTTACATGTTAATTTGTGATCTACGTGATCTGTTTATGCAGCTCCCAGCCATCAAATACATTACAAACTATTAACAATGTGAAAATTTAAACTTGACAGAAAGTGACATACTTTATAAAGCATACAACATTTTGTCATCAGCCTGTTCAGAGTTTTATTTTTCATTATGTTGTTACAAATATTAAACTGGTCAGGTAATTTCGCAAACCCCATGGTTTTATTCCCACTTGTTGTACTATCAAGGACTAAAGGTGTTACGAAATACAAATTTCAGTCAGACAACTTTTCAATATGTAAGCACATAAAATTGTCGTTAGGATATTACCAAAATGCTGTATTCTCTAACAATATTTAACGTATTTGGACAAAGATGATAAGATAAGCAGTAAGGTATCATAAATGAGCAGTTTTCAACCATATTTATTGCTAAAAAGTAAACAATATGGTAATACAAGGTCACAGAGATGAAATGCAGTAAGTTATTTAAGTTAGCCCTTCCTTGACATGTATAGGTATGTACTATTTCTATTGTTTGATTATTTGCCTTTTAGAAATACTGTATTACTAGTTAAGGATATCGGAAATGAAGAATCCATAAACTCACAATGAATATGTTGTATACGTTACTTGTTCGGTCTTTCTTTTTTTTCCCTCAATATTATGCTGCAAAGCGTAACTACAGTGTAGGCGAATACATTCTGAAGGAGAACAACTAAGATTTGCTCATAAATATCTGAACAGCGATGACAAACATTGATATGTTCTGTCATTTTCATTTGCCATTTTATTATGTGTGCAGAGCTACTGAAACACTGTCCCTGGAAATAAAAAACATTTTTGTCCAACTAAATATATCTTTATGTTCTTTGGTGAATAGATGCTTTAATAGATGGTTGAATGTAGTTAGAGTCTTTAAGAGATGATTGAATGTAGTTAGACTTTAAAGAGAAAGAAACAAAAGCATAGAAATATAGATCATCTTAAACATAGCATTTATAGATTGCTACAGTAGACTAGTAAACTGCCAGTGTCTCTTTTCTATATTAAATGTTTCTGATACTATTCTCCCAAACTCCTGGTTGACATATTATTGTTAGTTACATAAATGAACTTAATAAAGCAATGTATTGACACTACCATTAATTATTTTCAAAAGTTTGTTTCTTAACTGTAACTCAGCAATGTTGTTTCCCTTGGTAACGTAAAATATACGATAGTCTTACAAAGGTATACCCTGCCAGCTTCATTAGCTTTGATGCAGAACTGCATTTGGCTTAAGTTTTCAAACTTCAGGTTTACTGTTCTGCTTTAAAGTTTTTTCAGTGTGCACGTAAAAACTATACCAAATCCTGTCAATAATCAAGGTGGTGCTCCATTTTGCATTGTTAATTATGGATTATTTAATAATTTTATACTCATCACGTCAAAAGCACTTAGCTTTTAATGTTATCAAACTGATTGTATATCATTTTATTTGCGCCCTATATGCTGGCTTAGCTGCGGCTGTATCTTTTTTATCTTTTCTGATGTGGTATTTTGTTTATCTATTTTTTTATTTTCTTTTTTTTTTATTTTCTTTTTTATTTTCTTAGTTGTATATAACAAAATTTCACGTATGTTATTGTCTTTAGAACTCAAATGTACAAATTGTAAAAGAAACAAACAGGGCAATGCCATTATAAAATACTTTTATTTTTGATATTATAACAAAGTAAACAGCAAAAAACCGTTTTATATGTACAGAATATGTCAATGCCCATAACATTACAATTTGAAGTGTACTATGTTTGATCACGTATAAAACACACCTCATGAATCCCTAAAAGTAATAACTGAGAGAAGTGTTGCTAGGTCCAGGTACACAATATTTCATAAAAATACCCAGACTTATATGTGTTATTGTTTTTTATGTGACGGTGGGAAAAACTGATTCAAAGGTATTATAATGAAATATTTTAAATGATAATGTTATTTACGTTACTACTAGTAATAGCTTATCATAGAAAATAAACCAGAATGCATTTTTTCTTTAATATTAAAAGATTCTTTCATGAAGAAACTGCTACCAACAAAAATAAAATGATTCTATCTTCAAATTATATGAGTTTAACAAAAATAGCCCTCGGTAACTTATATAATCGATCATTATGGCTGACTGAAATGCGATCAAAATATTGTGGAACTGCTCCTTGCTGTTTAGATAGGCTGGCATATTCAATGTTACCTTTTACTATTGTATTTTAATTCATACAGTGTAGTTCAAGCACTTGAATTATACAGAAAGTGATAATTGTAATACGGAACATTTATAAGTGGTTACTGTGTTCAACTTCCTATTTCTCCCAAAGTATACAAGATAGGATAATATTTTTTGCAGATCTGAAAAGACTAATAAATTGTCTTTAATACAGTAACAAACATATGGTCTAATATTAAAGGAATAACTTACAAAAAGAAAGTATTTTGGATGGAAATAGCAATTTTAATGGAGTGTAAAGATAAATATCACGCATATTACACCATGTAGGCTAAAGTGACCTTTCAAACATCCTAACTTTTAGCTACTTGATTGTTCTATTAGACTCTACTACAATTTTAAACATAACAAAGTGACTTCTATTTTTTTATAATTTTTGAAAATATTTATTTTAAGTTAATTTTTTTAATGAGTAACGTTTGTAACAGGCTGTTACAGCTTAACGCCCCACTCGCCAGAGGGCTAACATGCTGCAAAATACTTCTAAGATGCTGGGCTTTAAGAAAAATATGGTCTACAAAACTCCCCCTGGGGGGGGAGGTAAACCATATTTGGCTCATGGCCTATTAAAACCATTAAGGTAGACGAATACTGAATAGAAATATTGGCGGGGCATTCAAACCATTATACCATCTAAATAACCCAAAGAGCTATAAAACATTTGGGTAAGAAAAAAACAATTTTCACCGTTTTGTTTGCCTAAAACACAATATTTTGTATTTCTACATACTTTTTTACACATTTTCCATTAAAATTCATATCTCTAGCACATGAATGCACTTTCATTTCAGCAAATCATATAATCTGTAATATAGGACATTTGAAACAAACTGATAACAAAAAATTGCAATTTTCTTGTTAATAAGTATATTTTTACATTCTTTGAAAAAATGCAAGAAAATTGAATTTCATGAAAAACATCATGAAAAATATCATCAATCAATGGGGCATGCTTATGCATTGTATTTTAGTAAACTTACGTCGTATGTTAAAAAATAAAACAAAAAAACAAACATTTCACCGTTTCGTTTCCTAGAAAAACAATGTTTAAGTTCAAAATATCCCCAAAACAGACTGCCCAAATTCTGCACCTGCTGCAAGCACAGCCGGTCCTTGCCCTATTATTTATTTTCCTGTAATTCGGTTCTACCATAGAGTAATGTCGACAAAAATGTGCAGATGGAATGGAAACTGTGAATATCTTTATCATTCTGGTTCCTAAGGAACAGTCTGATCTCAGTTTCCACTGTTTGTACAGACCTATGTGCCCGAATACATAGGATCTTTACGGTAGATATTGTTAGCGTGTATTATAACTGTATAATCGATTTGATGATGAACAATAACTCTGTTTTGTTTTTTTAAACAAGTAAGAACAGAGTTCTTCCGGGATCGTCCACCTTAAATGCTTCTTGTTCAAACATATCAGCGAGAACAAAAGCGAAAGTAACAAAATTAATCAAATTTATTCCTTCCGTTTCCTTGGGTTGCATATGCTGAACTCATCTATATAGCTAATCAGTCACTAGATCAAAATAAACACAAATTGATAACATTTCCAAGTAACCGCGTCCGGACTATAGTGGTAATAGCGAAATCTTTGAGAGACCCTCGCAGCATGTGCGGCATCCATGCTGCTCTTGCATTATTGACTGACAGGTCAGCTCTACTCGGGTAAGACAATTTTACCTGTATGTGCAAGGTTCTTTTACCTGATTTCAGATGAGAGGCAAGTCTTATGATTTCCGTTTTGCATCCTCCGGTCGCAAGGCTCTTCCTGGGGGAAACGCTTCACTGGGAGAGCATGTGTTTCTGTAGGAGCAGGATCTTTCCTTTAGGAGGTGGCTCTGGGTTGGTTAGAGGGAGCACAGAGATGGGAATGGTAAAGATGCTTCTGGGGGGAGTTGTTTTTGTAACTTCCCGTTTATTTGCTTGTTTTCATAGCTACATGACATTTTTTTCTTTTTCTTCTTTTCTTTCTATATATACTGCTACACCCAGAGGATTATGAGCAGGTGTACTTTTGTACACTCCAGTGTTGCAGGATGAACGCCTACATGTAGCCATGTAGCTATAGTATGGATCTTTAACCTGCACAGGGGATGACTCTCCCTGCACAGGTGGAGGGGGCTCCAGTTAACGTCCCGATCCGAAGGACGACACACTTGTTAGCATCATCCCTGCAAATGATGCTAGAAAAATGCGTTCGGACATAGGAAGAGTTCGCCCTGGGTTAGGATCGAACCCGGATGAGGTTCGACAAGGATCAGAGGATTATGAGCAGGTGTTATATCTGGGGCCATGACCCTTTCTGTCAGAGGTATGCTTTTTTTGGGATAAGTTGCCAAATTTTGTGACCACACCTCCTCTGTCAATTTTCAACCGATTTCATCAAACTTAGAGGATATTGTAATTACCATTTCACATTGATAGTAATTTATTTGGTTCCTGATCGTATCCTTTCTTCTAGAGTTACGGCCCTTTGTAAATCCGGTCAAATCTTCTGACCGCAACTCATTCCGTTTTCAACTGACTTTCATCACTAAACTTTCAGGATATGGTTATCACGATTTGTCGATGATCGTATACTGAACGCTGAAAGAAACGCACATAAGTTTATATTCTTTTTTCTCGGCACTATCACCAGGCAAGTCCAAATCGATCATTGCACAGACTATGATTTCGTCCGACCACATTTCACAATGAAACTATCATGATTTAAATCTGTCGTAAAAGAGTAATCTCACTTTCTCGAAAAAACATTAAATTCCATTGCTAGAGTTTTTCATTCCTTTTCCAATAAAGGACATTGTGTTCAGATATGGTCTCTAATATGCAGCTATTAGAAAACTGCTCAATTCATACGCATATGTTGGTTATTTATTAAACGACACCGCTATGATATCAGTCAGTTTTCAAATTACCTCCCTTTATTTTAAACAAAGAGTAACTTTTGAAGACCGCTAACGAAACTGTTTATGGCTACACGCTGCAGTTTCTTTTATGGATTATTTTCTGACTTGCATGCCACTACAGTATTATTATAACTGATACAAAGATTTTCCTCTTTTATTCGAACATACCAGAGTTAGAATGGTCAGTGGAAAACCCTGAGTTAAAGTGAACTGTCTGTTTACGCTTTATTGATACCTAACTTTCCTTGTCTTGTTTTTCAAGAAGTAAAGACAGCCCAAGAGCAAAATGAATTATAGTAAATTTTATTCTGATAAACAGATTCACAATCGCAGGTAAATCTTGATTCACAAAGATTCTGCTGCTGAGAATATAACCTCTTAAAGATTGCTTAATTTTTGTAACTTAATATAACCCCATCCTGAAAGTGTTGGTTTTCATAGTTACAGTGTTAGAAATATTGAGGATTTCAGATATTCCTCTCTTCAAAAACTTATGGACACGTCACACTAACCAGATGGAAACTAGTAGCAGTTGCCTACTTTTGCCGGTTTCATTTATATACTTTGTGTGCATTTCTTTTGGCGTTCAGTATATATTATCGGGACGACTTGCATGATACTTACCGGAAATTGAATTCGACAACGGTTATAAAAATTCAAAGAGTAACTACACTTCAGGAACTGACTGAATCAGATCCCAAACCCTATCCCCAACATCAAAGGGAAATATTGACAAAGACATCCCAACAAACAATAAATTATAAGTGATAAGTTGATCACATGATCAGATGATTTCAGTCAGATTTGTGGCCTGTGAACATCACTGTTCTTGTAGCCATGTGTCCTTTTAGAATAAAATATCACAATTACTGACATATACATACCTCGGGGGACATTTGGTCTTTGGACATTTTTTTCTGATAATTATGATCCCTGTAACAAACGTTCAGGCTGTGAAGAGACATGGGCTCACAGCTCTCCTCTTCGTAGCAGAGAGGACATGGACAGATTCGACACCAGGGGGTGTGGGTTATGAAGTATTGAACTTCAAGGGGATACCGGTAGAGAAATGGCCGAACGCAAACAAAATGAAGAGGAGTGAAACAGTCAGAAATACATTGAATCATGACAATTATGATGAAATAAAAGCGAAGGATCAAAGACAAGGCAACTGAAAACCAAAAGCTGTACCCTGTAAAAATTGTATCAAAGAAATCTGTAATTAATTTGAAATGTCAAATGGCCGATATGGTATTTCTAATACCAGTAACTTGATTTATGGTATTGCTATGCACGGTCCAGAATCATGCGTGTTTAATCGGCTCCGGGAACATACACTTCTCTCCACTTGCTGTAAATTCAAATAAGGCTGTAACCTGTTCTTGTTTTTCCAGCGGGCTGTAACCTGTTCTTGTTTTTCCAGCGAAGTCAGGTGAGGTTGTGATCCGATTTATTAATCTACTACATCGTAATTTAGCTTAAATTAATTGTGGTGTAAAATGAATAAAACACTTCAAAAGAAATGAGACAGTTTTAATAGCTTCTAAACGACTGACAAGTAAACAGTGGAACTGGTGAATGAGCAACTTATACTGAAATGGGAGCGATGAATACGGAAGCGCGTCGTAGAAGAACATGTGTTGCTACAGTAAATACTGTAAACATCTTATTATTGGGACAGATAGGTCTGTGCATAGAGTGCAGACCCCAACCAGACAGTACAGTCTGATCTTAGTATGATCTATTTGCCATTCCATCTGTGTCTTTTGGTCGTATTTTGCATAATGAAACCAAATTCTTTTTTTAGGACGGATGCGATGACAACTTTTGGTGTCCCAAATTTTAGCATTTTAGGGTATTTGCTGATGCATGGAAAACGACATCTCATCACAATTGCTATATTAGGGTCTATGGGACTACTATCAAGTTCCTTCATTTTACAGAGTGAAACATTTTACGACTTCCTGTTTGCTTCCCTGGGCGAGGGACTCTTTCCAAGAGGCGGTCTACACTTCAAGAAAAAAATTATCATAGAGAACAAAATTCTTTTACCCTTAAGAAGAGAGGCAAAATAAAAAAGCAAAAGTTGCTTTGAATGCACCTTCGCCAGCCAAGGTTACTACATCCACTTTGTTCCATACGTAAGTAAGGAACAAAGGTGACCTAGTAGCCTTAGCTTGCAAAGATGCTTGGATCTTGAAAGTGTACCCATTGATCTTAAGTAATGAAAATTCTCTTGCATCTCAATCGTTACTTCAGAGATCAACAAGACTCCTCTCTCTGCTGTTTTCTGTCCTAATACCATTGGTTCCATTCTGTCAGAAATCGCCAGTGAAACACTGTAGCACTCCGGATGTAAACAGCGTTGACCCTTTTTTGACCAGTGAACTTTTCCATCGTTAGTATTTAGATGAGTCTATTTTTCGTTTTAGGGGGTTTTGGTGGCTTTTTCATGTTCTATTGTATCTTGCATAGGAATTCCTGTCAGCATTAGTGAAACCCTGTTTGAGGCGTCTGGACCGTGTCAGCACTGTTCGCATCTGTCCTCAAAACAGGTTTCAAGTCATGCAAAGGTTAATCATTTGCATGAATTATCATCTGCATCGCGTGTTTTGTACACTGTCAAAAGTTTCCGTGATTTTACAGTAACACACCTGGCATCTGATGCCAGTTCATTTACCATTATTTTTACGGGCATCTGCCTGTAGAGCATTTGTGAAACTCACGATATGGTAAGGTTATGTTAACTGACCGCACTCGAAAATTTCACCTTAATTGTGTTCAAGGGCTATACAACCAAAAATACATGTCCTATTCTACCCTACTCTGGGTGATAACTGTTTTCAATATTTACGGGCGCCCGTAAAGATAACGGGAAATGGACTGGCAGCGTTGTTGCAAGTTATTCTACCTTACAATCTACGGATGTTTTTTTATAGAGTAGCTTCATTTCTTAAAAATGCTTGCCAGTGAAAACAACGACTCTCTGCAGTAAGTGGGTTTTATCCCAAACCATTTTCCGCTGCACGAGCACTCCCAAGGCGCTAAATCTGTGCAAAATATCTCCGATATCTTGCAAATTCCAGAGTAAAATCCTTTACATCTGCAACTGAAACAGAAAATTAAGGTAAACAGATAGACCTACATGTTTCCCCGTCAGTTGTGCAGAGGTAAACTTTTTTAGTGAGCCGCGATAAGACAAAGCCACCAAAGTGACATGTGCAACCACCAAGTCTGATCAGAGTCCTGCTTGTCCGCATGGAGCTGACTTAGACACTTAGCTACCCATACAGCGCACATCGAAGACTCTGATCAGACTGGGCGGATGTGCAGGCTCTGAATCTTCGCTGGGCGCCCATGCTACTTTTTTGGTTTTGTCATGTGGCGGCTCATTGGTAAATTAAGAAATAGATCAGCTCTAGCAGTGAATTGTTGAGTAATAATTCACTGTTTGAAGGTCAGTTGTAAAGTATATCATTTAACGAGCGCGGAGCGCGAGTGATTTATCTACTTATAACTGACCGACAAAGAGTGAATTGTAACTCAACAATTAAGTGCTAGAGCTGAACTTTTACGATTCTAACACTCAAAAACGCTGTAAAAGTATTCTTTTCATTCAAATTCTCCAAATCTTTCTGCCAGCGCGTCCATGCTCCCGCTAATGTTTTTTAACTGTATCTATGTTTTAACGACGATTTTAGAAAATAAAAAGAGGCGTTACACCGTCTAACGTCTCAAAACGTCACAAAATTACGTCAGTATTGCCACGTCTGACGTCTCTAAATGTCAAAAAATTATGCCAGTATTGTCAGTGACGTCAGCAATTAGACTCGCGCGCTCCGAAATTGTTGCAGAATATCCATTGCTTCTATAGGCGCACTGTGTTAGCATTCCTGTTGTCATTCCTGAAGAAAGAATCTTTTCTAAAAAGAAAGGGCTACTCTAAAAGTAACAATTTTAAAGAGAAGTCCCCAACAAGGTGAATGACTTTATCTCGAGAGGAGGTAATTCTTGCGAGAATTACCTCGCCGCGAGATGTGTTCATTTGCCATACAGCAAATAATTATAAAGTTTCCTTTTAAAAAGAAAGGCTTGCCAAGTAAGCGCTTTCGTTTTTGAAATACATGCAGTTCAATGTTTGTGGTATTTTGTGGTTTATGGTTTGTGGTCTTTGGAGATGGTATCGTACTTGGAGACACTTTCTTCATTTAAAAACGTCCACAAATGTAGTAACAATGAGATTACGCTACATTCTGGTTGTTCTGACAATCATATGATAACCTTCAGTGAAAAGGTCAATCTTTGTAAATACGATCAAACATCTGTCTGTAAAACCAGTAAATGCTTTTAAATAAGGCTGTTGGCACAGACCCTGATCAGACTGTTCCAACCTGTAGTCTAATTTGGATATGTACTCTACACTGTTTGTACAGGCATTACAACTATTATTGAAATATTTCAGCACAGGTTTTACAAACTCCAGAGTCCAAAGTCAAGGTTTTACAAAGTCTGAAGTCCAGGTTTTACACAGCCCGAAGTCCAGAGTCCAAAGTCCAGAGTCCATATTTTATATAATGCCCGCGAATTGCGCATGTCGTTATTTGACCTTATTTGACAGTGGACAATTAAGAAACATTCAAATACACCAGATAAATGAATGAAAAATAATAATAACTCATGTTTTTAGTAAGGCAAAAGATGCTAGACATGTTCGATTATTTGGTGTGCCAGATCGTGGCGTGTCGTTATTTTTCGGTGCTTAGGTAAAAGAAACAGTCAAACGAAGTTGCGCCCCTTAGACGCTCTCCATATATTGGTTCTCCACTTGCAATTATGAACCATTCTCGTAGCTGGGAACAAATCAGCGTCTTCCACTGGAGTGCGCATGTCAGGAAGTCATAACCTGTCTGAATACATAGGCTTGCCGCCGAAGCGGCAAGCCAAAAATAATTTCAGATGAGATCTGAAAGTTTTTCGAAAACCAGAGTGAGACCAAGATTATATGCATTTGCTTAGGTATTTTTATTCAATATCTCGGAGCGTAGTGACACTGAAGACGTTAAGTAGAAAGGCAGTCTCTGTCGCACTTAATTCGGTAGAAGTATAGTACATTTATTGTTAATTTGTTTTCTGTAAATACGATTCCTCTTACTCGGGTTCAAGCTTCATTCATGAAATAGATAAATAGAAAAACAATGACCGGTTATATTAGGAATAATATATATTTTTAACTCAATTTTCTACTGCTAATTTAGCGCAATTTGAATGGTCAAGAGCGTACAGAAAACGGCGTTTATACTTCGATGAATCCCTTGAACCGGAAATCGGCAACTACTTGGACTATTTTCTTTGCGGCAGTTTCTAAAATACTCGGTATAGCTGACACTTTTAAGATAAAAAATGACCGAGTTGGAATTATAAGAAATGAAATTTATTTTTGTGGATTTTACTGACGTGTAAACGCCGGCGAATCACTCACAATCTTAACATAGGGCTTTGTTTAGTTTGTGAGTGATTTGCCGGCGTTTACACATCGATGAAATCCACATAAAATAAAAGTCATTCCTATAAATGAATCGGTATACCTTCAACAGAAGTAACTTTTCATTCTTCATTGTTTCCTCCTTTCTCAATGGGGATCAACTATTACAGGATAAAATCCTTTGCTGCTCTAGGAGCAAATTCTTTTAGAGTTGACCGCAGGGAAGCTAGCAGGAAGTCACAAAAAGTGCTTGCCTTTTTAAAAAAATGGCAGAAAGACGTTACGGATACCCATGCACCTTAATCTGATTATATATATATATATATATATATATATATATATATATATATATATATATATATATATATATATATATATATATATATATATATATATATATATAAATGAAATAAGCAAGACTGTTGCATATATATATATATATATATATATATATATATATATATATATATATATATATATATATATATATATATATATATATATTATATATATATATATATATATATATAGGGAGAAATGAGACAAACATCAAACAAAAATCTTCCCGGTAGCACTGGATCCAACAAATGGATTCAAAATGATTGAAATAAGTATATGGTAGGATTAAATCATCAACAGTGCAAAACAATATTTACTGAGCGCTTTCGGCTTTCGCCTTCTTCAGAGTTTACAGGTACAAGAAAAAAATCAAAATTTCAACATTTCTACAGGTAAATCAAGAAAAAACAAAATAATCATGAAAACGTTTCTCAATTTACTATTCAAATTCACATTAAACGACCAAAGAAATTGAAAAAAGGTCGTTTAACAAAGCAAAATTGCTACAAGGCGGCCGTTTCACGGCCCCAGTTCGAATTTGAAATTGCAAATGGCTGCCAAAATGAGAAAAATCGTATTATGCGATTTGTAGCGGTGTATTTATAGCGATATACATACATTCTGTATACTGGCCATTCAGCTATGATGCAAAACTCACCATAATGAAGGAAAAAGAGAATTTTTCATGTAATTACATCGCTACAAAAGCAAGAGTGGAACACTGTATGTCTGGAATAATGCAAGATGCCCCTGCAGAAATAGACTGAAGGTGGGACCGAGGCTAATCTCCTTTGTTAATGCCGCTTGGATTCAAAGTGTTAAGACGACGTATCCAGTAGCTCTCACGACTTTTTCTGGCATTGTCTTTCCACTCTGAATTGCTTTCTAAGCAGCAAACAGAGGCATGACTGAGAAAGTCATGTCCTTGCAAGCAAAAGTGCTCAGCGGTAGGAGATCTTTCAAATCTCTTGTGTCTCCAGTCATCTCTGTGACCATTCATTCTGATATTCAGAGGGCCCTTGTAGTCCTGACGAGCTCAGCGAAACGCGTTGACATATTTTTGCATAGTTGATCATTAAATAACAAAACATGTAACGTCAACTCAATTATTCCAGACATACAGTGTTCCACTCTTGCTTTTGTAGCGATGTAATTACATGAAAAATTCTCTTTTTCCTTCATTATGGTGAGTTTTGCATCATAGCTGAATGGCCAGTATACAGAATGTATGTATATCGCTATAAATACACCGCTACAAATCGCATAATACGATTTTTCTCATTTTGGCAGCCATTTGCAATTTCAAATTCGAACTGGGGCCGTGAAACGGCCGCCTTGTAGCAATTTTGTAGCAATTTTGCTTTGTTAAACGACCTTTTTTCAATTTCTTTGGTCGTTTAATGCGAATTTGAATAGTAAATTGAGAAACGTTTTCATGATTATTTTGTTTTTTCTTGATTTACCTGTAGAAATGTTGAAATTTTGATTTTTTTCTTGTACCTGTAAACTCTGAAGAAGGCGAAAGCCGAAAGCGCTCAGTAAATATTGTTTTGCACTGTTGATGATTTAATCCTACCATATATATATATATATATATATATATATATATATATATACTTAGCAAAAATAAAAACTTGACAGTCGCTATTTTTCATCCTACGGTAGTCGGGAAATAGTGAGACCTGAAAATTCTTGTAGTTTAAGAAAATGTAATTATTCTGTCATATCATAATCACACAAATTTCAAGATTCCATTGATACAGCAAAATTGAGACTATTGTAAACGTCACAAGGGTACTTTTCTGTTTTCTATGCTCAAAACCAAAAAAAATACCAAATTTAAAATCGTCGAAGTCTGCTTAAATGAAAAAAATCTGTTGGCAACGCTTTGCCGTTATTAAATTCAATCTGTATGGACTCATAAGCTAAAATTATGCCGATGCACGGTCGACTAGGAGGCCGTAAGGACCAGACGAGAAACCTCAATCCACACCATTATGAAGTCAGAAATTCAGTTTCAATGGAATTCCCATTACACATTTGAGTCTTTATGGCAGTTTCAGAAATGGCTTTCAAATAAATTTAGTAATAAACACATTGGGTTTGCAAGACAAGCAAATTAATCACGAAGAAAATAACGAAAAAGACACATTGGTATAGAAGATACGGCATTTCATAAATCTCTATATGTTTAATTCAAAGGGAGGTAATCTGAAAGTTTTGAAACTTTAAACGTTATGTTCAGGTGGTGGTTACAATTACCATAGGCGTTTAAAGTGTTTTCTATGCATACTTGAACTACTGTTTATTGCGTACTAAAGAACTTTCTTCTGCGCATGCGCAAATTAAAGTTCTTTTCTGAATTAATAAAATAGGAATAAGTTAGATAACTCCGGCTAGGACAAACATTTACCAATAATTTTTCATGATTTAAGTAATCAGATGTCTGTCCAACTCGAAAACATCCATATATACATTACAAATTTGCTAGGTTGGCCGGAATTGAGAAATAAAAACCGTCAAGTTTTTATTTTTGTTCAGTATATATATATAACAGATTGTACTGTTTGTCGTTGACTGACACGATATTGAACAGGTTTTACTGAACTTGCAAGATCAGTCTGATATACTAGTTTGGTTTGAAAGAATTAAGTTGGTCCAAAGTGTGTTAGAACGATTTACAATTTGAAAGAAGAAGAACAAGAAACATATATTTCGGACACTTTTAAATTGCTGACTGCTTGATACTTATGACCTAAATTTGCCTTGATTTGGACTATAACCCAAGAAAACGACACATCTTTAATAAACAACTCCTCATATTTCACACGTTCAAGGCCAACATACCTACAGTTGAAAAAAGAAAGAAAATAGAAGAGTACAACATAGGATGGATATACGGCAATTTATATATACAATAATAAAACTACGTGTGCAACTATGGTCACGTACTGCTGAGCCACTACGAGAATTGAAATAAAACAGAATACGGCCCACTATTCCGTGCCAACACACGCCCGTCCCCTTTGCCTCCCCCTTCCTATTTCCCCCTACCCCTACCCCAAACTACCACCTCCACCATGGCCAATTACGCACACAACGGCAAACAAACTAAAAGATAAAATATTATGTTTACGCCAAGGAAATTATTTGCTCTTTACCTTGAAGGCAGTGCGACAGAATATTGTTAGATATGCGCATACATGTATACATAAACGAGTTTATTATATGACCAAGATGTAACACACAATTTCATTGGCTGATTTGACGTCACGTGCCTGTCAATATTTTGCGGTATTCACCGGCCAGTCAGTGAATATGACCTTTCACGCTGACGCCATCGTATTTTCGTGACGTAACGTCTGGTGTACGTTAATGTTAATGGCGTAACGTCGCGAGATAATACCATGTACTCTTAGTACCATCATAAATATCAAAGGAAACTGCATTTAGAATTATCATATAATAAAACAATTGTTGACCTTTGTTTCGGTGAATATGCAGTTTTATTGACCTGCAAACATAACATATTGACCTCCTTCGCGTCGGTCAATATGATGTTAGCAGGTCAATAAAACTGCATATTCACGTCAACAAAGGTCAATAATTGTATAATATTGTATAACAGAATCATACATACCTTTTTGTACAAGACAATAGCCACCCGTTATGCATACCGCTATGGCAACCATGTGGTCCGGAATAACAAATGTGGTGATAATTAGCAGACATACTTTCATGTACACATGTTGAGATAAGAAGGAAAATTAGCAAAGTGCAAAAGCCCTGGCCGACTGCCATTCTTATGCCTGAAAAGGAAAATGAGAAAATATCTTGTGTATTACAATGGAGACTAGAGCGAGGGTTGGAAATCCGTAAAATGGTCTAAGCCACCCACGTCTCACCTTCGTAAGCCAAGAGTACTAACACCACTTTGTTCCATACTCCCGTTCCATACGTACAAAAGGAACAAAGTAGAGTTAGTACCCTTGACATGCAAGATTGTAGCATAAAAGCTTTCAAAGTTATGAGCTCCAAGAGAGACGCAAATCTGTTGTACATTCTGACCTCTGGCCCCACCTACGAGATTGTGACTCCTTTTCCCACCCAGGGGCAAGCCCCAGGGCCATCTCTACCAGGAAGTCACAGGTGTATGTCTGGGTACGTAGTATACTAGATTTAAACTTTGTAGCATAAAAGGTATGAAAGTTATGAGCTCTAAGAGAAGTGGATGTAAACTTGAATGTTAACTGTAATATTTGTTAGACTCTGGTTTGGGGAAAAGCAGTATGTCCCACTCTTGGTTTTGGCAGGCGGGGCCATAAAATGCGCAAGAGAGTAAACAAATACATATACATGTATAGATATATCAAAACAATTCAATAAAATGAAAAACATGCGAGGCACACATGAGGGAGAACACGAGCCTTTCCCCGCTTCAAAGATTTGATAACTACAGCAGATTTAAGGGAAGGCCGTTTTCATGATTTCCATCAAAGGTCACAATCAAATCACAAAGCACAGCCCAACCAAGACACAGAAAGAAGTAGGAAGAAACACAAACGAGCCACGACACGAGAAAGGAATCAACAAAGTGGCATGTGCGCCAAGCACAGACTCAGATCAGCCTGGGAATCCGCCAGTTTGATCAGACTCCTCGCTAAGCGCTTAAAGGGTAGATATTAAGCGTCTAAGCTGACTACATGCGGACAGCGAAGACTCTGATCAGAGGGTGCGGATACCCAGGCTGATCTATGTCTGTGGTGGGCGCACCACTTTGTTGGTTTTGTCGTGTCGCGGCACAAATATCAAATGCGGAACAGTACATCTTGGAGGAATAGTACATCAAAAAATATACGAACACGACACGAGTAAACCAACAGAGTGGCATGTGCGCCCAGCGCAGACTCAAATCATCATGGGCAGACTGATCAGAGTCCTCGTTGTCCGCACTGAGCTAACTTAGGCCCTTAGCTACTCTTAAAGCGCGCAGCGAAGATTCTGATGAGACTGAGCGGATGCTAGGCTGATCTGAGTCGTCGCAGGGCACACATGCCACTGTGTTGAATTTTCTCGTGTCGCGGCTCATACATCAAACGTGGAATATACAAAGCAAATATTCTACCTATTTGCTATTTAAAACCAAAAAAAAAAAAAAAAGACAGGAAGTAAAGAGAAAAGCTGTAGAGGTGAACACAGCGCTAGAAATACAACTCATCAGGTCTTACACTGCTGTGGGTTCGAGCTGACAGAATGTCAGAACGTTCTAGACACCGAAAGTACAGTGTTTGCCTGCCCCTCTTCCCCCCCTCCATCTTCCGCCTTTTTGCATGCCCAGGAGCTCCGGTTTTCGCCCATATTTGCTTAAAGTCTCTTAGCGTAGGTTAGGCCGTACACCCCATCAAAACAGTCATTGTATGTTTTTTTCAAACTGCGACCCTGGTTCACACTCATTCTTAACTTTTGGGTCGAAAACCTTTTACCTTTATAAAAGTAAGGATGAATAAATAAAGAAAATGTATTGAATGTAAGAAAAGTACGTCCGCATACCAACTGCTAATGCTTTGGTCAAGCCATTGAACGTGGTCGGTCAGAGGTCTTGCTCCGTTTACATAGCGATGACAAGAATACAGAAATGCTTTAATGCCATAATGTCAATCGTTTTGGTTTTTAAATATTTCATAAAATGAGCCATGACACGAGAAAAACAACAAAGTGGTTGTGCGTCCCGCGCATACCCAGATCAGCCTGGGCATCCGCCCAGTCTGATCAGAGTCTTCGCTGTCCGTATGAAGGTAGCTTAGTTCCTTAACTGCCATTTAAGCACTTAGCCAAGAGTCTGATCGGACTTGGCGGATGCCCAGGCTGATCTGAGTCTGCGAGGGCCCACAACCTCTTTATAGGTTTTCTCGTGTCGCGGCTCAAATATATAATAAAATAATACAATACCGTATAAAACTTGTGAATTGATTCTTGTAGATGCTCTTCCCGCTAAAAAACAGTCGAAAACCTTGGTAGCTTCTCGTCTTTCAGACTCTCAATAGTAATTGAATAATATCTGGGTCGTTCTCTGTCTTATAATAAGTTGGCTTACAAAATTTGATATAGTCAAACGCCGTAAACTGACCTAATGCATAGCCTTGACTTGCTACATGTAGCTGATCTAATTTGGAACGCACTTACAGTAAGTACACAACAAGAGTTCTCAGACACAGAATAGTCAATAAAATGCCTCTCACGCATTCAATTGTTTGATGACATCAGCATCACCAACTAGTCAAAACAGCACTATTGAAATACCTTAATCTTATGTCATTACGACACCTTTTTCTTGTATACTTTTCAATGAATTTTAGAGATTTCTCGGTGAAATAGAAACTGATAATCTTACTTAGGACGGCCAGCAATGATATTACTAAGGGGCTCAACCGGTTTTTGTTTGACCAACCTTCGCGGTCATATGTAAAGTATACTGAGAGGATTTAAAAACTTCCACTTTTTAATGGCTGGCTGATGATCCTTTCACGAGTGACAGCGTTTAACATTATATGACAAAATGCTTGAAACTCATCAAATTTAAAGATTATGCAGGTCATTCGAAGCCTTTACTTAAATGACATCAGTAACAGAGCGTTACATCTCTGAAATGCATAAAGAGGTGACGTTGTTATCTTATGCAACATTCTTTTAGACAATTTCCTTCTGTCTATATATTGTTACGTCTTCCACGTTGGTTTGCAATTATGATTGCAGCTGATGCTGTCGCGCAAAAGCTAAAGCGGAGACGGCGTCGACGTAAGTGTACGTCATGGCCTCCGGTTTTTAGTTTCGGTTAGCTGCTTTTCTGGCAGTCTTTAGAGCTTCCTGTAAACCATGCACGTCGTCTGAAATTGTAAATTGCCGTAATTAAGTCATAAAATTGTCTCGCGACGTTACTTTTTGAAATTTCAGCATTTAACTGGCCCAAAAACCTGCACCCGTTTGCGATATTTAGGCGCGTTATGCGAAACAAAGCCACAGACCGACTTCAAACTGTTAAAAGTTAATTTGATATTTTACGAGAAATGTTTCCTCAGGAAATTGTATACATGAAGTGATTCATTTGTATGTAAACTGTAGTAAAATACAACCGACATCAAGCGTTCTGCCAATAAGCTTCTGCCAACAAGCGTTTTGCCGTTTAGAAACAACTCTCAGAATCAAGATCTAAAAACCGGGATCGTAAGCAAAGGTTTTTTCCAATAACGTAGCGGGTGGAGCTTTCTCCCTTGCTCTAACAACTGACGAGATGTATGACGTACTAGATTGATAGTTACGTCACAGCACGTGTCGATTAAGCCAATTAAGCTCATCGTTGTGAGAATGACAACATCGTCGTGGTTGCGCAAATCGTATGAATTCGCACATAAAGAGACATTCTCTCCATCTTGCTGTATGTTTATATATGTGTTTGTTTTTGCAAGCGTTCATCTGTGCGTGCGCACAGCGAAGCGCCTGTTGTTCGCTTTTCACGCAGGGAGTCGTAGGTTCGACTCCCGCCGGCGACACATGCCCGACAAATCTCTTCAATAAACCAGGAAATTTCCACCATGAGGGTGGTGGTCGGTGATGGCAGTGTCGCTGAACGCCATTGTCACGAGGTAAAGTGAACCCCACACAGACCGAATAACGAATAATGGTTCTAACAAACAATGCAGAACCTGATCCGTTATCAGACTGCGCGAATCGCAGGCAGATCTGCCTTTACTTTTTTTCACTTAGTGTTGGTCAAGATCACTGCACATGTGTTACGAAATGGATCTAATCGTCCACTATGTCGTCGAGATTATTTTAATCCTTTCAATCAGTAAGGCTACAGTTTTTAGGGTAACTGTGGTAATAAAACGTTTACGGAAATTGTGACTACGTTATGCATGGGTTGTTTGTGAATACCTCTCGTGGACAGCGTATTGCATGATTTTAAGGTGAATACCTGCACGAGTCTTTTGATTATGGACAGCGTGTTGCATGATTTTAATGTGAGACGCATACTATTTATACGCCTATCTTTTATTGAAAAGTTAGACGTGGCTGTTTAATTCTTATACTGAGGATGTTATATTGTTGTGTGCCCAGATTCTGAGTTTAGACCAGAACGGTAAGATTTTATTATTTTTATTTAGAATAGTTTGGCTAAGAATGAAAAATGTGACTTCTGATTGATATGGTATCATTATTTGTGTCGACTGATTTGATTTTGTTGGCAGTGATCAGGCTGCGCATGTGACGACCGATTTTGTTAGTAAGCATGCTGCGCATAATATTTGTATATTAGGAAGTTTTGTAAATTTCGGAAATAGTTTATATCACTGATGTTGGTTGCAATGGTGTGCGTCTATTTGACGTCCAGTAACGTCAGTTGCATTCATGTTATTCATGTGACGTCAGTCGCATTCATGTTATTGCGACGTCAGCACTTTTTATGTTAGTTTCACGTATACGTGGCCTATAGAAGTAGATTGATTTGTAATGGAACTAATTTATATACTCGTGACGTCAATTGACGCCATAGCATGCACCGCATTAAGGTTTTTTTCATAAGTTATAATGGTAACATTTGGTCATCATGCGTTTGATTTGCCTTCATTAGACGGCGTCATATGATATAACATCATTGATGTCATGATGTCAGATCAAACGTTATGATCCCAAATGTGTTAGAAACGCTTATTCAGTTATTATATTTTATGGCAAATGGTATTACGCTTAGTTTAAAGAAATGAATTAATAAATATGCAAGTTAGATTTTGGTCAATCAATTTAATGTAAATAGGTCATTGTTTAGATTATTCATGTTTTATGTGGGGTATGTCATGGTAATGCCTGTTGACGTCAGTATACTTCTTGACAATGTTTGACGTCAGATCCTTCGACGCACATGCGTAGTAGGATCTACGTTTCTTCATTGGCGGAAGTGGTAAGCACACTTTTAGCTTTACATCGTAAGCGCGAGTCGTGTCTAGTGACACGGCTGGCGTGTGCACGTTATGCTCGGCATTCGCCGAGGGCGTTGTATGGTATTTCCAAGACAGGCCCAAGTCTTACGTATTGTTATTATGTAGTTACAATGTATTAAGTGTAAGTTCGTTATTTTTAGGCACATCAAGTCCGACAGTCAGCTGTTAGGACTTAGAGCCACGTCTCACCTGGAGATTCGATATACGTCTCCAGGTTAATACCAACCCGGGTAGAGGCAGTTACAACGCCGTTTGTGCATGGTTCCTAAGCAGAGGCGGGAAGCACAAAATGTAGGCGGAAGTGGTTAGCACAGTTTTGCCAGATTCTGTGATAAGATCTGAAGGTCACATCAAGTGTGGGACAGTGTTCGTCCACTAAGGTGTATTAATATATATATAGACTGGTCCCTGGTACGATCCAGGGAGCGACCAGTATATAATCGTGCACGTGTTAAAATAAGTTGGTGTTCCTCATGATATATGGACTGGCCCATGACATGATCCAGGGAACGACGAATTGAAGTCTACCAACATAAGGCCTTGTTTTTTTTGTATGAGCTCAAACTAACGTTTTTTTGTTCTTTGTATTTTCCTTTAGTTCATGGCGCTGAGCCGAGTACGGTGTTGACGTCAGACCGTAATCTATTTGCGTATTGTACGCAAATCGATTACAGATTTGAAACAAACACCTTACTTGGGCCAGCGACATAAACTGATATGTGTTATATATTATTGTAATTGTGACAGTTGTAAATTGTATTGTTGTATATAGAATTTATATTATATATATAAACTTAAAAAATTCTAACGTGGTTAGAGTTTCCTTGTTAGTGTATTACACTAGTAGATAACCCTTTAACCGGAAGTCACCCTCCGCCGTCCTGGCGACGCATAAGGCTCTACACCCGTGTCGACCGTGTGTTAAACCTTCTGCGTAACAACATGATCAAAAACGGACGATACGGATACGCAGAGTGATCTGGGTTAAAACTAGTGGTGTCAACGCCCCTTTAACATGGTTCGATCAAGGGCGGCACTGTTCCTTTCAAGATCAAGAGATGCACTTTAGATGCTGCAGTGACAAGTTTACACCCTGATCAGACATCGCGGATTTTCAGGCTGATCTGGATCTACAGTCGTCACACTTCGGAATTCTTTAAGGATGCGCAGTCTGATCAGTATTTACACTATTCGTTAACAGATAAAGTAAGCATTGTAGATGCTTCCACTGAACAGCTCGAAAACAAATTTTCTTCATGAATTTTTTAAGTGCTACATGCAGCCTTTTCCGGACACCAGCAAAGCGCCGTGCAAAAATAACCCATATCCTAAGATAATACTACACAGGCTAGGGTGGTATCACATTCTTAAAGTGGCCCCAGGGGGATATTTTTCCTGTTTCTGACATAATCCCAATTTAGCGCGCTATAGCAATCGGAAGATATCTTCTATATGCAAAAGAAGGTAATGCCCCATTTAAGCAAATGTTTATCAGCTTCCTTGATTTCCTCGCTTAATACTTCACAGGTTAGGGTGGTGTCACGTTCCCTTAAAGTGGCCTAAGGGGGATATTTTTTTCCTGTTTCTGACATAATGCCAGTTGAGCCCAATAACAAAAGTGTGATATTTTCACAGTGGATATTTTCTATCTGCAGCAGAAGGTAAGGCCCCATTAAAGAGAGATATCGTCAATCTGCAAATGAAGGTAATGCTACTTTAAAGCAAATGTTTATTTGCTTTCTTGATATCCCTGGTTAATACTTCACAAGCTAGGGTGGTGTCACATTCCCTTAGAGTGGCCCCAAGGGGATATTTTTCCTGTTTTGACATAATACCCATTTAGCCCATTATAACAAAAGTGCGATATCTTCATCTGCAACAGAAAGTAATGCTCCATTAAACCAAATCTTTATCATATTTCTTGATATCCCCACTAACTACTTCACAGGCTAGGGTGGTGTCACACTTCATTTACGTGGCCCAAGGGGGATACTTTTCCTGTTCCTGAAATAATGCAAATTGAGTGCGCTATAACAAAAGTAAGATATCTTCTATCTGCAACAGAAGGTAACGTCCCATTAAAACAAATATCCATCAGCTACCTTGATATCCCTGCTAAATACTACACAGGCTAGGGTGTTGTCACATGACGATTGCCTTAAAGTGGCCCAGGGGAGAGGTGTGAGGGGATATTTTTCTTGTTTCTGACATAATGCTAGTTTAGAGCGCTATAACAAAAATGTGAGATCTTCAATCTGCAGCAGAAGGTAAGGCCCCATAAAAGCAAATGTTTATCAGCTTCCTTGATATATCCGCTTAATACTTCACAGGCTAGGGTAGTGTCACATTCCCTTTAACTGTACTCAGGGCGATGGTGGAAGAAGGTAATTTTCCAATTTCTGACACAAAGGAAATTTTGGGCGCTATAAAAGTGAGATAACTTCTATCTGCTACTGAAGGTAATGCCCCATTTAAGCAAATGATTATCTGCTTCCTTGATATCCCCGCTTGAAACTACACATGCTAGGTTGGTGTCACATTCCCTAAAAGTGGCCCCAGGGGGGATATTTTTCGTGTTTGTGACAAAATGCGAATTGAGCGCTCTATAACAAAAGTGCGATATCTTCTATCTGCAACAGAAGATAATGCCTGATATAAGTTAATGTTTATCAGGTTCTTTGAGATCCCTGCTTAATACTTCACTGGCTAGGGTGGTGTCACATTCCCCAAAAGAGTCCGCAGTGGGTAGGCTGGTGTCAAATTTCCTCAAAATGGCCCCAGGGGGTATATTTTTCGTGTTTTTGACATAATGCCAATTGAGCGTGCTTTAACAAAAGTGCGATATCTTCTATATGCAACAGAGGGTAAAACCCCATTAAAGCAAAAGTTTATCAGCTTCCTTGATATCCCCGCTAAATACTTCACAGGCTGGGGTGGTGTCACATTCCCTTAAACTGGCCCCAGGGCCGGAGGGGTTAGGGGGTTGAGAGATAATTTTGCAATTTCTGACACAATGCGAATTTAGGGATCTATAAAATATTGAGATAACTTCTATCTGCAACTGAAGGTAATGCCACAGTTAAGCAAATGAATATCTACTTGATATCCCCGCGCGTAAAACTACACAGGCTAGGATGGTGTCACAATCCCTTAAAGTGGCCCAAGGATGGTTATTTTTCTTTTTTCTAACATAATACCAATTGAGAGCTATAACAAAAGTGAGATATCGTCTATCTGCAAGAAAAGGTAACGCTCCATTTAAGCAACTGTTTATCAGCTTCCGTGATAATCCCGTTTAATACTACACAGGCTAGGGTGGTGCCAATTGAGCGCGCTATAACAAAAGTGAGACATATTCTACCTGAAACAGAAGGTATTGCTCCATAGTAGTGCATAAATGGGTGTCAATCTTTAAACGGAAGAATTTGCTTCGATGAGGGATGGTGTCACAATCTCTGGAGGGCTTCAGGGGTTTGGGGAAGATGTTTCTGCAAAATGTAGGGCGCTATTTCAAAAGTGAGATCTGTGTAATCTGCAACACAGGGTAAAAACCAAAATAAAGCAATTGATTATCAGCAATCTTGATAACCACTCTTAATACTAGAGAGGGTAGGGTAGTGTCATAACACCGAAAGGCGCTCCAATCTGTAACAGAAGGTAATGCCCCATAAAAGCAAATGTTTATTAGCATTCTTGATGTCGAATCTAAACACTACACAGGGAAGGGTGGTGTCACAATCCCTGAAAAGGGCTCGAAGGGGGGATACTTTTCTTGATTCTGGCATAAATGCCAATGAAGTGCAATGTATGAAAAGTGAGATCTGTTCTATCTCCAACAAAAGGTAATGCCCCAATAAGGAATGTGTTTATCAACAATCTTGATATCGACTCTTAATTCTAGATAGGGTAGGGTAGTGTCACAATCCCTAAAAGGGACTCCAGGGAGATAATTTACCTGATCATGACTATATGGAAATTTAGTGCACTACAACAAAAGTGAGACCAGTTGAATCGGCAGCAGAAAATAATGCGCAATAAAAGCAAATATTAGGTAGGGTGGTGTCACACGCCCTGAAAAGGGGCTACCGGGGATGGTGTGTGTGTGTGTGTGTGGGGGGGGGGTCTGATTCTTACGTTAATGTAAATTTGATGTGCTACAACAAAAGTGAGATCTATTTGCAGAAGAAGATTATGCCCCATTAAAGCAAATTTTAACCAGCAACCTTGATGTCTACTCTTAACATTACACATGGTAGAGTGGTGTCACAATCCCCGAAAAGTGGTGCCAGTGGGTAGGGAGTAGTGGGGGGATGTTTCTGTTTCTGACATCAATTCAAATTTAGTGTGCTACAACAAAAGTGAAACCAGATTTATATGCAACAGGTAATGCTCCATGATAGCAAATGTTAACCAGCAACCTTGATATCCCTTTTTAATATTAGACAGGGTAGGGTGGTGTCACAATCCCTGAGAGAGGCTCCAGGGGCCGGTGGGGGGGGGTGGGGGTGGAAGATGTTCGTGATTCTGACATTAATGACTATTTAGTGCACTATAACATAAGTGAGACCAGTTCTATTTGCAGCAGAAGGTAATGCCCCATGAAAGCAAATGTTTATCATCAACCTTTATGTCAACTCTTAAGACTACACAGGGTAGTTGGGTGTCACAACCCCCAAAAATGGCTTCAGGAGGAAAATATACCCGAATCTGACTTTAATACAAATTAAGTGCACTACAACAAAAGTGAGACCGGCTCAGTCTGCAACAGAACGTTAGGCCCCATTAAAGCAAATGTTTATCAGTATCATCGATATCTAATTTATTTACTTGACAGGAAAGGTTGGTGTCTCAAGCCCTGAAAAGGGGCGGCCGGGGAGTGGGGGTAGGGGTGGGGTGTTTCTGTTTCTGAATTAAATGCAAACGTAGTGTGCTACAACGAAACTGAGACGAGTGTTATTTGCAACAGAATGTAATGCCCGATGACAGGAAATGTTTATCAGCAACTTTGATATCCACTTTTCATATTAGACAGGATAGGTGGGTGTCACAATTCCTGCAAAAGGGGCTACAGGGGTTCGTGGGCGTGGACGGTTTTAGTTTGACATAAATGCAAATTTGATTTGCTACAACAAAAGTGAGACAAGATCTATTTGCAACAGAAGGTAATACCCCATTAAAGCAAATGTTTTCCATCAAACTTGATGTCAACTCAGGGTTGGGTGGTGTCACAATCCATAAAAAGTGGCGCCAGGGGAGAGGGAGTAAGGGGGGGGGGTTACTCTCTCTGACATAAATGCAAATTTAGTGTGCTACACACAAAAGTGCAACGAGCTCTATTTGCAACAGAATGTAATGCCCCATGAAAGAAAGTGTTCATCAACAACTTTGATATCCACTTTTCATATAAGACAGGGACAGGTGGTGTCACAATCACTGAAAAAGTGTCTACAGGGGATAGTGGGCGTGGACGGTCTGAGTCTGACATAAATGCAAATTTGATGTGCTACAACAAAAGTGAGACCAGATCTGTTTGCAACAGCAGGTTATGCCTTATTAAAGCAAATGTTTTTCAGCAACCATGATGTCAACTCTAAAACTACATAGGGTCGGGCGGTGTCACAATCCCTGAAAAGTGGAACCAGGGGAGAGTGGGGGTTGTTTCTGTTTCTGACATAAATGCAAATTTAGTGTGCTACAACGAAAGTTAGACGAGTTTTATTTGCAACAGAAGGTAATGCCCGATGAAAGCAAATGTTTATCAGCAACTTTAATATCCACGTTTCATATTAGACAGGGTTGGGTGGTGTCACAACCCCCAAAAAATGGGCTACAGGGGACAGTGGGCGTGGACGGTCTGAGTCTGACATAAATGCAAATTTGATGTGCTACAACAAAAGTGAGACTAGATCTATTTGCAACAGACGGTAATGCCCCATTAAAGCAAATGATTTCCACCAACCTTGATGTCAGCTCTTAAAACAACACAGGGTTGGGTGGTGTCACAATCCATAAAAAGTGGCGCCAGGTGGTAGGGAGTAAGCGGGGTGTTACTGTTTCTGACATAAATGCAAATTTAGTGTGATTCAACAAAAGTGCAACGAGCTCTATTTGCAACAGAAGGTAATGCCCCATGAAAGCAAATATTTATCAACAACCTTTATGTCAACTCTTAACACTACACAGGGTAGTTTGGTGTCACAACCCCTGAATGGGCTTTAGGGGGGGGGGGACAATTAACCCGATTCTGACTTCAATGCCAATTTAGTGCACTGCAACAAAAGTGAGACCGGCTCAATCTGCAACGGAACGTTAGGCCCCATCAAAGCAAATGTTTATCAGTATCATTCATATCTAATTTATTTACTTGACAGGGAAGGTTGGTGTCACAATCCTTGAAAATGGGCGCCAGGGGCTTGGGGTGGGGGTGGGGTGTTCCTGTTTCTGATATCTAGCAAATTTAGTGTGCTACAACGGAACTGAGACGAGTTTTAATTACAACAGAATGTAATGCCCGATTATAGGAAATGTTTATCAGCAACTTTGATATCCATGTTTTATATTAGACAGGGGCAGGTGGTGTCACAATCACTGAAAAAGTGTCTACAGGGGATAGTGGGCGTGGACGGTCTGAGTCTGACATAAATGCAAATTTGATGTGCTACAACAAACGTGAGACCAGATCTGTTTGCAACAGCAGGTTATGCCTTATTAAAGCAAATGTTTTTCAGCAACCATGATGTCAACTCTTAAAACTACATAGGGTCGGGCGGTGTCACAATCCCTGAAAAGTGGAGCCAGGGGAGAGTGGGGGTTGTTTCTGTTTCTGACATAAATGCAAATTTAGTGTGCTACAACGAAAGTTAGACGAGTTTTATTTGCAACAGAAGGTAATGCCCGATGAAAGCAAATGTTTATCAGCACCTTTAATATCCACGTTTCATATTAGACAGGGTTGGGTGGTGTCACAACCCCCAAAAATTGGGCTACAGGGGACAGTGGGCGTGGACGGTCTGAGTCTGACATAAATGCAAATTTGATGTGCTACAACAAAAGTGAGACTAGATCTATTTGCAACAGATGGTAATGCCCCATTAAAGCAAATGTTTTCCACCAACCTTGATGTCAACTCTTAAAACAACACAGGGTTGGGTGGTGTCACAATCCATAAAAAGTGGCGCCAGGTGGTAGGGAGTAAGCGGGGTGTTACTGTTTCTGACATAAATGCAAATTTAGTGTGATTCAACAAAAGTGCGACGAGCTCTATTTGCAACAGAAGGTAATGCCCCATGAAAGCAAATATTTATCAACAACCTTTATGTCAACTCTTAACACTACACAGGGTAGTTGGGTGTCACAACCCCTGAATGGACTTTAGGGGGGGGGGACAATTAACCCGATTCTGACTTCAATGCCAATTTAGTGCACTGCAACAAAAGTGAGACCGGCTCAATCTGCAACGGAACGTTAGGCCCCATCAAAGCAAATGTTTATCAGTATCATTCATATCTAATTTATTTACTTGACAGGGAAGGTTGGTGTCACAATCCTTGAAAATGGGCGCCAGGGGCTTGGGGTGGGGGTGGGGTGTTCCTGTTTCTGATATCTAGCAAATTTAGTGTGCTACAACGGAACTGAGACGAGTTTTAATTGCAACAGAATGTAATGCCCGATTATAGGAAATGTTTATCAGCAACCTTGATATCCATGTTGTATATTAGACAGGGAAGGTGGGTGTCACAATCCCTGAAATAGGGGCTACAGGGGTTCGTGGGCCTGGACGGTTTGAGTCTGACATAAATGCAAATTTTATTTGCTACAACAAAAGTGAGACTAGATCTATTTGCAACATAAGGTAATGCCCCATTAAAGCAAATGTTTTCCATCAAACTTGATGTCAACTCTTAAAATAACACAGGGTAGGGTGGTGTCACAATCCCTAAAAGTGGCGCCAGGGGGTAGGGAGTAAGGGGTGTGTGTTTCTATTTCTGACATAAATGCAAAGTTTGAGTGCTACAACAAAAGTGAGACGAGTTCTATTTGCAACAGAAGGTAATGCCACATGAAAGCAAATGTTTATCAACGTTCTTGGTGTCAACTCTTAACACAACACAGAGTAGGTGGGTGTCACTGCCCCCCGAAAGGGCTTTAGGGGGGACAATTTACCAGATTCTGACTGCAATGCCAATTTAGTGCACTACACCAAAAAAGAGACCGGCTCATTCAGCAACAGGACGTTAGGCCCCATAAAAGCAAATGTTTATTGGTATCATTGATAATTAAGTTTTTTACTTGACAGGGAAGGGTGGTGTCACAATCCCTGAAAAGGGGCGCCCGTGGGGGAGGGGGGGGATAGGGGTGTTTCTGTTTCAAATATAAATGCAAATTTAGTGTGCTACAACGAAACTGAGACGAATTTTATTTGCATCAAAATGTAATGCCCGATGAAAGCAAATGTTTATCAGCAATTTTGATATCCACTTTTCATATTAGACAGGGTAGGGTGGTGTCACAAACCCTGAAAAAGGGGCTACATGGGTTCGTGGGTGTGGGCGTTTTTAGTCTGACATAAATGCAAATTTGATGTGCTACAACCAAGGTGAGACTAGATCTATTTGCAACAGATGGTAATGCCCCATTAAAGCAAATGTTTTCCACCAACCTTGATGTCAGCTCTTAAAACAACACAGGGTTGGGTGGTGTCACAATCCATAAAAAGTGGCGCCAGGTGGTAGGGAGTAAGCGGGGTGTTAATGTTTCTGACATAAATGCAAATTAAGTGTGCTACAACAAAAGAGCGACGAGCTCTATTTGCAACAGAAGGTAATGCCCCATGAAAGCAAATATTTATCAACAACCTTTATGTCAACTCTTAACACTACACAGTGTAGTTGGGTGTCACAACCCCCGAATGGGCTTTAGTGGGGGACAATTTACCCGATTCTGATTTCAATGCCAATTTAGTGCACTACAACAAAAGTGAGACCGGCTCAATCTGCAACGGAACGTTAGGCCCCATCAAAGCAAATATTTATCAGTATCATTGATATCTAATTTATATAATTGACAGGGAAGGGTGGTGTCACAATCCTTGAAAAGGGGCGCCCGAGGCTTGGGGTGGGGGTGGGGTGTTTCTGTTTCTGATATCTAGCAAATTTAGTGTGCTACAACGAAACTGAGACGAGTTTTATTTGCAACAGAATGTAATGCCCGATGACAGGAAATGTTTATCAGCAACCTTGATATCCATGTTTTATATTAGACAGGGAAGGTGGGTGTCACAATCCCTGAAATAGGGGCTACAGGGGTTCGTGGGCCTGGACGGTTTGAGTCTGACATAAATGCAAATTTTATTTGCTACAACAAAAGTGAGACTAGATCTATTTGCAACAGAAGGTAATGCCCCATTAAAGCAAATGTTTTCCATCAAACTTGATGTCAACTCTTAAAATAACACAGGGTAGGGTGATGTCACAATCCCTAAAAGTGGCGCCACGGGGTAGGGAATAAGGGGTGTGTGTTTTTATTTCTGACATAAATGCAAATTTATTGTGCTACAACAAAAGTGAGACGAGTTCTATTTGCAACAGAAGGTAATGCCACATGAAAGCAAATGTTTATCAACGTTCTGGATGTCCATTCTTAACACTACACAGAGTAGGTGGGTGTCACAACCCCCGAAAGGGCTTTGGGGGGGACAATTTACCCGATTCTGACTGCAATGCCAATTTAGTGCACTACAACAAAAAAGAGACCGGCTCATTCAGCAACAGGACGTTAGGCCCCATAAAGGCAAATGTTTATCGGTATCATTGATATCTCAGTTATTTACTTGACAGGGAAGGGTGGTGTCACAATCCCTGAAAAGGGGCGCCCATCGGGGGGGGGGGGGGGGGGGCGGGGAATGGGTGGTGTTTATGTTTCAGAATAAATGCAAATTTAGTGTGCTACAACAAAACTGAGACGAGTTTTATTTGCAACAAAAAATAATGCCCGATAAAAGCAAATGTTTATCAGCAACTTAGATATCCACTTTTCATATTAGACAGGGTAGGGTGGTGTCACAGTCCCTGAAAAAGGGGCTACATTGGTTCGTGGGTGTGGACGTTCTTTGTCTGACAGAAATGCAAATTTGATGTGCTACAACAAAGGTGAGACTATATCTTTTTGCAACAGAAGGTAATGCCCCATTTAAGCAAATGTTTTCCATCAACCTTGATGTCAACTCTTAAAACAACACAGGGTTGGGTGCTGTCACAATCCCGAAAAAGTGGCACCATGGGGTAGGGAGTAAGGAGGGTGTTTCTGACATAAATGCAAATTAAGTGTGCTACAACAAAAGTGAGACGAGTTCTATTTGCAACAGAAGGTAATGCCCCATGAAAGCAAATGTTTATCAACAACCTTGATGTCACCTCTTAACACCACACAGGGTAGGTGGGTGTCACAACCCCCGAAAGGTCTTCGGGGGTGAATTTACCCGATTCTGACTTCAGTGCCAATTTAGTGAACTACAACAAAAGTGAGACCGGCTCAATCTGCAACAGAACGTTAGGCCCCATTAAAGCAAATGTTTATCGGTATCATTGATATCTAGTTTATTTACTTCACAGGGAAGGTTGGTGCCACAATCTCTGAAAAAGGGCTCCCGGGGGGATAATTTTTTTGAATATGGCATAAATGTCAATGATGTGCAATATATGAAAAGTTAGATGTTCTATCTCCAAGACAAGGTAATGCCCCTATAAGGAATTGTGTTTATCAACAATCTTGATATCCACTCTTAATACTAGATAGGGTAGGGTAGTGTCACAATCCCAAAAAAGGGCTCCGGGCGGTGGTGGAGAATTGAACAGATTAGGACATATATTAAAATTTAGGGCACTGCAACCAAAGTGAGACCATTTCAATCTGCAACAGATAATGCCCCATAAAAGCATATATTTATCAGTAACCTTGGTATCCTCTTATAATTCTAGATAAGGTAGTTTAGAGTCATAATCCCCGATAGTGGCTAACAGTGGGAGGGGAGTGAGTGTGGGATTAATTAACCTCATTCTGCAATAAATGCGCATTAAGAGCGCTACAACAAAGGTAAGACCAGTTCAATCTGCAACGGAAGGTAATGCCCCGTGAAAGCAAAGGTTTATAAGCAACCTGCATGCCATTTCTTAACACTGCACATGGGAAGGTGGTGTCACAATCCCTGTAAAAGGGGCTACGTGGGATGGTGGGCGATGTGATTCAGACATAAAAGCAAACTTGATGTGCTACAACAAAAGTGAGACCAGATCTGTTTGCAACAGAAGGTTATGTCCCATTAAAGCAAATATTTTTCAGCAACCTTGATGTCAATTCTTTAAACAACATAGGGAAGGGTGTTGTCACAATCCCTGAAAAGTGCCGCTAGGGGGGAGGGAGTGGGTGTGTATCTGTTTCTGATGTAAATGCAAATTTAGTGTGCTACAACGAAAGTGAGACGAGTTTTATTTGCAACAGAATGTAATGCCCCATGCAAGCAAATGTTTACCTGCAACTTTGATATCCACTTTTAATATAAGACAGGGAAAGGTGGTGTCACAATCCCTGAAAAAGGGGCTACAGGGGATAGTGGGTGTGGACGGGCTGAGTCTGACATAAATGCAAATTTGATGTGCTACAACAAAATGGAAACCAGATCTGTTTGCAATAGAAGGTTATGCCCCATTAAAGCAAATGTTTTTCAGCAACCTTGATGTCCACTCTTAAAAATACATAGGATCGGGTGGTGTCACAATCCCTGAAAAGTGGCGCCAGGGGAGAATGAGTAGGGGCTGTTTCTGTTTCTGACATAAATGCAAATTAAGTGTGCTACAACGAAAGTTAGACTAGTTTTATTTGCCACAGAAGGTAATGCCCGATGAAAGCAAATGTTTATCAGCAACTTTGATAGCCATGTTTCATATTAGACAGGGTAGGGTGCTGTCAAAATCCCTGAAAAGGGCTACAGGGGACAGTGGGCGTGGACGGTCTGATATGACATAAATGCAAATTTGTGGGCTACAACAGAGGTGAGACTAGATCTATCTGCAACAGAAGGTAATGCCCCATTGAAGCAAATGTTTTCCACCAACCTTGATGTCAACTCTAAAAAAACAACACTGGGTTGGGTGGTGTCACAATCCCTGAAAAGTGGCGCCAGGGGAGAGGGAGTGGGGGGATGTTTCTCTTTCTGACATAAATGCAAATTAAGTGTGCTACAACAAAAGTGAGACGAGTTCTATTTGCAACAGAAGGTAATGCCCCATGAAAGCAAATGTTTATCAATAACCTTGATGTCAACTCTTAACACTACACAGGGTACGTGGGTGTCACAAACCCCGAAAGAGCTTCATGTGGGACAATTTACCCGATTCTGACTTCAGTGCCAATTTAGTGCACCACAACAAAAGTAAGACCGGTTCAATCTGCAATAGAACGTTAGGCCTGAACATTGATATCTAATATATTTACTTGACAGGTAAGGGTATGTGACACAATCCCTGAAAAAGGGGCTCCAGGGGGGGGGGGTACTTTACCTGATTCTGACTACAATGGCAATTAAGTGCACTACAACAAAAGTGAGACCAGTTAAGCCTGTAACAAAAGGTTATGCCCCGTAAAAGCAAATGTTTATCAGCAACCTTGATGTCGAATCTTAACACTACACAGGGAAGGGTGATGTCACAATCCCTGAAAATGCGCGTCAGGGGGATAGTTTTCTTGAATCTGGCATAAATGCCAATGCAATATCTTACACTGCAAATGGGATGGTTGTGTCACCATTCCCGAAAGGGGCTCCCAGGGGGAGGGGAGTGAGGGTGGGATTGACTTACCTCGTTCAGTCATAAATGCTCATTAAGAGCACTACAACAAAAATAAGACCAGTTCAATCCGCAACAGAAGGTTATGCCCCGTGAAAGCAAAGGTTTATCAGCAACCTGCATGTCATTTCTTAACTCTGCACATGGTAGGTGGTGTCACAAGCCCTGAAAAGTGGCTACAGGGAAGGTGGTGGTGGGGTAGGGATGGGAAGATCTCATTCTGGCAAATGCAAATTTGATGTGCTACAACAACAGTGATCCCCAGATCTATTTGCAACAGAAGGTTTTGCCCCATGAAAGCAAATGTTAATCAGCAACCTCGATGTGAACTCTTAACACTATACAAGGAAGGGTGGTGTCACAATCCATGAAAAGGGCTCCAGGGGCAGGGGAGGTGATGTTTGTGATTCTGACATAAATGCCAATTTAGTGCACTACAACATAAGAGAGACCATTTCTTTTTGCAACAGATGGTAATGCCCCATGAAAGCAAATGTTAATCAGCAACCTTGATGTCAACTCTTAACACTTCACAGGGT
The DNA here is from genome assembly GCA_963989385.1 of Ctena decussata. Classification (NCBI taxonomy): domain Eukaryota; kingdom Metazoa; phylum Mollusca; class Bivalvia; order Lucinida; family Lucinidae; genus Ctena; species Ctena decussata. Next base: position 78,749,106 of record OZ022504.1, read on the forward strand.
AGGGTGGTGTCACAATCTCTGAATAGGGTGTTTAGAGGTGATACATTTCCTGGTTGTTGGTGTCATCTGAGAAGCGACTCCAGCGGCCATGTTTCGAGTGTATAAAAGAGAATTTTTGCGCTCTTAAACGCAAATGAGTTATTATCTTCTCTGCAACAGAAGGCAATGTTTCATGAAGCAAATATACTGAACAGGGTACAATGGTGACAGTATCCCTTAGAAGGGCTACAACGTAATTATTTTTTCTCTCTGATTTATGAAAAAAATCCCTTTTAGTGCGCTGGTACAGAAATGCTGTTTGTTTTTAGCGCAACAGAAGCTACTGCCCCTTTACACCAAGAGCTAAGTGTTGATTACCCCCCCCTCCCTCCCCAGCCTTCATAATCAATACTTTAACGCGTGCAGTATCAAACTCCCTCGATCGGAAGGGGCTCCGGCGGAGTACTTCTCCCCTTTCCCGTATGACAGCGAATTTTGCGTGCTATATTGCCTTTGTTAAGAGAATTGGAAGAAAAACAAGAAGATATGACCGACTGGGACGTCCAAAGATCACATGACTCCTCTCATAACAGGCAGGAGGGTGTTAAACCTTGAAACCCACACGTATTTCCAATTTTGCTCCCGTTGCTCAACTAGTGGAAAGTACCGGTTTTCATCCCGGCTTTTGTCAAAGGCAATGCAGAATTACCGTTCTTGTTTCTTATTGGCAGAAGCCGCTATTGGTAAAAGCTTATTGGCAGAACGCTTGATTTTATCGTAAAATACATGAGGAATACGTGCTAATTCCGGGCCGATTCGGTTAAACGATTTCAAATTCGTGATACGGACATAATCAGGTATAAAAGAATATACATATTTTGAAATTTTGGAGGACGTAGCTGCATTCATTTTTGAGATATTCAAAAGTAAGGGTAGAAGTTTTTAAATCCTTTCTGTATAGATGATATCACGAGCGCAGAGAGCGAATACGCTCTACTTACAACTGACCGACAAACAGCGAATTATGTCTCAATAACTCATACTAGGGCTGAGCTTTTGCGATTCTGACACTTAAAAACGCTGAAGTTTTTTTTTGTCATTCTTATTCTCCCAACCTCCTGCCAGTGCGTTCATATCTCGCAAGTATTTTACCTATCTCAGAGAAGAATTTAGAAAGAATAATAAACGTTGCAGCATCTAACGACAAAGAACGTCATCAATACGTCACAAAATACATCAATAATTGCAAATGACGTCATCATTTAGACTCCAAAGCTCCGAAACAGTGAATTTGTGCAAAATAAAACACGAAAATACCCATTGCCTAGGCGCACTGTGTTAGAATAAAGTTTCAATATTAGGCAGCGGAAATACATAGCGTCATTTTATAAGGTTTTCATCTGAACTTGCGCGTAAATTTAATTTATATGTGTAACTGCCTTTAGAACTTATGTTTTTGAACTCAGCATTTTTTGGCTTTAGCCGTATAACCTTACTATTGACCTACATTTTAAATATTTCATTGGCCAATATAAATACACCTGGAATTTTGATGTAAGTAGCTTACTTTCGCTTTCTCTCTCTACTTTCAGTTTCATTTGATACATGTAGTTCACCTATTAACCGTGTCGCGATGAATCTAAATATTTCGGGCCAAAGCGCTTTTTTGCAAAAGAACAGTTTGCCTGTTATGTCGCTCATGTAAAATATGAAACCAATGAAATAACTTGACCCAGATATCGAAGACGGAAGTAAGTGCTGCTGGCTTAGTTGTTGATGTTGTGTTGGAACTGCGACACTTTAAGGATATATGCGGGGCGGCCAGCCGAGCAATCCTAATCATTATGTGCAAGACAGATAGATCCCAATCAAAATCCAATAGCATTTCCGAAATCGAAACCCCAACACCCACAACAAATGTGCATATCAACTCCGTACGATCTGATATCTTACATGTACCTGACACATACATATTACAATACACACTTCAATTAAATCTAAGCCGATTATCTTTTTTAAAGATATTTCTTCTTTAACATGCGGCGACATGGCGTTGGTTGTATGATTTGATGGATGGATGAATGACTTGCGATTTTACGTCCTTTGAAACAGTATTTCAGTCATATCAGGACGATGGGACGGTGATAATGAAAGGCTGTGTGCAATGGAGCCCCGTTTACGGTATGAAATATTCTCGCCTCAAGCGGGGCTCGAACTCGGTCCGCTAGATCAGTAGACCAGCGCTTAACCCACTGAGCTAACGGGGCTCCTCGTGTATGATTTGAACGCCTTTATGAACGGAACGGAAAAAGGCTCTAAGACATATTCATTTGGAAAATCAGAACTGAACTGTAGTAATCCCTGACGTATTTTATAATAATGTCAGGATGAATGAACGCGCGATGAAGAAAGAGGTAGGGGCCTACTCCTTGCTTATGAATTAACACTTGCGTTTTCGTTTGTGTTCCGTAATAATTCAATTATGTTCAAAGTTGACAATTAATTGCTTATTTCATGTGTATCACTCATTTGGGAAAATGTAAAAGTACAAGAAGTTTCAGTTTACTGTGGATCTGTCCAATATGAGCCGCGACACAAGAAAACAAACAATGTGGTTGTAACGCAAAGTGCAGACTCAGATCAGCCTGGGCATCCGCCGAGTCTTCGTTTTGCGCTTAAAGGGTAGATTAGGATCTAAGCTAGCTCCATGTCGACAGCGAAGACTCTGATCAGACTGGGCGGATGCCCAGGCTGATCTGAGTCTGCGCTGGGCGCACAACAACTTTGTTGTTTTTTCTCGTGTCGAGGCTCATATGAGAAAAATTGACATGTGCTAATTTAGGAAACTGCTTTTCGGGCAATAGAAGGAAATGCTGTCACACGATCACATTACGATCTTTCGTTACAGGTTATATGGAAACATCATACTCAGCATACGCATTTACGTTAGCGCACCAGTTCCTGGATTTAGTTGAATAAAGGCGAAGGTTTGCTACAGCCTTGTGGCTGGTTATAGGCGCAGTGGGGGTTAGGGGCCCGCTGTATCTTTGGCACAATATATGAAAGTCAGAGCCCATCCCTATCGCTGCTTTGCCCTTCCCTTATTCAAACATGTACCGTTTTAATGCTGGGTTATCAGAAACTTTTCCTGTTGCCAGATGGCAAAGCCCGGGATTTGAACTTACGACCTTCCGGCGACCTTCTGCACAATAACCGAGTCGCTCAAACCACTCGACCATGGCAACTCTCAACGGGTTAGATTTTCTGAACGGCAATCTAGTAGGTTTCTTTATGATGTAATGCTCCTATAGATGATGACACTCTGGTTTGAAATAACTGAGTAGACCCTTAACATGAAATGGACTGATTGATTCATCAAGGACCTCTGACAGTTGTAATGTTAATTTGCCTATAAAAGTGGTCAAAATGAACTTTTGGAATACTTCAAAATTTCCACTGAAACGTATTTCTCGGAACTCCCTTTAATTGGTATAAAAACAATTTTTCGGTTATTAAGCACACAGGCTGAGATTTTTGGTGTAAAACGCAAGTTTTTATAGTTGAATGTATCGGAAATAGGAAAAGTTTTATAAAGATACATTCCCCCCGTGCCTGAGCTAGCCACTTTGCATGTATGTCTGTACTGTCAATATACACATTATATATGAGTGGCAAGCTGAGGCACGGGGGGGGGGATTGATAGTCTACAGCTGAAAAACTGAAAAGTGGGTGGGGTAACTAAAATAAGGCTGTCATACTTTTTATCTGCACATTATTGCATGCTATATGCATTTGTAGTATTTGCTTTATTTTAAGCATGTTTTACGAAATAAAATTCAGTATATAAGAAAAATCGAGAATTTGATGTATTTTTGATGGCCGAAAACTCCACATACCCCTCTTGAGGTAGTCAGTGAGAATAAGTCTGCAGACGTGATATTTTTTCAAAATCAATATAAAAACGTCTTTATAATGCATACGTCTACAATATAATGCTAAAATCATCAACATCAACATTGACGTCCCATGGAAGCTGTAGTAATTGGTCGAAAAATGGGCAAATCTGCATTGAAACTGTCAGAGGTCCTTTGTTAAAGAGGGTCAGATGGATGGCTTGAGGTTTAATGACTCTTTCAACAGTTTTTTCGGTTATACTGAGCCAATAGGAGGGTAAATATTACTACTTATGCAAAGCAGCCAGACATGAGACATGTAAGAGACGCTTAATAGCCTCCTGGATAACATCGTTTAGGGAATGGGGCGAAATATATGGCCCCTTAGCGCATCAAGTGTGAGGTTTAAGTGTAGGGTAGGGCAGATGTAACAGTTTGAGTAGGTCGACAGGGGCGTAACTAGGGATACTTATATGTAACGGACCATTATGCTTTATACCCTTGCAGGCAAGAACAAGAGTTTAGCCCCTTAGACATATCATGCAGTCGCATCATTTTGCAGTTACTATTGACATCTTGTCCAAAATACAAAATTTCTTCATCAACAAATATGCAGATGCGTGTTGATATTTTGTCAATTTGACACAATTTTAATGCGCACCTGCGTATTTGCGTTTAGGCAGTCACGCCCTCAGTGGATTATAAACAATATCAATACGACCAGTGTTACATGGAGTGTGGCTTAAACAACTAAATGGAATTAATCTATAAACATGTATCATAGTAGTTCTGATTTTGTACATCTTAAAACGGATGTGAATATGAAGGACAAATATTACGATGGTTTCAATGAAACCTGAGACTTATCAAAGTTTCTGATACACAGGTACGGAGCTGCCAGATGTCCTCGTCTAGTAGCCAATAAAAAATTAGGTCATTCTGGAGATTCAGCTGATACCTTATTAACTTGCAACGAAAGAATTTGAACTATTTGAAATACCCATTACATGAGTCATCAGTATTTCAGTTTGAAAAATAAACCACATCTTTTCATTTCTTTTTCTTCATGCAAATATTTCAGTATTTGATACTCTAGCACTGTAAGTCGACACGTAACTTATGACAAACAATTAACGATACAAGGTGCATTTGCTCACATAAAGCCTTATTAAAGCTTTTTTCACACGACCAAAGTTCTTTGTCACAAAAACTTTAACAAAGAATGTTTCCCAAACAGTTTACGTTCACACTGACACATTATTTGTCAGAGAAAAATGTGGCATAGAATATTTGTCAAATTAACATTAGCAAGGTAATATTTGCTGCTGTGTTCACACAATCAAATATTATTCGCCAAAGCTACCTGGGAAAATAACCTTTGCCCGTGTGAACGAAGCGGCTAAACCAATATTATCATTCGCGAGAGCACAGACTTGCAAACAAACGAATTTACGAAATAACTTTCTGCTAAGTATGTTGAGAGTTGGTCGATTTTTGGACAGGTCCATTCTCTTTTACAGTAGTAGAAGACAAACAGAAACCAAAGGGAAGCTGTCGGAGGAAAGCGGCAGAAGAGCTCTTTGCAAACTTGCAAAACTCACTGTTTCTCGAATTCAAAATTAAAGTCCCCCCCACCCCACCCACCACTGACAGATGCAACAGCCGTTCGCCCTAAGAACATCTGTAAGTGGGGAAACAGACATACATAAATTTAAATAAAATATATTGCAAAGTCCAACCTGAGATGAACATAGGTTGATCTTAGCTGACAGCTGAGGAAGCAAGATAATTTTAAACGTATTTGCGCTTACTTTCCTTTAAAACGAAACCAACAAAATCAACGTGTTCAAATCCTATTTCGACTGATCCTCTTATCCTTGGACCTAGGTAGGTTTTTTTCTAAGAAAAAAGTCACGCAAACGTATGCTATAGAAAGTCGCGTAAAATGCAGGACAATTTCAGTCTGAGGTAGTCGGACAAATGTGTTGCCTCCGTAAACTTTAACTCTGCAGTTGGCGTGTTGGGTAATAGATATATAATGTGACCAGCAAGCTCGTGCGCGCAGCCTTACGAAAGTTTGTCCCGTATCTTACCACTAATTTATGTTTCTTCCGAGCAAAGCAATCTGCGCAGATGCACAGACTAGTCTGATCTCACGATCTGATGCACATTCTATGAGACTTATTCTCTCACACCGCACCTCATATATCAAGAGTTAACACTTAGTAGTTTAATATATGGACTCCCAATACTGCATGTCTAAATGATTTTCGATACCCCCCTCCCCCCTCTCCGTTCGTTTCCTAAAAAGGATGTTCCAGATCCAAACAGTGAATTTGAAATCTAGTATATGTCACCAATTTTCAGAAAATATTTGGAGCCCCGTTTGCATTTGAGCACAAACGGACAATGCTAACACAGAATCAGGGGTAGAAAACTTTTGGTCCAGGATTGTGTTTTGACCCGGAGTTCGGAATAAAGACTCGGAGTTCGGACTAAAGACCGAGTGCAGCTAACGTTCGGTAGACTCGGAGTTCGGACTTAAGATCAGGTCCAACATGAGTTCGGCAGACTCGGAGTTCGGACTAAGGACGGTCCAACCTAAGTTCGGCAGACTCGGAGTTTGGACTTAAGATTGGGTCCAACATGAGTTCGGCTGACTCGGAGTTCGGACTAGAGACCGAGTCCAACCTATGTTCGGCAGACTCGGAGTTCGGACTAAAGACCGAGACCAACTTAGGTTCGGCATACTCGGAGTTCGGACTAAAGACCGAGTCCAACTTAGATTCGGCAGACTCGGAGTTCGGACTAAGGACCGAGTCAAACTTAGGTTCGGCAGACTCGGAGTTCGGACTTAAGATCGGGTCTAACATGAGTTCGGCAGACTCGGAGTTCGGACTAAAGACCGAGTCCAACCTAGGTTCGGCAGACTCGGAGTTCGGACTAAAGACCGAGTCCAACCTAGGTTCGGCAGACTCGGAATTCGGACTTAAAATTGGGTCCAACATGAGTTTGGCAGACTCCGAGTTCTGAGTAAGGACCAAGTTTCACCTAGGTTCAACAGACTCAGAGTTCCGACTAAAAATTGGGTCCAACATGAATTCCGCAGACTTGGAGTTCGGACTAAGGACCAAGTCTAACCTAGGTTTGGCAGACCAAGAGTTAGGACTAAAGACTGGGAACAATATTTATCATACGCTTATACTAGTATTGCCCTTGATACATCTAATTTGGTCCCACTGTATTTTCCACACTGTGAGGTATGATCCGGCCATGCGCTCCAAAATGCTATGTCGAGGGCCTACAAGGATATCCAACTCACTCTAGATAGAGGGCCGAGACAGATATCTGTCTTGCCCTTGATATAACCTGTCAGCCCTCTTGAATCTGCATTTGAAAATTGGCAAAGTAAAGGTGTAAATTGCATCTCTCACTACTTTAACACAACAAATGCGTATTGACAGCATTGTTGCCCTAAAATCATATATGGAAAGCTTTAAAAACCATCATTCTTGACCGTAAATGCAGTCGATAAATGCTAGTGAAGTTGAATAACAAGACTGTCAGTGGGACAGGATAGCTCGCCTGACTGTGCCTTGCCCATTACACAAAAAACTTTCATGTAAAACTTTAACATTTTACTTTCGTTCAGACGAGCTAAAAAGAACCAAAACACGATCGGGTATGAAACCCACCACCCGCACCCGCATCCGTGCTCAAAACCCACCACCGGAAATTTTAGTGGCGACATTTGAGATATAATCAAAAGTGTTATTTTAGATTTTTCTGGTTATAGATATTGGGAATTATATGAACTATTTCTGGTACAAAAGTCTTTTCAAACAGATTAAGTTTTAAGACAAAAAAAGCGAATTGTTGCAATTTCGGGGGTATGAAACCCACCACTCGCCACCGGGAATTTTTTATCGGTTATTTCCATTTATAGCTTTATTAAATGAGATTAGTTTCCTTGATTGTTACTATTTCGACTTTATAATCAAAACCTCGCAAATTTTATTTGACGATAATAAGAAATTTATTATATTTAATGAAATAAACGACTTTTTGTGGAAATAATTGATGTTCTAAAAATAGATGTAAATTGCGGCATTTAGCTACACCAAGAAACCGAAACGTACTGAAATAAAGGGGACAAGCAGTTATTGCAGAGGGAGTCATAGGGTTTATGGTGTACTATTAATAATTCATATAATTCCTAATATCTATAACCAGAAATATCTAGAATATCACTCTTGCTTATATCTCAAATGTCGCCACTAAAATTTCCGGTGGTGGGTTTTGAGCACGGGTGCGGTTGCGGGTGGTGGGTTTCATACCCAATCCCAAAATACGCACATTTTCTCGGTTCTGCCTATGTCTTGTAATTCTTCTCCACCCAGAAAAGATTTCTGTGGTGTTTTGTCACAGTCACTCGTGTCGATACAGTTTTCTGTAAACATCTGTAATGAAAACAACCTCGTTTCTCTAATTTCTTTAACTTTCTTGTGAATGTTGTACTGGGAAATTAAAGATGACTCTGGTTGTATTAGACTCCAAGGATATCTGCATCTGCAACTCTCACATCACAGGTCCAGCGGAATACCGGAGAGTTTTCCTCGGTGCTAGAACTGAGCATTCATTTTTACACACATAAGTACATGATAAAAAGATCATAACACGGTTGTTTTGATCCCAGCTCAGATTTCAGCCCTCTGACTGTATCAGCGCCAGAGAACAATATTGTGTTGTTTGGCATGTCTTGTCTTATACGTTTATAAACGTGCAGTTGCAGTGATAGTTGATTTAGTGCGTTCAGAGTTACGTTTGCCAATTTGCTCTCTCTCTCTCTCTAGATGTATTGGCGGATTTCATAAGATTGTCGGCAGTTTTCCGGCAAAAAATTTACATTTCACCAATCAACTTGTCATTAATTGCTGTTCCTGCTTATTGGTGCAGTCGTCGACCTTCGGGCTCGGGCGAATCTGGTCAACTCAGGCTGAGATCAGGGAGTATAACAACCGTGTAATAGTCTCTATAGGTCAGCAGTCTCAGAGTTTGGACTAAAGACTGAGTGAAACCTGGGTTTGGCAAACCGGGAGTCCGAACTTAAGATTGGTTCCAACTTGAGTTCCGCATACTGTAGACCCTGCACACCGGGAGTTTGGACTTAAGATTGGGTCCAACATGAGTTCAGCAGACTTGGAGTTTGGACTTAGGACCAAGTCCGAGTTGGGATTGGCAAACCTGGAGTTTGGAGACTGGGAACAATATAGGTCAACTCGGAACTAGGGCCCATCCAAAATATGAAAAGCGCCCCATGCCACAATCATTGCAAGTCCGAACTTCGAACCTGCTGAAACCCTACATGGACCTGTTGTTAGTCCGAACTCTGACCCTATCAAACCCATAAAGGGCTCATTTTTAGACAGAACTCCGAACCTGCCAAACCCAACATGGACCCACAGTTAGTCCGAACTCCGAACCTGCCAAACCCAACATGGACCCACAGTTAGTCCGAAATCCGAACCTGCCGAACCCAACATGGACCCACAGTTAGTCCGAACTCCGAACCTACCGAACCGACACACAACCCATTCTAAGTCCGAACTCCGAACCTGCCGAACTCATAAAGGACCCACCTTTTTGTCCGAACTCCGAACCTGCCGAACCCAACATGGACCCACAGTTAGTCCGAACTGAACCAACAAACAACCCATTCTTAGTCCGAACTCCGAACCTGCCGAACCCATGAAAGACCCATTTCTTTATTCCGAACTCCGAATCATTACGCCGAACTCTGGGTCAAAACACAATCCTGGACCATCTTGGATAAACGTTGATTCAACGTCATGACGTAGAATCAACGCTGATTCTATGTGTATTAAATATGTTTTAGCTCTGGGGTGAGGTAACACCAAACAGGATAGAAAGTTTCAGTAATGATTATCACTTGCGAGACTACAGAGAATTTGCCAAATGCTACTTTCAAAATTTTACTCGCTCCACATATCAATCTCTCCACATATTTAACTGTAAATACTCGAGGCTAGAAATGTATAATATTTGTGTAACAACCTTAAAAAATTATTCCAGCATTGCCGAGAAGAATACACTACAGGACAAGCACAGTAATAAAAGTGCAATGTCCTTACCTACGGTCTGGCAGCTTTAAAAATCGTTTATTACAAACCGAAAAATACTGAAATTGTGATTTCAAACAGTGTTGTGTTTGGAAAATGATACATTTGCCGTTTTCCACATTACATGAATAATTTTTCAGTCACATATCGTAAAAATTAACTCCATATGCATCTCTTCGCATCGGCGGATACTTCGCTATCAGCATCGAATGTTTGTTTTCCGGGCAGCATATAATCCACGTCATGTGACTTCCAGCCATGTGGCAATCTTGTCATGTGATATTCAAACCATCTTTCTGTTCCACACAGAGTAGGCCATGAGCCAGATATGGTTTACCTCCCCCCCCCTCCCCCCCCAGGGGGGAGTTTTGTAGACCATACTTTTCTTAAAGACCAGCATCTTAGAAGTATTTTGCAGCATTTTAGCCCTCTGGCGAGTGGGGCGTTAAGCTGTAACAGCCTGTTACATTACGTTACCCATTAAAATAATAAACATAAAATGAAAATTATCAAAAATTATAAAAAATGAAAGTCACCTGTCTATGTTTAAAATTATAATGAAATCTAATAGAACAATCCAATAGCTAAAAGTTATGATGTTTGAAACGTCTTTTTAGCCTACGTGGTGTAATATACGTGACGTTTTTCTTAACTCGCCATTAAAATTGCAATTTCCATCCAAAATACTTTCTTTTTGTAAATTATTCCTTTTATACTAGACCAAATGTTTGTTAATGTGTTAAAGAAAAGTTATTGATCTTTTCAGATCTGCAAAAATTATTATCCTATTTTGTATACTTTGGGAGAAATAGAACGTTGAACACAGTAACCCCATATGAATGTTCCATATTACAATTATCACTTTCCGTATAATTCAAGCGCTTGAACTAAAATATTGGAATTAAAAACAACAGTAAAAGGTAATATTTAATATGCCACCCTTTTTAAACAGCAAGGAGCAGTTTAACAATATTTTGAATGCATTTTAGTCGGCCATTATGATCTATTATATACATTACCTATGGCTACTTTTGTTAAAATCATATCATTTGAAGATAGAATCATCTTATCTTCTTTGGTAACAGTTTCTTCATAAAAGAATCTTTTAATATAAGAAAAAATGCATTCTGGTTTATTTTCTATGATAAGCTATTACTAGTAGTAACGTAAATAACATTGTCATTTAAAATATTTTGTTATAATACCTTTAAACTGGTTTTTTTCCACTGTCACATTAAAAAATAACACATATAAATCTGGGTGTTCTTATGATATATTGTGTACTTGGACCTATCAACAATTCTCTCAGTTATTACTTTTAGGGATTGAGGTGTGTTTTATACGTGCGTGATTAAACACAGTATACTTCAAATTAAGGGCATTGACATATTCTGCAAATGTAAAACAGGTTTTGCTGTTTACTTTGTTATATCAAAAATAAAAGTTTTTCATAATGACATTGGCCAGTTTGTTTCTTTTACAAATTGTACATCTCAGTTCTAAAGACATACCTGAAATTTTGACATATACAGCTGAAAAATCCAAAAAATCCCCCCAAAATAATAAATAAATCAATAATAAAATAAAATAAAAGATAAAAAATACTTCAGAAAAGATAAAGCCGCAGCTATTAAAAGCCAGCACTGATTTTGCATATAGGGCTCGAATAAAATGATATGCAATCAGTTTGATACCATTAAAAGCTAAGCGGTTTTGACGTGTTTAGTTTAAAACTATAAAATAATCAGTAATCAACAATGCAAACTGGAGTTCCACCTTGTTTATTGACATGATTTGTTATAGCTTTTACGTGCACACTGAAAAACTATAAAGCAGAACAGTAACCTGAAGTTTAAAGGCTTAAGCCAAATACAGTTCTGCATCAAAGCTAATGTAGATATTTGCTGGCAGCGTATACTTACTTTTGTAAGACTATCGTATATTTTACTTTACCAGAGAAAACAACATTGCTGATTTACAGTTAAGAAACAAACAAACTTTTGAAAATAATTAATGGCAGTGTCAATACATTGCTTTACTTAGTTCATTTATGTAACTAACACTTATGTGTCAACCAGGAGTTTGGGAGAATAGTATCAGAAATATTTAATACAGAAAAGAGACACTGGCAGTTTACTAGTATACTGTAGCAATATATAAATCTATAAATGCTGTGTTTAAGATGATCTATATTTCTATGCTTTTTTTTCCTGCTCTTTAAAGTCTAACTACATTAAAAATCTCCTTAAGAATCTAACTACATTCAATCATCTCTTACAGAATCTATTCACTAAAGAACATAAAGACACGTTTAGTTGGACAAAACTGTTTTTTTTTTCCAGGGACAGCGTTCCAGTAGCTCTGCACACATAATAAAATGGCAAATGAAAATGACAGAATATATTAATGTTGGTCATCGCTGTTCAGATATTTATGAGCAAATCTTGATTGTTCTCCTTCAGAATATATTTGTCTACACTGTAGTTATATGCTTTGCAGCATAATATTGAGAAAAACAGAAAGACCAAACAAGTAACGTATACAACGTATTTATTGAGAGTTTATGAATTCTTCATTTCCGATATCCTTAACTAGTAATACAGTATTTCTGAAGAGCAAATAATCAAACAATAGAAATAGTGCATACCTATACATTCCAAGGAAGGGCTAACCTAAGTAACTTACTGCATTTGATCTCCGTGACCTTGAAGTACCATATTGTTTACTTTTTAGCAATAAATGTGATTGTAAACTGCTTACTTATGATATCTTACTGCTTATCAAATCATCCTTGTCCAAATATGTTAAATACTGTTAGAGAATAAAGCCCCAATTTTAGTTGTTACATTATTGAAAATTGTCTGACTGAAATTTGTATTTCGCAACACATTTAGTTCTTGATAGTAACAACAAGTGGGAATAAAACCATAGGGGTTTGCAAAAATTACCAGACCATTTGGATATTTGTAACAACATAATGAAAAATAGAACTCCTGAACAGGCTGAAGACAGAATGTTGTATGCGTTATAAAGTATGTCACTTTCTATACTCCTTAAATTTTCACATTGTTAACATTTTGTAATGCATTTGATGGCCGGGAGCTGCATAAACAGATCACGTAGATCACAAATTAACATATAAGTTATGATCACGGGAGCCACACATATTTGTTAATCCATGTAAAGCAGTTTCTGTGCAAAGAGGCTTGTGGCTGACGATTCGACTGACAGCATAGAAAAATGGTGTTAATGCATGCTGGCAGAGCTGGTACTGCTTTTGATTGCCTCGGCTGGTAGTCACAGTTGCATATTTGTATGTAGGGTAATTGAATGGCTCAGCCAACAGCACAGGTAGCGAAACTGGTTTTATCCCCATCATAACGAGAACCTAAATATTAATCAGTTGCAGTATATATCAACTTATACTTACTTCATTTAATGCATAAATTTAAAACAAAATCATTTTTATGAAGTCACTTTTAAGTGAGAATAAATTGAAGGCAAGGTCGAACTGCTTCAGCTGTAACAATCTATGTGCGTCTTGCTGAACTCTTGTTTATTTCAAAGAGCTAAATTTGCCATCTGACTACCAGTGGTAAGCTTATACTACAGCAATCAATACTTCATGCCGCCAGGGAACTAAACTTTTGATAACAGATGACTCACAAATCTTATTCCTCGAGATATTACAATTATGTAACGTAATGTTACTGTTAGATTGCTTTTCAAATATCCACTATTAGATATTTTTTATATAGTTTGAGGACACATAACATTGACATTTCTCATATTTACATATACAACAGTATCTACTGAAGACAAAGGTAACATTGAAATATAAAATGCAGCTAATGTTGGCTTTCGTAACTTTTCTCGTCATTTTGTAGGTTAAAGTCTTCAAAAATAAGATAGTTTATGTCCCCATTTAATGTTTCCACTGCTAATTTAAGTGCTGCCTAAATTATCTAAGCTGGGCATGAATAAAAGAAGATTGATGGAGCACGTATAAACTTCAGTCCACCAATTCAGCGATTTAGTCTGTTTCTGTGTTTTGGTTTTTTTTCTCCGTATTTTTGTTGTGGTTATATACGTTACATATTTATCGTGACTGCTGACAAGTTTTGTAAGACTTTAGATTGTTTCTTTTTTATACTAGAATATCGAAACAGTCATATATATGACATTAACTTTTCGCTACACTTAAATTCTTAAAATTTGTTCCTTATATTACATGTATTTAGACACTGAAGGGGAAAAACGTCAAACGCAATGTAAACTACGTTATACGGGTTAGTCAACTTATCCTTGACAATGTCAATAACTTTGAAACAGTGATTTATGTACTTGCAGACAAAACCCAACATTATTTAGGGCGAATACTAACATGTGTACAACAATGCGTAACTATCTTCTATTATAACGTGAATATGTAAATTTGGGTAGTGTAATTGACGTTGACGTCATACGTTAACGCCCGAACGTACAGAGGCCTAACATGTGTCATTTTGTTTCTTATATAATGTAGTTTTAGAAAATTATAGGGTACAAAACTCCCCCTGGGGGGGGGGAGGGGGTCTATTGTCAGCTCAAGGTCTAGTGATTTGATACCTAGCTGTTGGCTCTATCACTTGGGTGACTTCCATAGAAGACTGATGTGGCAAGCAAAGGCTCTGATCAGACTGCACTAAGGTGCAGTCTGATCAGAGCCTTTGCTTGTCACCAATGCCATATTGTTAAGATAAGATTTATTTTGAGTCGGCAAGTATCAAACAGTACAACATAAGCTCTGGTGAGCTTTTGAACCGACTATTTAACAAACACAGTGTTGGAAATCACATGATGTGGCTCATATGACGTTAACGTCATTACTTTCTATCTTTACCGACATTTTATTAATATAAAGTACTCGCGGGTCAATAGTTAAGTTTACCACTGTTTAAGTAAATATTTTGCCCTTTGGTTTCAAAGTTTAGTGCCATGTATTGCATTTCTTGAATATTTTTTTTACCACGCTTCAATGCAGAAAGTGTTGAAAATTCACGGAAGACGGGAACCCTATACTTAGAAACGTGTTTCACAGTGCAGTGTTTCTGCTTTGACGAAAATCCAACATTTCGAAGCACCCCTTCCAGATTTGCCAAATGTGTAAGAGGTGCTTTGAAATGTGGGATTTTAACATTAAAAGCTCAAAGCTCAAATAGTCCTTTGATATAAATCATTTGTATCAGATATTGTCTGCAATTTTATATATAATTATGTTTTTAGCTGACAAAAAATCAATTATTTTTAGCTGAAGATAATAAAAATGCCATGTGTAATTTTATATCTTGTGAGGCGTCTGTATTTAGTCCTTGGCTATCTAATATCCTTGTTCAGTTTCTCAGGTTAAAAGGCCAAGCTTTTTCTTTTTTCTCCTTTTCCCCAATGCAAAAGCATCCCAAGTGAGAGGCTTCGTAGCAGTCCCCTGGAGTTGGTATACATTGGCTTGTTGTAAACCCTAGCCGCTCACATCTGAAACATATAAGGTTTCTAAAATTTTACAGCAACATGTAGTTAAGGGGAATAGGATTATTGTTGGTATAGGCGCGGGGAGGTGGGGTGGGCTGGGGTGATCTTGTCTCACGCGTGTCTAAGAAAAATGGAACTGAAATGGACAGCGGGGAGAAAGGTTAAATACTGAACCAGTCTACACCATCTAACGTTTGAAGGTCAATGGCTCATCAATAATCAGGTAGTGATTCGTGGTAAATACAAAAAATAACCATCAGAGGAGATGGCAAATCCCCCGACCAAAGGCCCCTTGTGCTTTGGTAAACAGGATGCACTTCAAAACACATATTAGTAATATATTGTCATTCTTTTATGTTTTGGTTGACATTATCTGTTTAACAGATGCATGATTATCTAACACTCAGGCCAAAACAGTATGCCAGGCTGCTAAAAAATGTACAATCTCGAACAGCCAGCATATACACAATGTATAGCATATGATACACGCAACATTTTAAAATACGTGAATAACTTATAAAGTACAAGCCCTGCAAATTTAATTTTGAGCTCTCTAGTAAGTGAATTTGGACAAAAAATCAAAATTTGACTTTTTTATGTGGTGGTAATGGAGGGGGAGGAGGTGGCGGGGGTGGAGGGAAAGTATGAATGAGAGAGCTGTCATTTAGTATGAGAAAAATTGTCATGATTTGTTCTGCATATCTGTAAAGTATCATGAAAATATTTCAAAGGATATTCAAGTCATGGAAATTACAATAAAACCATCAAGGGGAAAAACTAAAAAAGAGTTGTCATTCTTGTTCGCGACACATCGCCATGATCTGGTCTACATATCTGTAAAGTATCATGAAAATATTTCAAAGGGTATTCAAGTTATAGAGCGGACACGAAATCACACATAAAACCATCAAGGGGCAATAACTCAAAAAGTAAGAAAGCCAGAGTTGTCACTCTTGTTCGCGACGCATTATCATGATCTGTTCTAAATATCTGTGCAGTATCAGGAAAATATTTCGAAAAGTATTTAAGTTATAGCGCGAACACGAAATCAACAAAAATCACAGCTAAAACCATCAAGGGAAAATAATTAAAAAAATAAGAAAGCAAGAGTTGTCATACTTATTCGTGACACATTGTCATGACCAGTTCTACATATCTATAAAGTATCATTAAAATATTTCATATGGTATTCAAGTTATAGAGCGGACACGAAATCAGACCAAAAACCATCAAGGGGAAATAACTCAAAAAGTAAGAAAGCCAGAGTTGTCATTCTCGTTTCCGACACATTGTCATGACCCGTTCTACATATCTCTAAAATATCATGAAAATATTCCAAAGGGTATTTAAGTTATAGAACGGATACGAAATCAAAACAAAATCACAGCTAAAACAATCAAGGGGGGATAACTCAAAAACTAAGAGAGCAATAGTTGTCATTCTAATTCGCGACACATTGTCATGGCCTGTTCTACATATCTGTAAAGTATCATGAATATGTAAACTATCATGTATATATTTCAAAGCGTATTTACGTTACAGGGCTGACACGAATATGCCAAAAATTCACCAAAGGAGAGATGACTAAAAAGTACAATACCAAGAGTTACCATTCTTGTACGCGACACTTTGTCATGACCTGTTATACAAAACAATGAAGTATCATGAAAACATTCCAAAGGGTATTCAAGATATGGAGCGGACAAGAAAATGTTAACGGACGGACGGAGACTCATCGCTATATCCCCCGAACCTTTCGGTCAGGGGATAAAAAGCAAAATTCCCCTATGTCAAAAAAAAAAAAAAAAAAAAAAAAAAATGGAGGAACACAAGTCATGTCGGCGATTTGCTAATTGGGTTGGAAAAGCTACTACCGGAAGCCCGGCGGGAGCAGTCGTCGTAATCCCTCTTTTACTAACCACTGAGGATCAAGCCATTAAAAAAGGTAAAAAAAAATGATAAAAAAACCTGACTCCTGCACCTAGGCTGAGACAAATAAGGAGGTCACATTACTCTGAATATATCAGACCCCTTCAAGAATCCATTTGTTTCACACCATTTCCCTGTGGAATGGTCTTCCTGTTTCTATAATCTCCGCAGAGGCCCAAACTTTTAGCCCCATATTAGAGGTATGTACTTTAGCATGCCTATGGTTTGGTTCTTGTAAAAAAGTTTTGGAAGATCTATCTTTGTGTGCGTGTGTGTGTATGTTCATGCTAATTCTAATCTAAGCACTGCGATAGATAGATAGATAGATAGATAGATAGATAGATAGACAGACAGATAGATAGATAGATAGATAGATAGTTAGATAGATAGATAAACAGACAGACAGACAGATAGATAGATAGATAGATAGATAGATAGATAGATAGATAGATAGATAGATAGATAGATAGATAGATAGATAGATAAGCTGTGTAGATAAAGAAAGTTGATTAATATTGCAAAAGAGAGGCATTTAAATTGCCTCCCTTTTGTAATATTTAATCTTCTTTTGCTACATTAAGAAAAGCAACCCACTAGCAGTTGTCATTACGAATAACTGGAGTAGTCTTTCCTAACCTTTTTTGGCATCTGATAACAAACCAGCCCCCATCATTACATAGAGCTTCTGATTCGTAACAGAACACATATCTATCCTCTGATTTAGCAACATGCATGTAAATCGCAAGTAACAACAATAAAAGAAATCTGCTGAAAGCCATGCTTTTTGATGATTATCTGGAAAAAACAAATATGCAGCATTAAGACAAAAGCTTTCGTAATCCTGCTACAACATACGTTGCGTTATGGCCAAAGCTATCTAAAAAAAAAAAAAAAAAAAAAAAAAAAACAACAACAAAAAATGCATAAATGAGACAAGAGCTGCAAAGACAAGCTTAACACGCTGAATATCGGCATTAGCTACCTATACTTGGAAAACAAATATATGCTTCATAATAGCACATCCTTAGCCATGTTGCAGCATATTCATTTTCCAATAAGGTCAGCCTGGTATACTCTTGAAAACAAATTTATGGCATCATAAGATTCTCTTAATTCCGGAAACAAAAATGCTGCAGTAGAGCCAATGATATATTCATCTTGAAGCCAGTTATAGTTTATAATGCACAAACCTATTGTACATTTGAAAAGAAATTTCTTTTATCATGGTAGAAAATATCTTATCTTCGAAAAGATATATGCTGCATTGTGGCAAATGCTCACTTAATCTTAACTCAGAAAAATAATACGCTACACCATTAAAATGCTAATGAGTCATGACACGATAAAACAAAACAAAAGGGCACGTTCGCCCAGCGAAGACTCAGATCAGCCTGGGCAGCTGTCCAGTCTGATCAGAGTCTTCGCTGTGCGCTAAAAGGGTAGCTAAGTGTCTAAGATAGCTCTATGCGGAGAGCGCAGACTCTGACCAGACTGAGTGGATGACCAGGCTGATCTGCATCTACGCTTGACGCACATGCCACTTTGTTGGTTTTGCCGTGTCGCGGCTCACATATAAATCTGGAAAAGAGATACTCTGCATCTGACAAAAGCTATCGTAAGTTAGCATTTAAACATGTTGCATAATGCAAAACATATACATGCTGCATTATGCAAAACTTATCTATGGAAAACGATTCTGTTGCCATAATGGCAAAGGTTATCTATCTGAAAAAAAAATGCATTAAGGCAATGTCACCCTCGGGAGAACAAATGGTGCATCATGGTAAAAATAGGTAGAAAAGTTCTCAGAAACAATATGACTTACACGGAAGAATTGTAACAAGGCACCAATTTGTGTTTGCAAGTTGCATAACCATAGCATTAATGCAAGGCACCACAGGCCGTATATCAGTCGGAACACAAGCGCTTGAAATTTTATGCTATTAAATATATTTTTGTGATGCCGCTAAACATTCAGGCTATGAGCCATTTTGAAGAAATGACATATAGACTACGCCAAGTTTAAAGGGTTTTTATCTTTTTTTTATTTTTATTTTTGATATTTTTTTAGCATAGAACGTCAAGCACCTGTGGTCGGAGACGTCATTATTAGCCCGAGAACACTTACTGGTCGGGAATTGCTATAAACCTTGATATGGCTTATTTTCGCTATGCCATAGAAAAAAAAAACCGAACCGGGAAAAACACGGATACCAGAGCAAATTACAGTCTGATTAGTTGTTTTTCCTACTCGTTATTTACATTTTCCGAATACACAGAGAGATCTTGTTAATACCAATCTTAGAAGACTACGAGGATGCACAGGTTCATCTGGATTCCATCAGTTTATAAATTATGTTTTGGATCATTTATTGCACTGGTCATTTTTTAATCCAATAAATACTTCAGACGTAGCTGGGATGGGGGATGGGGGTCTTAAACCTTTTTGCCACCAATCTTGGGGAGGGGGGTGGGGGTCGGAAAAAAACTCTGAAGAGACTGTGGGGGAGGGGGAGGGGTTGGAAAAAATTGGTGCATCATACGAAAATGTACCCGCCCACTCCGCCCCACCCAACCTGATAATCAATGACTAGTCCCTTGATAGGGAGTAAATACACAGAGGAGGGATTTAGATTAATAGCTATGGCAATGATGAACTAGAACTTTTCTTAAATTTTGCTCCTATGATGTAAATGCCCACAGAAGGGATGTATATTAATAATCTGAACGACACTCCCTTTGCCAAAAACTATACAAACCAAACGTAAGACTACAAAGATCTGTGTCATTTTCAACATGTATAGGTCAAAATTTCTGAATAACTTTGGTAAATCGATAAAGGTCTGCAAAAGGTCATGAAGACGTATCCAGTAGTAATGAAATGTAATATTCTTTTTTGCCGTTCACTTTTGACAAACTATCTAAAGTACATACTTTGCAACCATTTAACCCTAATGTTTTCTGTAAATGTCAAGGAACGCGAAGACAAGCATCCTACGATGTATTGGTTACCTAAGCTTCAGAAAGAACCCTATGAAGCACGAGTTTCCAAACAAAAACTGATAGACTAGATTGAGTGAACTTTTCGAAGGGAAGGTTTGCCTTTTATTAATTGTAACGAAAAGATACGTTTTCTTTACTTCTGAACGCCATAAGTTTTGGTCGTGTGAAAACGTGTGAAGCCTTAGAAAATCTTTTAGCTATGATTTGAATTAGAATCGGTCTAGTATATACAGTCAGGTTGTTGATGGGTAATTATTGTGCTCCTTTCGTAGCTGATTTGTTGATATTTTTCTGTGACATAGAATTTTATGACTTCTTTTTCTAATAATTAAGAATCTATAATTATTGGACCATTTAACTCTACATCAAGATGTCTAGAAGAGCTTTTAAATATTGACAATCCTTACTTTGAAGGCTGGTGGATCGAATTTATCGACTTGAGCTGATGTTAAACAGAGCAAATGCATCCGATATCTATGCCTCATTTTCTGATTTACATTAGCTATTTCAACGGATTCGTTTCATCAAAGAATTACGATGAACGCGATGAGTTTGATCTTGGCATAGTAAATTTCCCCTTTTTATATAGTGATGTTCCCCGGTCTTCTTTTATTGGTTTGTATTTCTCAAGCTATTCGGTTTGCTACAGTGTCTACTTATGTGACTATTTTCAATGCGCATAATAAAACTTTAACTGCTAAACTTCTCCAGCAGGGCTATCGGTATCATAAACTTCGAAAACCTTTTTTCAAAATTTTGTCACTGACACTATGCATTGGCTTCAAAATTTAAGGTCGGATCATAAACTCTTTTGAAACAGGTTCTATCAGAATCAGAATTTTATGGTAACCTAGCCCCTAAATTCAAAAAGGTTGTAAATACAGCTGCAGAGGGTTTGGAATCTGATTCAGTCAGTGCCTGAAGTGTAGTTACTCTTTAAATCTGATATTTCTTAGCAGTTCAGAAAAACAAACAGTTACAGACGTTTTGGATATAACATAACTGTAATGCTGTAGTCTGCATACTTAGTGGCTAACCCGATAATGGTTAATAACTTTGCTTCCCTCTTTAATTGCACGCCTGTTGGTCGAGCCTCAGACTAGATAGATGATGGACCTGACATAAAGCCTTTTATTCTAGTCTGTTGTTGCTGGAGCTAGTGTTGTCTGCTGCTTGGTCATTAGGGCTCAACCTGTGGTTTTGTTTTGCTCCGGTATTTCAGTGGTGTTGATTGACACCCCCGGGATCTTCAGGTGTCGCAATACGATGTTTCTATTAGGTCCTCATCTCTGATTCATAATAGGTCTTATCTGTGATTTGTTTGCTTTATGTGATGATTCATTGATGGTTTAGGAAACCTCTATGTGGACCAAACAGCTAACTAAATGTTTCGAACCATTGCAGAAACATTCGGTGAATCTTTGGATCCAGTAAAACTAGTGTAAGCTACTCCGCCTCCCCGCTCCCTCCCTATGTAGATCAATGAAAATATTGCCGAACTGTGTGCAGCGATTTTGGGGCGTGTTCGCTGATATGATGAGTTGCGGGTAAAGTATTTACATATTTAAAAATGCATGCATCTTCTACATAAAATCTATTCAAATATGATTACCCAATAAACGTTGAACAGAATACGTTTCTGCAAAAGAAAAATCTTTTGAAATTTGGTTTTAAATATTAGCAAAATTATGCAAAAGCAAACTATATTTTATAAACGTTGCAATACAATATTATGAAATTGTTACAGACTTTGCATTACATACTAAAACCATATATACAATAAGTATCATAAGTAACATATACAATAAAAAATATTAACAAGAAATCTATTCTGCTTTTCACTTTATTCCGGGTTATTTTAATTGATGTCCGTGTGATTCGTAATTGTTAGTTTACCTTATAAATGCGTCTTTCGATGATGTGTTCAGAAATATGTCGCCGAATTTTGCAACTGATATATTTGATATCTGATTCGCGTCGAGTGAAACGGTAAGTTACGACATCGGCAACAGGGAAGATACAGATGAGCCGTCGCATCCGCGCAGTCTGAGCAGAGTCTTTTACTTTTCGCATGTACGGTCTATGAATCCTAGAGTCCAAAAGCAAATGACAACTCTTGAAACTCTTTGCTTTTGCGCCGGCTGATTTGTGTACTAAGTCTTGCAGGATGCATATGGTTTAATATCCCATTACACGCGATGCCAATCGGTACATGCAACCGCAATTACTCTAAATATTAGGATAGAGTTATATGTCTGAGATAATAGTTTACTGCCGCTAGATAAGACTGCTCTAGGAGCAATCGTATCCATTTTTGGTTTTATTAGCCGTTTCTCCAGCAATCCATATCGCAAGAAAGCTATACACAAATGTTGCAATGATGATAATTACGGCATCTGCTCAAACGTGACCCAACGGTAAGAATGCAAGTAATTACTTACGTAAAATGATATGTTCTTCGTTACTTATTTCATAACCTTTATCATGCTACGAAACTACGAGTAGTTCACCTGACCCCAAAAGGTGGTTACATTACCTAAGAAGCCATAAATTCTACAAACTTTCACCGATTTTGCTGATAATTTTACCCACTTACGATGAGGCGTAAGCCGCTATTTTCTAGGGGTCAGCCTGTCACGTGACGTCCAAATATGGTGGCCACGTGATTAACCGCCAACCATTTAAGACACTTAAAAGAAAAAGATATTAGCCCTAAATGTTTGCTTTGTTGGGAAATAAGCGATTGCTTTCCTAGGTCCCGGTATTATTGTCGAACATTTATCAATAGTAAAAGTTTAGATGGTTCAAGTCTTGTTTTCAGAAACTCGGAATCAGCCAAGGAAGGGTGTCACGAGAAAAGCTGATATTGAAAAAATCGTAAGTTTCTGACATATTTACAGTGCTTAAGTACCTACTATACCAGTGATGTGGGTAAAAAAACTTAATCTGTTAGAAAGCAGATTCCCGCCGTCATACGTCAATCTCCACTGTTGGGATATACTTGGTGTCTAGCGTGCCTAAGAGGGTCACAAACTGCCCTGCCCCCTAAAATGTATACACGCGTTTGCATGAGAAGGGTTAACTGTATATACGAGATACAATCAAAAAGTTCTCGGCCTCTTGTACTTCAAAATACCCAGGAATAAAAAGATGGCTGTTACTTTTCAATATAACATCCCTTCATCTTGATGCACTTTGTCCATCGCTGTTCCACTTTGCTCATCCCTTCAAAATAGAGATCTTTATCCTGGTCCCCAAAGTACTCATTTACTGCATCTATCACACCTCCATTGCTTCCGAATTGTCTACCACGATGGTTAGTTCACAGCTTTAGGATCAGGTAGAAGTCAGAAGGGGCTAAATCAGAAGAATATGGGGTGGGGGAAACACAATAGAAGGCAGATTGAGCAGCGATACAGGTGACCGAAATCGGCGAAAGAATTTTGAAAATACTTTTCGAAGTTTATGATATCTATAGGCCTGTTGGTGAAGCTTAGCAGTTAAAATTCTATTACGGACATTGAAGTCAGTCACATGACTAGGCACTCTAGCAAACCGAATAGGTTGAAAAATGTAAACCCCCTAAGAGGTGGAACGGGGAACATTTTCATCCTAAAATGGAAAATTTACTATGTCGAAATCAAAGTCATCGCGTTTATCATAAATTTTGGATGAAACAAATCCATTTGAAACTATTCTATTCTGTTCTATCCCATAACCTTACTAGGTCGTTGGGCACCACAGATGACTTCAAAACAATCCCTTTCCACCTTGTCCTGTCTTCAGCTGCCCTAGCTGAGCTGCCAAAATCCATTCCTGTCCACTCCCTGATATTGTCTTCCCACCTCTTCTGTCTATCTCTTCTTCTTTCTCCTTTCACTGTGCCCTGAAGAATTGTCTTTGCTAAACCAGAAGACCCTGTGACGTGGCAAAACCACCTTAGTCTCCGTTTCTTGACCAGCGTAAGGAGTTCATCATATTCTCCAATGAATGCTTGGATCTTCCTGCGAACCTCCTCATTGGTTATATGGTCCTTGTAAGAAATGTTCAGTAACCTTCGGTAGCATCTCATCTCAAAGGCCTGCGTTCTTTTCTCTAACTCTGCTGTCAAGGTCCATGATTCACAGGCATACAGAAATATGGAAAGGACAAGGGAGCGCATAAGTTTCACCTTTGATCCAGGAGATATATTGTTATCTCTCCAAATTGGTTTCAGCTTAGTAAGAACTGAAGTGGCTTGTACAATCCTTGAGAGAACCTCCTGTTTTGAGCCATCATCTGAGACAACTGCTCCAAGGTATTTGAAACTGCTTATGGTACCCAGCTTCTGCCCTTTTACCTTGATCTCCCTCTGGATGCCGTCTGCGCTGTTCGTCATCATTTTGGTCTTCTCAGCACTGATCTCCATCTTATACCTTGTGCAGGTTTGGTCGAGACTCTCAACTAGAGCTTCCAGTTCCTGCTCTTCCTCAGCTAGAGCGTATATGTCATCGGCAAACCGCAAATTGGTAATGTTTCTGCCGCCTATGCTAACCTTTCCTTCATGTTCTTCCAGAGCATCAGACATGATCCGTTCGAAAAAAATGTTGAAGAGGGTGGGTGACAGAAGACATCCTTGTCTTACTCCAACTGTTGTTCTGAACCATTCTCCTGTGCTGACATTTATCAGGACTGCACTTGTAGCCTTGTCGTATAGCTGCTCAATGGTGCGAACTAGATTTGCACTGATATTGTACTTCCGCATGGTGGCCCATAAGGTTGCATGCCATACCCTGTCAAAGGCTTTTTTGAAATCAATGAAGACATGGTACAGATTTTGCTGATGTTGGAGATACTTTTCACACAGGATTCTAAGGTTGAAGATTTGTTCTGTGGTGCTCCTTCCTGCTCGGAACCCAGCCTGTTCCTCAGCGATTATCTCCTCGGCTTGTGGTTTAAGGATGTCCGCTGGTGAAAATCATTTATTCAAACTTTTTTTTACTTTTGTGCTATTTCAATTCTTCCATCAATATGCAAAATAAGGTATACGTTAGTGTGGATTTGTTTGCAGCACATGCCGTGGAAGCTTGTGAGGGTACCCGGCCATTGTGAAATTTTTTAGCATAATATAAGAATAGTTAGCCATGTGTTTAAAAATTTTAAGAAGAGGAATCAGTTGATTGAATAAGTAATTACATGCGTTTCTTCTGACGACCACACAATGTTACATTGATTTCAAGCATAATTTGCGCACAGTCTTTTGTTAATTTCCAAATATTTAAAGGAAGTGTTACCCCACCCCCTTGACTTTGGCCTATTTTTGAAGCCATAAAAATGAACCCAGGTCACTTTCAAAAAAATAGCTATAGAGGGTATTAGCACAATATTTCTGTTTATAATATTATATTGCTAGGGTCTTGTCTAAAGATAATTAAGCAAAAAATAATGTCCTGGAGCACTCTGTTATTAAATAGCACTTGAGATATGTTGGTATTATGATATCTTCTCTTCTAATTGAATTTAAGATTAATTGTGGAAACAAGAGGGCCATGAGGCCCTGAATCGCTCACCTGAACAATTGGCAAAGTGGGTTTTCTGCAACTGTCAAAATATGAGTCTTGGGTCAAAAGTCAAAGAATGACCATGACCTCTTGTACTCATAAATCTTCATGTACTTATTAACACAACCATATAGACCATTTTTTAGGCCAAAATCTTCATAACTTTCCATGAAATCTTATGTTCTGGCATTTTCCCATAAAAAGGTCAAAGTAAACCCAAGGTCATCATTTGAACAGTCTTGGTAGTACTCTAGTACTCCATGCTACTTACCAAGTTTCAAGGCCATAGGTGTATTGGTTCTGGAGAAGAAAAATATTAAAAGGTTTATAGCATGAATGGGTATGGCGGCCATGTTGGTCATGTGACCTGGACCGTTTGAATAAATTTTTGTTCAATCAACCCCTCAAGCTCTATATGAAATGTGTTTACAATTGGCCTTTTGGCTTTTAAGGAAATGTCTGAAAATGTCAAAATATGAGAGATCTGGATCAAAGGTCAAAGAATGACCAACCTCTTGTACTCATAATTCTTTATGACCTCATTAAAACGATGGTACAGTCCAACCTGTATTAAGTAAGCACCTAAGGGATTATCAAGATTATTAAGACAGGTGCTTGCTTATTACAGGTACATTTCAATGTATTCGCATGTTTCGGGAACTGACTACATGCTTGCTTAAATACAGGTTGCTTGCTTAATACAGGTAGCCACTAAGACAGGTTTTACTGTATATACCAATTTTTAGGCCAACATCTTCAAAACTTCCCATGAAATCTTATGTTCTAGCATTTTCCCACATTTGACCTTGCCGTAAAATGGTCAAGGTCAACCCAAGGACATCATTCAGTAAAATCTTGATAATACTGGAGTACCCAATGCTACATACCAAGTTTCAAGGCCATCGGTCAATTAGTTCTGGAGAAGATTTTTATAGGTTTTTACCATATATGGGCATAGTGGCCATGTTGGTCATATGACCTGGACCGTTTGAACAAATTTTCATTCCCTCAACCCCTGCAGACTCTACATGAAAAAATTAAGTTAAAATTGGCCCAGTGGTTTTTGAGGAGATTGTTTGCAATTGTCAAAATATGAAAGTTCTGGGTCAAAGGTCAAAGAATGACCTTGACCTCTTGAACTCACAAATCTTCATGTACTCTTTAAGATGACTGTATATACCAATTTTCAGGCCTTAATCTTCAAAACTTTCCATGAAATCTTATGTTCTAGCATTTTCCTATATTTGACCTTGCCGTAAAAAAGGTCAAGGTCAACCCAAGGTCATAATTTGAACAATCTGGATAGTACTTGAGTGCCCAATGCTACATACCAAGTTTCAATGCCATCGGTCAATTGGTTCTGGAGCAGAAGATTTTTTTAGGTTTTTACCATATATGGGCGTGGCAGCCATATTGGTCATGTGACCTAGACCGTATGAATAAATTTTCGTTCCCTCAATCCCTGGAGGCTCTGTATGAAATTTGGTTTCAATTGGTCCAGTGGCTTTTGAGGACATTGTTTGAAATTGTCAAAATATGAGAGTTCTGGGTCAAAGGTCAAAGAATGACCTTAACCTTTTGTACTCATAAATCTTCATGCACTCATTAAGATAGATGTAGATACCAATTTTTAGCCCAAAATCTTCAACAGTTTCCAAGATATCTTATGTTCTTGCGTTTTGCCATATAAAAGCACAAGGAAGCAATTTTGACCTTGCCGTAAAAAAGGTCAAGGTCAAGCCAAGGTCATAATTTGAACAATTTAGGTTGTACTCGCACACCCAATGCTACATACCAAGTTTCAAGGCCATCGGCCTATTGGTTCTGGAGAAGAAGATTTTTTTAGGTTTTTACCATATACAGTAAAGCCAGAGAAAGACTTGACACCCTTGTGCAACCCAGTTGCACATGAGTTGCACTACACCTGAGCTAGCTTTGAGCATTGAGTTGCACCCTATTCTCAAACCGTAGTGCACCTGAAGTTCAGAGTTCAGATTGAACCTTTACACCTACTTTTATGATTAGCCAGTCATGGAATGGACATACAGTTTGTGCACTACCTAGATCATCTTTTTTTTTTTTTTATTTGTATTGCAAGAGTAAAGAAAATATAACAATTTTAAATTTGTATTAGTTTTAATTTTCTGATGTCTTTCTTTTTTCTTTTTTCTTTTATTTGCAAAAGTGAAAATTATCTTAGTTTGTGTATTTTTTGTCTTTTTCTGACTTTAATTCTTTATTTGAGTATTTTTAGAAGACAATTAAAATAACACACATATGTTAATTTATTCTTAATATAACAGAAAAAAATAAGATATTGTAATAATCTATCTCAAGTAAAGAGAAGCCAGAAGCCATGTGTTGTAAGCTATTAAACTATCAACTTTATTTTTAAAGAAAATATAAGAATTTTAAATTTGTTTTTGCTTTAATTTCTGACGTCTTTCTTTTTTTTTTTTTTTTTTTTTTTACTTTTATTTGCAAAAGTGAAAATTATCTTAATTTGTGTATTTTTTCTGTCTTTAATTCTTTCTTTCAGTTTTTAAGAAAGCAATTAAAATGATTCGTATCACATAATTTATTCTAAATATCATAGAAGACAATTAAAGTATTATAATAATCTATTTTAAGTATCAGAAAAGACATATTGTAAGGTATTAAACTATCAACTTTATTATATTCTTTTATTTGATCTTGAATCATGACAAAACTAACACAATTAGTTGTGGATCATGCATATTCAAAGGTAAATCTGTTTGTTTGTTCTTAAATCCACTTGCATTACCCTTTTGAACCTTAGTTTATTGTACTGTTGTTTTAACAATA
Source organism: Ctena decussata (assembly GCA_963989385.1). Lineage (NCBI taxonomy): Eukaryota > Metazoa > Mollusca > Bivalvia > Lucinida > Lucinidae > Ctena > Ctena decussata. The sequence continues at coordinate 78,777,924 of OZ022504.1, forward strand.
AACTCTAAAACTGAGTAGATACATGTATTCACACTTCTGTGGCGTCTTAAGTAAACAAAGTCAGAAATAAATTAGCCGCGACACGACAAAACCAACAATGTGGTTGTTTGCCCAGCGCAGAATTGAAATGCATGGATAAGAATTGAAAGACTAGAGGGCAAACAGTGTAGATTTGATGATGCTGCTTATTATGAGCCGCATTATCTGGATTTACGCTATTTGCAAATTCCGCGGTTTTCGTTCTTTAGCGCTCTAGATGTTTAAAAAAATGGATAAGAATTCACAGACTAGAGAGAAAACAGTGTAGATCTAGATGAGGGTGCTCATTCAATTGATTATGAGCCGCCACATGAGGATCTACATTATCTGCAAATTCAGCAATTTTCATTTTTTTTTCGCGCTTTAGATGTTAAAGAAATGGATAAGAATTCAAACACTAGAGGGCAAACAGTGCAGATCTAATTAAGGCGCTGCCCACTATGAGCCGCCTCATCAGGATCTACACTATTTGCAAATTCAGCTATTTTCGTTTGTTCGTGCTATGTTAAAGAAATGGATAAGAATTCAAAGACTAGAGGGCAAACAGTGTAGGCTTATTATGAGTCGCCTCATCAGGATCTACGCTATTTGCAAATTACGCTGTTTTCGTTCTTCAAATATGAGATGCATTGTCTGCAAGGCTAAAGACAGTTTATTAGTTTATCATGTTTTCTTGCAATTTTTTATTACGTTTTTTCCGCATTTTTTTTTTAAAAGGGGAACGACATTTGTGACTTTCTTGTCTGCTTTCCTAGACAAACTCATATAGGAAAGAATTTGATCATAGGGGCTCACTTCAATTCTTTCTTGGGTTGAACCCTACATGTATATTGAAACAAAAAGAAAATGATAAGAGTTGCTTCCTCTGAAAGTGTATCTGGTCACCAAAAGTAGGCAAAATCCTCCTTTAGTTTATAAACCCTCTAAGCACCGAAAAGGCAGACGACAATTTACTTCTGCAAAATTTCGAAAAAGCATCACAAATACAGAGTTCCAGACTGCAACCCCTTATTACAACCGTCTCCGTGAATCGATTCTAATGAGGGCTTACAACTTATTTTTCTATGGACAAATGTGATAAATTATCTGTAAATTACCACACTACCCCTTCTTATCTGAAGCACTGCAAAACAACTATGTCTACCCCTGCAAATAGTTGAAGTGTCTCTAAATTCTCTCATCAAGCAAATTCTTTAGTAAGTTAATTCGATCAAACAGGTATCTGTTTCACGATCGCAATGTTTGTATATAAAGTGTGCCGACACTTCGCTTCACACCCTCAGGCTTATCAATAGCTGATAACAAGATTTCATCGACTATTATGAAAAAAGGTTGGTGTTTTCCGAACACTCTTAGATAAGATTTTTAAAAAAAATGAAGGAAAGAGAACACAAATGGAAAAAAGAGGGAGGGGGGGGGGGGGGGGTTGGGGGGGGGGGGAGTAAGATTTATATTATGCTTGTCAAAACAGTGGTCCATGGCCGGTCCGGAGCAGCCGCGACGGCTTTGAATACAGTTTGAAGTGGTGATGATATGGATTTTGCATTAGAAATCTGTGTAAAAGTTAAACTTTCACGCAATACGGAATACAGTATTAAAGTTCATGGGTACACTTTCAGGAATAGCAACTCTGCCATTTTCAATTTTTACTCATTTCTCAATTGGGTCAATTCATCAAGAAACAAGAAATGAGCCGCGACACGAGAAAACCAACAATGTGGTTGTGCGGCCAGCGCAGACTCAGATCCGCCCAGTCTGAGCAGAGTCTTCGCTGTCCGCATGAAGGTAGCTTAGACCCTTAGCTACCCATTAAACGCTAAACGAAGACTCTAATCAGACTGGGTGGATGCCCAGGCTGATCTGAGTCTGCGCTGGGCGCACAACCACATTGTTGGTTTTCTCATGTCGCGGCTCAAATGTGTATGCAGCCTGGTCAGAGTCTACACAATTTGCAACCCATTACGACATATAATACAACAGGAATATTTCCTTTCCACATTGACTACATGTGATACAAAGAATTAAGATGTCTTTGTAGATTTTTTTTCATTTGTATTATTTTTTTAATACCTCATGTCTTAATGTGGACTAGTTGAGGGAAATCAATAACAGATACCTTGCTTTAATCACTAAACTTATTTCCTCAAACTGATTATCAATGATTTTCAAAACATATGTTTCACAATCTAATTGTAGTCTTAGAGATCTGTGCAGCGAGCCTTGAAACAAAAATTTTATCTTTCTGTTCTGTTCTGTTCAATTCTCGTATCGACGTTACCCAAGTGGCTCAACGGTACGTAACCATAGTTGCACACACCTGGCGCCGGGTGTCCGTCCAAAAATTTTATCTTTACAAATTGCATTGTCTTTCTTTATTTGAACATTCAAAATTTATTAAATTGCAGAATATTTCAACTACTAAATCAATAAATAAATAAATAAATAAAATAAAGATAAAATGAAAATAAAATGAAAATAAAATAAAAATAAAATAATGAATTAAAAAGTTAATAATATTAAAATTGAAAATTATAATGGCGAAATATGTAAAATGGTAAAAAGTAAAGTAAGTACGATTTGTAAGTGATATACAAGAAAATATTAATATTCATATATATATATCAAAATTTCTTTCTTCTAACTTTCCTTTTTCAGTTCATTTCTATTTTTCTATCTATTTTATTTTATTTGCATTTTCTCCTTTTTATGTTTTTTTTTTTTTTTTTTTCAAAATATACGGTTCTGATCTCCATTTTTTTTGAGGTTTTACTGGATTGATTCATGAATATGCGCCACCGGGAACCCTGAAGCTGGCAGCGGTCTCAGCACTTAAATATTTTATGACCCTAATAATCAGGAGATTAAGAGATGCATTCGATATCCTTATTACCCGTTTATTGAAAGCGATTCCATTATGGGTTTGAAGAGCAAAATCCAGACCTTTAAGTACACAGTAATCAAACATTTACACAAACAAGAAATCTTCTTGCCCAAGGATACATGTATTGACAGATGCCTTATTCAAATCCATCTCATTCCAGCCGCTGCGCGACAGATCCAACAAGACTCAGATCAGCCTAGGCATCCACCGAGGCTGATTAGAATCTTCTCTGCCTGCATGAGGAAAACAGAGACTGATCAGACTGGACGGATTCCCAGGCTGAAATGCGTCTTCGCTTGGCGGACAGGGAATGTCATGGTTTTATCAGATAGATAATCAGTCATTATAGAGTTGCAATGACATAAAATTATATATATATATGTCCACAAATTTCTGTAATTACTTCAGAAATAGTGATAGAGATAATCAGCCAAATTTATTATTGTGTAACGTTATGTAAATAAATAAATTGAAATATAAATAATTAAATACACAGCGTTAAGCAAGCTCTTCCAAAACATCGATATACCAAAATAAACATATTTAAATGAGCATTACTAAACGAGGTGCTCTGCAATAAATAAAGTAACAATTAGATAAATACTTACCTGAAAGAGACTTCTGTCTGGCTGTCATCTTCTATTGTCTTATAACAACAAAAGCATTAAAGAAGTGTGTTGGGAATAACGCATTATATACATTTAAATATTATGGCACTTCTCACTCCACCTACTCATAATTTTGTCACTAGGAAAATCTATTGACCAATTAAAGAAAGGGGTATTAGAAAAAATCATTGTTTGCGCACCTTTAAATTACTTTGATAGAATGTTCTATTTAATGTAATTATCCCAACCTTTTACCACTATTTTTAATTGATTGGTATTCATTAATAAATAGATGGTGATTACAGACTTCAAAGGACATAAAAAGATCAAATTTGATATGTTTGGTTAAATAAAAAGACAGAATGAAATAGATAAATAAAAAGAAAGTAAAAAAGAAAAAATCAAGAATAAATGGTGTCTTACAATGTTGAACTAAGAACTGTACAGTAGGTTTATAGCAAATATACTGAACATGAATGTGCACATTGAATTCACAGGTGATTGCTGAGTTGGAAATTTGTCTAGTGCACTTGGGTCGCAAAGTCGAGTGCACCTGTGTCTCTGAGCTTACTCAAAGTCATGTGCACACCTCTCTCTGGGCTAGTGCACATCAGTTGCACTTTATGTCAAGTTTTTCTCTGGCTTTACTGTATGGGCATGGCAGCCATGTTGGTCATGTGACCAGGACCGTTTGAACAACTTTTCGTTCCTAAGTCCTCAGGAGGCTACATATGAAATTTGGTTACAATTGGCCCAGCGGTTTCAGAGGAGAAGTCGTTTGAAATTGTGGACGGACGACGGACGACGGACGACGGACGCCGACGACGGACGCCGGAGTCTGCCTATCCTATAAGCTCCCCCGGAGCCTTCGGCTCAGGTGAGCTAAAAACGACAAAATATTGAATAAATCAAGATATTTCGTTTAAAATTTAACAATACCTGACACAAATTTTATCGTTTAACACGTTATTGAAGATTTTATATTAAAAACTGTAAATGCCTTGGCAAAAAATGACAAAATTTATCCCTACCCCCAAAAGAATGTAAAATGTTTAATATTTTGTAATGCTGCACCAAAATGATGAAAAATAACAGAAGCAGACTCTAACTTTTTCTTAAACTCTGATAGTTTATCATTCAGACAATTATCTTTAGGAAAATTGGTAGAAAAATATAGGTTAGTGTGCAAATAAGAAACAAAACTTGAAAACTTTAAGCCTACCCTCTTTTGTTTTTGGCTATGTGTAAATTAATAGAAAACTCACGGCTGCATCTGAGTTATCTGTCTAGTCCGATGAAAGCATTTGAATGTAAAACTGCAAACAGCCATGTTATTCTAAAATTATATAGCCTTTTCATAACCAAAGAGAACTTCATAAACAACTAATTGGATCTAAGGCTAATCGAAGCATACTCTAAGCCACCCCATGTAGAAACAATGGCTGCCTGTGTTGGTAAACTACAATATGTTTCTTTCATGTTTATGATAAAATCATTTCCAAAGTCTATTTTCTTGACTAGATATTAATATATTCTTATTATGCATACAGAAAAATATGGCAAAAACAAGCTGTTATATGAAAAAGCAGTTTTAGAATGGTAATTACCCCACCCACTTCGTGATCCACTTCAAGACTGACTGATCTAATTTTAACATGACACACAGTCAACGTAAATTTCTTGATCAATCTCTGGTACATGTAAATTTATACATGTATAAATGCTCTTGAATGCATGCTCATTTGTATGATTTGACAAAACAATTTTTTAATTTAGGGCCTACATTATTTCCGAGCTTGAGCGAGTATGATGGAGAATTGAAAATAATAATAATAAATAAAAGGTGAAAAGTCAGTCTGAATCTCTTAAACTATCTGTATGTGCCTTAAATTTATAGATACATGTAAATTAGTCTTGTATGCAAGATGCATGTAATATAAGCGTGACACCAACAGATTCGTTAATCTGCATATTTTCGAGCTTTGGCGAGCAAAAGTTTGAGATTTAAAGGGAAAGCTACATTATGTCACACGAACGAATGCATAAGTTTCTTGGGTCTCATTATTCCAGAGGATTGGTCCCCTTTTCTTAATGCAGTAAGGCTGGAGTACAATCTATTATAAAATGTTCAGTCAGCGTTTTTTTTCTAAGATTCGGCCGCGAAACGACAAAACCAACAATGTGGTTGTGCGCCCAGCCTGACCAGAGTCTTCGCTGTCCAAATGGAGGTAGCTTAGACCCTTAGCTACCCTTTGAGCACTTAATAAAGAGACCCCCGCGCACCTCGAGACCTGCACTGTTCTGTTTCCCTTTTCTCAAACCGTTTAGCCATTTAAATAGTAGAGATGTCAAAGTATCTAAACCTTAAATCCGAATTTATTTAATCGAAATAAACGTCGACAAATCCGAAATATTTAGGTGCAAAGACATGGACCGAAAAATAGGAAGTAAGATCAGGTGCTCGCGAGTAGTAAGCATCGCCTGCCTATCATAATACACCCGCCATGTCTATATATCTGATGGAAAAGTCAGTGAGCATGAAAGTCCGGTAACTTGACTTGTTTAAAAGAAATGGCGAGCCTTGTTGCTTGCGTCAGCCCCCTCCCCCTCAAGGTGCGTGGGTGGAATAGACCCCCCTCCCCCCTTTTCGTCTTAATTAAATAGTTAGGTATTATGTTCAGAACCAAGCTTTATATATAGCCGTCATATTCCAAAACGAGTTGAAAAAAAACCCCTAACCTACAGAGACTCAGAGATTGGACAAAAGTGTTTAATCATAGCGTTGCCGTTAACTTCGGTGCATTTCCACTTATTCTGACAAATTGATTATCTGAAAAGCACAACATATACCATCATGAAAATTATACTTATATGAAGATAAATGATTTATGCAATGTAAGAGAAAATTAATTTTGTATGTTTATGCTCTCTAGTTGCAGAATTTTTAAAAAATCGCGTAATTTTTATAAAACCCTGTTTCCATTGACGTCTGTTATTTCTGTTTGTTCCAATACGCATAAATGATAAGCAATAAAATCCATACAATTTTAAGAGAATTTGAATGGGGGCCCAAAAGGGGCCCCTATCTACGCATAAATGATAAGCAATAAAATCCATACAATTTTAAGATAATTTGAATGGGGGCCAAAAAGGGGGCCTTATCTATTTATATATTTTGACCAGGTCCTTTACCACAAGAAATCTAATGCTTAATGCTCTGTAAAAATGTAAATATTTAAAGCGTCTCGGGGCGAAGTCCCCTGAAGCCAAAAGCAATTATGCTGATGACAGGCACCTAGAGATTTGATGTCACAAACGCAGACATTAAATGTACTGATTGGCATGATTTCATACATTACGTCATACTGTTCTACAAGCAAATAATAATTTTTTTCTGGACATGAAGCACGCGAATTTTTTTTTTTCGGTAAACGTTTGGAAGGCAAGTTTGATTGAATAGAACTAATCTGAAAATGTAGTAGTAGTGGGGTTGGTGAGAGGGGAGGGGGTGTCTGAGGTGGCCTCTCGACCCCCAAAGCTGAAACCTTTTTTTTTTAATTTAAGAAATTTAAAAAAAAATCCGACACCCGATCCCCACTGAATGTACCCGGTCCCCCACTTAGTAATAAATGACTTGTCCGTAATAATCATGTCGCTATGAGCGGGTAACATCAAAGTAAAAAGTATGCAAAGACCAGGAACTGAAACAATCAAAATCCAAATCCGGCCCTCAAACCATAGTTGGAAACAACTAAGATTACAAATAATCAAGATACAGAGAACATATGGCCAACCGAGTGAGCAGCTTGTTCCCAAAAGGAGGCCACTCAGCAACCCAAACCGAACCAAAAATAATAAGAACATACATAAGGTAAAACATCACCGAAACTCCGACACCAAAAACAGGCAACAGAGAACCACAACAGAACTACCGCCTTGGAACGGTCAGTAATGAATTACTGGGGGGCTTAAATCGATTTTACAGGCCCAACCTCACCCTCAGTTTCTGAAGTGGTACAAAACATTTAGTTGGTTGTTCGTACTTTGATTAGTAAAATACCGCCCAAAGGATAAAGTATTAACCTCAAAATTTTGATATGGTGTCGGATCTTAAGAACATAGACTTTTTTACTGTGACATGCCTTCGTAGAGGAGATTTGGAGCAACCTGAGGCGTGCATTAAAGAAGTATGATGTAGGCTTTCAGCGCAGTTAGTTCACTAATGACAGAAACTTAACTCCACCACTGTCACTCTGGTCAGTTTTTGCGCTTGAATGTGCTAGCTGTTTGTTGCAGGTGCGCGAAAAACCACTTTCTGATACCAAAGTAAAATTAAAAACACCACTTAGCAATTCACCAGCAGTTTCAGATGAAGTCAGCTGTAGATTCTAATTGACAGCAACATCACACGTCATTGTTACGTGTACCAACGAACCTAAACAAACCAGCTGTGCACAGTGTATTTGCAGAGATAAGAAATTTCAGCCGTGTGCCTAGGACTAGGCCTGCGTAGCATAACATATTAGCTGAAGTAAGATTAAGATTATATCTCTCAAAAGGCATAGTTTATATCATGTCTAGCCCTCAGACTCGTTAGAGCTCCTTTGGTGTCTAAAGGATTTGGCCTCTCGCTGCCAAATGTGGGTGGTGTGTATGGGTTGCGTCAACTTGCTCCGAAACTCGTAAAGAAAGTCGAATATTTTGTCAATTAAAACCAGAGACTGTCTGGCGGATGGGATGCCAGATGACATAGAAACTAAATGCAGTGTGGTTAGAGTTCCCAAGAATATATTTTGCAAATTGTAAAGGCATAGTAAAGCGCCTGGTGTGCAGCCAAATAACGACATCACGGGTACGTGGGATCTAATATCTCTTGAGCGATAGAATCTTTACAGTCTCATGATTCAGGGGTGTTAGCATGAATGTCAAGATCTGAAACAAGTTGATTGAAATTAAATATAGTGTTTCGAATGGGTTTATTATATTTATAGCAAATTATTGGTGGCTCAGAATTTCGGAAATATGTAGGTATAGATGATGTGACGGATCTATCCTTAAAGACCTGGATTTTTGTCATAAGTAAGTTATGTAATCCTTATCTAATCCAATAAACAGTCTTCCCTTGCTAAGGCCGCGTTTACACGAGCAAAGTTTCTATGTCACAGAAACTTTAACAAAGAAAGTATGACAAACATTTTGGCGTTTACACGGAGCAAATTATTTGCTAAAGAAAATGCGCCATAGAATCTTTGTCATACAAACTTTGGCAATGAAATATTTGCTGCAGTGTTCACATGACCAAATATTATTCGTCAAAGTTACCTGCAGCGATGAAACAAAATCTTTTCCACGCTTATAGCAAAGTTCCTTGTTACATAATATTTAGCAAAGTTCTCCGTTTACACGGACAAATTTAATTTATCGAAGTCACTTTACCATATATATTTGTCAAAGAAACATCGTCATATTTTGGTATTTACACAAGCAATTTTTTCTGTGACAAACCTACTTTGTCATAGAAACTTTGGTCGTGTAAACGCGGCCTAAGCTGTTTGCTCTAGACCAGTGTCCCAGCAGTCTCTTTGGGTGGCCCGAAACGGGGGGAAACAATAACAGAAATACCTTGATTTAATTGCTAGCATTAGTATTCATCAAAGTTTGATGTGCAAAAACAGTTTAGACACTTATATTCTGGTAATGTTTACAAAATCTTAAGTTCAGATCAATCCCTTTTCACTATTAAATTCATTATTAGAGAAGTCAAAATGAAAAAATATACTCTTTGAAAAAGAAAAATATTGATAATGATAAATCCATAATTGACAAATCACAATCTAAAACCAACATATCTACAGTTTCAGTTCTTGTATAACCAAATAAACTTTGACCAATGCACTTTTTTTCAAAAGGTGTCAAAAACATGTTTTATGTCACCAAACTGCTCAAAACACAGGCTTCGCAATCTAATTCAATTTAGTCTTTCGGCTCTCTGAAGTGATCCTTGAAACAAAATTTCATCTTCAAACCTTGCATATCTTTGTCTTCTTAAGATTTTTATAATGGCTAATGTATTAAATTACAGAGCATTTGACCTACTCCACAAAAAAAACCCAAAAACAAATAGATAAATAGATTTATAAATAAATAGAAACTATGAATAATTAGTAAATAAAATTTAAGATAGTAAAATCAAAAATAACATATTAAAATATATAAAAAAGTTATAGTAGTTAGTGATAATACAAGAAAATATCTGTAAAATATTTTCAATTTTCATCTTTTTTCCTTAAGTTCTTTTTTTTTCTTTTTTCTGGTTTTCTTTTTTCTCTTCTTTCTTTTTTTTCTAAATTAATATTTGAGTATTCTTTGACTGCTAATCAGCAAATCATATTTTACAAATTATAGAATATATTGTTGTGATCTCTGACATTTTGACTGATGCATGAATTTATCCCACTAGGGTCCCACAGGCAGGCTGTGGTTTCGGCACTGCATTGTTTTAGGACCCTAATAATGAGTGAAGTAGTTGTTCTTTTAATGACGCGCATTTTTCGTAAATAATTTCCATTATGTCTTAAACCATGAGACCTAGATTTACGTAATTCAAAACGGGAAAAGGCATCAATAACAGCAATAACCCCAATAACAGCATCAACATCTATTTTTACTTATTTTTTATTTTAATTACAAAACAAAACAAAACAGAAGGCAGATTGGACAGCAATACAGGTGGCCAAACCACCAGAGACGATAGACAAGCGGACGCAGCACAATATAACATCAATGACCCGCAACAGAATTACCATCTTGGAACGGTCAGCAAAAGATTACTGCGGTGCTTAAACTTGTTTTACTGGACCCAAACCTCGCCCTTAGTTTCCGCACTGGTTCAACGCAGCAAAAGCACATGTACCACACAACAGACTAAACAAACCATACCGAAAACATTTAAAAGAATATTTTTACCTATTTTCCATTTTTTATTATATAACATAAGGGGAAGCAAAGCCTTTTCTTTTGATATTGACCAACATGCAATCCTGACCTATATTTCACAAGCTATTAACTATGCAACTATTTACCTTAATCCGAGTTCCAACATCTCATCAACCCTATCGTTTAAACTCCTTGCTCTTTAGCTACAATACCAGCAATTATCAGCTCTTGCATAATTTTTTAGAGTGATTGCTGTGAATGATAGATAATGTTTTTAGACTGATCGCAAGAATTGATGCTATTATTTGTACCACTGACATATATTTCATGCTCTGTTGATTTTATAAGTTCTACGTCAACATGATACCCTTAATTGTATAGACTGAAGTGATTTAAGCACATTTCTGTCGAACTATATTACCTACAACCTGTCATAACGTTTGTTCTTAGAGTGGTATCCTAGAATACTGTTTTGCTTCATACTTTTGTCTGAACTTTTATCCAGAGAATTGCATTAACAGTGGCTTGTTTATATCCTTGCCTACCGTTTCAGCTTTTCCAATTTCAACTTCTTCGTTCGGCGTAGACAAGGGACGTATTAAAAGTACTACTGAAAATAAATAAAAGTAAACGTAAAAATGAGTTTTTGACAGAAAAAGAGATGAGATGTTGGTAGGAGGGGTTGCGTATATAGTTCAAATTAAAAAACAGTTTCAAGCTCTGACCTTTTAGTATATTTGAGAATCTGTTTAAAGATTACAGTCACTTACAGCAAGAATAAAAAAAACATATATATACATTGGAATAAGGTCACAGTGACCTACTTAGCATTTACGAGTCTGTGTTTGCTTAAAAGACAATTTCTCCAGAAAAAAAAAAACATCCTACATAGCCGCCGTTACTACAAATAGCAAAAAAAAAAAAAAAAAAAAAAAAAAAAAACAAGCACAATATCGCAAGAACGCCTGAATGGAGTAGAATAACCTTTAATTAGAATGATCCGTGCTATCCGTGAAGCTATTTCGATCGTTTGCAAATTGACCATCCAAAATGGCTGCCATCAACCGTTACTTAAGATAACAATGATACATTTAAACTACAACATCTCATGAACCACTGAACGGAATTGATCGAATTTGTTTCAGAATGATCCTTAACTGGAGTTATTCCAGACGGCTGCGAAAATGAACAATCAGCTGTCACTTTTAATTTTACTAAAAATAGCACAATATGAAAATGCAGAACTATCAAAACTCCGAGAACAGAGTTTTAGCAAACTTAGTCAGAACAATCCTTGCTTGAACGTTTGCAAATTTATACGTATTGACCATCCAAAATGGCAGACATCCACCGTTACCAAAAATAAACGAAAAAATGAAACTGCTAATAACAAATCTCTCATAATGGCCCGCTAAACGGATTTTTACTATTGTGTTAAAATGACGCAGGCGTCGAATTATTGAGACTTATTATTTTTTTTTAATTAATGAACCATGCAAGATATCCACCGTTACTACAATAACAAATTATGAAAATTAAGAGATCTCTAGAAATCATGAATGGCTATTACAAAAATTGGTGAGAATCATCTGTGCATGGACATTTTCCAAATTTATGAAGATTTAAATGGCCACCAGCTACTACTACTATAACATGAAAAAAAAAACCCATTCCATTTGTAAATTATTTCATTCTTTATTGTGGGCTGAGTGACTTTGCTAAGTCTGTTTACTCTCGTTTTGCACTGTAGCATGCATGAGTAGTGTCAGAGTCCAGAGTCTGTATAGGTTGACAGTCAGACATAACAATGATGCTCATAGAATAAAAAGATCGATTTGTTTGAGACTAATGACTCTTTTGCATGGTATTTATTAAGTATTATATTAAGGATTAAGTTGCACAGTGTTTGGTGTTGGAGACATGATGTTGTTTGGTTGCAATATAGGTGGTACCTATTTCAAATAGGTGTTAATTCCGTAGTCAGTAGTTTTCGATTTATCATCGATTGCTTTCTTTAATGTATACTGTTTGTTTTGCTCGAAAGCGCAAAGTTTGAATGTTGTATCGCATTCTTAACTATTAACTATTTACAACTTTTGAACTTACTTTACCGGATCCAGCGCTATGGAAAAGAAAATGCCACGTATATATAATATCGTATTTGTCCGTTGTTTACAAATGTGGTAAGTTTTGTCAGGAGACATTACAATTAGTTTATTTCAGTGTTGCACAAGTTGTGGTTGTAGCCCTTATACTTCAAAGAGGATCACATGAAATGGCGACTTACCGTATTACTATTTACAGAGGAGGTTAAAATATATATGCGGGTTCATGTCGCAGAAAAAGAATTAGGTTTTATATTACCTGCAAAGTCGGACAGCTTTCGCAAAACTTAAAGAGAGTAGATATTTTTCTTTTGTCTTCATTGTGACGGTATATCTAGATCCTAGTAATTTTGACTAAATAAAAATACTCTGCATAATTAAAAGGCGTTTCCAAATTCAGCAGAAGTTATCAGAAAACTATGATGCGCAAAGGTCAGTGATACATAAATTAATGTTCAGGTGTAAAAGGTGATGACAATGTGGAAACGCGCATGACAATTTGTAATGGGTGACAAGCATAAATTAAAAGCTTAAACAGTTCCTTCAAGAGCAGAGAACACATTCAGAAGAAGGAACATGGGCCAGACTACGTAGTTTCTGCTAATGAATCCTCTTCAGTGATCCTGACAATATCTGGTGACGAAACCAGAGAAATGTATATTGTAATTTCGTAATTTTAATTGGGCACTCGATTCAAAGACTGATTAGTGTAAAAAAGGGTCCATAAATATAAAAGAATGTGATCTAGAAGAAGAGTCTACACCAATCGTAAATTGCAGATTCCTCAGACCTTATCCTCTGATCTCAAAGGACAAAAGTAAAATATAATCTGCACAACTGATGATGTACGGGGAGACGTTTTAAGGCCGCCAAACGACACAACACTAGTTGCAGTAAAGTTAGATAAAAATCTTAAAGAGTTGCTTCAATGAAAAGCCCTTTACTCTTTTCGGAACTGAGGAATGACAAGGTACAACAAAGTACTAAAACATAGGTACAGAGCAACCTCACAAATGAATGCTGGCGATGAAATGTTTTTGCCTTGATGTACCAACTATACATTGTAAAACATATATAGCATTTTTTCATGAAATACAATTTTCTCTTCACTCAAGTGTAACATTAAGTAAAATTTAGTTTCAAGAAGGACGACCGTATTTAGAGCTTAAGACACCGTGGCATTATAGGAGCAATCTTTAAAATAGATATTTAGGAAAAGCGTAAAGAGCTGAAGAGGTCAGTAGCCAAAATTCGCACACAATAAAAACAACACAAATATGGCACGCATAAAGGCTTTTTGAACGGTCTTTCTCATGATTTTTATGCACATTTTTCTTGTCAAAGCTATCGATTGTGTGGAAAATGTGAATAAGCTCAACCTCTGATGAATCCAAACATGCAACATTGACGTTCAAACCTTATAATTTGGTCTAATATGCAATGCTTTACGTGTACTTCAGTCGATTATCAAAACCCCGAGAACAACACGGACTAAACTTAGATCACAGCCTGGTGGGTTTAGCTGTGAAGTTCCTTCAGTGAAGTGCAACGTAACTGTTAGAAAATGATGACGTTAGCCTAAGAATTTGGCTAATGCTCAGCAGCAGGGAGGAATTATTTCTTTCATCTTTGTTTACGTTAGCATATTGGTGAATGCAAAACAATTATTCATTCGAAAGGGATTCAAGAAATACCGAGAAGAAACAAAACTTTTAGATGATAACGTAAAAACAACAAAACGTCGAATTTTGCCTCATGGTCATAACAAATTCAAATGTTGGTTTGCTTTATTTTAACAGCGAATCATGGTTTTGGCTTTTGCACCTGATCAAACATATCCAGTACATACAATGGCATTAAAACTGACATTACAGTAGTACAAACGCTGCTGGCAATCCATCTCGGTAGATCGGTACTTGTATCTTAATGCAATAAAGTGAGTGAGAATAGAACCTAATATGATGGATCTGGCACATACAAAACATTTGCTTAATTTAGTTTGCATAGTATATAATGACCCATACTGCTGTGTTACTTTCAGTGTATGGGTAGCCTTCTTGTTCTATAAAAGTAGGACAATGGCCGTCTGTGCTTGCAGCAGGCGCAGAATATTGGTTATTTGGATTTTCGTAGTCTCCTCTATCCTGTTTTCTCCTTTTCTTTCTCCAGCTCTCAGGTAGACAGCTCTATATAGATTTAAATACTGCGTCAAAGAGCCGTTAAACCCAAAACATCCAACAAACTTACCTTTACAGGAATAGATAGATATCAGAGAGTCAGTATCGGTCGTTTGCGAAAAATGGAGGGCAAAAATCTATTTAATATCATTACTATGGGCAAATTTTCACGAAACTTTGCAGGCCTTTATAAACTGTCTTCCGGTTTTTTGTCTCAGCGCTCACTCTTATGTCTGACTTTATCTACAGGCTATTGTAACCATTAACCAATTGTAACCAATTAGGAGGTTCGCAGAGAGATCCAAGCCGCCATTGGAGAATATGACAAACTCCTGACGCTGGTCAAGAAACGGAAATTAAGGTGGTTTGGCCGAGTCTCAATGTCTTCTGGCTTAGCAAAGACGATTCTACAAGGCACAGTGACAAGCAAAAAGAAGAAGAGGTAGACAGAAGAAGAGGTGGGAAGACCATATTAAAGAGTGGACAGGGATGTATTTTGCCAGCTCAACTAAGGCAGCTGAAAACAGGACAAGGTGGAAAGGGATTGTTTCGAAGTCATCTGTGGTGCCCCAATGACCTAGTAGGTTATGGGATAGAATAGAATAGAATAGAGAATCATTGTTCGAGTTCAGTCATGCCCTTCCTGAAGTTGCTGCAACAAGATACGTAACAGAGTGTTTCAAATCAGTATGAAGTAGTAGCGGTTGTTTCCCTTCACCACTGATATTGTATAATATAGAATACAACATTTACCAAACCAAGGCAATATGTATTGTATTCAGAAACCTTTGGAAGTGGCGCAAGTCCTGAAAGGACAGCCATTTTTAAATTCATTCTATTTTCTTCTATCGTTTTTTATGCTTTTGTTTAATGTCCCTATTTTATATACCACAGATGCACAACTGAAAGCTGAAAAGAGCAAATACGAAATTGAACCAACCTTTCGGTACATAATAAAAAAATAATCTAAAAACGATACCTATTTTCATGTAAGCCCTTCTTTGTCTTATGCTTAACTGCATAACTTTGTTGGTAACAAAAATGACTTACAGAGAGAGAGAGAGAGAGAGAGAGAGAGAGAGAGAGAAAACAAACAAACAAACAAAACAAACAAACAAAAAACGTGTTAAATTATATGTAAGGGAACGCATAAATCTTATTATAATAAAGTGAGACTTGATTTTTTATGAGCGACGCATTATCGTAATCTGTACTATAAATCATGTAGCATCAAGGGGAAATTAGTAAAACGTATGCTAAACGAGTATAGCTGAAATAGCTTATAAGACGACAGGTTACTGATCAAAATAGCAAGGACTCCGATTGTTAGCTCGCCTGACCGAAAGTTCAGGAAGAGCTATTGTTGTCACCCCAGCGTCGGCGTCAGCGTCAGCGTCCACGTCTGCATCCGCGTCCCCGCCAGCGTCAGCGTCGGCGTCCGGATTGGATGTTTTGGTTAAAGTATTTTAAAGACCTATATCTCCTTAACCCATAGATGTATCTTTTGATACTTGCACTGTAAGTAGATATTGGTCCAAAGTTTAACAGGGTACCACCCCCACCCCACTCCATGACCTTGATGTCAAGGTCATGGACTTAGAAAATCAGGAGTATTTTTGGACTGGATGTTTTGGTTAAAGTTTTATAACGCCAAATATCTCCTTAACCCATGGATGGATTCCTTTGATACTTGCACTGTAGTTAGATATTAGTCCAAAGTTTTCCAAGGTACTACCCCCCTCCCCCTCAGTGACCTTGATGTCAATGTCATGGACTTAGAAAATTGTATTTTTATTGATTGGATGTTTAGGTTAAAGTATTTTAAAGACACATATCTCCTGAACCCAGTGATGAATTCTTTTTATATTTGCACTTTAGTTAGATATTAGTCCAAAGTTTTGCCGAGTACTACCCAAACCCCGCTCAGTGACCTTGATGTCAAGGTCAGGGACTTTGGATATTTGTTCTTTATTAAACTTTTCTAATTGCATACTGATTCATAATGCTTGTCAGAGATTTAGTTTACACTTGAAATGATGTTAGACACTTTGTTGAGTTTTTACAAAACACTATATACTTACCCAACTGGATGACCTTGACGTCGAGGTCATTGACTTAGAATTTGGTCTGAAAGTTTTATATTTATGAAGACTTAATTTCACAGTGCCACGATGGACTCAGTTGATACTAATACTTGGACTGATGTTAGATAATGGTTCATGGTTTTGTTACATCCTAGCCCCCCCCCCACTCCCCACTCCCACCCCTACTTCTTAGTTCTTTGACCTCAAGCTCATGAACTTTGAAATTTCATGAGGATTTTTTTATTTTGATTTCATTTTAAGACTTATTTCTTAGATAGCTTTTGTTTATAAATGTGTTGTCATTATGGACATGCTTGCCTGAAGTTTTATGCATAGAAGTCCACACCTCCAAAGCAACTGTGTGATGGGCAAGCACCTATTCAGGCGAGCTATGCTGTCAGGCGACAGCTCTTGTTTTGTTATCAAGTCATATATTCCCGTATACAAAAGCAAAACAAAACAAAAATAAATAAATAAAGAAGCTTAAAGAAGGCAGGAAAGCAGACATAAGTGGTTCCTGTTATAGACTGCAGACAGGCGCCGTGGTCGAGTGGTTAGAGATGCTCGGTTATGGCGCAGAAAGTCGCCGGAAGCTCGTGAGATCGCGCCCGGGATGTCGACTGGAAAACTTTCTCTGTCAGCCCAGCAGAATATGGATGCCAGCTCCTGGTAAGGATTAGACGGCAAAAAGAGAGAGATTGGCTCCACCTTTCATATGGTGTGCCCAAGACACAGTGAGCTCTTAACCCCCACTGCCCCTACCGCTACTAAGCTATGGGACCTTTAACCTATTTTAAATTTTGACATCTGCGTTTCTGAAATATTACATTGATTAGCTAGGAACCATCCTCGCAAACCAAACAACCGAGTGTCTGATACCCTAAGGCAGAACCAATGCCGAGGATTGGTTTACCGCGAAACCCCCACTCCCCGCAATTTCATTGCTGGTCGTCCCAAGACTGCTAGTCTTATTTCTTGGTTCTTCTTGGTTCTTTTTTATGTGTTGTTTTTTGTGTGTTATTGTTATGATTGTAATGCCAAGGCTAGCCCAAATAAACAAAAAGAAATGCAAAAAAAAAGTTAAAATAGTTGCTAAATAGCTTTAGTATAATTTGCTTTTGTTGTCAAAATTTACGGTTTCATCGGACCCAATGTCCACCTACATGGGAAATGGCTGTTCACCTGGCTGCTGAAGAATTTTGTGTTGTCTTCTTTTGTCTTGTCTTTTCCCACATGGTGTCTTTGGTGGGATCTGGCATTGAATTGTTTCAGTTTCTGAGATATTTCGTTTCTATTTTTTTTTACGAAAGATAAACACTTTGATTAAACACTTCAGTTAAGGACTCCACCCCAAAATTCTGGACTTCAAACACAACCCTCGTTTAATACACCTTTACGCTGACTTCTCGTGGGAGCTGCAAAAGATAAGCAAATTTGTTTGATATCGTTAGTGGTCCTTTATTTATGTACGTAGTAATGTTACAAACAGTATACACAAAACAAAATAAATCATCTTGAATATTATATTCTACCCATGCAACTTCCATTAGGTTGTTCTAGTCGCTAACTGCGTTGCTCTATCAAACAGTCTCACATAAACGAGTTATGAATATGAATTTTCTATGCTCAAGATGTTTAGATCTGTGAGAACGTATACTCATCTAAATATATAAGAATTCATCATGATAATAAATTTTCACTCGAAGGGTCGAAATTTTAGTAAGGGACATACTTAAGAGTCCGACTCGTCGGAGCATGAATCCCTTTTGCTCGAGCTGTACGAGGGTCATTTACAGATCTGTGAAACATAGGAGCCGCGACACGATAAAATCAACAAAAAGGCACATCTTCCCAGTCTTACCAGAGTCTTCGCTGTCCGCATGGAACCAACCCTATACCCTCAGCTACTTGTAAAGCAAAGTGAAAATTCTGATCAGACTGGGCGGTTGCCAAGGCTGATCTGAGTCTTTGCTGGGCGCACATGCCACTTTGTTGGTTTTGCCATGCCGCGACTCATATTATAACCTAAGTATATAAGAATTCATCATGAAAGTAAATTGTCATTCGAAGGGTCAAATTTTCAGACAGGGACACGCTTAAGATTCCGACTCGTAGGGGAGAATTTCTTGTCCCATTTGAATTGGCTTATAATTCTTTTTCCTTTCATTTGAAGCCAACGCTTCAAGACTGAAAACGTTTATTTTGAATACATGATCAAGCAATCTGAAATAAATTTTGACCTTGAAAATAGCTTGGAACACGAGTTGTTGACCTTTCTTCTTTCAAAACAAGGTTGGGGATCAAGTGATATTTTGTTTGAAACGCTGCATGGGAAACTGGACATGCTGCGAGTGAACTATCTTGAATGTCAAGGATGATAGCTTATTGTTTTTCTTTTAAAACTTTTACCTTGTTTATTTGGCTCTATGGGGTCTTCTCTTTCCACAAGTGCCCAAAATAAGTAAACCAGTTGCGTGTAATTCGGCTATACGATAGGGTTTTGTCTTCCATACAATTCAAAATTTTTTGATCCGTCTCGCAAGATTGTTCTAAATTTCAGAGATATTATGGTCAGAGAAAACATCTGTCTTATAACCAAATAAATACGGAACACTCACGCTATGTACCCTTTTTAGGTCCACATCTTTTCAATTCTTATGACCGTTTCATGAATCAACAGAAATTCGAACTTTGGACAGGGCTTTTATAACAACATTTCAGTTGAAGTCAGTGCAGATTAAGCCGCCTTAATAATTGTATTTTTTATATTTCCTAATTTAAATCGTGACTCCTTGTCCGAAAGGCGAATCTTCGCGGTTTCACCAAAGAGCCACCGGAATCGGGAAGATGTAGGTGGTCAAAGTTCCAAAATCAAAAGTCCGAACTTATAAACCATAGAAACATTGAAACGTCTGAAATATTTATGATCAGATGCTATCACATGCCGCCATCTCTATAAACCAGATTGACTACTCAATGAAACCGAAAGTCTGGTAACTGAAAGCCATACAATAATTAGGCCGTCACCATCCAATCGGTAATAAGTTGAGGAACGGCCACATTGCAGGGATCAATAGCTCAATGAGTGCAAGAGACATAAGCTATTTTCCTTCGCACAAATGAAAATTCACTCACGCTGTTCCGAGCAGCATATTAAAAAAAGATAATAAAATAACACGTGATCCTGAAACCTGCGGAGGCAAATGCAAATGCAATGATGCATTTGCATTTGCCTCCGCAGGTTTGAGGATCACAGGCAGCGGGAAACTTGACATTTGGTCCAGCCTGATGTTACTGGTAATTCAATATTTGCCTGATATGAGTCCATATAATGGTGGATAGAATAACGATTAAAGCAAGGTTCAACATGTGAAATTTGGTTAAAGTTGTATTGTCTGCAACTTTTAATCATTTTGACAAATTTAATACATACGCCTATATCTTTCTCTTAAAGACAGGACTTCTCTGCCGGGGGGTCTGGTTCCCAGCAATACTATATCTTACCTGTACAGGTAAAGGTGTGAAAATTAATTCAACCAATCAGTGAACCAGAATTACCAGTTATAATAATTTCATTGGCCGACTGGAGGTGTTGACACTATGAGATCAAGAGACAGACTGACACTGTGGAAGTTAATCCTCCTTATATAGTACCACTCCTGTCTTTAAGTAAAAGCTGAGTAAAAGTAAGTTTTTATAATAGATCTATTCATAACCCCTGAAAATGCATGATAAAAACATGATAACCTTTGTGAAAACAGCCTTTAGCTTTCAAATAATTCAGTTCTGACCGAATGAAATTCTAGACAGTTAACATTTTACCTAAATCATTGTTGTTTTTGTAGCAGTTTTAGGCTTAGGGTTGTTATAATTATGAGTGTTTCATGGTCATTTGGGCTCAATTATTATATTCTTGAAAATTATAAATATTGATTCCCAAAATAAATTACTGAAAGTTGCGGACTATATAGCTTTAAGTAGCTGTTTCTTAGTTTGCGGAATTAACTATATGTTTGGGAGACCCTCGTACATATCATACATGTTTAAATTCAGATGATCATATAAATCAACTTCCCGGCCCAGCTAGATTTTTTGCGTTTTGCTTATCCTTATACGTGTTGCAAGGAGCATATATTGAATATACAAACATTTTGCAAAAAAAGACACGAATTGTCAGAAGACAATATAGCACGATTTATGGGAGCTTGGCATTAACAAGAAAGTGTTTAATACCGACAATACGGGCCAGGAGGAGTGAGATCAACTGCAATGTCAGAATAAACAGCTATCCAAAGGAATCAGAATAATGAAATATAGGCCACTGTGACTTACTTTTAATTTGAGGCCAACCATCGGGTTAGACTGACTTATTATCCCAAGCTAACTTGTTCATACACTTTAGTCCACAAGGCATAAGACAAAATCTAAATCTCTGGATCATGAACTATAGGTCACAGTAACCAACTTTTATTCTGAGTAAAACATTGGCCATACAAACTCATTATTCCATGCCACTCTGTTTGTACATCATTTAGTCTCAAAGATATAAGGCAACATATAGCAAAACCACTGGAATATGAAATATTGATCACTGTGACATACTTTCATTCTGAAATAAACACATAAGGGCATACAGCTTCATTATCCCAAGCTATCATGTTCATATATCAAACAGTCCTAAACCACTGGGTCATTTAATATCGGTCACTGTGGTCGTCTTTAGTTTGACGTCAAACATCAGATCTTACAGACACATTATCCCAAGCTATCATTTTCATATATGAAATAGTCCTCAGATTATTTGACAAAATCGCTGGACCATAAAATAAAGGTAAAAGTTATCTTATTTTAGTTTCAGGTTAAACAGCGGGTCACACTGACTTATATCTCAAGATATCATGTCTATACATCAACAAGTCTTAAAGGTAAAAGGCAAAATCACTGGGCCATGAAATAAAGGGCACTGTTATCTTCTTTTTTGAGGTCAAACATCAGGTCAAACTGACTTGTTATCCAAAGCTATCATAACCATTCATTACATATCTCACATAGTCTTGAAAGAAAAATGCGAAATCACTGGACCAGGAAATATAGGTCCTTGTGGCCTACTTTTGTTTTGATATCAAGCATTTGGACACACTTACTTTTATCCCATGCTATTATGTAAAACATAAAAGGTGTTGGGCTAAATCAAAGTTCATGAAATATTCGTTACTGTAATCTACTTGTATTTCGCGGTAAAACATCAGGTCATGATGAGCTCTTAAGGCAAAATCACAGAACAAAAAATATAAAGGCACTGTGTACTACTTTTATTTTGTAATCAAACATCGGACCAGTCTGACTTATTATCCCGACCTAGAGATGAAGTCAGTTTTAGAAATTTTAAAATTCTAATTGGTGCCTGGGATGGAGAGAGCTGTGCCTGTACTTTTTGTTCTGCAAATTAGTTTTTGCGTTTCATTTAGCATAGTTTGCTAGTTTCCATGTGCTTTTTATGTTTGTATTGTACTGTCTTTGCTTGTTGTTGTTAGGCCTTATTTTAAGCCTATTTCCCATGTCTTAGTTTTGCTTAACATGTCTGTTTTGTATTCATTTATGAAATCATGCCTCCTTCTTGATTTTTAAATGACGATAAAATCTTATAGCAAATTTATCTGTATATTGTTAACACCTAATTTAGACAATCTGTATTATTGTAATCTCTTAATTATCTCTTATGCATATATAGTACCATGATGTATTTATTATGTCTATTTTTTCTTAATCATATGCACTTGTACTGTAATGTAGTCGGTAAATAGCTATTCATAGCTAGTATTACTTGTTACTGTCTCCGACGTTAAATAAATTTTGACTTTGACTTTGACTTTTCTTTGACCTATAATGTCCATACATTAAATAGTCTTGAAGGAAAAAGACAAAAGCACTGCTACATGAAATATAGGTCATTGTGATCTACTTATATTTTGAGGTCAATTGTCCGGTAACACTGATTTTTTAACCCAAGCTTTCAGGCTCATACATCAAATAGTATAGAATGTTTGAGGTAAAATTCATAAAATATAGGTCACTGTGATCTACTTTTATTTTGACGCCAAACATCCTGTTATACTAAATAATTATCCCATGCTATCGTGTTCATATATCAAATGTTTTCAAGATATGAGACAAAATCACTGAACCATAAAAATAGGTCAAGGTGACCTACTTCTACTCTTATGCAAAACATAGTGTCATACGAAGTCAATTTCCTAAGCAATCATGTTCGTACATCAAACTGTCTTCAGGCTATAAGGCATACTCACTGGACCATGAAATATAAATCACTGTGACCGACTTCTACGTTGAGGTAGAACATCGGGCCATATTGCCCTATTCTCCCAAGAGATCATGTTAAAAAAATAAAAAATTCTCCAAGATTAAAATCCAAATCACTGGACCATAAAATAAAAGTCAATGTGGCCAACTTAATAAAAGTCAATGTGGCCAACTTTTTTATTTGAGGTCAAACTTCGAGCAACACTGACTCAAAATCACAAGCTATCATGTTCACACATCAAATAGTCCTCACAATAAAAGGCAAACCCACTGAACCATGTAAAACAGGTCGAGGCTCCTACTGTCATTTTGAGGTCAGACACCAGGTTATGCTGAGTAATAATCCCAGGCAATCACCTTCATCATCAAATAGTTTGCATGATAAATGGCAAAATCACTGAATCATGAAATATAGGTCACTATGGCCAATTTCTATTTTGAGTCAAACATCGTGCCATACTGACTTTTTATCTCAAGTTTTTATGATGTTCACACATCATATTGTCTTCAAGATGCTAGGTATAATTACTTGACCATAAGATAGAGGTCACTATGACCTTCTTTTATTTTGTATCAAACATCGCGCCATACCTACTTTTTATCCAAAACTATTAGCTTCATACATCAAATAATCTTCAAGGCATATGGCAAAATCACTGAACCATGAAAAATCTGTCACGCTGACCACCTCATGACCCTCAAGTCAATGTCACAAGGTTAGGCCATGTTTGACAACTATCTGCATGATTTATTTCCGAAACAGATTTGTATAAACTAAATTGACCAGAGTCCTAGAGTTTGACCTCTATAGCATTACAACCGAAACTTTCTACACCAAATGACCGAAAAATGTAGGTCATGGATTGAAATATCTCTCAGCGACAAGTAGAACTTCTACAGATGTTCCTATTTAGCAAGTTTGAAGACTCTTTCCCATTTAGTTTCTGAGAAACTAAGCTAAACGCAACAGGTGGACCATAATTTTCTATGTTCAACCAGCCATGAAATACAGGTCATGGGTCGAAATCCATTACTGCATTCAGTACATCTTACCCAGATGTTTCTTTGTTGCCAGTTTGAAGACTCTATCCCCTTTGGTTACTTAGGAACTGAGCTATACGCACCAAGTGAACCAAAATGTTCTATGTTCAATGATCCTTGTTACATATGTCATGGCTAAATTTGCATCTATGCCTTCAGTAGATGATCTCTTTATGTTCTTTTGTAGCAAGTTAAAATTAAAATCCCAACAAACAATAAATTACAAATGATAAGCCGAGTCAGCAGCTCTTTCCCAAATAGGTGACAACTCACCTATCTTTATTGAACTAAATAAATTAGACCAACAGAAGGGTTACAACAGACTAAGCAAATTATACGGAAAACATTTAACAATTATTTTTACCTATTTTCTATTTTTATTATAGAAGGGTTAAAATGAGAACACAATAAATTAAACAGCACCGAACATAAAACAAATGCAACCGCAACGAAAGTACCGTCTTGGGACGCTCAGTAATATCTACTGTGGGGTTTAAACCGGTTTTACTGGGTCCAAACCTTCACCCTCACCCTCCGCCGCGGTGCACACAATTAGTTGGTAGTTCGGTTCGTATGGAGGTCCCCTAACTCATCAGAGAGTCATCACGGTCAACAATTAAGATCGAGAAAAGACCGTGATGAAGTAAGGATGAGGACTCGACAGCCAAAACGTGTTGAGACACCTAGAGATCCCTGGGGCGTCAGCAACACCACTGGAGCACTGGAGCAAAAGAAAACCACCAGTTGAACCCCGTTGGGCCAAGAAACAGACATAAAAGGCTTTATCCCTTTACTTAGAAACTTAGCTAAATACAACAGGTGAAAATTATGCTAACGCACAAAGGACGTGCACGCGCACGCAGACGCACACGAAGGGTGTTGCATAAATGACTCACATGCGACAGAAAATGTCTCCACATAGTGGCGTTATATTACATTTTAATCGTGCCTCTGAAACAAGCCTATTTACATTACGTACTCACGCTAGGAAGAATAAACTAAGCATACGAGGGGAGTTCAAAAAGTTCATAGAACACGGTATTTTTCTATACAATTCAAGATTTCTTTTTTTTCTTTTTTGTGCAGTGTAAACCTTTGTCAGTTGAATGATAACAGCCGTTCAGTCAACACGTACATGTTTTGCTCTTACTCTTTGGTTTGAAAACCTATACCCATAGGCAAAAATGGAAAGTCAGAATATTGAGTTCAGAGCAGTCATAAAGTTCCTCACAAAGGAGGATGCAATCGCCAAAGAAATTCATCGGCGCATGGCTGATGTGTATGGTGATAGTAGCCCAAGGTATTCCACAGTGGCAAAGTGGTAAGCAGAATTTAAACGTGGGCGAGAATGCTTAGAAGATGACCCAAGGCCATGTCGCCCTGCTGATGTCATCAGCCAGATGATCGACCGTGATGAGAGACTTGTGCTAAACGATCGCCGAATCAATGTTGCCGCACTCGCTTTAGAATGTGGTTTTTCTAATGGAAGTGTTTACACTATAATCCATGAACATTTAGGCATGTCAAAAGTACCTGCCAGGTGGGTACCCAGAATCCTGAACACGCAAGATCGTCAGCAAAATGGTGGAGTCCAGAGTTGCACAAGCGGCTATTCGTGAGTGCAAGTTCGAGCAGTTAAATCACCCGCCACAAACAGTCCAGACCTGGCCCCAAGTGATTATTACCTGTTTCAAAATTTGAAGTCCCACTTGCGTGGAACGAGATTTCGGGACGATGATGAGCTCAATTAAAATCATACAAAAATCCTTCAAGAACAGAGAATACATACAGAAATAGGAACATGGGCCAGACTACGTAGTTTCGGCTAATAAAGCCTCGTCAGTGACCCTGACAATATCTGGTACGAAACCAGAAAAAAACATACTGTAATTTCTTAATTTTAATTGGGCAGTCGATTCAAAGACTGATTAGTTTCAAAAGGATCCAAATAATATAAAAGACGATGATCTAGAATAATTGTCTAAACCGATCTCAAATTTTAGATTTCTAAGAATCTATCCTCTGATCTCAAAGGATGTAAATGAAATATAATCTGCACTATGGATGATGTACGGGGAGACGATTCAAGGACCAAACTGACGACTTTTATTTCAAAGGCATAGACTGCTTAACAGAAAAGTGGGCCAAAAGCATTGAAGTAAAGGGGGGTTATATTGAAAAATAATGTTGAAACCATCTTCTAATCTGTGAGTTAAACCCGGACTTCTTCAAACTTATTGAACTCCCTCGTATTTAAAAGGAAAGTATATTATAACAAACACGTAGATTTTTAAAGCCAAACTTAAACAAGAGGTCCATGATGGACCTAAATCGCTCACCTGAGTTACGATGAAATAACATGGAAGATCCTCTATTTGATGATGGTTCAATTGGAGCAGTTTTGCACTTTCTAATCTATATTCTGACAATGTTTCATTTAGATTGGATCAAAACTGTGCCCTCTAGAGTGTACACAATGTTTTTCTAAGATCTGACCTGGCAATCTAGTTTTTGTTCAGACATTATTCAGTTTCAAACTTGGCCTACATTTCATGCAGATACACATTCTGAAAAAGTGTCATGAAGATTCAATGCAAAATAAAGCCACAATTGTGTACACAAGGTTTTTCTATGATTTGACCTAGTGACCTACCGATAGTTTTTGACCCGACAATACCCAGTTCCAAACTTTCCCAAACCTAGATTTCATTAAGATAATCATTCTGACAAAGTTTCATGAATATTGAACCAAAACTGTGCACTCTAGAGTATACACAAAGTTTTCTAAGTTTGACCTGGTGACTTAGTTTTTGATCCAACATGACCCAGTTGCACCCTTGGTCTAGATTTGTTGGAAATAAACTTTTGACAAAGTTTCATGAAGATTGGAACAAAACTGTGCCCTCAAGAGCATTCACATGATTTTTCTAAGATCTGACATAGTGACATAGTTTTTGACCTGACATGGTCCAGTTTCAAATTTGGTATATATTTCATAAAGATGAGCATTCTGACAAAGTTTCATGAAGATTGACTCATAACTGTGCCCTCTAGAGTGTACACATGTTTTTTCTAAGATTTGACATAGTGACCTAGTTTTTGACCCTACGTAATTCAGTTTCAATCCTGGCCTAGATTGTAATTGGATAAACATTCTGACAAAGTTTCATGAAGATTGGCTCATAACTGTGCCCTCTAGAGTGTACACAAAGTTTTTCTAAGATTTGACCTAGTGACCTAGTTTTTGACCCCACATGACTCAGTTTCAATCTTGACCTAGATAGTATAAGGATAAACATTCGGACAAAGTTTCTTGATGATTGGATCATAACTGTGCCCTCTAGAGTGTACACAAGGTTTTTCTAAGATTCAACCTAGTGACCTAGTTTTTGACGCCACATGTCCCAGTTTCATACTTGGTCTAAATTTTATTAAGATAAACATTCTGACAAAGTTTCATGATGATTGGGTCAAAACTGTGTCCTTTGTGTCATTCTAAGATTTATTTCTATTTTTAGCTCTGGCGGCCATTTTGTTCAACGGAGTGGAACCGTTTTAGCAATTTTGGTTCAGGGCCATGAATTAAACATTTCTGTGAAATTATTTTGAAATCGAGCCATTGGCTTCAGAGGAGATGTCGTTTAAAGGTTTTTTCTATTTTTAGATTTCTATTTTTAGATATGGCAGCCATTTTGTTCAGCGGAGTGAAACCGTTTTAGCAATTTTGGTTCAGGGCCATACGTCAAACATTTCTGTGAAATATTTTTGAAATCGAGCCATTGGCCTCAGAGGAGATGTGGTTTAAAGGTTTTTCGTTTTTTAGCTCTGGCGGCCATTTTGTTCAGCGGAGCGGAACCATTTTAGCAATTTTGGTTCAGGGCAATAACAGAAACATTTGAATGAAATTATTTTGAAATTGGCTTACTGGTCTAAGAGGAGATGCCGTTTGAAGAAATTGTTGACGGACGGACAGACGGACGGACGACGGACGACGGACAAATATCGATCCCAATAGCTCACCTTGAGCACTTCGTGCTCAGGTGAACTAAATACAACCTAGAAAACGTGTTTGTAAAATACTTAGCCGCCAAACATATGTTTGCCCTTAAATTATTAAGTAAAACAGGAAAAACATCATAACAGCTAGAAATATGCAGTTACCTTAATTAGCATAACTAACATATTAAGGTAGTAAGATACTGAAAAAAAATATTAGTGGGGCATTCATTTTATTATTCCAGCTGAATAGCCCAAAGGGCTATAAAACGTTTGGATAAGAAAAAAAATATGACAGTTTTGTTTTCCTAAAAAAAACATTTATTTTTATTTCTACATACATTTTTGCACATTTTCTATTTTAATTCATGTCTCTAGCACATGAATACACTTTTATTTCTGCAAATCATTTATTCTATCATATAGAATATTTGGAGAAAAAAAAACTGGTAAAAATGCAGTTATCTTGATAATAAGTATTTTTTTACGTTTTTTTTAAATGCAATTATATTAAATTTCATGAAGAACGTCATGGAAAATATATTCAATCGATGGAGCATGCTTATGCATATTATTTTAGTAAAACTTCCATTGTATGATACAGAATTAAAAAAAACAAAACAAAAACATTTCACCGTTTCGTTTAGTAGAAAAACAATTTTTAACTTCTAAACTATGCCCAAAACGGACTGCCCAAATTCTGCACATGCTGCACGCACAGCCGGCATCTTTACGGTAGACATTGTTAGTGTGTATGTATACTCCACAGTTGATCGATTTCACCATGAACAATAACTCTCTTTTGTTTTGACAAAGAAAATCACAGTATTTCCGTATCTGATTACCTTTAATACTTAAAACATACAAAATAATCAGTTTTCTGTGGCAGCTGGATTCAATGTCGGATACTGCGAAAGTCAACACAGGAGCATAGTCCTGTCTACATACATATATACGAAATCTTTCCACATTTCAAACAAACGAGTTTTATTTTATCCCCATGCAGTTTGTCTGATACGAACATTATAACTTTTCAAAGACTTTTCTAAACTTGCAACAGAGGAATTACCTTGTCAATGCAAGGCTGGCGGAAACAAACAAAATGGGAAGGCCATTTTTACGGTCCTTGATTAGAGAGAACACCCTTAATTTACAGATGGCTGTACTAACAAAGAAACGAAGTGACAAGCCTAAAGCAATATGCCCCATAACTTGTTCGAAGTCTGGGGCGTAAAAGCTATAGTAATAGAATATTAACCAACTACAACTGACTATTTATAATAACAATAAGGGCAAAAATAATTACAAAATTACATTTGAGCCGCAACATGACAAAAGCAACAAAGTGGTATGTGCCTCTAGCTTAAACTCAAATCAGCCTGAACATCCGCCCAGTCTAATCAGAGTCTTCGCTATCCGCATGGAGCTTGCTTCGACCCGAATCTACCAATAAAATGCACAGTGAAGGTTCGGATCAGCCTGGGCGGATGCCCAGGCTTATATGAGTCTTAACTGGTCGCATATGCCACTTTGTTGGTTTTGTCCTGTCACGGCTAAATAAAGAAAATGAGGATAATGTAGCATGCATGAAATAGAGCTAAAACCCAAGTTCTCTGACTTCTGACCTTTCTACGGTAGGTTTCCTGTTGCAGTGGCTCTGTTCAATATTATGGAAACGTTAATACCGCAACTGTGTCATTCCGTTTTGTGCGTGCATGTGTGCGTGTGATTGTGTGTTCACTATTGCTTGGGTGACTTGGAATTAATTATGTTATGTGACGGATGTCCATTTTTTACATTTATACATTTGTACATCGACATGTAAAAACACTTACTCTGCGCTGGTGGATATTGAAATTGAATATTAATTACACCACCACATCTTATATACTTATTTTCTTTTCTCTTAAATTTCTTGAACTTTTCTATGTAATCAAAGTAAAACAATTTTGACATAAATAAAAAGTGTAGC
Organism: Ctena decussata; assembly: GCA_963989385.1. NCBI lineage: Eukaryota > Metazoa > Mollusca > Bivalvia > Lucinida > Lucinidae > Ctena > Ctena decussata. Next base: position 78,808,084 of record OZ022504.1, read on the forward strand.
ATTTGCTGGATTAGATCGTTGTCGAAGTCAAGCAAGGCCGCGTGTTTTTTTAACAAACTAATAATATTATAATATTAATGATACTAATAGAGCCGCGACACGAGATAACTAACAAAGTGGCAAGTGTGCCTAGCGAAGACTCAGTTCAGCCTGGGCATCCGCCCAGCCTGATCAGTCTTTGCTATTCGCAAAAAGCTAGCTTAGGCCATAAGCTACCCTTAAAACGTACAGTGAAGACTCTGATCAGACTGGGCGGCTGCCCAGGCTGATAGAGTTGGGCGGCTGCCCAGGCCGATAGAGTCATCGTTGGGCGCACATGCTTCTTTGTTGCTTTTCTCGTGTCTCGACTCATTAAACAAAACGTCAAAGACGAATATAAAGCCGACAAACAATGACAACAACAGAAATAAACCACACCAGAAACATCACCTTGCAACGGTCGGTGATTAAATACTTGACACGTTGATGAAACACCGCCTTGAAATAGTCAGTAATTATTTACTTGGGCCTTAAATCTATTTTAAGGCTTTACCGTTTCTCAGTTTAGATTCAATTTGGTGCTCAACCGTTTTGCAGTTGAGGCTAAGCTGAGGTTGAGGTTTAACCCTTATGTTATGTTAACTGAGGTTCAAATGACCCAAAACCCATGTTTAAACAAATAGATATATTAATCATATTCTATGCACAAGGACATGTTTTAGAAGAAGATTAGAACATGTTATACCATACACCGATTTTATTTTCTTTTTGAACAGAGATGCCTAGTCGCAAAGCTCTTAATTCACCGTCTCACTTAATTTCGAACGTTTTCTAACATCCGGGTTTGGAGGCAATATCAAGTATTGAAGCTGCATATTGATGAAGTTGTATTTGTTGCTAACGCTGCAGGTCAATTACATTAAAAAAGGTATCCCAATAAAGCAAATACTTTTATAATTTTTTTCTTATCTACTGTCCAAAATTTATGCATATGCTTATTTTTAAATTTTATTACCCCCCTTATTAACATCTAAATTTAAATATAACATCTTTTTGAACGGAGATGCCTAACCGCAAAGCTCTTAATTCATCGTCTTACTTAATTTCGAACGTTTTCTAACATCTGGGTTTGGAGGCAATAACAAGTATTTAAACATAATACTTGAAGCTGCATATTGATGAAGTTGTATTTGTTGCTAACGCTGCAGATTAATTACATTAAAAAATATCCCAATAAAGCAAATACTTTTATAAATATTTTCTTATCTACTGTCCAAAATTTAAGCATATGATTATTTCTAAGCGTTATTACCCCCCTTATTAACCTCTATGTTTAAATATAACCTCCTTGATAAACAATAAATTGCGTCTGAACGTATATCTTGAAGGCCACCTTTATAAGCAGAAATATGCCTCAAATGGCCAAAATATCAAATGCCAAAATTTTGCTTGTCGTGTAAATTGATCTGCATTAAACAAGCACCTGCCCCAAACAAGCAGTGTTTGTCCCTCCCTTCGGCTCTTGCTAAGATAAGACAAGTTTGAATATATACTGATCATGTGATTTTAGCGTTAGAGGACCAGGTCAAATAATGATCAAGATGTAGACTTTAGGCTCAGCTGGAAGAACACAATAAAGACTGAGGCTCGAGTGAGCTTATCTGATCTCAAATAAGGAATGAGCTCAGACGAAATCAAATAAGAAAAACTAAGGCTCAGCATCAACTCTCCAGGTTCAAACTGAGTCTCATTCGAGCATTTTGTTAAAGCTGAACTAAATTCAGGTTTAAACCCTGAGTTGAGTTTTCTTATCGAATGAGTTACAGTTATAAGGTCAATATCCGTTGAAAAAATTGGTTAAATCCATTCTTGCTTTTCTCTTCCGTAAAAGTTAGGCGTTTCGTAACATGAGGTTGCTGTAGACAGCTTCAGGACCGGCAACGGCCTTTCCGAGACCTGAAATAAGAAGTCAACACAGTAAGTTGCTTTATAAACAGATCCTCTTGAGCTTAAAGTGTTATGTTGCTGTCATGAATCCTCGAATGAAATGATACTTCCAGAAATGAGTTTACTGAGGAATATCCATAATATAAATAAATATATCACCTTACCAGTGTTCCTGCAACGCTGCCGACGGATGTTCAGTCTCACAGGACACACATTTGTTTAACAAAAAGCTCATATTAACATGAAGCGTTTACTTGTACAAGCTTATATAAACTATAAATTTTAAAGTACATGTATATGCAGCTTGCAAAACGTGTCTATGAACTGAAAACGTCAACAAGTACTTATACATTGAAAAGCAGTGGTAGTGACATTACCATTTGAGCCGCAAGACAAAGCAGACGTAGGAAATTCTAATACCCAGCCTATGCTTCTGTACAGTCCAGCTGTATCCAGTTAGCTAATCTTTGCTTTTCTTACGGCTCGACATTACAGTTACAAATTATATGCTCGGAATTTTCCTGTATATAGACTGTTCAGTCTATTGACTGTTCAGTCTATCTCGCTTCCATACGTCTTTAGACATGTTTTGTCCTAATGTAACTCATTTAAATTGTATTTACCCCAATCTCATGCCGTTAAAACACCTACAGTTTAATCTAAGCAGAGGCCCACTGGGAAAGACAAACTTGATATACATGTAAGTTGCGCATGTTCAATCACTAGTAAAATGTTAAATATGTTTTTTAAGGTAAACCAGTTTGTAAATCACTTGAAAATAAAATAGTGTTGTTTGGTGTATGCATTGAAATGCACTGAACTTATACAATCAATTTCTTCATCCCACCCACGACACCCAACGGAAAATTGCATCATACAAAACAACAAAAGTAGTACTGTAATAGCAGTTTGAGCGGGAAAAAAACAACATCAACAGTTTTTTAATCCCATTTAGGTGGTCGCAAATATAGTCCTTATCAAAAGTAAAGTATATTAGGCACACAAACCATCTATTTCCACCCAGTTTATACTTTATATACGTCCAAGTTGCATTAAAATGAATGAGAAAAAAAGGTAAACCAAACAGAGTTTTATAAGACTGAATAGGAGCTTACACCATAACATTCACACGGAAACACTGACATCAATAAACCACAACGGCTTGAGTTGATAAGTAACAAATGACTGGTAGGAGGAGGAGCTCCAACCCTCGCCCTTGCGAGCATAGCACTCAATGCAATAAACCACAACAGCCATATTATACAAACAAACAATTATTTTTACTTGTAGCATGACTAGTGCAATATCCTTTTGAAGTGGTATTAAAATAAATTCCCACACACTTAAATAACTACTTAAGGTGGAGCCAAGAGTACAGTATAACTGAAGAGGCGGCCCCTAAATCTGTACAATAACTTCCAGTTTTTGGAACTTATTGTACCCATTCATCATATCAGCAACCTTGACAAAAATCAATATCAGGGCTTCAGAAAGTCAAACGTTTGGAGAGACAAATACTGCTCACAAAGTAAAGCACGCCTTTTGGGATTTCCCCTACAGCAGCTTCAAACAGGATAAACCCTACTCTTCAAACAGTGACGCTGGCTAATATAGACGAGCATTTGTTTGTGTGCAGTTCGACCGGGACCTTCGAAATGCGCAGTTCGACCAGGGTCTTTACAATTCAGGAGCCCGGTTAAGCGCTGGCCTACTGATCTAGTGGTCCCGGGCTCGAGCCTCGCTGGAGGCGGGAATCTTTTCATTTGTTAACGGGGTCCATTGCACTCAGCCTTACATTATCACTCACCCCTCGTCCTGATATGACTGAAATACTGTTAAAAAGACGTAAAATCGCAAACCATCAATCAATCTTAACAATTCACTGTACACGTTTTAGATCTTAATCATTACTTACTGCATGCATAATAATACTTGTCAAAATCAAATGGCAATGGAACAGGTCCAGTTTTCTTTGGGTATAAAACATCCAATGCTTTCAAATGTGTAACATATCCGTTTCACAGCAGTCATGCTACCATTCATGCCAGTCAAAATATTTTGGGGATGGAACAGCTTTAGTTTTCTTTCAGCATGAAACATCAAATGTCTATGTATAACAATTCAATTCCTCAACAGTCATGATACCATCCATGACATTCCGTTTTAGAGCAGTCCTCATTGCCTCATTTTTCCACCAACTCTCACAAAGGAGAGCAATTTCTTGTGACGTATTGGTTGCTTCATTGGACAATGAAGCTCCTTTTGGGAACAAGCTGCTCACTCGGTTGGCCATATGTTCTCTGTATCTTGATTATTTGTAATCTTAGTTGTTTCCAACTATGGTTTGAGGGCTGGATTTGGATTTTGATTGTTTCAGTTCCTGGTCTTTGCATATTTTTTACCTCCTAAATGCGGCCTACTCTCAACGGAAGGAATTTGCTTATAGAATTTTCTCCTAGGGAACATATTCATTCCTTTAAGTGAAAATGAAATTGAGTATACCCATTGACTTTAAATACGATTGTTTTCCCCCAATAGGTGTGTGATATTTTTCTTACCTTGCATTTAATAATCCTATTCATTTCCTAGTTTTATAATGACTGAAGGGTTCATAATTTAATAATTCGTTTTATTCATTTCCTAATTCTATAATGACTAATGGGTCCAGCGTCCAGCTTTGAAATATGTCAAGGTTATTGTGAAAGGCAAAATACAATGATCAATTCGATTAGAGCTGATTTGGGGTGGGTGTGTTATCTTTGCCTGTCATCACTGTCAAAACTAATTAACATGTCACGTTTTTGTTTTGTATACCTGAGACTGGGTTGGTCATGCTACAAGCTAGTTATAGAATGCCACTCACTTTGTAAGTTATTTCAAACTCGGGGCTCCGCCTCTTGTACAGAAATAACTTACCTCATGATTAACATACTATAACTATTACTTTTATGTTTTAAACCAAACACACTGAACACAAAGCGAAGTGTGCAGATAGGAAATAGTAAAAACGTAAATCATAGATGTTTTGTATTCCTTATATATTTATGTTCGTTTGAGTTTAGCTTTATGACCACCTTCCTGGGAAGGAACTTTTCATTGTCGCATACTACTTTTCAGTGCCTCTGCCATATCTAAATATTTCGAATGCTATGCATGAACAAAACTCCAAATACCTTGTGCACACCTTATTGAACAGACATAATAGTGTAATCTAGTCTAGGAAACGCCAAAAATGTTCAAGACCTTTCAAAGGTATTTGCATATTTTCGATCATTTAAGTTTGATATGAGATTACGTTCGATATTATGAAATGCTACACAGATTGCGGCATCACTATTAACATGGATGTTTTATGGGGTTTTTTTTTCAGAAATAGTCGTTTGAGAATGTCACAGGCACCTTTTCCTATGGTACTACATTGACAACTTTTGTAATTTTCCATTTTAACTCAGGTGGTCGTTTCCCCATATTCTGATAGCGTTTGTGTTTAGTTTTTATTTCTTCAGGTTTATATCGTTTAGCTGACGCTTGTAGAAAATGTTTTGCATATTATTATTGTTGAGCGTGGGAAACAATATTTTTACAAAGGATTCAGACGTATTATTTTTTGCTGGCTAAGTAAAACATGAGACATCTGAGTATCCCTGGCAGTTCGACCGCAGCCAATGAGATTTCAAGACGCCAACTCCTGAAGGCTAGGCAGGGGAGTTGCTGTCACTGTCCTCCATACAAATGAACATGTGTTTTTCTAATACTTTATATGCATTTTCATCAATTCCCTCTTGAGGGCCTTTTCTTTGTGATTTGGAAAATATCCTGAGAGCGGCGATATACCCAGGGGCTTCACTTCGCTTTTTATACTGAAGGAAGTCAGACGTACGCTTGTCTTATTAAACACAGAAGACAAACGAATTCCTGGTGGTTTTTGTTCATGGCCCTGTAAGCAAGATAACCCTATACCACCCCGTGACAAGAACTATAGTGTTTCTTCTTGCATTCAAATGATCGCCCCGTTCGAAGCGGTTATCTCATTCCGATGTGTCGTATATAGCAATGACGTACGTGTAAAATGGTATAGTTCTGTCACACACTTTGTGATTTTCCTTAAAAAATATTTGTGCAAACGTAATAAACAAACCATTAGAGTGATTAACATTTTTTAGGGAAAATCTTTTCATGATTATATGAGTGATCGAATGAAAGTTCTTCGGATATAATTACAGTTAACTACAGAAGTTACAATTCATTTTATGACCGAAGTAAAAAGATCGGCAATAATCAGGAAATTATACAATCAAATCCTAAAGGTTTCAAAGCCTCATTTTCGCAAATCCGGTCATGTAAGAAAAATGTCGTTTAAGATTTGTTCTTGAGGAATTACTATTTTTAAAAATTTATATGTGGATTAAAATCATTTAATGCAAACTATTATGAAGTTCACTGTTAGTGTAGTCTAGTCTGTCCCATAATCTTGGAAGATCATTGGGGCATCTCAGTGACTATACAACAATCCCTCTCTTCCAAGTCCTGTCTCCTGCTAACCTAGTTATCTTAACAAAGTTCATCCCTGTCCACTCCTCTTCTGTCTATCTCTTATTATTTTTCTTTCTCTGTGTCCCGTAGAATCGTCTTTTCCAAGCCAGAAGGCCTCGCGATGTGGCAAAACCTCTTAAGTGTTCGCTCCTTGACCATGTGCGGGTGTTTGTTATATTTTCATATGGCTACTTGGATCTTTCTGCAAGCTTTTTCATTAATAAATTATGCTTGGTAGGATATATTCAGTAGCCTTGGTAGCATCTGAACTCGAAGGCCTGTGTCCTATTCTATAACTTGCTTTCAAGGTCCACCTATCCCAGACATACAGAAATATAAATATGACACGACAGCGCATCAGGTTCACCTTTGATCTAAAGATACTCGTATTTTCAATTCTCCAAATTGGCTTCAGCTTTGTAAGAGCTTCAATGGCTTGTGTAATCCGTGAGAAAACATTCGGTTTTGAGCCATCACCTGTCATAATTTCTCCGAGGTATTTGAAGCTGGCTAGCATTCAACATCATGATGTTCCTTAGGCCACAGTACCGTTCCGCATCATGATAATTCCTGGGCCAAGTATTCCGAGTTCCATTGTTAGACGTATATAAACTAGAGCATGTGAGCAGGGGCTCTTGAATACTCCCGACTATCGCCAATGCCTAATAGAAACACACTTAATACAAAACTTTAAAGCAAATGATAATGAATGATATGCAGAAGGAAACTGATTCTGTCTCACTTGATACAAATAGTCATACCAAACGTTTGGCCTAAATATAAAAATCCTAGCTGTACCCTAGTGTACATTCCTGAGAAATCTGTGACAAAATTTAATTGGAGAGAAATAAAAAAATAAACAAACAAAGAGAATGATAAGCAGGAACAAGCTGATGTTTTCTTACACAATACAACTAGTCATACCCAACATTTCTACCAAATTTCAAATATCCTCACTATAATTGTTCTGAAAAATCTTTGTCAAAAATTTAATTGCAGTGAAATAAAAATGGACAAACAATGGGAATGATAAGCAGGAGAATGTTGATTCTCTCTTACATAGTACAACTAGTCAATCCACAAGTTTATACCAAATTTCAAAATCCTAGTTAAAGTGATTCTTCAGAAAACTTTGACAGAAATTTAATTGGAGAAAAATGGAAAGAAAGAAAAACTGGACAAACAAAGAGAATGATATGCTGGGACAGTCTGATTCTTTCTTACACGGTACAACAAGTCTTACCCAACATTTCTACACAATTTTAAATATCCTTACTGCAGTGATGTTTTAGATATCTTCTTCAGAAATTTGATTGGACAGAAAGAAAGCATAAACAAACAAAGGAAATGATAAGGAGCAGGAGGCTGATTCTCTCTTACACGATACAACTAGTCATACCCAACGTATGTACCAAATTCCAAAACCCTAGCTATAGTGGTTCCTGAAAAATCTTTGTCAGGCTTTTATTTGGAGAGAAATTGGAGGGAAAGAAAAACTGGACAAAGGGAATTATATGCTGGAGCAGGCTGATCCTCTCTTACATGGTACAACTTGTCATACCTAAAGATTCTACCAAATTTCAAATACCCTTACTGCGGTGTTGTATTAGATATTTTCTTCAGAAATTTAATTGGAGAGAAAGAAAAAATGAACATAAAAGGGAATGATAGGCAGCAGGAGGCAGATTCTCTCTTACACGATACAACTAGTCATACCCAACGTTTGTACCAAATGCTAACAATAGTGGTTCTTGAGAATTCTGTGTCAGAAGTTTAATTGGAGAGAAATTGGAGAGAAAGAAAACTGGATAAACAAAGGGAATGATAAGCTGGAGCAGGCTGACTTACTTCTTACGCGGTATAACTTGTTATACCTGTCGTTTCTAACAAATTTTAAATTCTCCTACTGTAGAGATTTTTTAGATATCTTTGCGAGAAATTTAATGGGAGAGACGGAAAAAATGAACAAACAAAAATGACAAGCAGCAGGAGGCTGATTCTCTCTTACACGGTACAACTAGTTATCCCAACGTTTGTATAAAATTAAAAATTCTAGCTGCAGTGGTTCCTGAGAAATCTGTGTCAGAAATTTAATTGGAGAGAAATTGGAGAGAAAAAAACAACTGGATAAACAAAGGGAATGATAAGCTGGAACAGGCTGATTCTCTCTTACACGGTACAACTTGTTATACCTGACGTTTCTATTATATTTTAAATACTCTAACTGTAGAGATTTATGAGATATCTTTGCGAGAAATTTAATGGGAGACAAGGAAAAAAAGAACACACAAAAAATGAAATGATAAGCAGCAGGAGGCTGATTCTCTCTTACACGGTACAACTAGTCATACCCAACGTTTGTACGAAATTTCAAAATCATACCAATAGTGGTTCCAAAGAAATCTGTGACTGAAGTTAAATTAGAGAAAAATTGGAGAGAATGAAAAACTGGATAAACAAAGGGAACGATAATCTGGAGCAGGCTGATTCTCTCTTACACGGTACAACTTGTCATACCTAACGTCTCAACCATATTTCAAATACTCTTACTGTAGAGATTATTTTTTTAGATATCTTTGACAGAAATTTTATTGGAGAGAAGGAGAATGACCAAACAAAGGGAATGATAAGCAGCAGGAGGCTGATTTTCTCTTACACGGTACAACCAGTCATACCTAACGTTTGTACTAAAATTCAAAGTCCTAGCTGTACTGGTTCCTTAGAAATCTGTGACAGAGATTTAATTGGACAGAAATTGGAGAGAAAGAAAAACTGGATAAACAAAGGGAATAATAAGCTGGAGTAGGCTGATTCGCTTTTACACGGTTCAACTTTTCATTCCTAACGTTTCTACCAAATTTCAAATACTCTTACTGTAGAGATTTTTGAGATATCTTCGACAAAAATTTAATTGGAGAGAAGGAAAAAATGAACAAACGAAGGGAATGATAAGAACAGGAGGCTGATTCTCTCATACACGGTACAACTAGTCATACCAAACATTTGTAATAAATTTAAAAATCCTAGCTGCAGTAGTTCCTGAGAAATCTGTGCCACACATTTAATAGGAGAGAAATTGGAGAGAAAGAAAAACTGGATCAACAAAGGGAATAATAAGTTGGAGCAGGCTGATTCTCTCTTACACGGTACAATTTGTCATTCCTAATGTTTCTACCAAATTTCAAATACCCTTGCTGTAGATTTTTTTAGATATCTTCGACAGAAATTTAACAAAGGAAATGATAAGCTAGAGCAGGCTGATTCTCTTTTATACGGTTCAACTTGTCATACCTAACGTTTGTACCAAATTCAAAATACTGTTACTGTAGAGATTTTTGAGATATCTTTGACAAATTTAATTGGAGAGAAGGAAAAGTGAACAACAACGGTACAACTTGTCAGACCTAATGTTTCTACCAAATTTCAAATACTCTTACTGTAGAGATTTTTGAGATATCTTCGACAAAAATTTAATTGGAGAGAAGGAAAAAATGAACAAACGAAGGGAATGATAAGAACAGGAGGCTGATTCTCTCATATACGGTACATCTAATCATACCAAACGTTTGTACTAAATTTCAAAATCCTAGCGGTAGTGGTTCTTGAGAAATCTGTGACAGAAATTTAATTGGAGGGAAATTGGAGAGAAAGAAAAACTGGATAAACAAAGGGAATAATAAGTTGGAGCAGGCTGATTCTCTCTTACACGGTACAACTTGTCATACCTAACGTTTCTACCAAATTTTATATGCCCTTACTGTAGATTTTTTTGGAGATATCTTCGACAGAAATTTAACGGGTGAGAAAGAAAAAATTGACAAAGGGAATGAGAAATAGCAGGAGTCTGATTTTCTCTTACACGGTACTACTAGTCATACCCAATGTTTCTACCAAATTTCAAAATCCTAGCTATAGTGGTTCCTCTGAAATCTTTGACAGGAAAATATGTGACAAAAAAATGTAAACACACACAAATGGAAAAACCAAAAACTATATACCCCCTATATACTTCGTATACCGGGGGTATAATTAGAACGAGTTTACAATGGATTCTTACTTACTTTGATCAGAAACGTTGTCAATGGGCTCTTTCGGTGGCATCCTTCTCGTGTTATCATACAGCCTTAAAATAATCAATATCACACTTCCTTTGGAAAAAAAACAACAACAACATCCAAAAAGTATACTGTTTCTCCTAAACATGCTGGAGAGACTGTTACAAAATCGAGACACTCATAGTACGCAATATATGCTTTTCGTAAATAGAGTCTACATCACATGTATTTTATTCTGCCTATGTTTAGTAGAAATTGCGAGTAACTCAAACTCTTGGCATTATGTTGTATTTTAATAGAAAACGAAAGAAAGTGATTAAAAGTTGATGAAAGAACGCATGTGCTATTGAGTTACTTCAGTCTTAGATTATTTGTTAAAATGATATATAAGTACATATAGTTATACACAAACCATATACAATCATGAATTATCTGTGATTATATAAATAGTTTTATGTAAGTGATAGATAGAAAATTATGTTTGTAAGACAAAGGTGATGCCCCCGTGTCCTGTGCCCGGCATCAACACACAATATCTTCCCTTTACAACCACCAAAAAAAACACTAAAGAGTGCGCATGATTTGCAGTTATAACTAACAAAATACATCACGGTAGTCTTATTTATCACTGCCCGGCCTTGAGACAATTCAGAACTTTTTAACTAGACATGTGTAATCGTCAAATTAATATAATATGCAATACATTGCATAAGAATTCGCTTGTGAGGCCATGTCGGGACTTGTGATGCAAACATGGAATCTACAGAATGATAATCACGTTAGAAAGATGCGTAGCGAAACACAATCTAAACTGTGTCCAAAGAATAGCGAACACTGCTTGTAGACGCGTAGCTCCTGCAATTAAAAGCTCCATATGAGCTTTGAAAGAGCGGGAGCTCTGTGGTAGAAGTAAAAAATATGCAAAGACCAGGAACTGAAACAATCAAAATCCAAATCCAGCCCTAAAACCATAGTTGGAAACAACTAAGATTACAAATAATCAAGATACAGAGAACATATGGCCAACCGAGTGAGCAGCTTGTTCCCAAAAGGTGGCCACTCAGCAACCCAAATCGAACCAAAAGTAATAAGAACATACATAAGGTAAAACATCACAGAAACTCTGACACCAAAAACAGGCAACAGAGAACCACAACAGAACTACCGCCTTGGAACGGTCAGTAATGAATTACTGGGAGGCTTAAATCGATTTTACAGGCCCAACCTCACCCTCAGTTTCTGAAGTGGTACAAAACATTTAGTTGGTTGTTCGGTTCGCATGATAACCCTCTAACTCGTCAATGAATCATCATGGTAAACACATAAATCAAATTTCAACACCATGAAGAAGCAAAGACGAGGAAGATTGCTAAGGCATATTTTACCTTTACAGTACATTTCTTTCAACAGGATTTCTTTTGTAACGACACCAAATTAGACTGGTTTGAATAATAATTATTAAAACAGTAAGAAACTATAAGAAACAGAGGTAGTCTTTCTGTCGCTACGTTACGTAATGACGTTAGAGTTCCGTTTGAGATATACAGGATGGCGTCAACATTAATCGCTTCAAAATGACGATTACTACATGGTCAGTACACAAAATGGAAGAAGGCTGAGCGCTTTGTGACATTTTAAGGAAATAGAAAGCGCCGTAGAGAAGAAACTGAAAAAAATATAAATACCCCGTTTTCTGACGGGAAAGGCTACTCGGGGGAAAGTTGTTCTCTGACCGTTTCTCATCAGTTTGTCAGCTGTTGAGTTGCAATATCACTATTACAAAATTTCATACGACAAAAAACGTTGTAAGATTAAATCCAGAATCGTACAATGAGTAGTCAGATCAGGGTCTACATTTTGAACACGCACTTTTTGTCTGAAACTTTAGAGTCAACATGGTAGTAACCATAGAGAGGTATTATCTTAGCCTACCACCCACGCGTTGTATGTAGAGATGTGCTCGCCTATAAGCAGTGCCTATTTTCATAGTATAGTTGTGAATAGTGGTAAATAACAGTCAAAGTCGTACCTTTCTTTTGCTATTTCTTCTGTGCTCGGTTTAGCTGTCGCGTCAACTGCAATAATTGTTTATGTTAAATTACTATATTACGTTTAAAGACATCTGGAATGATATATTCTCTGCTAGAAAGTTGGTACTCTGTTTTCAGCCCATTGAAAATGAAAGATAAGTTCGAGGCGTGTGATTTTAATTGTTTTCAATCGTTTTCAATGCTGCTACTTGACACATTTCTACAGCAGTTTTCTATCTGGCTGGATTGGCATTAAGTATTATTCTATATGAGTAAGCAATTAGGTATGGTTTGTTCTCGTAAAAGTTCTATATATTTTCTTTGACTGTGTTATGCAATAGCTTGCCCTATTCAAGGCCTACAGAGCGACAACTTGAGCCAGCAGGCAGAGCTGAACTGCACAGTAGTAGGATATTATACAATTATTGACCTTTACTGAGGTAAAAATGCAGTTCTATTGTCACATATTTACATTATCTGTGCATCTATTGAAAAGACCTATGGTAAACCATAAGACCAAAATGAAGTTTGTACCTCAGTAACTACATCTGTTCACGCGGCATTACATGACGTTAAGTGACGTCAAAATAAACCATGCTTCTAAAATCAGAGTCGACGTTATGACGTCGTTGTTACGTCGCTGACGCTATTTCGCTTTAAGTAGAAAAAATGCGTATAAATGTTTTGTTTTGTTCATTTTGTTTCGTTTTCTACTTCAACTGTAGCTCTAACGCAAATTTGTGGTCAAATAATAGATAGAAAAAAATGTAAATATAAGCAACGAATTCATTTTTCTGCTGTTTATCGAAGTATAAACTACTTTGGGTCGCTAGCAAAGTTTATGTCACAGAGGTTATTCTCATGTTATAGTTTTTTTGGTTTTCGTACACGTTTGGCAAGTTCTATTTCGGGTTTTAGTGGAACCTATTTTGTAGTTGTGCTATGCCTAACTTTAACTTATTTACATAATTGGATATTCCTTGGCTTGGTATGATTGGCTTGTAATCCAATCAGAAATTGTTTACCCTGTGGCTTCCCCAACTTATTTTTACCTTGTAAGTGTGGAGAAGAATGGTTGGTTGTTTCTCTAACTCACTACGTCATACTTCACTTCGCACGTGCATGTGATGCCTAGCTCGGCGCAGTTTGCCAGTGACTTTCGAAGTGAAAGGACGTTTCGTTTTGAGTCTTACGACTCAAAACGTGGATATTATATTTCGTTTGTAGCTTTCATAGCTACATTTGTTCTTGTTCTTCAACGCCAGGTATGTTCACTTTATATCTGTTTCTGCTCCTTTTCAAATAAATGTAAATTTCGCTGTTTGTTGACGGTGTGCAAATACTTTCGCTATTCGCACCATTAACAAATACACGTTTAAGCCTGCGCTTAGTTTCGGTAAAATTATTTAAATATTAAATGCATTTTGCATAATTTGAAACCATCAGAAACTTTGAACATACGGCGTGAATCCTTTTATTAATGTGGCGTAGTTTGTTAAAATGTATTTTATAGTTAATTCCGCATTGTCATGCATTTTCGTGGCTCAGTCCGAATGCGGAGAATCCATTGCCCGTGTTGTTTCTGTCAATATGTTGTTATAAATAATTATATTCTGCATTCAGCTGTAGAATACTGCATTATTACCATAGTTCATATATCATTTATGCATTCGGTGCCTGTTACTGTATATTTTAAGCTTATGTCGTATTTTATATTTTAGGCACCCTTTTCTGTATCAAATAATATATTTGATACCATCCATCATGATCATCGAATTCAACATTTCACACAACCATCAGTGTAGATAAACTCATTCAACATATTACAGAGTTTATTCTTTTTATGACCCCTGTGTCATTGGAGCCCCCAGAGAGTGTTTTTCAAGGGTGTCTGGCTGTGGAATTGCATAAATATAATATATGTAGATCTACATCAAGTCAACTATCATCATGATCTATCAACATGCCACATAATCATCTAGAGTATTCAACGAGATTTGTGTTCTGTTGATGTGAAATTTCTAAAATGGCCATTTATATTTGTGTTTCAAAGTGTTAATATAGTGATGCTTCTCACCATGTTTCGCGTGCGTTTAGTGTATTCATTTTTTCAATTATATGGACTGTGATACTGGATCACAGCGCGAGTGCGTTAGCTGTTTAGCATATATATAGACTGTGATCCGATCACAGAGCCGATACCTGGAGGAGTCAACCCCCCATCTAGTTCGTCAACAACATCATAGAGCAACCGGGTGTATACACTTTCGTTTATTTTCTATTTTCATCATGTCTTTAATCTTGTGTTTTTAGTTTAGTTTGATCCTTTGTGCGACATATTTCAGAGTTTATCTGAGTGCATATTGTGGTAATATCAGGGTGAATATTTTTCATATTGACTTTAATATGACGTATTGACTTCAATATGAATTATTGACCTTTATATTAAATTTTGACCTCTTTATGAAATAAGTGACCTCTTTATGAAATTAGTGACCTCTTTATGAAATTAGTGACCTGTATTTATTAGTGACCTTTATATAAAATTCTTATTTAGTGATACATTAGTTCATTTTGTCGTTGAGAAGTGTTGGCCACAGAGTTTATAACTAATTTTGTCTTTTGTGTGTGTCAACACAGAGGTGCAGAATTGGTTAATTTCATTTACATTTGTGTATTGTATTAATATTTTATTCTCAGTGGTTGACAAATTTCAAGTGACATGTATATCTGTGTGTTTTCAATTATCAGTATTAAAACAGATTGTTTCAATAAGTGAAATTATAGGTGAATTTAGAAGTATTTAGTGTTTATATAATTAAGTTAAGAAATTAGGTTAAGATCTAGATATTTAGAGGCCTCTTTCACATTGCATGTAGCTTGTCTCACTGCACTGCATGCTGCACTCTAAAACATCATCTAAGTCAGGATCAGGAATGATTGCGAAGCGTGTTTGACATTTTACAGGCCCAGATTCGAGTTTTATTTGTCATTCTCATCATTTTCTTGATATTCAATCTATATCACTAATATTTCAGAGTGTTAAAGGTGAGATCATTCTCTTCATAATCCCCTGCAGAAAGTTGTGATAACCAGTATGCAGTCTTTTCAGCTAGTTTAGACTTCATCGCTGAAGAAGATTGGATTTAAGGTAGGAAATTTACTTCATTTCTATAATTCTTAAAAATGCATAAAGTTTTCATACTGGTGAGTTTTTCCTTTTGTGTTTAGTGAACCATCAACAGTGTGTGTATAAAGGGAGACAATTTCAATTTACTGTTAAAATTTTGTGCTGAATTGTTATTTATGAGTCTTCCTAGTTTAGAAAAATATCTTCAAGAAAATCCAGTTAGTTTGCCATCAGGAACACAAGATACAACTGTAATTGTAGTTTCTGATAGTAAAGGTCGTTATCTCCAGCGCCAGGTACAAAATAAAGTCCCAGAGAAAAATATCATTTGGGAATCACAACCAGGCAGATCTAGCCAGCAAGCTGCAGACTTTATTTTGTTCAATATTAATTCCTGGAAAGCAAAATATGGAAAAATATTGATACTGGTCTGGACGGGTACTTGTGATCTGACCCATAAAATAATAGATCCCTCAGATCAGTCATATCGGACCAGAAAAAAATTGATAGATCTTAGCAGCACTGCCATTGAGGACATTGTTTATCAATATAATAGAATTTTATTATTAAATAGTCCTCAAGTTAAGATTATTATCCTAGAAGTACCTTACTATTCTGTTTCAATTTGGAATTATAGTAGGGGCTGTTTAAATAGTGATCTCTATAGAGACAAAGATAAAATTTTACAGGATCTTTTGGATCAATTAAATGGCAGAATAAAATCCATTAATCAAGTGTATAATTTCCAGGCCCCTAAATTTAGTTTGGATTTAATCAGACACAGAAAATCCCATAAAAAAGTTATTAAAACAGTGTCTTACAGCTTGTTGCTTGCAGATGGTATTCACCCTGGAGAAGTTTTATGCAAGCACTGGATTAGAAGAATCGTTCATTCAGTAATATGCAAATTTTGTTTTCAATGAAGAGAGTGTTCTCTGGAATATAAGTGTCTTGTGCAGAGGAGATTATTTTTTTTTTTTTGTGTTGATATTTAGATAAGGCATTCTGCTTTACAGTTCTGAGTGATTTAATGGTGAATACGGTTTTTGTGACAAAACGTCTTGTGTAGCAAATGAGCTGAACTTGGCGGCACCTAAACCATAAGCACGATTAAATTTACTTTATATTTTCATTGTACATTGTATAACATTTTGTGTTATAGTATTTTGATCTCTCTGCATAGATACTACTTAGTGCATTTAGTACTTTGGTGCTTTGACGAAGTGCTTGAGTGCTTTATTGTGATTAGTGCTTTTTGACTTTAGTGCTTTGTTGCATTAGTGCTTAGTTGCATTGGTGCTTTGTTACATTCGTGCTTTTGCTACTTCAGTGCTTGATTTTTTTTTTATCAGTGCATAGTGCTTTAAGTGCTTTCAGACTTCGAGTACTTTAGTGCTTTCAGTGCTTCCATTTAGTGCTTTAGTACTTAATTGATTTCAATTCATTTGGTGATTTGAAATAGTGCTTCAAGCACACTTAGTGTTTCGTTTAGTGCTTGAAATTCATAGTGTTTTGATTTAGTACTTAAAGAATTTTGGTGCTTTTCTAATTGAATTTAGTGCTGTTTACGAGTGAATAATATAATAGTTCAGTCAAAAGGGTGAATACCAAACTTGATCAATATATTCATAAATATTTTAAAAGCAATAGGAAAGTGAATACTACCCTCTGACCTTTCATAAATACTTAAACAGTAGTAGCCAATTGAATTAAAGTGACATAGTCACATAACAGTGTTTGTTTTAGTTCTTAACTATTAAGTTATATACTTATAGTATATTACTATTTTCATCATGGCTGCTGAAAATACTTTAGCAAAAGTGGTTGAAACCATTACTAGTCAAGATAACATTACTAAAATGGTTGAAACTATTAATAAAGAAAAAGGTTATAAAGTTTTAACCACAAAAGATTATGAAGACTTACTGGCACGTGCTTCTTCCGCTTCAGGAAAGGGAGGTGATACTACCAGTACCCCTAAAGTAACTGGTGAACAGGGAGGTGCTAAACCTAAAGTACCCCCTCAACCAAAACTTAATTTTACTCTTCCTGGTGCTTCCCCTATTCCTCGTTTAAACTTCCTGAGTCAGTCTAACCAACAAAATATGAGTGCCTATGCTCCTAGCCCTTACGTGCCAAAGCTACCAATATTTAGTGGTTCTGAAGAACCACAGAAAGGTGAAACCTCATATGAGGTTTGGAATTTTGAGGTTAAATGCCTCAAAAATAATGCATACTTACCTGATCATCTGCTTCTCCAAGCTATTCGCAATTCCCTAAGGGGAACAGCACGTAATATGCTGGTCCCTCTAGGAGAAGCTGCAACTGCAGATGATATTTTGGAGAAACTGGATGGTTTCTATGGCAATGTTTGCACTAGTGAGACACTAATGCAGTCATTCTATAGTGACTGTCAAAAAGATAATGAAACTATTGTTTCATATGGATCAAGAATAGAGCGTACACTGTCAAGGGCAGTTACTCTTGGTCACTTAGATTCGGTAGCAAAGGATGCTATGCTTCGTAGCAAGTTTTGGACAGGTTTGAAAAGTCAAACCTTAAAAAACTCTACGAGGCACTTATATGATTCTGTCAAAGACTTTCAGTCTTTGCTACGGGAAATTAGGAAGGTTGATATGGAGGAGTCAAGTTCTAACCCTCCTAAAAAGCAGTCTGCACAGCAACTCAGTGGACAAGTGTCCACTGAGGATGCTAGTGCGAAACTATTAAAACAAATGGAAGAGCTAATGGGGCGCATGAAAACCATGGAGGACAGACTAGAACAGCAAAGTAAAGCTATTTCTGATTCAAAGAAAGTTTCTTCGAATCAGGAAAGTTTTACTTCCAATAATTTTTACAATGCCCGAGGCCGTGGTCGAGGGTATGGTAGGGGTTATTATAAAAGTAGTTATGGTCGAGGGTACCAAAGTGGTAACCCTCAAGATAGTTTTAATAACTATAATAATAATTCACAGAGAGGTAATAAAGGTGGTGGCTCCAAGGGAGGTAATCGCGGGGGCACCAACGGCCGTGGTGCTCACCGTGGTAATAACTCCAATGGAGCAAACAATTCTTTAAACGGGTAACTTCCTCTGTTGCTGGGCAAACTGGGGAAGTTAGTGCAAACTCTGTGAATGGCCCAAGTGAATCCACTGATACTAAATCAATTTTAGTAGACAGGTTGGTTGGCAGTGCCAACGAAAGTGACATAGTTATATGTGGAGCTAAGACTTCAGCATTGATTGACACTGGCTCCATGATAACTTCTATTTCAGAATCATTTTATGATTCCATGGAACACAAACCAGTGTTACATGATGTGAATGAGTTGGGTTTGTCTTTGTCTGTCACTGGTGCTAATGGTAGTAAACTACCATATAAGGGCTTCATTGAAGCTGATATATATGTACCTTCTTTAGGTAATAATAGTTTTGCTATACCAGTACTTGTAGTTTCAAATACTGAGTATAACAGTCAAGTGCCCTCTATAATAGGGACAAATGTTATCCGTTTGTTTAAGGAGTCGGGCCCCATTAGCGATATCCCTTCAGAGTGGCAGACAGCTTTTGATTGTATGTGTGACGATACAATACCTGTTAGAACAACTAACAATTATAATATTCGGGTAGCTCCCGGAGAAATAAAAACTCTACATGGTATTGTACGTAACACGAAAGACATGCATACTGCCGTTACAGAGCATACAGATAGTTCCTTATCAGGTGATTTAACTATATGTCCAAGGGTTGTCTCATTAAAAACACCTGGTACGGCTGTTCGTGTTCCTGTTAGAGTCTGTAATTTATCTTCAAGAGTTGTGGAGATCCCTCCAAAATCAATATTGTGTACACTTAGTAGTGTAAATGTGGTAGACTCTTGGATTCCTGATTCTTCACAGAAACAGGAACAAAAGTCTACTACAACACCTTTGGAGGATTTAGGTGTTAAAATTGATAGTGAAAATCTTACAGCAGACCAACTTTTCAGAGCCAAACAAGTTCTTCGTAATTGGTCAGATATTTTTTCTACCAGTCTTACCGACTTAGGTAGAACAGATACCGTCAAGCATAACATTAAATTGACAGATGATGTTCCCTTTAAGGAGCCATATAGAAAAGTTCCCCCTGCTTTGTACGAAGAAGTTAGGCAGCATTTGAAGGAAATGCTTGAAGCTGGTGCTATTCGCCCATCGAAAAGCCCATATTCTTCAAATGTTGTCCTTGTTCGTAAAAAGGATGGGAGTCTTCGTTTCTGTATAGACTTCAGGAAACTGAACAGCCGTACTGTTAAAGACGCATATAATTTACCACGCGTAGATGATACCATCGATACGTTGATAGGTTCGAAGTATTTTTCGAAACTTGATCTGCGCAGCGGCTATTGGCAAGTCGAAGTCGACGAGGCCGATAAGCATAAAACTGCATTCACCGTTGGAAACATGGGGTTCTTTGAGTGTAACCGCATGGCTTTCGGTTTAACTAATGCCCCTGCCACGTTCCAACGGTTAATGGAGCACTGCATGGGTGAATTGAATTTGAAGGAATGTTTGATATTCCTTGATGATATTTTGATATTTTCGGAAACTTTCGAAGAACATATTTCGAGACTTGAAGCTGTCTTCAGTCGTCTGAAACAGCATGGTTTAAAGTTGAAACCATCCAAGTGCGAATTTTTCAAAAGTTCAGTTAGATACCTTGGCCATGTAGTTAGCGAAGAAGGAGTTAAAACAGATCCTGATAAGATAGAGGCTTTAGCCTCATGGCCTGAACCTACCACTGTAAAAGAATTAAGATCATTCTTAGGTTTCACTGGCTATTACAGGCGTTTTATCAAAGACTATGCACGCATTGTGAAACCTTTGAATGATCTACTGATTGGCCATCCTACCAATAAATCTAGTGACCATCAGCAGCAAAAGAAGAAGAAGAAGAAGAAGAATGATATTGCTCCTTGGCAGTGGGGTGAAGCTCAACAGTTGGCATTTGACACACTGAAGGAGAAGTTGTCTTCCCCCCCAGTGTTAGCATATGCAGACTTTAAAAAGCCTTTTATTGTACATACAGATGCTTCACTTGAGGGCTTAGGAGCAATTTTATATCAGGAACATGAAGGTAAGGAACGAGTCATTGCCTATGCCAGTAGGGGACTAAGAAACAGTGAAAAAAATTATCCCGCCCACAAGTTAGAATTTTTATGTCTCAAATGGGCCGTCACAGATAAATTTCATGATTATCTGTACGGAAATACTTTCACTGTTTGTACAGATAACAATCCTTTAACATACGTTTTGTCTTCAGCAAAACTAGACGCTACTGGTCATAGGTGGCTCGCTTCCTTAGGCACTTATAACTTTCAGTTAAAATATAAAAGTGGCAAGGCCAACGGGGATGCAGACGGCCTGTCTAGAAAGCCTCAGCAAACAGTACAGTTATTCCCTGAGGCAGTAAATGCCATCTGTCAGGCTTATACAGTCCGGAGAAATGATTGTCCATATGTTGAAACTTTAATTGTTTCCCAGGATGACCATGTTGCAGAATCAGTTTCATCTGATTCTCAAGATGATCCTCCATTATCTTCTGAGTTTCGGGACATAAACTGGTCAAGAGAGCAATTGGCGGATCCCAGTATTTCTAGAGTGAAAACTTTATTTAAGTCTGGATTTTGTCCAGAATACAGTGATCTCAAGACTGAATCACCTACAGTTTTAAAGTACATTCGTGAGTGGAAGAAATTTTCACTGGTTGACGACATTTTGTTCAGAAATACCACTTTAGATGGACAAAGTGTTCGCCAACTTGTGCTTCCATCTCATTTCAAAGATAAAGTCTTGAAGCACTTACATGATGATGTGGGCCATCAAGGTCGCGATAGAACATTATCATTAATCCGCCAGAGGTTCTATTGGCCAGGTCTTGAGTCCGATGTAGAGCATAAAGTAAAATCTTGTATTCGTTGTATTCAACGAAAGACTGTACCAAAGCCTAGTGCTGAGTTGGTAAATATTACCACTACTCAGCCTATGGAATTGGTTTGCATAGATTTTCTTTCGTTGGAGAGGTCTAAGGGCGGTCATGAAAATATTTTAGTGATAACAGATCACTTCACAAGATACGCACAGGCCTTTCCAACAAGGAATCAGTTAGCTAAGACTACAGCTAAAGTCCTCTTTGAACAGTTTATAGTTCATTATGGCTTCCCTGCTCGCTTACATAGTGATCAGGGAAGAAATTTTGAATCTTCTGTGATAAGAGAACTATGTAGTCTTGCCGGTGTTCAAAAGTCTAGGACCACGCCGTACCACGCTATGGGAAACGGTATGGTTGAAAGGTTCAACCAAACGCTTTTGAACATGCTGGGCACTCTACAGGACTCGCAGAAGCATGACTGGAAGTCGTATGTGGCCCCGTTGGTCCATTCCTATAATGCCACAAAACATGATTCTACAGGCTACTCTCCTTTCTTTTTAATGTTCGGAAGACACCCCCGCCTTGCAGTCGACGCTTGTCTGGGTCTACAAAACCCTACCGAGCCCATTTCTTCAAGAGAGCATTATGCTTCAAAACTGAAGAAAAGGCTCGATTTTGCATATAAAGTCGCTGCAAGGGAAGCACAGAAAAGTGCCGATCGTAATAAGGCAAATTATGATGTAAAGGTCAGAGAAGCCACTCTTGATATTGGAGACCATGTTTTAATTCGTAATGTAGGTCTGCGGGGCAAGAACAAGCTGGCAGACAAGTGGGATAAGGACCTGTACGTTGTCATTGATATGCCAGATAAAAACGTACCTGTGTATAAAGTACAGAGGGAAACAGGTAACCCAACTGTCAAAACACTGCACAGGAACATGCTGTTACCTTTTTCAGCAATACCTGGCATATCGGAGACACCGTCAGTTAGTCAACCTCCTAAACAAAACAAACCCATAAAAACTACCCCACAACCCCAGTTACCTGTTTCTGAGTCTGATTCGAATTCTGACTCAGATGAGTCAACTTATGTCCCAAGATATATTCCCCCGCATAGGAGAAATAAAGTTCATAAAGTTGACAGTTCCTGCAATGACAGTGCTGATAGGTCGTCAATTCTCATCAGTGATTCTACTCACCAAGAATCACCAGTTAATGTAGATAGGACACCTTCAGTAGCTGTAGATCAGGTAGATTTAAAGGGTAGTATTCAGACTGATTCTTTAGGTAGTGAAGGCCACCAAACTTCGGTAGATAGTACCAAGAATCAGTCTGAACAAACGTCAGTAGGTACAAGTCAGGTAGAGCAGGAGGTAGGGCCCCGTAGATCAGGTAGGATACGTCAGCCACCAGATTGGTACGGTCAGTGGGTGACAAACCAGCATACAGCAGAAGAGTGGTTTGTATAGTTTGTTTTTAATTACTATTTTAATTAGTTGATCTGTAGGTACTGCAGGGGAGAATGTCACATACAAGTCCCATACAAGTCTTCTGTACATGCTCTCCTTGCTTTGCTTTGAAATGTTCATGTATATATAAAATAACAACGCTGAGATTCTGATTTCATGTTTCTTATAGTACTATGTGTACTATGATCTAGTTTATTAATATTGTATGTTGATGCTACATTGTAAAATTTTGTTGACTATTTGGAAGGAATTGTCAGCAATAAATATTCATGTCATTGAATTTTCAAACTGTTGCTGATTTTGTGATCAAATCAGTGCCAGTGCATTTACTTATCACGTTCAGTGACAAAATGATAATAAGAAAGCAAGTCTGTGATCTCGTTACTGGATAGTTCAAATGGAATGTAAATAATGTTTTGTAAATATAAATAACTATCCTGTAGAACTCAGCTGTTGTTTGTTGTTTTCAATATTGAAAATGTCAGGAGACATTTTTTTCAAAGCAGGGGAGAATGTCACAGAGGTTATTCTCATGTTATAGTTTTTCTGGTTTTCGTACACGTTTGGCAAGTTCTATTTCGGGTTTTAGTGGAACCTATTTTGTAGTTGTGCTATGCCTAACTTTAACTTATTTACATAATTGGATATTCCTTGGCTTGGTATGATTGGCTTGTAATCCAATCAGAAATTGTTTACCCTGTGGCTTCCCCAACTTATTTTTACCTTGTAAGTGTGGAGAAGAATGGTTGGTTGTTTCTCTAACTCACTACGTCATACTTCACTTCGCACGTGCATGTGATGCCTAGCTCGGCGCAGTTTGCCAGTGACTTTCGAAGTGAAAGGACGTTTCGTTTTGAGTCTTACGACTCAAAACGTGGATATTATATTTCGTTTGTAGCTTTCATAGCTACATTTGTTCTTGTTCTTCAACGCCAGGTATGTTCACTTTATATCTGTTTCTGCTCCTTTTCAAATAAATGTAAATTTCGCTGTTTGTTGACGGTGTGCAAATACTTTCGCTATTCGCACCATTAACAAATACACGTTTAAGCCTGCGCTTAGTTTCGGTAAAATTATTTAAATATTAAATGCATTTTGCATAATTTGAAACCATCAGAAACTTTGAACATACGGCGTGAATCCTTTTATTAATGTGGCGTAGTTTGTTAAAATGTATTTTATAGTTAATTCCGCATTGTCATGCATTTTCGTGGCTCAGTCCGAATGCGGAGAATCCATTGCCCGTGTTGTTTCTGTCAATATGTTGTTATAAATAATTATATTCTGCATTCAGCTGTAGAATACTGCATTATTACCATAGTTCATATATCATTTATGCATTCGGTGCCTGTTACTGTATATTTTAAGCTTATGTCGTATTTTATATTTTAGGCACCCTTTTCTGTATCAAATAATATATTTGATACCATCCATCATGATCATCGAATTCAACATTTCACACAACCATCAGTGTAGATAAACTCATTCAACATATTACAGAGTTTATTCTTTTTATGACCCCACGTTGGGCGCCATTTGTCACGGACTCTTAAAAAATCTCACGCCCGGGCCGAGGATCGAACCCGGGACCTTTCGATCTAAAGTCTCGCACTCTACCACGTCGCTATAAAAGCCGGCTTGTACCGCAAGGCAGTACAAGTGTATTTTATACCTAACCTATACCCTGTGACATTTACATGTTCACTTACTTTGCACGCGACCCAATGTAGTTTATACTTCGATTAACACCAGAAAAAAAAATGAAATTCATCCTCATGCAAACTACATATTGACCGAAGTGGAGGATAGTATGTTAGGTTTGCAGGTCAATAAAACTGTATATTCATTGAAACAAAGGTCAACAAATGTTTTTATACGATAATTCAACTTAAATTCAAGTCAACTACTGTTTTGTTGATGCATATGATGGTATGAAATGGTTTTATCTCGCGCCTTTATGGCACTGACATTACTGTTTGTTTCGCATATACCACAAAATACAAATGGCGTCAGAAAAAAATGATATTCAGAGACTGGACGGTTATTTTTACGAAATATTAACCGGCACCTAATTTAAAAAATCAGTCAATGTAATTACAGCGTGTTTCATCGTGGTCATATAATAATAAAATTTATTGCATACAAAAGGTTGTAAGTCGTTACGAAGAGACACTGATTTTAGAACTAGACTGTCGCTGTTTAAGCGTTTACATTTCAATAAGTTATATGGCTAACTCAAAAGAAAACCTGCACAATTAAGATACGCTTTTGTTCACCTCATATCATCATCATAAATAGTATATTACCGTTTTTTAAAAGACACGTTTCATTTTTCTGACATGGCAGAAATATGAACGATAGTGATTTGCTCGAGTAAACAAAGCGTTCATCTCGATTTTGTCAGCAACCCACTGTTGCCCCGCTTTCATGAATGTCAAAACTTGAAATTCATAACCAGTATATTCCTTGCATTCCTCTGACAGATTGGCGGATGCGTGGCATGAATAGCTAAGTTTAAAATGCCAGTATTTACCATATCGTGTTCGCATAGACAGTGCAGTCGCGTCGAAATAATCATAATTTTGACCGACGGCCAATCAAATCATTGATAAAGGTACTTGTGTTCAAGGTGCATACAAAAATTAGTGCGTCAGAATGGGTCTTTTTTTGCAAAATGCATTAAATTAAACAGATATTAAGTTTGTATCGTTAAAGATACCTGATGTGTTTGCTACATGGAAGAAAACGAATCAAGGTCTTTTGAAAGTGAACTAGGAAAGGTTAATGTTAAATCTAAAAGAGATATACATGTACATAAATTACCTTGGAGACCAGTATAAATATGCTTGTTTGTCTTATCAGAATCTAGATCATCGTACGCACTGGCAGAAGACCTTGAAAATAGATTAACAGTCAGCTATGAGCTTTATCGCGTAATAATGGCGTATATTTCATTTTACAAATATATTAGAAAGTAATTATATAATAATAATAATAATAATAATAATAATAATAACAATGTCTTTATTTAAAGAGGAATACATAGTTGGTAATACCAATCTTCCCTGAGACCCTCTATGACATCATTCAACTACAATTAATTTCTACAGCAATATAAAATACATACAATGATATAAAAACACAAAATTACATTCTCAAGGTAACAGTGGGAAGGAACAAACAGACAAGTACCACGCAAACGGTATCATCATTATCATCTTCTAGGTTAGGATTAACTAGCTGTTGAGCTGTTCGTTTGTATTGTCAGAGTTTTAATTCTCATCCAATAGTGTCTTTAATTGTATAATCCTTTGTTGATAAGAAATATCAGCTGTATGGAACTTTATGTTTCTGCCTTCATCTCTTACAAATTAAAAATGCCTTGCATCCCAAAAATGGGATATAAGCAAACAGTGCAGGCCCAGATCAGATGCCACAAAACATGGTATCTGACAGGGTCTAGACTATTTGCATGAGACAAATGGGTAATTCTACTAAAAATTAAAATTTAAAAATTAAACTAAACCTGACATCCCTTAATTGACGAATGGGCTCATCCAATATATACAAATAGAAGAGTCAACTGGGCATTAATGGGTTAACCTTTGCTCAGGCAGACTATCACCACAAAATATGGAACAGAAAAAGGTCATTATATTTACATAATATACTTGCGGCATGCTTTCGACAAAATGTTGCCTGGCTTTAAAAGCAAAAAAAAGTCTTTATACAGGAATGATCTGAATTGATGATGCTCAATTTGTTTTCAACAAAATGAATAAACAAATAATAAAGATGAAATTGTTTGCAGTTGCCTTTTTTCATTTAATTTCCATTATATTAAAGTATACAATAGCGATATAGGCCTACGTTGAGGGTACAGATTAGGAAGACCTATTAAGCTTAGGTTTAAGGAGGCTGATAAAATATTGTTCTTTTGCGTGCGTTAATGACATTCTTTCAAAATACATTTTGTAGAATGGGAAGGTGTAATATTTCGATCTTGCCGATTGGCACATTTATTTATGTGCCATTCTACTACTTGTGCACAGTGACCCGTTTCCGTAAATAGTTTACGGTTTCGCTTATATTTTTTTCGCCGCAGCCTCTACATTTCACTATGCTGTATAGATTATTGTAATGAACGGAAGAAGACGTTACAGCATTCGACAAGAACGTTATTTACGTTACTTAGCTAACGTCGTCTCCATTCGACACAAAGTCGCCATATTTGTTCCTGATGACTTGTACTGTAACAGTGAAACCGGTAGACAACAGCAAAATAAATCATACGTTACTGAAAAAATCGGACTCAATTGTGTGTGCTTGCGTTTTTTTTTTTTTTTTTTAATAGAAATTTCTTGTATGTGCTTTAATTTTAGACAGAGAGAGAGACAGAGAGAGAGAGACAGAGAGACAGAGAGAGTAAAAGTCAATAAGTTCGATGTCGTATTTACAAACTGATATTTAAGAAGACATACTGAATAAAGTAAACTGTACGTTTTTGATGTATGAATACCTTGATGGCACATATCGCTACCAATAAGCCCCGTTTAATTAAGGCTTCGGCGCAATGATGAAGGATTTTCCCTTTGCCCGAAGTAATGTTACACTATCAGTATACATCTTAAAAAAACGGGAGAATACAATTATTTGGATCCAATGCATTTTCGCAATTGGTGACATGTTCACTCACTTTTAGCATGCTTGTTGGCGGGTCACGGATCTGCTGATTATGCACATTGACCATATTTTTCTCAAGAAATTACCATTTTAACCGATATATTACTCCCCACAGCCTCTGCATTTCATTACGTAAATTACATTTTTGACGTCACATGACACGTTTTCATGGACTTTGAAATGTGTTCCACAATTAAATGCTATTGTGTTACGTTCAAAATTGGTGAATGCAGAGGCCGCACTTTGGTCTGTTTTATTTTCTTACTCCGTGAGTATCACTGGAAGCAAATTTCGCTTTGGTGAGCCAACGCTTAATGTTATACCGATGCATTATCGCATATCTTCATCTTCCTGTAAAATTGGTACGTTATCAACAATCACGTGAAACATTTCCGGATCTTTGGGATTGCATGTTGAAACGTAAGGAATGATTCTCTCTGTTGTTCTTGCTCCAATTCTGCGAAGAGTGTGCTTATCTCCGCCAGGGCTTTTTCAAAGAAATGATCTACTAAAGGGGCATAACCCTGTAAGCTGTCAATGGGAAATAATCTAATGTTTCAGAGTGATAGACACTTCAACCACCAATTGTATACAAAAATCTACCTTTTCCATCAAACGGTTCAAAAGATGAAAAAAATACCAAAGGGGTATATTTCAGTCATTTTAACGTAATCATCCCTAATAAATCATGTGACTTCATCTTAGCGCTTGTAGTAAGTCAAATATGAACAAATAGCGCCAGTGATTTTTCCAGGATTGTGGGAATAAGTATTCAGTTATTATCATTATTTTTTTCGAAAATGAGCATACCTTAATAAGTGAAAGGCCGACGGTAAAGACAAAAATACAGGTCTGGCAATTTCAAAAATCAATGCAAACAGTCATCCGATTTCAGCCTCTATAGATCAATGATCTCTACTTTCCCTTTCAACAATACCATGCAAACAAACACACACACAAACAAAAGATTCTATCAAGCTGTCCCCCCCCCGCCCTGGAGGCGAGATATGAAATTTGGGTACAATCGACCCAGCGGTTGCAGAAGAGAAGTCGTTTGAAATTGCTGACATACGACGACGGGCGACGACGGAACGACGGACGACGGAGCTTGCCTATCCTATAAGTTCCCCCGGAGCCGCTAGCTCAGGTGGAACAAAATACGACGGCATGTTCTAGACTTCTTGGAACATTGGAAGACACTCGTGTCTTAGAGTGCTCTCACGGAAGTATCTTTGACGAGAATACTGAGAAAATAGGTTAATCTGAGTCATCTGCGCTACTTAGAACGGAATGTAAAATATATTTTCATCTGTGGGACTCAGGATTATTCCAACTAGACAAAATTAGTATGAGTCAAGAACGTTAAATATCAGAAAGATGAAACGGATCATACACTAAGCTAAATTTAAATTACCTCTGTGTGTCATTTTGTTTTGCTGTAGTTAGCTTTTCGTATGTCGATGAAAGGTCCCTCTCTAAGTTCAAACTTTGATAAGGTTGTTCTGTGAGTCTAAAATTGTACAAACGTGAACAACTTCAAAATAAACATAGTCGAATGATAAGCTTATACTGTAGAGGCTTTGCAAAGTTTTGCCGGACGATACATAATATTTTCGACATAAGGTAAAGGTTTCCCATAGCCTACTGGTCTTAGGGGCAGTGGGCGTCAGATGTCCACTATATCTTGGGCACAGCATTTGACAGGCGGAGTCCATTCCTCTCGGTTCGCTGCTATATATGATAGTGGTCAAGGTACCCAAATCATAAGTCCGAACTCGTAGGTCATTTAAACATAGACAATTCCGGAATATTTTAGATACACAGACATGGACCCCAAAACAGAGGTGTGATCAGGTGCCCGCTGCTATATCCTTCTCTGAGATCACTGTATCTTGGGCACAGCATTTGAGAGGCGGAGCCCATTCCTCTCCGTTCGCTGCTTTGTCCTTCTCTGATTCTAAACAGGTACCCGATTACTGCCAGGTTGACAAAGAGAGTCCAACAGTCATTATATCCTGTCATTTTGTTTTAACCAGAGACCGTAAAATTGTTGGGGTAGGTCGGGTGATGCGATGGTGCTGTGTGTAACTTCCAGTGCCGGAACGTCTTGTGGATTTGGAACATTGGAGGGCAAGGGCTTACTGTTCTTGCAGTAGGTGGAGATTGTTCGGACATTTTTTCTCTCGTCTTTCATTTCTTTTACTTCTCCCCCTCTTTGGGAAACGGCCCGATATACACTGAAATACTGTCTATAAGGGCCGTTAAACCCAAATCAATCAATCAAATACATTACTAAGGCTGAAAAGGTCGCAATTTTGTCAAATAATGATTTTCCCTTCGAAATGGCATACAAAAATCTGCCATGTGCCTGTACCATTTATGCAAACGGACATGGGTACAACATAATGCCCCCAGACTTTCGTCACGGCGACAAAAATAAAAACCAAGCAGAACAACAAACAAAGTAGATAAAAAAGCAATGATCAGGTACCGACACAGTTGATTACCACATCCTTCCATAAACACCAAAGAAAAGGATAATAGTATTACAAGGCTACGAAATCCGAATGTTTGTTGTTCCTGACCGAATTTGAGTTAGAAAAATCAATTCAGTTGGCATAAGGCACATTTCTTTCGGTCCGAAAAAAAGACAATTTGCGGATGTATAAAGACACTTCAAAAAACATGGATTATCCAATATTCATGCACTGCTGTAAGCTAAACAAAGCGCCGATTGTCTTGCCAAGGTGTGAACATTGATCATGCTTTGAGAAATCTTCGATAATTGGCACTTGTTTAACTGGCCAGCGGCGAATGTTTTGTACCTTGTATACACATACACATGCCGAAGCCCAGAAGAAGAATGTGTATAGTAAAGTTATTGATTTCAAATAAAGCATTAGGAAAGAATTTTACTAGCAAAGAAAAAAAGATAAAATGAAATAAAATAAATAAAAATTAAACCTGTTGATTAAACCTGTTGAGTTGATTATGTGCACGCTGATTAGAGTTTCTTTTTGGCCGACGTCATTACTTGCGCAAAAAAGTATTTGTTATTCTACTGAAGGTACCTTTTTGCAAGTATATACAAATTTCAAGGGAACTAACCCAAATAAAAACTTGGTTACCGGCTCAACAGTATATTGGCTAAAAAGTGTTAGTATCGAAACGTGCAGTAATAAGAACCATGGGCATGTCTACTTTCACTTCCTCTTGAATGCAAGTAAAGATTAGTTTAATTACACATTCACTTCCAACCTATAAACGGACCAACGTCGCTGTCTCGTGCTTCTTTGAAACTAAATAAAATGGCGATTGCTTAACAAAATAGTAATATTGAAGGGTATTGTTTTGTCCAGTAGTTTTCGCTCTCAAAGTATAGCAAACACGACAGCAAAATATTAAAGATATTTTTACATTAGGGGTTGGGTGAGGGGCCTCTTCTACCAGATTTGTTTTTATTTTGCTATAAAAGAGACTTTATGATGTCTCTTTCTGATGATACTCAAGCTCATGTCATTGAAGCATTCAACTCAACGTCTAGATACTTGAACGACCTTTTAAATATTGACAATCCTTATTTTGAAGGAATGGTTAGTCAGATTTATCCTGCTGAATTGCAGTTAAATAAAGCAAATACTTCTGATACCGAGGCCACATTTTTGGATTTACATTTATCAATTTCAGATGGATTTGTTTCATCTAAAATTTATGACAAACGCGATGATTTTGATTTCGACATAGTTAATTTTCCGTTTTTGGATGGTGACGTTCCCCGCACCACTTCTTATGGGGTTTACATTTCTCAACTTATTCGCTTCGCTAGGGCGTCTAGTCATTTGGCTTATTTCAATGCTCGTAATAAAAGTTTGACTGCCAAGCTTTTACAGCAGAGGTATCGGTATCATAAACTTCGGAAAGCTTTTTCTAAATTCTATTGTAGACCATTTGAAGTGGTTCCTAGATATAATAGAGGGTTAAGGTCACTTTTTGCAACAAGGCCTATCGGAACCTGAATTTTATGGTGACTTAGTATATAAATTACACAAAATCATAGGGAAAACAGAATTTCCTGATCAATTTAAGAAAATTATCATGCGATTTAAACGCATTGGCTATAACATAGATAGAATGCGACAGTCATCATGCTTAGTGGTTGACCCAATCACGGTTTACAACTTTGCTGTCCTCTTTAATTCCACGCCAGTGGGTCGGGGTTCAGACTCTATGATAGCCTCTAAAAAAAGCTATATATTATTTGGTTAGGGCCGGATGTTTGTCTGTTTCTTGGCCCACAGGGTTCAACTGGTGGTCTTTTTTTGCTCCAGTGTTCCAGTGGTGTTGCGGACGCCCCAGGGATCTCCAGGTGTCTCAACACGTTTTGGCTGTCAAGTCCTCATCCTTGCTTTAGCACAGTGTTTTCTTGATTTTAATTGTTGCCCGTGATGCACTCTCTTATGAGTTAGGGGGCCTCCATACGAATCGAGCTACCAACTAATTGTGTGCACCGCAGCGGAGGGTGAGGGTGAAGGATTGGGCCCAGTAAAAGCCGTTTAAACCCCCCAGTAGTTATTACTGACCGTCCCAAGGCGGTACTTTCGTTGCGGTTGCATTTGTTTTATGTTCGGTGCTGTTTAATTTATTGTGTTTTCATTTTAACCCTTCTATAATAAAAATAGAAAATAGTTAAAAATAGTTGTTAAATGTTTTTCGTATAATTTGCTTAGTCTGTTGTAACCCTTCTGTTCGTCCAAATTATTTAGTTCAGTAAATTATTTAGCTGAGTTGCCACCTATTTGGGAAAGAGCGGCTGACTCGGCTTATTACTTGTAATTTATTGTTTGTTGGGATGTCTTTG
Organism: Ctena decussata; assembly: GCA_963989385.1. NCBI lineage: Eukaryota > Metazoa > Mollusca > Bivalvia > Lucinida > Lucinidae > Ctena > Ctena decussata. The sequence goes on from OZ022504.1 coordinate 78,840,674, forward strand.
TCAATCTTTCCCTTTGATGTTGGGGATAGGGTTTGGGATCTGCTTCAGTCAGTTCCTGAAGTGTAGTTACTCTTTAAAGTTTTACATCAGCGTTTGTATTAACCTTACAGAAGCCTAGCAAAACGGCACATTATTTCTATCCGATATGGATCTTTTTTGTTTCAATATTTATTTTGCATTATATTGTGGTTGCCGCTGCATGTAATATTCAAGTCTGTGTAGCCTTGATACTGGCTTCTCTAAAGAGTTATACGGATATACGTGTTGGTGCTTTATTTCGTCAATTTGTAATATTTGAAGTGTCTATTTAATAGGGTGTATGTAAGCACAGATAAGTTTTATTCAAGCATGTTTCTCGATCCGGAAGAAAACAATTTACCTTCTTGAAATTACCCAGTTGTCTCTAAGCCGGAAATGATGTATTAGGAAGTGTATGTCTTTTAAAATGCTAAATCAAAGCACTGAATACACAAGGTAAAAAAACATACACACAAAAAGAAACAAAATAAAAAGATAAATACAACATAAAAGTCATTCACGAAAGAGTTTACAACATCTCAAAATGACACGGTTATTCCAGTGTATTGCAGAAATGCATGCTCACCTAAAGTCTTCAGTTGTTTGCTCTGATGCTGCTTTGAAAGCTGAAACAAATAAGTAAATGATTCAACAGCAGAAAAAATGAAAAAAAAATATATCCAAGGCATATCCAATCTATGGACACTCTTACTTGACAGTTTTTAGCTCACCTGAGCCAGCGGCTCCGGGGGGAACTTATAGGATGGAAAGGCTCCGGCGTCCGGCGTCCATCCGTCCACACATTTAAAATGACTTCTCCTCTGAAACCGATGGGCCGATAGTAACCCAATTGCATGTACAGCCTCTATGGGGCAGGGGAACGAAAAGTTCAAACGGTTCTGGTCACAAGACCAACATGGCCGCCATGCACATATATGGTAAAAACATGAAAAATTCTTCTTCTCCAGAACCAATAGGCCGGTGGCCTTGAAACTTGATATGTAGCATTGTTCAAATTGTACCTTGACCCTTTAAACGCTAAGGTCAAATTTGTTTTCTGTAGCTAGAACATAAGATTTTTTGGAAATCGTTGAAGATTTTGACCTGAAAGTTAGTACATACAATCATCTTAATGAGTACGTGAAAATTTGTGCGTACTAAAGGTTAATGTCTTTCTTTAACCTTTGACCCTGGTCTCTCATATTGTGACAGTTTTCCACATCTCCTCAAAAGCCACTTGGCCAATTGTAAGAAAAATTTCATGTAGAGCTCTAGGGGGCGGGGGAACGAGAATTTGTTCAAACGGTCCTAGTCACATAACCAACATGGCCGCAACACCCATATATGGCAAAAACCCTTTAAAAATCTTCTTCTCCAGAACCAGTAGGCCGATGGCCTACATCACATTATTACCGTTCTTTTTTACGGTAAGGTCAAAATTGCTTTCTGTAGCTTGTAAAAGGGAAAATGCTAGAACATAAGATTTCTTGGAAACAGTTGAAGATTTTGACCTGGAAATACAGTCATCTTAATGATTATATAAACATTAATATGTACAAGAGGTCAAGGTCACTCTTTGACCTTTGACCCCGGTCTCTCATATTGTGACAATTTCACACATCTCCTCAAAAGGCCATTTTCCCAATTGTAACCAAATTTCATATAGGGCTTTTGGGGCTGAGGGAACGAAAATTTGTTCAAACGGTCTGGGTTACATGACCAACATGGCCGCCATGCCCATATATGACAAAAACCTTTACAAATCTTCTTCTGAACAAAGTGATCAATGGCCTTGAAACTTGGTATATAACATCAGGTACTCGAGTACTATCAAAATTGTTCAAATGATGACATTGGGCTGATCTTGACATTTTTAAAGAAAGGTCAAGTATGGGAAAATGCTAGAACATAAGATTTCATAGCACGTTTACAATATTTATAGGGTATATAGTTTTCGTCTTTCTGTCCGTTCGTCCGTCTGTCCGTTTGTCCGTGCGTGCGTTCGTCCGTTAACATTTGCGTTAAAGTTTTGCGTTAAGTTTTTAATGTTTGCTTATGTTTGCAATATATCTTTTGATGAAGCCTGTTGGTATGTGCCTAGATTAACTTACAGGTTCTAGCAGAATACTTATCATCATCCGAATGCTGCTGCTAACCTAAGGTCCAGATCACAGACTTGTGTATTTGCGTTTAAGTTTTGCGTAAAGTTTATATTCTTTGCTCATATTTCCAACATCCTTCGATGAAACATTTTGGTATATGACTAGGTTTACTTAAATGTTGATGCAGAATACTTGACATCATTGGCTGCTACTGCTGACTTAATGTCAAGGTCACATTTGTGTTAAAGTTTGTGTTAAGTTTATATTCTATTTTTATTTTTCCATCTTTGATGTAATCTTTTGATAGTAAATTAGGTTTACTTTAAGATTCACAGCTGCTTACCAAAGGTCAAGGTCACAGACTTGTATATTTGCATTTAAGTTTTGCGTTAAGTTTATATTCTTTGTTTATATTTCCGACATCCTTTGATGACACCTTTTTGATATATGACTAAGTTTACTTCTGTGTTCATGTAGATTAGTTGACATTAGCTGGATGCTGTTGCTAACCAAGGTCATGGACACAGACTTATATGTTTACATTAGAGTTTTGTGTTAAGTTGGTACTCTTTGCTGATACTTGTCATATACTTTGATGAAACCGTTTGATAGGTGACTAAGTTTACTTGTAGGTTCAAACCATGTACAAGATTGGTTTCATTAGGCAGTAGTTTCATAGGGCGGTGGTTTCATTAGGCGGTGGTTTTGGTCGGGGGTATACGTGAGCCCCTGTTCACTTGCTCTAGTTTGGCCTGAAAATTGGTACATAAGTCGTCTTAGTTAGTACATGGAAGGTTTGCGGGTACAAGAGGTCAAGGTCATTCTTTGACCTCTGACCCATGTCACTCATATTTTGACAATTTAACACATTTCATCAAAAGCCACCGGACTAATTGTAACCAAATTTCATACACATTCTCCAGGGGATGAGGGAACGAAAATGTATTCAAGCGGACTAGGTCACATGACCTACATGACCAGCATACTCAGGTGAGCGATTAAGGGCATCATTGTCCTCCTGTATTTTTTTTAGTCCTAAAAGGACATGGGCGGTGATTTTTTAAACTATGTTGTATAATTGTTTCAAAACACCATGCCCTTACCAGACTGCACGTTTAGATGCACAGGCGGATCTGATCATATGTCATTGCAATTTCCTGCACATTTTTGTGTCGAAGCGGGCATACCCACTTTCATATCAGTTGTGTTTTTGTATATGTCAGATAAGGCAGATACATTCGTTATCTATTTACTTCAGTATAACAGTAAATATGTCAAAAGCTATAGCAAACTCTTGTTTGGTTATAAGACATTGTGGTAATAATCATCGATTGGTGGTAAATATAAGCGTCTGCAAAAGATGCAAAAAAAAAATGTGAGCAGATACCTTTTTTCCGCTTTTTCCACAATTTAGGGTGAAAAATGCCGAATTTGGTGATGTTAAACGGGCTTGCATAAGCTTATATAAGCTAATCACGAATTGCAACGCTGTGACAGCTCTGACAGATCTAGGAAAAGACAAAGACCTGTCACACAACTATAGATACAAGACAGTCCAACACAACAAATTAAAGCAACCGAAAAGCAAAATCCGAACAGAAAGAGCAAACCTGAAACTTCTTTTCAACCATTAATTGATTGATTTGATGTTTAACGTCCACGGTAAACAGCTATGGTCATGTCGGGACGATCAGTTAACCTAACCTCACTATTCCTGGGCAGGCTTAGACCTTCTAAGCTGCTAACCAGTACTAAGTGCACAGTCGCCAGTCGCCAGTAACTGACAACTGCCCTTCTTGAATCAGCGGAAGGAGAAACGAAAGTTTGTGGCCAGACCGGGTTTCGAACCCAGGACCTCTGACTTATGGGTCAGATGCCCTACCAATTGCGCTACGCGGCCCGGCGATTCTTCAACTATACAGTATTTTAGGCAATCTAGGGTAATTTGGAAAACTTAAAAGTATATGATTCTGATATATTGTATTCAAATGTCTTATATTTTTTACCATATGCAGGCATGATTGTAATCTTGGTCTTTAGACCACCGCGATTTCTATTTGGTTGAGTTTAATGCCCACGACCCATGAAGATGCCAGATAAAATTAAGTGCTATCAGTAAGGTGGCTTTTGAGGACATTTTAAAAGTAGCTGAAATATGAGGGACCTTGACCTCTGGTGTTTTTAACATACAATCATTCACTAAAATTTATACTGCATTCTTCAACGAGTTTTTTTTTATTTTGTTTTATTTTCCCATGCAAAAGCTAAAGGAAGTAAATTTGATACTATCTAAAGACGTCAAAGGAGGTCAACCTAGGGTCATCATATGAACACACTTTATAGTAAATTAGTATGAAATGCTGCATACCATGTTTCAGTATCATCATCTATTGGTTTTAAAGTTATGGATCTTTAAGTATATTCATTTATTGGTATGACGGTCATTTTGGTCATTTGACGATAACCAATAAACAAATGTTTGTTCTCCTAGCCAATGGCGCGCTATATGACATCGGCTACTAATAAACTAAGTGATTTTGAAATAACAGATGTCATTTTAGAAATTGTTAAAAAGCAAGTGAATATGAGTGCAGGGAATTGACTCTTACTCAATTATTTGACTATATATACCATATTCTATAGCACAAACTTCAAGAGTTTCTTTGTATTCTTCTGTTAAAAGTACAAAAAAGAGAAAACATAAAACAGCCTAAGAGGGGAAATTTGACCTTGCCGTAAAGGTCAGCCTAGGATCATCATTTGGCCAGATGGGACCGTTTTTGGCCCCCATTTAATTCTTTTTTGTTCTATCACATAACATTGCAAGGTCGTTGGAGCACCACAGATGACTTCGCCAGAATCTGTTTCTACCATGTCCTGCTCTCAGCTGCCCTTGATAAGCTGTAAATGTCCATCAATATCATCTCTTTAATATTGTCTTCCTACCTCTTCTTCTGATTACCTGTTCTTCCTTTGCACTGTTTCCTGAAGAATTCTTTGCTAAACCAGACGACCTTGAGACGTGGCCAAAACACCTTAGTTGCCGTTATTTCACCATGGTCAGTAGTTTACCAGGAGTCACCAGTTTCAACTTTAATGAAAGAGATATGTTGTTTCTCTCTAAGCTGGTTTCAGCTCTGTGAGAGATGCAGTGGCTTGTTTAATCCTTGAGAAAACTTCAAGTTTTGGGCTAACATCTGAGACAATTGCTCCAAGGTATCTGACGTTTGCCACAGTATCCTACTTCTGTCCTTGTACATTGATTTCCCCCTCCAGATGCTACTGCTGCTGCCTGTCATCAGTTTGGTCTTCTCTGCACAGATCTTCATTTGATAATTGTGCATGTTTTGTCGAGACATTTAACTAGGTCTGCTAGTTTCTGCTTTTCCTCAGTTAGAGCATCTATGTCATCGGCAAACCGACTTGGTAATATTTCTGTCTTCTATTCTAACCTTTACATCATGTTTGTTTAAAGCATCATCCGTTCGAGAAGAAGCTAAAGAGGGTGGGCGAAAAAAGACATTCTTGCTTATCTTCAGCTGTTGTTCTGAACCATTCTCCTGTGCTGCCATTCAATTAGACTGCTTTTGTAGCCTTGTCGTATAGCTCTTTAACGGTGCAAACTTGATTTGCTCTGATAGTCTACCTATAATCTATATTGCCCCCCCCCCCCCGGAGCCTTCAGAGATTAAAGAATTTTTCATATTTCAGACGGCAACTGAACGACATAGAACATGTATACTGTTTTCGTACTGGACAGGTTAACATCATCATCTTTGGTAAATAACATATGAAGACACTATTAAGGACTGTTGCATTCAATGCAATGAACAAACAAAAAACTCATTAAGCTAACTAGGGATAAATGTACCTTGTGATTTTTTATGTCGACGAAATAACAAGAAGACAATAGCAATGACAATCACAGCAGCTACCAGGCCTCCAACGGCACCGCCCGCTATGATACCAATATTAGGCTCCGATTTAAAATCGGCATCTGAAATATTCAATAAGTACTAATTAAACCAGTACCAAAAGAGATGAAAGTATCGCTTAAACCTAATACATATTTCAGTAATCGTTAAATTATATTCTAACATTTTTAAAAATATATTTTTATTTACGCTAAAACCCCATATTATGTTTAACTACCAAATCTATATTATATTTGATTCACAGAGCAAACGCTATGATGTCATTACGTACGGTGTCACATGCTTTTTGTCAACATAGAAATTATAAATGTAATAATATGTCGCCTACCTTTAGCCGTGGTTGTAATATTTAAAACGGTTGAGTAATCCGAACGTCCTAGATCATTGTAGGCAAACATCATGAAGCAGTATAAAGTGTTTGGTTGTAAAGATCCAATAGTGTTGTTTAGTGGATACTGACTAGTACTCAATCCTCCTTCAACAGATGAACTGTTTGTCCATTTCAATCCATCCGTACTGTGCTGGATCACAAATGTCTGCGCACGACCACCATGGAAACGAATCCATGACAGTGTAACACTGTTTTGTGTCGATTTGACTATTGTTACATTTCTCGGTGAGCATGGTTTTCCTAAATAATTTAAAGAAAAAAGTGTGGAGATCCTAACCCGCTGTTAGTCTGTATGTAAAATAACTCAACCATAAATGACAATTCGCAAGAATTCACACACACATCCAAACATAAAAACAGTACTGATGTTATGTATACTTAAATATAAATTAACGAAGAATGTAATGCCAATTTTAATTACCTTATAGGCACAGAGACAGAGAGAGAGAGAGAGAGAGAGAGAGAGAGAAAGAGAGAGAGAGAGGATATTATACCACGACAGAGCTCTCGAATTTGCTAGCAATGCGTTGACAACTAATACCTTAAATTCCAGACGCAGATCACATGATTTTTATGTCGGGATCATCGCTCAAATAGCAACAGACAGCAGATAATTCAGACAGACCATTTGCCTATTTAGTGATAGGAATCAACACAAAAAGACAAAAATAGTACAAAACATAAATAAAAATGAATTGAAATGAAAAGCTGGTAACTCATGCAATGGACAGGTATCACTGGAACATACTGGGTCTCTGTAAGATGCGCTGGAAAAACTTTGGTTAGATGTAAACAGATGACAGACACATGGTTTATTTCAGTGGAGAACAGGACAAACATTAGTGTGGGGTTGGATTTCTTGTGCATAAGAACATGATGAGTGCTGACTGATTTCAATTTGCCTGAGAGCAGCTCCTTTCAACATCACCATCATACAGGTTCAATTCCGAAAAATAATAATACGTCACAAACGTATTGGCTATAATTTAAATGTTATGCGACAGTCTGCATGCTTAGTGATTAACCCAATCACGGTTGATAACTTTGCTGCACTCTTTAATTGCACAACGGGGGATCGGTCGTCAGACTCTATGATGGCCCCGACCTAAAGCTATATATTTTAGTTGGTTGGGACCATAGCCTTTTTGTCTGTTGCTTGGTCCACCGGGGCTCAACTGGTGACCTTCTTTTGCTTCAGATTTCCAGTGGGGTTGTTTGGCAGGACAGGGATCTCCACCTGTCAGACGGCCCGTTGTATCTGTTGAGTCCTCGTCTTTGCTTCTTCATGGTGTTGAAATTTGATTTATGTGTTTACCGTGATGATTCATTGACGAGTTAGAGGGTTATCATGCGAACCGAACAACCAACTAAATGTTTTGTACCACTTCAGAAACTGAGGGTGAGGTTGGGCCTGTAAAATCGATTTAAGCCCCCCAGTAATTCATTACTGACCGTTCCAAGGCGGTAGTTCTGTTGTGGTTCTCTGTTGCCTGTTTTTGGTGTCAGAGTTTCTGTGATGTTTTACCTTATGTATGTTCTTATTATTTTTGGTTCGGTTTGGGTTGCTGAGTGGCCACCTTTTGGGAACAAGCTGCTCACTCGGTTGGCCATATGTTCTCTGTATCTTGATTATTTGTAATCTTAGTTGTTTCCAACTATGGTTTGAGGGCTGGATTTGGATTTTGATTGTTTCAGTTCCTGGTCTTTGCATACTTTTTACTTTTATGCACCAACATCTGGGAATGACTACAATGAGGTAGAACACTTCTACCAGCAACTCCAGGAAATCATAGACCAAACACCAAAGAAGGACATTCTGGTTGTACAAGGGGATTGGAATACTAAAGTTGGAAAGGATGTACAGTCAGAGTGGGAGGTCTCAGACTTCTAGAGTTTGCAACATGTAACAGCCTAGTTCTGGCAGACACCCTTGACCCTCACAAACCATCAAGAAGATGGACATGGAACAGCCCAGATGGGAAACACCACAATCAGATTGATTACATCTTGATGAGGAAGCGCTTCCAATCAGGAGTCAACATACATAGGACAAGGAGTTTTCCTGGAGAGGACATAGGAAGTGACCATGACTCGGTGATGATGACCTTCCGAGTTCGTCTGAAGAAGGCTAGAAAGCCAACCCAGCCAAGACTGAAGTTTGATCTTGAGAAGTTAAGGGACCCAGATGTGGCATGCACTTTTCAAGGAACAATAGGTGGGAAATTTGCACCACTCATTGGTCAGAGGGATGATGATATGGACATAGATACCATGATTACCACCTACAAAACAGTAGTGACTGATGCAGCCAGGAAGATACTTGGAAAGGAGCGTCGCAGGAAAAAAGCCCTGTGTCACCAGAGATGTTTTCGACCTCTGTGACGAGAGGAGACATTTGAAGAAGAAGTGGTATGAAACAGGAGGAGCAAAAGAATACAGGGAAGCAAACAAGAGAAGGCAGTTAAGAAAGCAAATGAGGACTGGATAGCTTGTCAGTGCGAGGAGATCGAAACTTGCCTGAACAAAATTAACAGCAAGAATGCATACCAGCTGCACAGTATATAATCACGTGACGAGCGGAAAGGGGGCCTAAACCGGAAATTGTGACCCTGTCCGACGACAGTCTTAAAGTTGGCCTCAAAAATATAAGGTGAGTGACCTTAGCATTTTGCCTTTTAAGCTCCTTTTGCATGTTAGTGGCTTGTTACAAACAAAGCGGGCAATTGATAAGATGCCAGTCTGTATTTAGCAACAACACAATACGATCGAAATGTTCTTTAAATAAAGAAAGACAAGAAAACGTGCGGGTCGATCACCTCAATTTGGCAATTTCATAACCGCCGAGCTTCGTTTCATAACGTTTAAAAGTCAATATTTTAATAAACGAAATATATTTTTAACCACAGTTTGCGTAATAATCATTTTCCAAGTCTTTTCTAGCCATGTTTTAGCCTAGTCAGCAAACTATTTGAATTTTGAGGCATAAACAACAACACACCCTCTTCGTCATCGCTGTCCGCAAAATTGTTCGGTTGACATTTTAGACTGTCCGAAAAATTGCGATCGATATTTGTCTGACTTGGTATAGGCATATATCCCAGTTTTATATACTGGCGCGTAATGGCGGGACGACGTCTGTGACAGCAATGTTGAAATGAAGTCAACTTTTAAGACGATACAACCCTTTGTAAAAGCGTCATATGATAAACAGAATCTTACACCCGTGGTCATTTCATACGAAAGGGGGTCTGAATAAGGCTTGTTTCCTGACCCCTATCAAAGTGGCTAATTTTTTGCTGATAAGTGGCATCACGAGTCTACTTTATCACAGCTATGCCGTTTGGTGGGGAGGCGGCTATTTTCTGAGAAATCAGCACTTAAAAGTGGGTGGTGTAATCACTAATGTCAAATTGGCATATGTTAAATATTGTTATGTTTGTTTTTAAAATCAATGCTGTTCACTAGTGGCTCTTGCCTATGTGGTTAGGGCAGTGTTTAAAGTTATCAATTACAACCATGTATTGTTCAAAATGCGTTTTATATGCCAAAATATGGCGTTGAAATCACATGCATGTATTTTACAGAATTTCCATCAGCGAGTTTCAAAATCTTGAATTCTGTTTGATACAAAAATAGCCTGGAGGTCCAGAATTTAAACTGACGTCACGCCTATAGCAGCAAAAGAGAATATTAAGCTCAAATGAGATTCTGACCTAATTTTCATGGGTCACTGAGCAATATACTGGCTAAGATCCCTTTTTTCAATTTTAATATCTATGGAAGCATCCTAGTGAGATGTTAAAAATATTTATCTCATACGTGGGGGATAGGAAGTACTATGTAGGACTTATTAACTCCTACGTAGGATAAATCGGCAGTATACCTAGATATTTGATCATTTTTTATATTTCCAACTTCTCATTCTTGAAAGTAAAAAAGTACACAGGTTGCCTCTTTTTTGAAAATACTACAATTTTTTTGTTTGTTTGTTTTTTTAGGTTTTGTACTATTAACGCTATATAATCTTGCTATGCATTAAGAGCTGATTTTAAATTTTTAGAAAAGTCGCAAAAGTCAGCATATAAAGAGCTTTAAATTGATAAGTATGAATTGACTGAAGTCGGGGAGGGGGTGGGTCGGGTTAGGGGTAGTTTCCAGCGCTTGGGCGTCCTACTTAGTTGGGTTATAGTAGGGCAAGGGCCTACTGTGGTTGCAGTAGGTGCGGGTAGGGTCTATTTGGACATTAATTTCTCTCTTCTGTGCCCCGCTTTCGGGGAGTTGGCTGGATATAGTCTGAAATACTGTCTCAGAGAGCCGTTGAACCAAAACACAACCAACCAACTAACCAACATCGAAGTCAGAGGAAAACCATTCGATTGCCCCGAACGATTTACATGTATTTGCAAATAGAAAGGTTCCCAAATCATCCAAATATACCGAGAAGAAAAGGGGGGAAATCCACTCTCTCCCCGCCCCCCACCCCCTCCAATCTCACCACCGATGCATTCCGACATTGCATGAGAAGAAATTGGTTTGGTCATCATCTACTTATAGACACGAATAGATATTTTGTACATATTCTGAATTGTTCGCTAGCTCTTTCCAGTTTTTTCGCTTATTTTAATGAGGTAATCCATGTCGCCACACTGCATCGAAAGCTTGTACTAGATCGATGAAGGCATAAGACAAATTTTCTACGACAATATTTCAATCAAACTACAGAAAATAAGTTCATTATCTGCAGTTGGAAAGTCTTTTCTTAATCCACTTTTGCAATCTATTAGTCGCAAATGTATAAAGTTTGTTACGCAGAATAACCGTAAATAATTTACTCAAACAACTCAAAAGCCTAAAAGCCTGTAATTTTCATATTCGTTTTATCTCTTTTTGTGTGTAAATAAGTTTAATCATTCAGAGTCATCAAACTTTTAGCAGAATACCTGTATTAAAATTCCAGAGCACGGCATTATCTACAAGACTGCTTGTGCGCCAAGCGAAAGCTCACATCAGCCTGCGATTCCGCGAAGTGGCATTGAATTCTTCAGTGTCCTGCTGAAGAGAGGTAGGATTTAAGCTACTTATTAAGCCCAAAGCGAAAATATTTATCACACTGTAAATGGCAAAGCTGATCTGAGGATTCACTGGGCACAGAAACAATATTGTAGGATATTCCGTGCTACGGATCATTTAATGCGGGATGAAAATGCTTTCAACAATGCATAAAGATGGGCTATGATTATGACTACATTTTACATTTTTCAATAATACATAAAGGTGGACTGTGACTGTACTGTAGGTCTTACTGGCCAGGAGTGGTTTCTGTAGCATCACATATAAGTACGTAAGAGAAATACCCCTGTGTATCCCAATTTGTCTAAGGAAAAGTGATATTTACAGGGTTGAACATCTACTTTCTTTTTACTACTTAAACCATGTCCTGAAGGCGACAAGTGCCCACCATGTCCTGAAGGCGACAAGTGCCCACCATTTGTTTGGATCAGGCTCTTTAAATTAGAACCCACAACCTATGTTCGGATAAAAAATTATGAAAATAGCTTAAAAAAGCACATCTCAATGTGATCAATGCACTGGTCTTGAAAAATATATACTGACACAAACAAGAAACGTCCGCTTTACAATTGTGTCTCTGAATTCCAAATGCACACAGGCATTTCCTTCAAATATTTTGCTTCAATAACGTCAATTATTCAGCAATGGTGTGCGCTGAACGAAAATCCGTTCAATGAACATCGGCGACAATGACAATGCCGCAAGCGCCAGTACCCGAATTTCGAAAGTCACAAAATCAGTTTCTCGTGTGTTCTTCGCGTTTTAACCATCGCAGCTCATCCTAGCATCACTGAGCAGACACGCTGCTGAGATTTTATGGGTGCTGGATGCATTCTTTATTGTCACGACCACTGGCATAAATCTGTCATGTAAAGTGACGTCACAAAACGTCGATCGCGACCGTGCGTATATTGACGAAAACATTACCTTGTTGGTCCATCAGTTTGGAAGTCAATGGAATAGGACTACTTCAAAATCCATTTCTACCTAACAATATCATTGAAATCAGCATCATTTAGCATTTGCAAAAATTTGGTTATAAAATTACTTGATTACTTTTCTGTAAGAGATGGGGTAATAAAACCGGGTTTTAGTGCACTGGGATTTTAGATTTCAGCCTTAATTTTATTCTCTGATGCATGTTGTCATTGTTGTACACTAGTAAGTCAACTGAAACAAAAACGGTGTAAAAACGATGAACGGTTATGGAGATATGGAAGTTCTAAAATCGTTATTTATTTAATTAAAAGGGAGATAATTTCATAAATCGAAGACTTTGGGCTGCTTTTTCGTTCATTTTATAAGCAGTTTTTGTTTTTAAAAGCTGATTTTTCATTTTTCGATGTTTCTGGTCCTCGTTTAACGCAAGACGTTTCAGGTTTTGATTGATAAAATGCTGCTGAGGAAGAAAAATGATGTTTTGACATTATGCTCGATAAATCTTGTGGTTATGGAGAAAAAAAATAAATCGGTTGCAACTTTATGTGTGCCAGACGCTCGGGACACATTTTGTTTTATTTTTTATGGCTACAACTTTACTGGTTCAACAGATACAGAACCTTAGAAAACGGACGTTTCTTTTTTGTGTCAGTATATTATATCGCGTGGGCCATGGACAGGATTAGGAGAGTTAGGGTGGCTGGCGCTTATAGTCATTTGCCCGTTCTCCTTAAGGACTATTCTGATTGCTTCTGTAGTACAATTATACTTGGTTTTCACTAATACTACAGGCAATTTTGCAAACAGTCAAAAACTTGACATCGGCAACTTTTCGACTCGTACAGTTTCAATTTTGCGGACAGTTGAGATTGCTGAGGGTACAATGACAAATTGCCTTTAAAAGTGCAATTTTTTTGCCAAAATGGATAACATATTGGTGTTTCTGTATTAGGGCAGATATTTCTGCACACATTATTGTAAAAACTTTCCTTGAATTGGAAAATTGGAGCAACAAAATAACGACCAAGTTATGTTGACCAGGGCAGTTTTGTTCCATCTTCCCGTGATTTCATGATATGTTTTCTTGATTAAGACGGCAGCATTCAGCATTTTCAGCAGCTTTCCTCACGTCAGTTGCTGAATATATCAAGGCATTCATACTGCATTCATCTGTGTTGTACAAGTAACCCACTGCAAGCCTAAAACTGCAAAAATACAAGTTTTTCTTAACTTGAAATTTGAGGCCAACTTTGCGACTGTCGTTGGACAGTGTCGCAATTTCCGGGTTCGGTCACTGTCCGCTCGTCACGTGATTATATACTGTGAGCTGGTGAACGATCTAACTTCAGAGAAACAGGTTAGAGCCACAACAATCCAGGACAGGTCTGGGAAATGAGATTCTCAGCAGATGGACAGAATACAACCAAGAGACTTATGGTGACAATACTGTTCTGGACTGCAATCGGCCCCCAGAAGAAGATAAACAACCGATCCTTCGTGAGGAACTTGAGATTGCAATAGCAGCACTAAAGAAGGGGGGCTGCCGGCGTTGATGATTTACCAGAACTTGTTCAAGCTGGCGGGGAGACCATGACTGATGGTTTGACAGATATCTGTAACAGGATCTAAGGAAAAGGAGAATGGCCTACCCCATGGACCCAGTCGCTGATTATTACACTCCCTAAAATGGACAATCTACAGCTCTGCCAGAAATACAGAACCTCATCAGTCATTTGAGCAGTCATGCTGAAAGTCATCTTAAATAGGCTTAATCCACAAGCCGAAGAGATAATCGCTGAGGAACAGGCTGCGCTCTGAGCTGGAAGGAGCACCACAGAAGAGATCCTCAACCTTTGAATCCTGTGTGAAAAAGTATCTCCAACAGCAGCAGCAAACGGAAAGTAAGGTACAACTTAGGTGGTTTGGCCATGTCTCAATGTCTTCTGGTTAAACAAAGACAATCCTACAGGGCACAGTGAAAGGAAAAAGAAGAAGAGGTAGACAGAAGAAGTGGTGGGAAGGCAATATTAAAGAGTTGACAGGGATGTACTTTGCCAGCTCAATTAGGGCAGCCGAAAACACGACTTGGTGGAAAGGAACTGTTTCGAAGTCCGCTGTGGTGCCCGTACAACCTAGTAAGGTTATGAGATAGAACAGAAAAGAATAGAACATGGCAGATGTTATGCGTGAAGAAATGTCAGTGATACAATATTTTATATATACTTAATGCCATCGGCAATAGACTCACTGTATCATTTTATGTATTTTCTTACAATTTAAAATATTCGGGTATGCAAATGGTAATATTTTTAAAATTATGTGTGATTAGATGCCAAGATACAGTTTTCATACTACTAAAAACTCGACAGCATAAGAAACGCTGTTTTCACTCTCTCGTTTTACTTCATTGAAAGTGATTACATAAATTATTGAGGAAAGAACTCAATTTTCAATTCAATTTTCGCTGTATGTGGTTTTAGCATGATGTAACAAACTAGAAACGCAGTTTATCGCACAAGCAAAAGACAGCATTTTCCAAAGTTTTTGAGAGTCGTCTAAATCATCCACTTCATGGAAAAATGTGGTTATTTGGGCATAGTAACGAGTAAGGATATGGCCAAAGTGTAAAAGCAAAACAAATTTATTTGTTGGAAAATTGTCAGTGTTTGTCTCATTTCTGGTATGCGTTTTTAAAACAAAAGGCTGATAAGAAATTTTTCTTAGAAACTCTTGTCCTCCAAAGCGTTATACAAAAACTGCACTGCATAATAATAAAGATGTAATATGTTTTTATTAATCCAGTGGTTTCAGGGATTCAGCACCCCAAACTTCAGCTGATATTTGCATTATTTAAAGCGCGTACAGAGTTTCTCCCAATTGTTAGCGCATACTGAATTTGATTGCGACCACTTACCCTTAGATTTGATCTAATTTGGAATTCAACTCAAATTCATTTTTGGTGTCGCAAAAAACGTTACTTTCCAAAATTTGCATAAAGGGGCAAAACTTGGTTTGTAACGAGTAAACAACGCTAAAAGTTATTGAAGATGGCTCTGAGACATTATAATCTAACATGCTAGATAAAATTTGCATCCGTTCTGGAGCCAGAGATAAGTAGGCACCAGGCGTTGAACTAGCTGATCAGAATTTGTGGATTTTGATTTCTACCCCCAGATTGTTTACGCTTTCGTGACACATGAATAAACAAACAAGTTTTGCGATGAAGAGTACTCGGTGCTTTAATAATGCCTTCCGTATTTTATTATATTCAGCAGACTTCTTTCTGATATAAACACACACACACAAAAAATGCGTTATTCTGCGTTGCGTTCGAGTAAATATTAAGTTACACATTTTTACCTTCAGCAATGATCACAAGTGGAACAACTATCGTTCCAAAGTTGTTGGTGATGTCAATAGTATAGTGTCCAAATTCCTGTTTACGTTGAAGCACGTGTGACACCGTTAAAGAGTATCCCCCAGTGTTAATGTCGTGTCCATAAACTTGAAGCTTTATAGCAGGTTCGTCAACAATTGAAATTGAAGCATTAACATCACCATCAGTGTAGTTCGATACCATTTTAGCGGTTATATCACCGTCATTGGAATAGACTGCCATGGTACCATAAACGGTGTGTTCAAACTCGTTGATATTTTGTAGGCTTTCAATCTATTAGCAAGGACCGGATCCGCTGCAAAATAATTTCAGCAAATTCTCAATGTGTCTTCATTTTTATAAGGCTCGTCTTAGTTTATTCATCCGTAAACTGTTGAAACAAGGTTATCTCCCCGTTCATCATCCATAGTGCAGATTATATTTCATTTACATCCTTTGAGATCAGAGGATAGATTCTGAGTAATCTAAAATTTGAGATCGATTTAGACTATTATTCTAGATCATTGTCTTTTAAATTATTTGGATCCTTTTGAAATTAATCAGTCTTTGAATCGGCTGCCTATTTAAAATTAAGTAAATGACTTTTTTTTTCTGGCTTCGTAACCAGATATTGTCAGGGTCACTGACGAGGCTTTATTAGCCGAAACTACGTAGTCTGGCCCGTGTTCCTACTTCGGTATGTATTCTCTGCTCTTGAAGGAACTTTTTAAGATTTTTTAAGATTTTAATTATCAAAAAGTAAAGCTTGTGTGGAAAGTTAAAAAAAATTGTGGAGACACCATGACCTTGTTGATCTCTTAGCCGTTTCTTAACTAACACAGCCGATTTAATGGCCTCAGCCGAAGCTTAGTTAGGCTTTCAAATACCGTACTTTGTCTTTTTCACTGATACATAGATATGGCGGGTGCATTATCATAGGCAGATTCTGCATACTACTCGCGAGCACCTGCTCACACATCTGCTTTGGGGACCATATCTGTGTATCTAGAGTATTTTGGAAATGACTTACGAGTTCGGACTTACAATTTGGGTATTCCTCGATTTCCTTTCGCTGACTGGGCGGTGCTGTTAGAGGCTTGTCATTCAATGTCAAAATCGAGCAGTCCACATGAAAAATCGGTAAAGAAGCATGCTCATGAGTTGTTATAATTGGCATAAATTGGCAGGTTAAAAATGCCCGGCAAACGCTATCGGTCATCGCAAATGATAAACAGTTTCCATACAGGCACACTACGTCGAAACGACGTTGGAGGAACGTCGATGCAACGTTATAACGCTTTATTGACGTGTATACAAGGTTGATCCGATGTCATAATGTTGCATCGACGTCGTCACAACATTGTTTAGACGCTGTCTGTATGCTGGGTTGAAAGAAAAAAGGATTTTGTCCGATCATTCCGTGCCTTTTGTAATGGTGAGCTTTGTTCTGCGCGAGTGAGCATAAAATCATCACCGAATTATACCTTTTTAGAAAATATACTCGTCGAAGGTAAGGTCAGAAATAAGCACCGCCCGGTCAACGAAAGGAAATAGGGGAATATTTTGACCACTTTCATTTAAAATATTGATACACAGTAAACAGTGGATTGCAGTGAAGCGGATGCGCCTGGCCTAGTGGACTGAATTCTTCCCTTTCAGGTAGGAGATTCGTGGGTTCTTGTCTTATGTGCCGATTGTCAATTACTGGCGAAAGTATGTGCACTTAGTACTGGTTAACCGCTTAGGAGGTCTAAGCCTGCCCAGGAATAGTGTGGTTAGGTTAACTGACCGTCCCGACATGACCTTAGTTGTTTACCGTGGACGTTAAGCATCAAATCAACCAACAACTTATGTGCCGATCATTTTCGATCAATTTCATGGACCCAATAGACCAGGAAATCCGCATGATGTGCTGGAATGATGGTCAGTCACACCCTGTTGCTAAATGTCTGCAGTGGTGTCTGGCGTATCTAACCTGCAACAGTTACATGTACACGCAAAAATAGAAGAAAAAAAAACATAAGCATAAGCTGAGGTAACGTACGCGTTATGGTCTCGTAACCAAGCACGCAGGTTTTATATACTAGCACGACATAGCATATCAGAAAAGAAAGCCCGACACATGCGCATTTTCAGTATTTAACTATTTCAGTGTCGCTGAGTCAAAAACGTTTGAAACAAAAAGGTGCAGTGCAATATTAAACAGGAAAAAAACAATAATCTTCGGGCCACATTTATCGACGTTATCCGCGATACAAAGCAGACGCGGACATCAGTAAAGAGACACTCACGAATTAGCTCGAGGTTGGAGGTGTCTAAACCGTGACACCGTTTCCACCATATCCTAAGAAAGACAACAGGCAAGGGCGTCAGGAAGGAGATGTATGATGCGGTGAGAACGTTAAACAAGAGGGCCATGGTGGCCCTGAATCGCTCACCTGAGCATTAATCAGTTCACTGGCTCTGGTGAAGATTTATAAGAGTTTCTACCATATATGGGCAGGCTCCATATGAAATTTGAGTTCAGTCTGCATAGTGGTTTCAGAGATGTTTGAAAATGTTTATGGATGGATGACAGAGGCAGCTAACACCAATACTGTAAGGCTCAGGTGAGCTGAAAATGGCAGAGTCGCTTCCCCGAAAAGTTCCCGTTCATGTTGAGTTCCTTTGATGGATGTGAACTAGACTGAACTAGGCAAACACAGATGATAGAATGGTAGCATCATTATCTCACTATAGTGAAATTAATGTTTTCCAAGGAGTTTATGACTGGCATCATTGCAATGTTAGTTCTGATCCTTGCAGCACAACTTAATTTGATCTAGTGACCTAGCTTTTGACTGACATGACCCAGTTTCAAACTTGACCTAGATTTTATGGAGATAAACATTCTGACAAAGTTTCATGAAGATTGGATCAAAACTGTGCCCTCTAGGGTGTGCACAAAGTTTTTTCTAAGATTTGACCTAGTGACCTAGTTTTTTACCTGACATGAGCCAGTTTCAAACATGGCCTAGATATTGTGAGGATAAACATTCTGACAAAGGTTCATGGAGATTGGATCAAAACCGTGCTCTCTAGAGCGTACACAAGGTCGTTCTCATATCTGACCTACGGACGTAGTTTTTGACCTGGCATAACCTACTTTCAAACTTGGCCTAGATATTGTGACGATAAACATTCTGACAAAGTTTCAAAAAGATTGGATGAAAACTGTGTCCTCTAGAGCGTACACAAGGTTTTTCTAAGATTTGACCTAGTTTTTGACCCGACATGACCCAGTTTCAAACTTGGCCTAGATATTGTGAGGATAAACATTCCGACAAAATTTCATTAGGTTTGGATCAAAACTGTGACCTCTAGAGCGTTAACAAGGTTTTCCTAATATTTGGCCTAGTTTTTGACCCGACATGACCCAGTTTCAAATTTGGCCTGGATATTGTAAGAATAAACATTCTGACAAAGTTTCATAGAGATTGGATCAAAACTGTGCCCTCTAGAGCGTACACGAGGTCGTTCTTATATTTGACCCTGTGACCTTATTTTTGAGCTGACATGACCCAGTTTCAATGTTAACCTAGATTTCATAATTATAATTATTCTGACAGAGTTTCATGAAGATTGGATCAAAACTGTGCCCTCTAGGGTGTAAACACAGTTTTCTAAGATTTGACATAGTGACCCAGTTTTTGACCCGACGTGACTCGGTTTCATAGGGGTCTTAGATATATGGACAATAAACATTTTGACATAGTTGCATGAAGATTGGATCAAAACTATGCCTTCTTGTGTGTACACAAGGATTTTCTAAGATTTGACCTAGTCACCTAGTTTTTGACCTTACATGACCTACTTTCAAAATTGGCCTAGAGTTTCATAAAGATAAACATTCTGACAAAGTTTCATAAAGATTGGATCAAAACTGTGTCCTCTAGAGCGTACACAAGGTTTTTCTATGATTTGACCTAGTGACCTAGTTTTTGACCCGACATGACCAACTTTCAAACTTGGCCTAGAGTCTATAGAGATAAACATGCTGACAAAGTTTCATAAAGATTGGATCGAAACTGTGTCCTCTAGAGCGCACACAAGGGTTTTCTAAGAATTGACCTAGTGACTTAGTTTTTGACCATTCTGACAAAGTTTCATGAACCTTGGGTCAAAACCGTGCCTTCTAGAGCGTACACAAGGTTTTTCTACGATTTGACCTAGTGACCTACTTTTTGACCAGACATGGCCTACTTTTGAACTTGGCCTCGAGTTTATGGAGATAAACATTCTGACATAATTTTATACAGATTGGATCAAAACTGTGTCCTCTAGAGCGTACACAAGGTTTTTTAAGATCTGACCTAGTGACCTCGTTTTTGACCCGACATGACCCAGTTTCAAACGTGTCCTAGATATGGTTTGAATAATTATTCTGACAAAATTTCATGAACTTTGGATCAAAACTGTGCCTTCTAGAGCGTACACAAGGGTTTCCTAAGATTTGACCTAATGACCTAGTTTTTGACCCGACATGACCCAGTTTCAAATTTATCCTAGATATGGTTTAAATAATTATTCTGACAAAATGTCATGAACTTTGGATCAAAACTGTGCCTTCTGGACCGTACACAAGGTTTTTCTAAGATTTGACCTAGTGACCTAGTTTTTGACCCGACATAACCTACTTTCAAACTTGGCCTAGAGTTTATAAAGACTAACATTCTGACAAAGTTTCATAAAGATTGGATCAAAACTGTGCCCGCTAGAGTGTACACAAGCTAAATTTGACGGACGTCCGGACGACGACGGACGACGGACATCACGGTATCCCAAAAGCTCACCCTGAGCACTTCGTGCTTAGGTGAGCTAAAAAGGGCAGTAGAAACAATCTAACAATATGACTATAATAAAATCTAAAGACGCTACCCTTTCAAACTTTGTTAACTAATAACAAACTTAAAAATAAAACTCGAAATAGCGGTTTTATTGACTTTTCGTTTGGCAGTATGTCGTTTGCATGGCTGAGTACGTGCTCCGTTACTATCGTGTCGATGGACATAGTGCAAATTTATTTTTGTGTCTTTTAGGATCACTAAGCCTTTTGTTCGTTACTTTGAAAAACAAGTACTGCTTAGGCTGGCGGATGAGAGCACATTCAGCTTTACAAATTCTACGAAGAGACTTAATATTCAGATCCGATATTTTAATCGCACAAGACCAAAAAAAACATATTTCGAACGTGCATCATAAACATACTCAGAAGATGCAAAGAAAGTATGTGTCTCGTAACTGATTAGTCGTGACTTGTGTATTTCGCTATGTAAGCACAGAGAGGTGCCGTGATCGAGTGGTCAGAGTGATGCTGTTATGGAGCAGAAGAACGCCGAAAGTTTGCGCGTTGAAACCGGGGTATGGCCATCCGGCGACTTGAAAACTCCCTCTATCAACCAAGCAGTAAATGGGCACCAGGCCCTGTCTTAAATCAGAGAGGGGCAAAAGGTTCTGAATAGTAAGATCCTTTGGAAGCAAGGAATACATCATAGAATGACCAGTAAAGAAATGTGCGACACAAGTCTAACCCGTCGCAGCGACTTAAGCGGAATTCTATTTTCAAAATAATTCAAATAAACTCAATGACCCCAAAGGACAAGAAAATAAAATATGCAAAATGATGATGTACGGGGAGACGTTTTAGGGTCGCCACATGGCACAAACACCAGCTGAAGCGAAGATCAGAAAGTTCTGAATAGTACGATCCTTTGGAAGCAAGGGATACATCAAAGAACAGGAAATAGCAGACTCGGTTTAACTGAATCTGTTCATGACCAGTAATGAAATGTGCGACACCAGTCACGCGCCCCTAGCACAAGCTTAAGCGGAACTCTATTTTCAAAATAACTGAAATGAACTCATTAATCACAAAGGACGAGAAAATTTAATTGTACTATGATGATGTACGGGGAGACGTTTACGGTCGTCACACGGCACAAACACCAACTGCAGTGAAGATAAAAAAGTTCTGAATAGTAAGATCCTTTGGAAGCAAGGAACACATCAAAGAACAGAATATTGCAGACTCGGTTTGAGTCTGTTCATGACCAGTTATGAAATGTGCGACACGAGCAACGCCCCCGAGCAGCGGCTGAAGCGGAACTCTGGAAAGCAGCGAAAAGAGAGAGATGTGCTCAGCTTTTCAGATGCTGTGCCCAAAATACATTTGGCCTCTAACCCCTGTCGCCTCTACGGCCACTAGGCTATGGCCAACCCTTACTTTTACATTTTTAAGCCGCAAACTACTTGAATAGGCTGGTGATGGTTACTACTCGTGAGCACCTGATCACACCTCTATTTTGGGGTCCATGTATGTGTATCCAGAATATTCCGGAATTGTCATTGTTAAAATGACTTACGAGTTCGGATTTATGATTTGGGTACTTTGATCCTTTTTGTTGAATTGGAAAGCCTGTAACAGCCAAATGGCACGATATCTGTCTGTCATTGAGCCTTGTAAATGGAAGATAAAAGGCCAAATGAGAAGCCTTATACTGACAAACAACAAAAGTCGTATTAACCAACAGGATGCACGTGGTGGAAAAGAATGCAGAAACTTCATGTACATGCAGTTTCGTGTGACAAGCGTTTTGCTATATAACGTACCCGGTAAATAAATATATCACGTAGAGTTTTAGTCCTGTGTAATGAAACGTACAAACAAGATGTACCATCGAAACGTGTAAACTTTATTTTGCATCTGAATATATATCTCTAGGTTTCCATGTAAAATTTAGGCTAATAAGACTATAATAGCAATATAAAGAATCATATAAGTAGAACATTTGGAGGCTCACACAATACCAACCACGCTGCAGTGCTTTATGGCCTATTTGGAGACAATAAATATGCATGAAATGATAGAAACAAAAACACTAGTTCGAAAAGTCCACTGACTCCATACAAAATGATTGTATTCTTTACCACTTTAAGTGCCTGGCACGTATGTTTCTAGAGAACTCTTAAACGCAAAATGTAGACTTGGATAGTAAGAAATGACAACGATTTATTAGCATTAACACGATCACAGTGAATGGTCATGACAAACATATAAACACAAGACAGTAGTTATTTCAATTATCAACCATACTAATACCTATCAGAGAAGTGGTGGCAACAACAAACATTACTCATAGGAATTTGGCATTCCGACCACGGAGAAAGCAAACGATGATCAAGACAGGATATTAAAGGAGTGATAAAGTCAGGAAAGTTGTTTTTCTCTTACACAATAAACTGATCGCAGCTATATAATATAACCATTTTGAGTCTTGCATTTTTTCCTAAAAAATATTTGACGAAATAAATTTAGCATTGGCCTTTAAGGAGTGAAAGGAAGGTTGAATAAACGAAGAACATACAGGCCGAGAATGTCAATCTCTGTTACATGAAACAAGTATTTGTTGTTGTGTAAACTATCATATTTGAGGCATCTGCTTGCATACGTGCTGAGAAAATTTTGACATTCTATTAAATACTGGCTTTTACGGATAGAAAGAAAATTGGAATAAGAGTGGAACAAATAAGCTGTAAAAGACTAAAAGCCAGGGCAGCTATCTAAAATGGGCGTATAAGGAGCGAATGAATAGAGGAATAAAACGAGTAGCCGAGAAAGCCATGTGTCCTAAATGACACGATTAGACTTGGTTCAGTACTATACCGATGCACCTGAAGAACAGTCATCTCTCCAAGGAACGTATCAGAGAAATGCAATAACTGAGCCTGTTCAAGTGCAGTAATATGTATTCCATATAATTAAATGCCCATCAATAATTGTGAAGACGGTAGAACATAATCAAATGTCGATCAATATAAATACATCTCTATAAACCTCATCATATACTCACATTTAACCAACAAGAAACTTGAACCAGTCATAATGCGGTTATTCACTCCATTACTAGCTCCACATGTATAAACGCCTGTATCTTGGTAAGTGAGGCTGGTAAGTCGCAGTGTTTTTCCTGGCGGTGTGCGTTTCATTGTTGATACAAGCTGGTCTCTGACAACCGTGTTAATACCGGGCCATGTTTGTCGCCACATTGAAAATGTGTAGTTTGCTGGTACACCCACAGCGTTGCAGTAAAGATCAACATAGTCATCTTTTATGGTCGCATTTACGGTAATAACGGTTACGTCGGGAGGATCTGAAGATAGATAATAAGATAATTCAATGATTTAGTTTCTTTTGCAGGCATATTAGGTTAAGGCCCTCGTTGAGATAGACACTTCCTAACCAGATGTCTAAAAGTAAGTAGGAAAATTTTCAGGAACTGATACATACAATGCCAGATTCCAACCAAGACACAATGTGGAAAACGACAACTCAAACTAGACACCACCAAAGGCATCATCAGCGATAACCAGCTGAACAGCCATTTCCCATGAAGGTGAGCACGGGCCTAACTTTAACATCACAAACAACACATACATCAATAACTTATATTGCAGCAAACAACACACACACACACACACACACACACACACACACACACACACACACACACACACACACACACACACACACAAGAGGGCCATGAGACCCTGAAGCACTTACCTGAGTATGGTGGTCATGTGACCTTGACTGCTGGAATGAATTTTCCTTCCCTCAGCCCCTGGAGGCTATGTATGAAATTTTGTAACAATGAGCCCAGGGGCTTTGAGGAGATTTCTTAAATTGTCAAAATATGAAAGACATGGGTCAGAGGTCAAAGAATGACCTTAAAATCTTGCACGCATAAATTTCTAGTATCCGCAAATCATCCATGTACTAACTAAAACGACTGTATATACATTTTTTTCGGCCAAAATCTTCTAAACTGGACATGAAATCTTATCCTCTAGCATTTTACCAGACTTGACTGTGCCTTATGAAAGGTCAAGTTCAGCCCAAGGGTATCACTTGAACAATCTTGATAGTACTCAAGTACCTAGTGCTATATGCCATTGATCGTTTGGTTCTTTAGGAGAAGATTTTAAAGGTTTTTGCTGGTCATGTTGGTTATGTGACCATAACTGTTTGAACAGATTTTAATTTCCTCAGCCCCAAAAGGCATATTTGGTTATAATAGACCAAGTGGCTTTTGAGGAGATGTATGAAATAGTCATGATATAAGAGACCAGGGTTAAAGAATGACCTTGACCTCTTGTACATATTAATTTTTGTACTCTTTAAGATGACTGTATATGCCAATTTTCAGATAAAAATCTTCAACAGTTTCCAAGAAATCTTATGTTCCATATATAAGCTACAGAAAGCAAATTTGACCTTACCGTAAAAAAGGACAAGGTAAGCTCAAGGTCATCATTAGAACAATCGTGGCAGTACTCCTGTATCTGATGCTACATACCAAGTTTCAAGGCCATCGGCTGATTGGTTCTGGAGAAAAAGCTTTTTAAGGTTTTTACTATATATGGGAGTGGCGGTTATGTTGGTCATGTGACTAGGACCGTTTGAACAAATATTCGTTCCACCGCTCCCTAGAGGCATCTTCGTGAAATTTGGTTTCAATTGGCCCAGTGGCCTTTGACGAGATGTGTGAAATTGTCAAAACATGCGAGAACAGGGTCAGAAGTCAAAGAATGACTTTGACCTCTTGTACGGATAAAGTTTCATGTACTCATTAAGATGACTGTATATACCAATTGTCAGGTCAAAATCAATAATTTTCTAGAAATTTTCTGTTATAGCAATTTCCCATATAACGAACGAGAAAGCAAATTTGACCTAAACAAATGTCAAGTTCATAGGCCAATGTCATAATTTGAACAATCGTGGTATTACTCGAGTACCTAATGCTGGAGAAGAAGATTTTTAAAGGTCTAGTACCATATATGGGCATGGCGGCCATGTTGGTCATGTGATTAGGACTGTTTAAAAATTTTCGTTGCTCCTTCCTCTGGAGGCCACATATGAAATTGGGTGACAATTGGCTAAAAAGTCGTTTGAAATTGAGGACGGACGGACGACAGACAACAAATGACGACGGATGACGGAGCCTCACCATCCTATAAGCTCCCCCGGAGCCGCTGACTCTCCCCCGGAGCCGCTGACTCTCCCCCGGAGCCGCTGACTCTCCCCCGGAGCCGCTGACTCTCCCCCGGAGCCGCTGACTCAGGTTAGCTAAGCAATTTATAAACAAGAGGGTAAAGAGGCCCTGAATCGCTCCTACTGAGCAAAAAGGTTAAAGGTCAAACTAGGGTCATCATTTGAACAAACCTGATAGTTTAATAAGTACAACAAACCGATTAGAAGTATCATATTTAATTTCAATAAACTTGTGTCTGATCTTGACATCGATGCTAATACTCCTGATTCATGAGATAAAGATTCCAAATTTATTTACCCATCAGCAGGTCATGTTGTGACTGGAAATTTGAAGATCATCCCGGATTCTAGAATTCGTAACATTGTTTCTAAGGGTCCTAAGTATAGATTCCCTTCCCATATCGATTTCAACAGATGTAGGGAAGAAATTGCATCTGCATTAAATGAGTTTGGTAATCGTTGGTGTAAACGAGAGGGTGTTGAAAGTAACGCTTTAAAGAAATGGAAACTAAGTATCTTTAATATTGTGGATAAACGTATAAAGTTTTATTCACACAATACTAATCTTTTACCTCCTAAGCCTAAATCTTCCTTTAGATATTTGAAGCAGGGTATCCAGGATTTTCATAGGAAGTATGTTTTGGTTCCTGCTGACAAGGCCGCAAACAACATTGTTGTTGTTTGTCGGATGCACTATATTAACACTTTGAAGCAGGAACTTAACGGCACCACGGCTTACGAAGATACTTTTACAGATGAGAAGACTGTCGTTAATAGCCACTCAAATAATTTGCCTTTAAAGTTTGCTGTAAACGTTAAGGAACGCCAAGACAAACTTCCTACGGTGTATTGGTTACCTAAGCTTCACAAAAAACCGTATAAAGCTAGATTCATTGCCAACTCTAGCTCTTGTACTACTACAGAATTATCTAAATTATTAACTTCTTGCCTCACTGCTGTGAAATCTCGTGTCATTTGGTACTATGAGACAGTGTATGAGAGGTCAGGGAAAAATATGTTTTGGTCTATAAAAAATTCTGGTGAGGTACTTAGTAAACTGAAGTCAAGAGGGTTCCGTGCGACTAGTTTGTCCACTTATGATTGTTCTACTCTTTATACCACATTACCCCATAATTTAATAAAGGAAAAACTTGTTTATTTGATTGAGAGGGTCTTCAAAAAGTTCTCCAAAAATGAAGATACCCTTTATATTGCCTGTAAAGATAAGAAAGCGTTTTTCACTTCTACTGACCGTAAAATATATAGAGGATATAGTCTTTGGTCATGTCAGAATGTATGTGACGCCTTATCATATCTCTTAGATAATATTTACATCAGATTTGGTAATAAGTTATACAGACAAATTGTTGGTATTCCGATGGGTACAAATTGTGCTCCTCTTGTGGCCGATTTGTTTTTATTTTGTTATGAAAGAGATTTCATGACTTCTCTTTCGGTTGATAATCAAGCTGATATCATTGAGGCATTTAACTCTACCTCTAGATATTTAGACGATCTTCTGAATATTGATAATCCTTATTTTGAAAGCATGGTTAACCAAATTTACCCACCTGAACTTAAATTGAATAAAGCTAATACTTCAGATACCTAGGCCCCCTTTTTGGATTTACATCTATCTATTTCTAACGATTTTGTATCTTCTAAAATTTATGATAAACGTGATGACTTTGACTTTGATATAGTTAATTTTCCATTTTTGGATGGTGACGTTCCACGTCGTCCCTCTTATGGAGTGTATATTTCTCAACTTATAAGATTTGCTAGAGTGTGTAGTCATGTAGATGACTTTAATGCTCGTAATAAATGTTTAACTGCTAAACTTCTTCAACAGGGCTATCGGTATCATAAGCTTAGAAAGGCTTTTTCTAAATTCTATCGCAGACACCATGAATTGGTTTCAAAATTTGATGTCGGATTAAAATTTCTTTAACACCAAGGCCTATCGGAACCAGAATTTTATGGTAACTTAGTATACAAATTCAAAAAGATTAAGGGTAGGACTGACTTTTCTGATCAATTCCGAAAAATAATAATACGTCACAAACGTATTGGCTATAATTTAAATGTTATGCGACAGTCTGCATGCTTAGTGATTAACCCAATCACGGTTGATAACTTTGCTGCACTCTTTAATTGCACAATCTGGGGATCGGTCGTCAGACTCTATGATGGCCCCGACCTAAAGCTATATATTTTAGTTGGTTGGGACCGGAGCCTTTTTGTCTGTTGCTTGCTCCACCGGGGCTCAACTGGTGACCTTCTTTTGCTTCAGATTTCCAGTGGGGTCGTTTGGCAGGACAGGGATCTCCACCTGTCAGACGGCCCGTTGTATCTGTTGAGTCCTCGTCTTTGCTTCTTCATGGTGTTGAAATTTGATTTATGTGTTTACCGTGATGATTCATTGACGAGTTAGAGGGTTATCATGCGAACCGAACTACCAACCAAATGTTTTGTACCACTTCAGAAACTGAGGGTGAGGTTGGGCCTGTAAAATCGATTTAAGCCCCCCAGTAATTCATTACTGACCGTTCCAATGCGGTAGTTCTGTTGTAGTTCTCTGTTGCCTGTATTTGGTGTCAGAGTTTCTGTGATGTTTTACCTTATGTATGTTCTTATTATTTTTGGTTCGGTTTGGGTTGCTGAGTGGCCACCTTTTGGGAACAAGCTGCTCACTCGGTTGGCCATATGTTCTCTGTATCTTGATTATTTGTAATCTTAGTTGTTTCCAACTATGGTTTGAGGGCTGGATTTGGATTTTGATTGTTTCAGTTCCTGGTCTTTGCATACTTTTTACTTTTAATACCATTTCAAAATGGTTCTGAAGAAGATCTTTGAATATTTTTCTATGTGTTGCTATGGTTCGAGCTCAGGACCCCTGGGGTGGTGGCATTTTGGGCCCTGGTGCAATAATTTAAATAAACATGGTAAAAAACACTTGGCAATGCTACATACGAAATTTCAAGCATCTGAGCCAAGTGGTTCTTCATATTTTTCTCTGCTTTTTCATGTCTCAAACTCAAGACTCCCTGAGGCGGGGGCCATTTTAGACCCTGGTGCCATCATTTGAACAAACTTGGTAAAGGACTACCAGGCAATGCATCATACCGAATTTCAAGCATATGCACTAAGGGGTTCTGGAGAAGAAGATTTTTAAGTATATTTCAATTTAGAACCCAAGATTCCCCGCCGCAGGGCCGTTATGGATCCCAAGACGACAATTTACATAAAACTTCGTAGGAGCCACGTAGCAATGCATCATACCAAATTTCAAGCAGCTGAGCCTTGCGGTTCTAAAGGAGAAGAAATTTGAACATTTTTCTGTGCATTTCTATTCTTAAAATCTAGGACTCCCTCCTATTGGTCCATCTTCGTCCCGAGGGCCACCAGTTGAACAAACTTGGTAAAAACTACTAAGCAATGCTAAATACCAAATGTCAAGCGTCTGAGCAATGAGGTTGTGAAGCAGAAGAGTTTGATTATTTTTCTATGTATTTCTATGGTTTCAACTTAGGACTCCCTGCTGCTGGGCCATTATGGACCCTGGGGCCACCATTTGAACAATTTTCGTACAGGAATCCTACATACCAGATTTCAGGCATCAGAGACTTAGGGTTCTGAAGCAGAATGGTTTTGAATATTTATCTATGTACCTATATTTACCTTGGGTCACCACTTGAATAAAATTGGTAAAGGACTACTAGGCAATGCTACATACCTAATGTCAAGCAGCTGCGCCAAATGCTTCTACAGGACTCCCTGTCGGGGGGGGGGGGCGAGCATTTCGAACCTTTGGGCCAACATTTGAATAAACTTGATAAAGGACAAATTAGCAATGCTTCATTCAAAATTTCAAGTTTCTGAGCCACGTGGTTCTAAAGAAGAAGTTTTATGAATACTTTTCTGTGTATTTCTCTAGTTCAAACCTGGAACTCCCTGCTATGGAGCCTGGGGTCACCAGTTGGACAAACTTGGTAAAGGACTACTAGGCAATGCTAAATAGCAAATGTCAAGCGTCTGAGCCTTGAGGTTCTGTAGCAAAACAGTTTTGATAATTATTCTATGTATTTCTATGGTTCAAACTTAGGACTTCCTGCTGCTGGGCCATTATGGACCCTGGGGCCACCATATGACAAAACTTCGTACAGAATGACAAGGCAATCCTACATACCAGATTTCAGGCATCAGAACCTTAGGGTTTTGAAGCAGAATGATTTTGAATATTTACCTAATATGTATTTCTATGATTCAAACCTGGGACTCTCTGCCCTGAGGCAATTTTGGACCCAGGTACCACCATTGAACAAACTTGGTAAAGGATCACTAGGCAATGCTACACACACAATTTCAAGCATCTGAGCATTGCCGTTCTGAAGATGAAGATTTCTGAGTATCTTTGTAGGTATTTCCATGGTTCAAAAGTGGGACTCTCTGCTCAGGGCCCTTGAACAAACTTGGATAACCCTTTTATAGAACATATTGAACTTCACTACAGCTGGTGATTGGGATTGTGTGGTCACCGTAAAAAGTCTCCCTGCCCTTCATCATAGTGTAGATTTTATTTTCTAGTCCTTTGGGATCATTGATTCCATTGTAGAACTTTAAAAATATTTGAGGGTCACTGATGAGGCCTAATTGGCCGAAACTAGCTAGTCTGGCCCAGAAAACTTGTACACTCGACAGTTGTCAGTTCTTTGTTGTGATCCTTGCTTCCAAAGGATAACCCTTTTATAGAACATATTGATCTTCACTGCAGCTGGTGATTGGGACTGTGTGGTCACCGTAAAAAGTCTCCCTGCCCTTCATCATAGTGTAGATTTTATTTTCTAGTCCTTTGGGATCATTGATTCCATTGTAGAACTTTAAAAATATTTGAGGGTCACTGATGAGGCCTAATTGGCCGAAACTAGCTAGTTTGGCCCAGAAAACGTGTACACTCGACATTTTTCAGTTCTTTGGTGTGATCCTTGCTTCCAAAGGATAACCCTTTTATAGAACATATTGAACTTCACTACAGCTGGTGATTGGGACTGTGTGGTCACCGTAAAAAGTCTCCCTGCCCTTCATCATAGTGTAGATTTTATTTTCTAGTCCTTTGGGATCATTGATTCCATTGTAGAACTTTAAAAATATTTGAGGGTCACTGATGAGGCCTAATTGGCCGAAACTAGCTAGTCTGGCCCAGAAAACTTGTACACTCGACAGTTTTCAGTTCTTTGGTGTGATCCTTGCTTCCAAAGGATAACCCTTTTATAGAACATATTGGTAGAGGACCACTAGGCAATGCTACATATAACATTTCAATCATCTGAGCCAGGTGGTTCTAAAGAAAAAGATTTTGAATATTT
Source organism: Ctena decussata (assembly GCA_963989385.1). Classification (NCBI taxonomy): domain Eukaryota; kingdom Metazoa; phylum Mollusca; class Bivalvia; order Lucinida; family Lucinidae; genus Ctena; species Ctena decussata. The sequence goes on from OZ022504.1 coordinate 78,871,961, forward strand.
TTCTATGGTTTAAACCTGGGACTCCCAGCCCTATGGTCATTTTGAACCCTGGGGCCATCATTTGAACAAAATTGATAGAGGACCGCTAGGCAATGCTACATACAAAACTACAATCATCTTAGCCCGGCGGTTCTAAAGAAGAAGATTTTGAATACTTTTCTTCTATGGTTCGAAGCTGGGACTCCCTGCCCTGAGGCCATTTTGAACTCTGGGGCCAGCATTTGAACAAACTTGGTAGAGGTTTACTAGACAATGCTTCATACCAAATATCAAAGCCCTAGGCTTAGCGCTTTAGGAGAAGATGTCATTTATAGCAAATTATTGACGACGGACGAGGCACGACGTACGACGGCTATTGGGTGATCACAATAGCTCACCCTGAGCCTATGGCTCAAGTGAGCTAATAAAAGCCTAGTTAAACTAGAAATGGTTTCAGAGAGAACAGATATCTCCGCCCAAGCCCATTCTCATCCTTTCTAAACCACCAAGAGTGTATTCCCGTTCACTGTTTCATTTTCCTAAACCTTTGTTATGTTGTCACAGTCTATCAGGTTTAGTGTAAAGATTTTAATACATTCAAGAGCATTTAAAGTCCTTCTGTGTCTTTGAAAATGAAGACAAGCTCACCAAAATCTCAATACCTCTTTTGCTTGTTTAAGTAAGATATCTTTAAATGTCTGTTAACTTCCAATCCACTGGTTCAAATAAACTATTCTTAAAGGAATAGAACAATCATTTTATTTTTCCTCTCCTAATTTCATTCTTTAAAATCATATACATTCCTGAAGAATAGAGTTTGTTTCCAGCTCATTGAGTAAACCTCAAAGCAATAAATTTTCTTAGATATGCATCTTTTTCGCCAGAGTTCGGCAGCCACCTGGGAACTGACGTCACTACAGTCAATGAAAGCAATCATGAGATAGAAGTATGTGTAGAAATATTGTTCGAACATTTTATAAGTTTCTGTTTCTATGGCTTTGTTTTATTTTGACAAAAAAAATAGTAAACTAGTAAATAAAAGTATTTTTTTTTTATTTTTCCTTTTTTTTTAAATTTCCTGCAAATACTAAAATTCTTAACAATGAGTGGCGTACTGTAACGGAGAAGACTTTTAAGTCTACCCCACACAGTGTATAAATCATGCTCTAACATTTTTCAAGCCATTTTTATGAGAGACCCTAAAACAATGGCTGCATTACGTTATGCAAATGCAAAACCGCAACATGGGGGACATACCTCATTCAACAATTCCAGGAATAATGCAAACATCACGAAAAGGCAAAATAGACAAAGGAAGAAAAAGAGAGAGGGGAAGTTATCAATAAAAAACGAAAAGAAAAAGAAAACATATTTGTGATAACTCATAGTGTTCATATAGCTTGGAGAGTATTTATATGAACAGCAAACAAATACGCCCTCCCCCGCCCAATGCAGTCTTCAGAAAGTACTGCACGATCTATGAATACTGACTGAAAACCTGCATACATTGCATCATTTAAAAATTGATTGATTGATTTGATGCTTAACGTCCACGGTAAACAGCTATGGTCATGTCGGGACGGTCAGTTAACCTAACCACACTATTCCTGGGCAGGCTTAGACCCCCTAAGCGGTTAACCAGTACTGAGTGCACATACCTTCGCCAGTAACTGACAACTGTCCTTCTTGAATCAGCGGAAGGAGAAACAAAAGTATGTGGCCAGACCGGGTATTGAACCCAGGACCTCTGACTTATGAGTCAGGTGCCCTACCGATTGCGCTACGCGGCCCGGCGCATCATTTGAAAAGGGTCCATAGTCTGTGTACTAGCGGCAAATCTACATAATCAGCCTGCACCTTTGCGATGTGTCTCAGTGGCCCAAAGGCCTGTTATGCTGGTTCGAATCCCATTCCAAGCGGATTTTCTTTCAACCGTAACCAGGGCTCCAGAGCACAAAACCATTATAACCATCCTTCCACTGGGTCAGTGTGCCTGAAATAGTATTGAAAGGGCCGTAAAACCATGTCATACATTGCATCTCTGTGCAAATGAAATAGTTTTCACTTTCAGCTTCCCATGGGCTTCTACAATAGTATATGAGAGCAGGCAAGTCTCTGAACAGATCGCACGCAGTCCAGGCTGAGCTGAGTTGGCGTAAGCCGTAAGATCCCCTTTTACGTTTCGATTTTCATTACCATATTATATAAGAATCAGGATAATTACAACATTTTTTGCATATATGCCAACCGTCTCCGAGCAGACAGAGCATTCCAGAAGCCTAACAGGTGCTGTACTGGCATTATCATACACACAATAATGTTAGCTTCTGTTCCATTTTTAAAGATAGGATTAGATTTGTTTTCGCGAGATGTCTTTAATATATATTGTTTCATTGTTTTTTAAGTATATATTAGTAGAAAATTGAAAATAAAAGTGTGCTATAAAATTGCCCTCTCTGCATACCTGAGCATGAGAGAACCCTGATAGGCGCCTGGGGGCATCTTCTATAGTAAGTATGGTACAGTCATGCCCCCACTTTTCAAGCTGGGTATACATCAATAAGTTGTCAAATTTCTTTCTTTCATACATTTATTTTACTAAGAAATCCATAAGGTATATAAAATTAGCCTCCCCCTTTCTCTATGTTATAATTATGCATTCTATAAATTTCTCAGCTTCTCTTGTGGATTTAGTTATCTGTAGATTGACCATCATTCAAAAAATAACACAAGCCCATTAGCCCATAACACAATAAAGTTTATCAGTTATAGCATAAATTTATAGGTAGTAAATAAAATAATTTATATACACATTGTTCATAGCCTATAAGTTTAGATTCCAGGTGAACTTTTCAGCACAACATTGTTTGTTTACATAGATGGCTGATAAGTTCTGTAACAGTTTCTTAAGTGGCATCGTACTGTTTAACAGTGGTCAAACTGTTTAATGTTAAAGATTTAACAAGCTGTATCAGAGCTTTCTTATGCTGTAAGAGGCTAGTTAACAAATAACTATAACACATTTATCTGATCCTATTTTCAATGAACATTCCAGAGGCTGAAGCATATAGTATCTACATCTAGACTTCTACATCTAACAATTAATTGCATGGCCAATACAGGCATAGTCGCACTGTGAACAACCTTAAACATTCGTGCTGGGAGGTTCTTATGTATAGTTAAAATCAGGTAAAAACATGTTGTTTACAATCACGGTCTTAGGAAACCTGCACTGACAAGGAGCTTGATGTCATCCAAAGTCGGTGCTGATATGACATTGGCAGGCATACTATTCCATAGGCGGTCCGTTGATGGAAAGAAGGATCCCTTGTAGGGTTGATGGACAAACTATTGGCAGGAATCGTTGATGGTGTCCTGTAGTTGTAGTTGCTACTCCTGGGGCTGTCAGGTACTGGCCTGAAAGGATTTCACCGAGGTTTTTGACGATCCTGTACATCATTGTGACTTTGTTCTGGTCTCGCCTTGATTGAAGGTCCTTCCAACCAAGTTCTTCCAACATTGAAGTGCATGCGAAATCGTGCATATAAGAAAGAGTCACGCCGGCGCTCACGCAAGAGGTTTATCACGATTAGTTCCAGGCCATTGCAGTAGGGAAAAGAACACACGAAAAAAATCTAGTTTTTAGCTTTGGCTTTATCAATATAACCTGTGATGACCTTGTTAAACTACTAGGTACTGACTTTGATTTTAAATTAGGAAGTGTCTCCTGCCAGCCGGCTGGATCTAGACCTAAAAGTCTCCTGCCAGCCGGCTACTGGAATACTGATGAGGAAATTCAATTTTTCAGGGCATTATGGTGGATAACTATATATTATTGTATTAAACATTTAGTTAAGTAATTAAACATTTTATTAATTTAAATTCAGTTTAGTCTGGCTTTCAATATGTAAAATGGAACATTATTCTCTTTTTGTTTGGACGTTTAACAATCTTAAAATTAGCTGGAGACCCCTCATACATTTTCATTTGTTTATCTTTATACTGCTTATTTTTTTATTTATGAATTTAGTCTTGTATACAGGTAAGTGTGAAAAGCTCCCTTTGATCTTCGAGTTTCAATGTGCACGAAATCAAAAAAAAGTTTTACACAAATTCACCAGTTTTCTCATAAGCTGTTCCCTATAGTTGCATTTTTGCTGCAGTTCAGTCAGGCTAAAATTGTTTATCTGGTAATTCTTTCTACCAGGAAAAATATGCTACATTTTTATAAAATGAAACTACCATTATCATAAAGGCAATTATGCAAGCAAAATTAGCATATATAAATTTTAGTGAAAATTGTCAAGTAATACTTTGATTTAGTTCCCTTGCTAAGTATAATTTGAGTTTCTTTTCTTTGCAAATCTATTTTTATAATGTCTTTTTACTTATAGTTTTGTTTGTTTGTTCGCATATATTTTGTAGATGTAATTTTAATGTTTGTGCCAAATCAAATTTAAAAGATACATCTACATATACCCAAGAATTCTGTGAAATGTGATGTCACTTTGTATATTTTATTAGCATTCCAATAGCCGGCTGGCAGGATACGTTTAAGTCTAGGTGCCAGCCGGCTGGCAGGACACCCAAAAGTCTCCTGCCAGCTCGCCTTTAAATTAAATTTGGATCGCCATATTGGCAATATTTGCTAAAAAAGCAGCACAGCAACTAAACACACTGAAACGAATTGGAAACCGCCTGAGAAGACTGAACAAATTGTCAATCTTTCATACTTTCATTTTATCCAATTTTATTTTCTGTCCACTAGCTTGGCATTTTTGTTCAGAAGGAAACACAAAAAAAGATGGAAAAGATACAAGAAAGAGCTCTTAGATTTGTTTATGATTATTTTAAAAATTCTTATGAAGCTCTCTTAATCAAAGTTAATCCCCCCCATACATATTAGAAGAATGAGAGCGATAGCTCTTGAGGTTTTTAAAAATTGTACATAGCTTGTTTCCAACTGTTTTTACTGATCTTGTACAGAAAAGAGAGAGTTCTTACATTTTAGGTGTTTTAATATTTTGAAGGTTCTATCCGTGCGCACAAGTACTTTTGGAAACAGCTCTTTTAGGTATGCTGCATCAGTGCTATGGAACGCACTCCCTGATGATTATAGGAGATGTACAAATTTTAATCAGTTTAAAGGTTTAATTTTATCTTGGACTGGAAGAAAATACAATAGTATAGCTTGTAACTTGGAGTGAGCCTCCTTAGCACTGTCCATGCTGTTTTTTTATTTGTCTGAAGTTGTATCTGTAATGTTGTTGCTATTAAAATTTTGTTGCTTTTATCTTGTGTTTTTACTGTAGCTGTGCTAAACTCTCTTGTTTTCTTAGCTGATTTTGTTTTTAAGGGAAATTACAGCAATGTACTGGATGGGGTGGGGTTCTCTTCAAATTGATCGAAGGGTGGGGTGGAGCTAGATGTTAAACAATTGAGCTGCCACTTGCAAAACATCACCCTCTAATGCAATGTTTGATGGACCCAATTTATGAAGCCTGCTCTATCCAGGCATATCAGCTTTGTTTTGTGAGTATGCTTGTACTGTATACATGTTTCTTTCACTCTGTGTTTATCTTTCGGTGTACTTGTAGTTGATTTTTGGCTTGCAGTTACGACAATAGTATAGCTTGCAACTCGGAGTGAACCTCCTTAGCACTGTCCATGCTGTTTTCTTTATTTGTCTGAAGTTGTATCTGTAATGTTGTTGGAATTAAAATTTTGTTGCTTTTATCTCGTGTTTTACTGTAGCTGTGCTAAACTCTCTTGTGTTCTTAGCTGCATTTGTTTGTAAGGGAAATTACAGCAATGCACTGGATAGGGTGGATAGGGTGGGGTTCTCTTCAAAATGATCGAAGGGTGGGGGTGGAGCTTGATGTTAAGCAATTGAGCTGCCACTTGCGAAACATCACCCTCTAATGCAATGTTTGATGGACCCAATTTATGAAGCCTGTTCTATCCAGGCATATCAGCTTTGTTTTATGAGTATGCTTGTACTGTATACATGTTTCTTTCACTCTGTGTTTATTTTTCGGTGTACTTGTAGTTGATTTTTGGCTTGCGGTCACGACAATAGTATAGCTTGCAACTCGGAGTGAACCTCCTTAGCACTGTCCATGCTGTTTTTTTTTATTTGTCTGAAGTTGTATCTGTAATGTTGTTGGAATTAAAATTTTGTTGCTTTTATCTTTTGTTTTTACTGTAGCTGTGCTAAACTCTCTTGTGTTCGTAGCTGTTTCTTTCACTCTGTGTTTATCTTTCGGTGTACTTGTAGTTGATTTTTGAGTATTCATGTGGTTTAGTAATACCGAGTTATTTTTTGAAGAAACGATACGCCACGCTCATTCGGAAAATACCAGGAGAGTTGGCATATATTAAAATATGGAATGGAGTCAACTTATGGAGTGGAGTTTTGAAATGGAGTGCCTTTTTTTTGGCGTGGTACTTTGGAGTGGAGATTCGGCGTGAGCTTATCTGACTGAAGATGTCTGGGAAAGAAACCATGCCTCACAATTTTCGGGCAATGATCAGTTACAAAGGGACATATTCTAATTTTTCTCCTGAACAAGCCAGATTATGTGAAATGACATAATAGCTTGCTTGAAAGCACAATACTATGAACCAAGCAAGGCCAGGCCAAGTATACTTTGGGAAACAATAATTAAACATTATGACCATACTGTATATTTATCCGATTGAACAGCATTAAGTCTTGGCAGTTTAAAATAGGCCCCATTGGATACGGTAATGAATCCTGTCAAATTCCTACCAAATTAAATTGTACCTCTGACTGTTTGAAAAGAAGTATACTGACTTTCTTCCAGACCTACTAGCTGGTTGGTGTGGTGGGCCCGTTATATATTTACTTCAGTATCGGGTATGTATTTCCGTTGACACAGTCAACTTATTTGTACACTGGACTCATGAGCAATAGATCTAGTTTTAATTCCTATAGTCTCTAAGTCAAGGAGATGTCATCTTCTAACATCCTGCGACTTATTACCTGACTCAAAAATAAAAAGTACACTCCACTCTAAGGCTCCACTCCAAAGGTTGACTCCACTCTATATTTTGTTATATGCCGGAGAGTTCGTACTGCAACTAATCGTTTTCTAAATGTTTGTACCTTCGCTTATGTCATAAAATGATACAATTTCACCTGCTTTTTGTTTCGATGCAATTATTTTTTATCCACATCCGACAACAGGTAAATATATACGATCGCCCACAAGGTACTGATCAGATTGCGCACAAATGCAGTCTGATAGGTACCTTTGTTGATCGCATTTGGCATAAAGCAGGACTCTCCTATGATTCTCCTGTGACATGTTTCAAGGGAGATAATATATACTGATATATGGTTCCGCTGAGGTGCGGGGGGAACGTCGATATGAGAATTAAAACACGCACACATACATACAAATTGGATCAATATACACACACGGTATAGAAACTGCATCCTATGTACTGTAAACTTATTAAGTGATTTTGGCCACCGGCCCATAACACAAAACATGAACATATATACATAGCACACATCTTCAATACATGCATGATACTACTGATTTCTTTTTTTTAATTAATTCATTTCTTCTGACAGTAGCATAGAACAAATACATCGCTACTGATCTTAAAACATTTTTATTTTTGCACGACATTAAAATATGAAACATATGTAAATTAGGTGCTAAATAATATTTGACATTACATGTATATACTTTCTGCGCAAGTCGTCATATGTCTTACACATAAACAAAAAATGACATTCATCTTCTATACAGGTTTTACAAAATTTACAAACTCTATTTACTTTGTCAATCCCTCTATGTCGCCCAGTTTCAATTTCTAATTCGTGACATGATATTAATCGAAAACTTGCAAAAACATGTCTAAACTTACCTACATTTACATGTAATATATGTAACCTAACCTCATTTTATTGCCACTGTAAAATTTCAATTTACTACTATTTCTAACATAAGTTTGCCAATTTTGAAAACAACTGATCTCTCACCTTGTTCAAGCAGATCTAAAAACCTAACTTCAATTTGAACAATCAGGGCCTCCTAAACAAAACCAAAACCATTTTCATATAACATATTTTTAACTTTCGATGCCCAATTCTTATAGCCAAACTTATCATAGCGTACCAACAAATCATACCACTGTTTACATATCGGTGACTTGGCATTCTTAAAAGTTTTATCCAATATTTAATTACCCGTTTAAATGTTGTAATTCATAGTGGGTTTCTTCCACAATCGCCTAAAACACAAAGGTTTCTAGCTTTTCACGTCACGTTCATAGATCTTTACATGCGTAATATTGTAATCTTTCAATACATGCTCAATTCCCCAGACTTCACAGCCGTATAACAACATAGAACAAATTTTTGTGTCAAAAATTTAAAAAAAGAAGACAGATTTAGTTAACGTTCCATAAGAATGTAGAGAGCTTAAAATCGATATTAGTATTCTTTTCCTTTCTTTGACAGGTCATCCGTCATTCGATCAAAGATAATTTTGGAGTGAATAACAGACCAACCGAATGAAACCCGTATACAGCCTCTAGTTTATTACCCTTGCAGAATATTGTTTCGCTTCTACGTAACCTACCACCTCGTTTTAACACAATTACCTTCGTTTTTGTTGTAGTAACAATCATTTTATACGTATCACAAACGTTCTCCGTAATATTTATTTGTTTTTACAATCCCCTAATTGAATCTGCTAATAAAGCAATATCATCTGCAAACAATAATAATAGCATTTCTGCAATATCAGGAAAAGGTTGTATTGCACGTTTTTCACTGTTTTCGATTAATTTTGACAGTTCGTTGACAAATATTGAAAATATAACGGGAGTTAAAAGGCATCCATGCCTTAAACCAACCGAACAATCAAAAGTATATGTCCATGCATTTTTAAACCTAACACAAGACTTGACACACGCAAACTTACTATGTATAGCCTAAAAATATTACCCTTTATACCATTTGTCGTTAGAACTTGCCATAATTTTTGTCTATTTACACTCTCAAACGCTTTTATAAAATCAACGGAACATACATACAATTTGCCCCCTCTTCTGTTTATATATTTCTGCAATATTGCGCTTAAAATAAATGCGTTATCTATGGTCGAGTACCCTTCTCTGAATCTCGCCTGCGCTTCTGAAATTTTATCGTAAACGTTAACGTTAAATGTCTATTGATAATAGAAACATATTTTTTTTCAAAGACATATAGCAAGGAAAAACTCCTGTAATTATCCGCACAATTGATATCACCCTTTTTATGTAAGGGTACTATTATCGATTGACTCCAACATGGTGGAAAATATCCAGAGTGAAATAATCGGTTCAATTGGCAATAAGATTTCGATTGCTTCTATAAAAAAAATCTGAAAATAGTCCGTCTGGTCCACCAGACTTTCCCTTTTTTAAATGTGTTATGGCTAGTAACATTTCGTCATCTGCGATGTCTGCATTCAATACAAAATTTTCTATTTCGCCATTAGTTTTTTCAAAGTCAATATTTTCAAATAATTCCGAATCCTCCTGGTTAACGTCGGCAAATAATTTTTCGAAATGGGTAAACAATTCTTGGCTTGTGATATTTACAAATCTATTAGGATTACGTTTGCATGTTATTGTTTTTAGCTTCGACCAAAATAACTTTGAGACTGCTACGCTAGAAATATGTGACCTTAACTGTTTTTCTCGTTATGTATTTGTTTTCCACAAATTATATTTTTGAATGTATTACTTATGTTTATATATGCATGCTAATATTTTTCGGTCCTTGTTTTTCGAAGGTTTTTTAAATTCTGCAGTTTAATATGTTTTAAGTTTTCACATTCCATATCAAACCATACAGGCTGGGATTTGATATATTACGACGCGTTTTAGTTACCGCTGAGCATTTGAGCTTATCGGCAATATTTGAGATAATTTCGTAAACATTCACTGATAATTCTTCAATTTGCATTATAGCTGAAGACAAAAAACTAATCGTGAAACTTTTTTTTAACATTTTCAATGAATACTCGGATATCACGGGGCGATCTACTATATGTTTGTGGACAACTGTTAGGTTCGGCTAAATGTGGTGGTTGTTCGATTTGCTTTTTATTTCTAAGGGCAAATTTGACCCAGATTGGCAAATGAGGAGATTCGGTACTACTATCGACACAAAAGTCTAAAATACTTCAGTAAATATAAATTTGGTGTCTTCTGTTGAAGCCAAGTTCAGATGGGCCAAGATTCCTGGACATGTTTTTGAAACAGTCTTTCCAAAAATTTTGAGTCATACTAAATGTGACTCAGCAGCCGTATAGAAAAGACTTATAATAGGTCCATATAGTAATTTTCCTTGAGACATGCCTAACGTCCAAAACGTTGGAAAACTGCTGCTCTGTGTGTGTGTGTGTGTGTGTGTGTGTTTTAAATATTTCCTCAATCTGTTTTTCAATTAGATTCTACACTAGTTTATTCATCACACCTGTGGATAATGCCGCCATTCAAGATGTTAAGAAATTAAATACTTTGCTAAATAAAGGTTAGCAATAGAAAGTGCACTAACAATTGGTTTCACTTGAATACACAACTCGTCAAAATTTTACTGTCTTAGCTTGGGAAGCCTTTCTTTTAAAACGAATTTTTATATTTTGCTGCAATAACTGATTTGCTATGGCTGAGATGGGGCTCTACTAACACTGATTGGTAGGTGGCGTGCAGCTTGCGGTTTAGCAATTGCGCAGTGCAGTGCTCTGATGCTCCTTTTGTTCGGTGAGCTAAATTTTCTGCAAAAGTTCTTTTTAGGCAAGCCAAACTGTCTGGCCAAATCTCTTACTCTCTGTCGATAGTGCATAAGGTAAGCTATACTCTCTGAAGATAGCGCTATGAACTCCAGTGGTGGTTATAAGCTTCCACTATTTCGCCTGCGACATACTTTATACACCTGAGTCATACGCATGCGCGAAATAAGGAAGTGAACAATATGTGCTCTTAGACTTTTTCACTTATTTGACAAATCAAAGGCAGTAATTACAAACTTTTCGATGTATAGAAACCTGTTTTTGTGCTGGATACCTTGAAAGAATAGAATTTTGATGTTTAAGGTATGACTTTGTGACTTTTGAACTGCATAAAATTTGAACTATTTGGACAAAGGAAAATCCCGCTGGTCCGCTCGTTCCTTTCCGTTCTTTGTCTTTCTTGGTTACGGAAATAGTCGACTACTGCCGAGGATTGAAGTTAACTGTTATAGTATTCACAAAACTGTAGTCAATGACATTCCATTGATATGGGTATTATAATCGAGTTGTATCGTAAGAGAATCGGGTCATTCAAACAAAGACATACGTATCGTACCAGAGAGAAAGCATCTGTGTATTCTGCTTATGTGAAAAGCAGTGACATTCATTATAGAGTGTTTCTGTGCGTGATCCTGATAGGAACATGTACAAATCTGAGCGAACTCCTTATTAAAGCAACATACTATGGTGTACCACAGGAGCTGTATTCATCTATCGGGCGATTCTTAAGCGGCACTGGCGATAGTGAATTATACCAAGAAATACACCATAATGGCCTTCTATGTTGTACTGTCTTTCATACAACACAATCGTGGCATGATTCTGGTGGTATACTGTACCCATATTTTCAAGACAGAATATCATTGCTCTCATCCGACATTGAAACTAACCCTGGCCCGACCTCTGATAAGAACGAACTTTTTAGAAGCTATAGCATCCTCTAAAGCTGACCTTCTACAAGAAATAAGATTTGTAAAATCTGACATTCATTGCATAAAGCAAGAAATTTCCACAATACAACAAGATCAGCTCGGTTTTAAACAAGATATGAACTCGATGAAATTGAAATACAAAGCGCTTGAGATTGACGTTACTAACATTAAAGGGAGCATTGCGGGCCTAGAGGAACAGAAAGATTTATTACAGGCTGATGTTGATTATTTAAGCGAGGAATTTGACAAAAAATACGAGTGCCTCGACAATCTCGATAAAGACATTGATAGACTCGAAGCCTATAGCAGGCGCGAAAATATAAGAGTTTTTGGCATCCCGGAGGACTGCGACGAAACACCAGTAAGCATTAAGGAGAAACTGCTCGAAGTTTTTCGGATCGCCTCGCCCCATAAAACATGGACACCGAGTGACATTTTACGTGCGCATCGAATCGGAACGACAAACGATACCCAGGACAACGCCCGCCCTATTATTGTACGATTTCTACATTGGGACGATAAAATGAGTATATATCAGGGTCGGGACGTTTTACGTACACCAGGTGTCAGGGTAGCGGACGATTTAACACGAAGACAGAGACAAACACTTAAGAAAGTTAAAGATAGTGGCCGTACGAGGTAATTTTACAAAGGTCAATTACGGTTTCGTGATAACCAACAAAACTCAGGTGAAAAATCACGGGTTTATAGACGTGGTAGACGTCAACTGAATCAAGAATGTGAAGCTACGGTCAAATCGTACAGCGAAACTACGGTTAATTGTGAAGTGAAGCAATGCAAAACCCATTCAGCCAAGCTACGGTTAATTCATATGAAGTTGCTTCCTCGATGGAAACGATCACGGATGAATCCGAGGACATTAGTTAGAACTTGACCTATGCTGAAAACAAATAGGATTTTGGCCGAAGCCCAACTAAATCTCTGACATTCATTAGCTGGAACATCGAGGGTCTTAAATGCAAACTCTACGACTATGATTTTGTTAATTTTCTAAAATCATTCGATATTGTTGGTTTACTCGAGACATGGGTATGTGATGTGACCGAATTAAGAGACGCATTTAATGATTATTTTAGCATATTTTGCCCTGCAAAAAAGGAGAAAAAGTTTGGTAGAGCAATGGGTGGAGTAGATGTTTACCTGAAAAATTACTTGAAAAAACATATCACACGATTAGTTCCCGACTGTTCTTTCGGTGTTTTTATGAAAATCGACAGAAAGATATTTTGTACGGATAAAGATATCATTTTATCGTTCACATATATTCCACCTGTTGGTTCGCCATTTTATAAAACAGAAGAATTTAGTAATATAGATCTATTAGAGCATCAGTTTATGTCCTTACCAATAAACTTAAGTGAGTTTTATTTTATACTGTGTGGCGACTTTAACGCCCGGACAGGTATAAAACAAGACTTTGTAAAGATAGACTCAAATATTCCAGGTTTTCATGAATATCATGAGATATTTGATATGGGCGAGATCCCAGAGAGAAATTCTTGCGACAAAACTATCTCACCAAACGGCAAAGACTTACTGAATTTTTGCAAAGTGTACTCTGTAGTAATTGTTAACGGCCGTTGTGGAAGATATTTAATCGGTTCATATACATACATTTCTGCCCAAGGATGTAGTTTGATAGACTATGTACTTTGTTCCCCTGATCTATTGACATTTATCTTAGATTTCAATATTGAAACACGAACGGAATCAAAGAATTAGCCAGTTAGCACCAGTCTTAAAAACGTACATCTTGTTAATGACCCTAAATCGAAATCGTGCATGGAAAACGGTAATGATAGCCGTAACCTTACGAAATACAATTTTTCGGGGCAGAATGTTGATATTTTCAAACAAAATATTGGGACATTCTTTACCAATGAGAGAGTACATGATTTCCTAAATAGCATAGACGATAGTAGCATAAGTGCAGATAGCATTGCAAAAATGTTTGTTAGTTGTCTTTGCGACTCCAGTGTACAGAAAACGGTCAAAATGAAATCCAAATCTAACGCGCCATGGTTTGACGAGGACTGCGTGTATTTGAAAAAACAGAAATACAGTATCCTACGGCGTTTTAGAAATACAAATTCAGACGTTGATCGAGGCGAATATATACGGGTTAGAAATTCTTTTAAACAGAAGTGCGCAGAGAAAAAATCAATATATCAGACTTCAAAACTCGATGATTTAATTTCTTCAGTGAACGACCAGAAAGCGTTTTGGTCAAAACTTAAGGCCATGACCCGTATATCATCCCGTAAGTGTAATATTTCCAATGAGGAATGGCTACGTCATTTCGAGTCGTTGTTTAACGAAGGCGCTGACGAGGCAGACAACGGAGATAACAATGAGTTTCATGCTGACTTTAATTTAGATGACGTTCAGCAACAAATTTTTAATGCGGACATTACTGATGAGGAAGTCATAAAAGCTGTCAAATCACTCAAAATGGGAAAATCAGCAGGACTCGATGGTCTTGTACCGGAAATGTTTTTTCATTGTCTGCATTTTATACTGCCATTATTAACCAGATTCTTTAACCGGCTATTTAAAACCGCGGATTTCCCAGAGTCTTGGGGAAAATCTATTATTGTACCACTCCATAAGAAAGGTACTCTAGATTCACCGGATAACTATAGAGGTATTGCGCTTTTAAGCGTTTTCTGCAAACTATATGCATCGGTTCTAAACAGGAGATTGACGTTTTATGTAAATATGCATGATAAAATATCGGAATGTCAAGCAGGTGTCCGGGAGGGTTACTCAACTGTTGATAACGCTTTTATACTGAATGCACTTGTTGATAAATATCTCAGTAAGAAAAGAGGCAAACTGTACGTGGCCTTTGTTGATTTTAAAAAGGCGTCCGATTCGGTGCATAGGGTTCAATCGTGTGTACGCGCCAATGACTCGTTGACAAATATTTTCGACTGTCCTATCGGTCTTAAGCATGGATGTTTGCTCAGCCCTGCCTTATTTTCTATATTTATCAATGAACTAGCCGATAAAATGTCAAACAGTGGAATTAAAGGCTTAAAGTTCTTCCCGGAAATTTTTGAAATTCTGTTGATTATGTTTGCTGACGATGTAGCACTATTATCCGATTCCGTTATAGGGTTACAAAGACAATTATCTGTCTTACAGGATTTCTGTGATGATTATAATATATGTGTTAATACTACAAAAACAAAAGTTCTCGTTTTTAAAAATGGTGGTAAACTGGCAAAACGGGAGCAATGGTTATATAAAGATACAAAGTTAGAAGTGGTAAATGGTTTCTTTCCATTATGCTGGTTTACTATTCACCACTCAGATGTCGTTAAATCGTATGGCAAATGATCTTGCTGTAAAAGGCAAGAAAGCTTTAATCTCTATTCTATCATCTTTATATAGTTATGGAAATTTGTCTAGACAAACATTTTTCAAATTATTTGATGATAAGATTGCACCGATATTATTCTACGGATCAGAGCTGTGGGGTGTGAAAAAACACGATTGCGTAGAACGTGTACACAGATATGCATATATACGTGTCTTGAATGTAAGTTTTAAAGTTTCGAACAGTTTTGCTCTTGGTGAGTGTGGCCGATTTCCCCTACACATCCAAACTCATATTCGGGTTCTCAAATACTGGCTTAAACTATTACATCTTCCAGACCATAGATTTGTTAAAAAATCTTATAATAAGCTACATTATCTACAGGCCGTTGGTCAAAGTAACTGGGCATCATGAGTTAAAGATATGTTGTACGCCAATGGGTTTGGATATGTATGGGAAAATCAAAATGTTGAAAATGAAAATAACTTTATACGTATGTTTTCTGAAAGACTAAGGGATCACTGTTTGCAAGCATGGTCAGAAAGTATTTACAGCTCCTCTAGATTAACCCTATTTAAAGAGTTTAAAACTAGTTTAAGCTATGATTTCTATCTGGAAATTATTAATTTAAGAAAATATAGAAATGCTTTGGCTACGTTCAGAGCTGGGTCGCACGATTTAGAAATTGAAAAAGGGAGATATTCAAAGATACCAAAAGATGAATGTTTTTGTATAATATGCAATAAACGGGAAATAGAGGATGAATATCATTTTCTGTTGATCTGTAATGCATATCATGATATACGTCAGTCACTCATTCCGACACAATTCCATTCTTTTTCCAAATAAACAAATAATTCTTAACCTCATGTCATCTAAATACGAATATTTTGTTAAATCGCTCGACAGCTACATATATAAGGCGTTCGAAAGAAGAAAACAGCTGACCAATAGGAACATTTAACCCATATATTGTTACAATTGTATATATGCTGCATGCGCATGTCGTATTGTAAAATATATTGTATGCTTTGTATATTAGTGTAATGGGCCGGTGGCCTAAATCACATTTTGAATAAACTTGTAAACTTGTAAACTTGTACTTTATACACCTTGGGAGAAACCCTGCAGCAGACTGCAGGGCGCACCAAACTATAGGAGCAAGTACTTGGAAGTAGTGGGATCCGCTTTAGCGAAAATCTATAGAGAAAACGGAGCACAATCGGATAGTTTTGTTATCCCCGAGGGAATAAACCATACTGTGTTTAAAAGAATATGCATTTTTCCTCAAGATCGGGACATTACGGCTTTTTAAGAACTTTGATTTGTTAAGGACGTTGCATTTGCAAGCTTCTTTGAGGAAAGTGATTTGGCCAATATTTTCCCTCCTTATTTTATCAAAAATGTCTTAGTTTGTATAATTGGTCAGTAAATTGCCCTAGTTTTTACGTACTAAATAATATACGCTCGAGGGAAGCGATTTTATAAGCTTTTTGCATGCTTCGATTTTCATATACATGATAATTAGCGTATCTCTGCGTTGGAATTCAGAAAATCTATCACGACTGTTGAAAGTACGGTTCTGGGCGAAAAATCAGTAATCAGTGTTTTCATTATCTCCCACCAAAGGCAACTGTATAATAGTAATGTCACTGTCCGGTCGTCTGTCCATCCGTTCGCCTTCATAACAAAGAGACCATTTGTACATGATTTTTCACACACTTGAAAGGCATTGATGTATGATTTTTTCATACCAAGTTTAGTTAGCATCCATCACGCCATTCATAACTAGAAACCGGTTCATTTTCTCGATGTCGACCACTTGAGCTATTTGAACATCGGAGCTTTTTTTTTTATTTTATATTTGCAAACTTGGTTGATATTGAATGTAATTTAACTTCGTATGTAATCTTGTGAAATCCACCCAAATTCGTATTAAGTTTTGTCCAATCCAGCCGTCGTTCATGAGAAGAGATCGTTTGAAAATTTTCACTATGTTGGCAAATTTGACCTGCTTCAGCGTCGAAAACTTGAGACATTCAAATAAGGGTGTTTTATATACTCAAAGCTCTCAGAAACGCGACACTTTTTTGTTTGACATATCGTTCACACGCTGATGAAAAATAAGGTAACCTGGCATTAATAAAGTTATCCTGAGTGAACGTTTTCAAACAAGCCATCGAATAGCGTTGCAAAAGTGACCAGAACAAAGTTACACGGCAAAGTGTAAAACAAAACTTTTAAAATGCTTACAAAAAAGTGCGATATTTTACGAATTGGACAATGTGTTACCCCCAAAACTTTCAAGTAAACAAATGTGCTTTAAACCAGACTTGCTAACCAAAGTGGGATTGGTACAAGCAGCCCGTGACATAAGTTTTATATTTCTCTCAGATCCCCTGTAGAATAAACAGCAATGTTTTACCGTTGACAATTTGTCCCTGTCTCAAAACATTTAGATTATTGACATATCGAATTCTAACTATGGTAATAAACAGTTTTCAAGAAACACTTACAACTTATCTGAAAATGAAAAATATAGCTTCTTTCAATTAATTAACAATGAAAAGTTAGATTTCAGTCAAACTCCATACATTCATTCATGAGGAGAAGTTTACTGGACACACAACGTTGTATTAACATTGAATTTAACATTAATTCAACGTCAGGACACACACACATATATCTATTTTACGGTGTACCAACCGGTTATTTATTAAAAAATTTTATCATATGACGTCGCTTCTGAGAGTGTAATAAAGCCATGCATTAAAAACGATAATCCACTAGTGAATTAAATATGCAAATAACGTCATAACGTTGTGCGTTGACGTCCATAAAAACGTTGTGTTTTCCAATTGCGAAATCGTGACGTTTTAGTGCAAAATCTGCTAATAAAATATAATTTTAGCGTCATATGATATATAGAATCTTGCATTCGTGCTCATGTATTATTGAATTTATTTAACGAGTTGGGGAAAAAGATAAGATGCGAGGATTTGCATGTAAGATCCTCTATATATATCAATTAGAATGATATATACATACTTCTAATTCAATTTTATATCAATAGGTTCATGTATATATCAATAGATTCACTTATATATCAGTAAGTTCATTTATATATCAATAGGTTCATTTATATATCTTTCTATCGGATTTCGAATCAATAAAAGCGTTGGCCAATCAAAACCCGACACCAAATCGCTGTGTATGCGGTTAAACATTACAGCCTTAGTTACTGAGAGTTAAACATGTCCAAATTTGTCCAATTTGCTGAATTCAAATACAAGAACTGTGCGAATGTCAAATCAACATTGCACTTGAAACTTTTTTCGGAGGTATTTCAAATGTGTTTTTACTGGTACAGTAATAATTGAACAATTAGTCCGTATTTCATATGTTTATTTATTCGCTTTGTTTTTTTTTGTCCAATCCAACGTTTTTCTTTCTCAATAGTTTGTTTTCTAACGGTTTTGTCTATTCGTATAGATATAAAGATTCGATTGTTAATCCAAACGGTAGCAAAAAACCTAATTCAGAACAACAATATAGTTAAATTCATTAATTCCTCGACTGCAATTGGTTTTAACTTTTCTGTTTTTTAGCCATACAGTGCAATTTAATTTTTATCTATATGTACATAACTACACAATATCACTCTAGTATTATATTTGTAAGCTCATTGTAAAATAGACCTAAATATTGAGGTTCTAATTTTCTCCACATTTCTTTTTCTATTATTGTTTTTCTACTCTTTTTTTTCTTTCTTTTTTAAATCCGTTTTTATTGTTATTGTTATTATCATTTTTATTGTTGTAATGATTATTATTTATAAATTAGCGTTGACTTCAACCTTTTGTTAATTCGAATCAAGTAAGAAAAAAGCATCAATATCGACTTTATTATTCGTGTTTATATAGCTCTGTTTATGAAATGTCACCCACTTTGGTATCGCCTGTTAATTATATTTTACTATGTTTCGTCAAAACATGGTTGCTCAGGTATCGTAAAATTTGGGTATCTGACAATCACAAAGACAAAAACCAATCAGATCCGTTATCAGAAATATTCTTGTTTCTTGTCATTAAAGTGGCTGTCTCTCACAATTTCTTTTATTAATTAAACTTCAATATCATCTGTATTAGCCGTGTTTATATAGCTCTGTTTACGAAAAGTCACTCAAATTGGTATCGCCTGTTAATTATATTTTATTATGTTTTGTCGAAACATAATGGCTTAGGTTCGTAAAATTTGGGCATCTGTCAATCACAAAGACAAATAACAATCCGATCCGTTATCAGCAACATTCTTGTTCCTTGTCATTAAAGTGGCTGTCTCTCACAATCTCGTTTATGAATTAAGTGACTACTTCGGCAGGGTAGTTATAGAACAGGCTCTTGTTATCAGAGAGTGTTCCCTCCTCCATCTCCACCAACCGGAAAATAATTGCAGGAAATACGACTTTGAGCCTGCCGGAAAATGGCTACAGCAGTATTTGGTATGCGAGCATGTATCGAAAGGACTATATTTTGCCTTTAAAGTGATACCAAACACTATAGCAAGAAACAGTTTCTTTTGGAGTAACATCGAATTTTATTAGTCCCAGCCCCAGTCATGCCACTGGGTTATGTTCATATGTGACTTTATTTTCAGTGTGTCATTCAAGTCAAGAATCATTGTAAATACAAAATCATTTTTGTCAGCTATGTGTATCGTTGCATTCAATATCCATTTAAAAGTTAGAAGGGTAGCTAAAGTTACCGAGTCGTTCCTAGCAAAACAATGCGCAGTTCTTGTGACGTAATTGAAATCGACGTCTACGTCAATTTTGAAGATTGTAGCAACTTCGTTTTGAACACAGATTTTAATTTTTCGACAATTTCGAATTGGCCATGAAAAAGCTCTTCCTGACAATATTTTGAATGCTAAGGCATTTGTTTTCGTGCAAAATCATGGTAAGTTTAGTAGAAAGGGGGAATTAGCTACTACATAAAATGCAGATAATCCAATTTTACGAGACAGTACGGAACCTAGATTAAATAAAATATCCGCAATATTTACAGGACACTGTTGCCTGGGGACTGTGTGTAAGTAGCAATGTTGATAAAATTTCAAGGACTCTCATTTATGAATTATGACCTTATTAAGTAAAACTTTGCAGTGGCTTTAGGGCATACCTCTTTCAAAACGTTCAAAATGTGTCCTACTGCATTTACAAAGTTGTCCCGACAAATCACAGCTTTATATATTTTCACTTTCAGAAGTTATGTTCTTATAATGCTTACCAAAATATAACGTCACGAACAG
This sequence comes from Ctena decussata, assembly GCA_963989385.1. Lineage (NCBI taxonomy): Eukaryota > Metazoa > Mollusca > Bivalvia > Lucinida > Lucinidae > Ctena > Ctena decussata. Next base: position 78,892,345 of record OZ022504.1, read on the forward strand.
AACTTTCTGAACAATTTTGAAATGGCAATGCCCAAAAGGCATTTGCAGTCCCATTTAGTAAACATTTTACAGGAGCACTGCCTCTCTCAAATGGTTGATATATATCCCTGCAAGACAAGAAAGGACCCTAGATATCATCTTGACAAATAACCCCACCCCTGTAACAAGAATTAAGGGTATGCCACCAACTGGTCGTGCCGACCATGATATTCTTTTGGTGGAATATGATATAAATGCCAAAAGGGTCCTTCAGTCACCACGGGAAGTTTTCCTATACAAACGGGCTGATATGCAAGGTCTTAGAGACCATATGCTTGCTTTTGCAGACCGCTTCATGTCGCAAGACTTTGCTCACGTTGATGTTAACGAGATGTGGACTGAGTTTAAGACGGTCATATTAAATGCAGTAAACAAGTTTATTCCGACTAAAATGACGAAAGGACAACTTGGCTATCCATGGATAGACGCACGCATTAGGGCATTGATTAGGAAAAAAGAAAAATCGTATCACAAAGCTCGCATGGCAGATAACGAGTCCCTGAAGAATCGTTATAAACGACTCAGAGCTCATGTCCAAAAAGAAATACGTGATGCCTATTGGAAAAATGTTTCTGAGATTTTCAATCCCTCAGATACAGACACTAATATAGAAGACTGTATTCAGAATGATCGGCTGAAAAAAGTTTTGGTCCTTTATGAAAGACTTAAGAAAGGATTCCACGGGTTTGGCCTGTTTAAGGGAAAATGGCATTTTGTAATCTGCTAATAAGGACAAAGCAGACATATTTAACAGACAGTTTGAGTCTGTATACACCTGGGAACAAGTAGGTGATCCCCCATCGAAAGGACCAACCCCCTTCCCAGATATTGGAGATTTATTCATTGACCCTAATGGGGTCAAAAAGCTATTAGACCGTCTTAACCCCCATAAATCTTCAGGTCCAGACGACCGTAGTGCACGTGTGTTAAAGAAATGCAGTGCTGAAATTGCCCCGGTCCTTGCCTGCATTTTCAATCAGTCCTTGGCCCAGTCTAGAGTACCTGATGACTGGCTGCAAGCTAATCTGGCTCTCATTAACAAGAAGGAGAAAAGTATGATCCTGCCAATTACAGGCCGGTCTCTTTGACTTGTATTTGTTGTAAGTCTCTGGAGCTCATTTTCTCGTGAGCAGAATCATGCAACATCTGTCGGACCATAAGATTTTAGTTGAGTCTCACATTGGCTTCAGAAGCGCTAGATCATGCGAGACCCAACTGGTCCAGTTCATTCATGATTTGCAGGTAAACCTAGATATAACCCATAATATAGGTCACAAACAGACAGACCTCATTATTATGGACTTTGCCAAGGCTTTTGATAAGGTCCCCCACAGACGATTGATTTATAAACTGGATTATTATGGTATCCGAAATGATGACCTCCGGTGGATCTCAGCCTGGCTATCTGGAAGGACACAAAAGGTTGTTCTGGATGGTGTCTGTTCAGACCCTCTCCTCGTGTTGTCTGGTGTTCCCCAGGGTTCTGTTTTAGGGCCCAAATTATTCTTCATCTTCATTAATGACCTGCCAGACAACATAAGCTCAACAGTTCGCCTTTTTGCTGATGACTGTGTCCTGTATAGAAATATTAGACGGTCTGAAGACCAACAGATACTCCAAGATGATTTGAATAAATTGGCACTTTGGGAGGAGACATGGCTCATGAAATTTAATGTTGCCAAATGTCACTCAATGAGGGTGACTAGGCATCCCCCTCCAAAGCAAGTAATCCATGGTTATACGTTGCATTACCAAGTCCTAGAGAATGTATCTTCAGCCAGATATTTAGGAATTAAAATTACGGATGACCTCGAGTGGGGTCAGCATATCAATGAAATTACCAGTAAGGCTACTAAGACTTTGGGTTTCCTTCGTAGAAACTTGACTTTTGCAACGGAGGAAATCAAGGCTGCTGCATATAAAACTCTGGTCCGGCCCAAATTAGAATATGCAGCGCCAGTTTGGATGCCCCATCATCAAGTAGATATTAACAGAATAGAAAAAGTACAGAGGACTGCTGCCTGTTTGACCTGTAGGCGTTGGCGCAATCAGAGCCATGTGGGAGAAATGCTAGAAGAACTCCAATGACCAGACCTGCAGGAAAGACGACAGCAGGCTTCTCTGTATCTATTCTACAAAATTCACAATAATCTTGCAATTGTAGATAAGAATAGGTACCTATCCGAGGTCGGTGAAGGGAGCAGGAAAACTAGGTCCCACCCATTCCAGTACCAATGCTTACACGGACGGTTTTAAGAATTCCTTTTTCTCCAGGACAATTGCAACTTGGAATGGCCTTACAACCGAAGCTGTCTCTTTGGAGACAGTTGATGGGTTTAAGGCCAAAATTTAATATCCTATGGTAGAGCAGGGGTTAGGCATGGAATGCCTGCCCCTGAGGACTTCTTGTAAATAGTTTTAATCTGCTGGTGGCTTTGTCACAAATTCATTTATTTATTTTTTTTAGTGATAACTTATGCGCCACACCAGAGACCTGTCATCATGGTCAAAGTTGACCGAGAACAGTAACGATAGAAAGAAAGAATAACCCTCGTATAGTGAGATTTCCAGATATTTAAATAGCTAAATCATGCCGCCTGTCACGCGCTTATGAGACAATTTAATCGCATGGTTACTTTCAAACTGTAAACGCTTCTGATCAGTTCTTCATACTTATTTCTTCCCAAAATATAAAGGGATCAGCATACAGACAGCCACAAGAAAATAAGCATTACCCAAACTTTACACTAGATAGTTAAAAGTTTTGGCTAGATTTCTGATTTAGGTAGAACGTTTAGCCCATTGCCTGTTGGTATGGTAATCAAAATACGTTTATTTTTGGTTGGTTGGTTGATTTGATGCTTATCGTCCACGGTAAACAACTAAGGTCATGTCGGGACGGTCAGTTAACCTAACCACACTATTCCTGGGCAGGCTTAGACCTCCTAAGCGGTTAACCAGTACTTAGTGCACATACTTTCGCCAGTAACTGACAACTGCCCTTCTTGAATCAGCGGAAGGAGAAACGAAAGTATGTGGCCAGACCGGGATTCGAACCCAGGACCTCTGACTTACGAGTCAGGTGCCCTACCGATTGCGCTACCCGGCCCGGCAAAATACGTTTATACTGAATGGGTAAACTTGCAAGGAAAACTATTTAACTAATTTCTTTTTGCCTCCTTTTTCAATGGCGACCTTTTCTTAAAGACAAAAATTTGCTCCGACAGGCGCAAATTCTTTCTAGTTAGAGAAGAATCTGATTTGTGAGTGTTTCTTTGTCCAGGGAATCAAACAAGAAGTCACAAAAAATTTTCCCTTCGCAAAAAAAGGCGGCTAAACTTGAACTTGGGATAGGTTCATACACGTTATACTACGATATCACTCCCTGACATTCTTTTGTTTTCTTTCATTCTTTTCGTCCGATCTCATAACACTATTCCATAAGAGGTTCAAGGGAACGAATCAATTGCTCGTACCTCCTTGCGACGAGTCTAATATCCTTCGATAGCCAAAGTATAAATATGCGCGATATATGCCTTCAAACTGCATGTTAACATTTTTTCGCGCGCGTTTCAAAATGTAAAGAAAGAGTAATAAGGTCTCCAAACTTCACCTAACTTGATCAAAACGGAAATATTGTCATGAAGCGCCTATGATATTCCACACCAAACTAGTTTTTAACGCTACCCCGTCCATAGAACATCGTGAAACGGGCTGTGGTCGGGGTAGAACGTGTAACTTTTGGCCTAAAATGTCTGTACCTAGTTCGTTCATAAACAGTCCTCAATACGTCCATCTCGTCTGTATCACGTCCGCAGTCCGTTCGTATTAAGTTCATATCGGGTCAGATTTCCCGTTCAGCTCGTGCAGAGACCGTTTCCAAGGATTCCAAGCAAGTCCGTGGTCAGTTCAACCCCGTTCGTACCTTTTTCTACTTAGTCCCCAATACGTCCAAACTAGTTCGTACCTCGACTACCTCGTTCAAAAGCAATTCTTCTCGTTCTGACTACGTCCTCTTCTCGTTCCTAGTGCTTGCAAAGCGTAATTGCAATCACGTCCTGGTCCGACAGCCACAAAATACACCGCAGTCTACCCAGTTTTCATTCGCGTTCGTCATTTCGGGCTGTGCAGAGCATTGCATCCTTGTGAGTATCATGCCTCCAAGCAAGATCGGAGCTAGAAAGACGGGCTATACTAAAGCAGCTACTGTTAGATCCCAAAGCTGCGTCTCATTTGAAGGCCATTCATCTCATCCCTAAGTTGCAGAGTCTCCTAGGCCTTATCCTGAGTCTGGGAGTCAAGAAAAGAAGAGTGCTGCATACCCTGGTCGAGTTTGGTCCGTCTGCGAATCGGAAGAACGAGCTACAACGGACAGGTCAGTGTGCACACGTGCTGCTTATAGTGCACGACCGCACCACGTTGTACTACGTCCTAGGGCGATCGAAGTTTTAAGAACGTTGCCACTCCATCGAACTTCAGAACGGGATGGTCGCCAGAAAATTGTAAACATGCTCGACGTTTTGGAGCACCCTTCCCGTCCGAACCCGTCCGACTCCGTCCATATGGTTCGTAAACAGACCATAAAACGTGGCTACTACTTCCACTCCCTTCGCACACAGTTTGAGCCCGTTTGGCAAAATATTCCAGAACGTAGTGAGAACGAGTTTGGTGTGATGAGGGTATTAACAATATTTAATACAATTTCAAGACTTAAACCAGCATTAACACAACACAGGCTAAGCTATCATTCAACAACTTAAAAGCACTTGTGAAAACTTGTTAAATGATATTTGAGCCGCAACATGACAAAATTAACAAAGTCGCAAGTACGCCATGTGGAGCCTCCATTCAGCCTGGGCATCGGCCCAGTCTGATTATGATATTCACAGCGCTGAAAGGACAGCTAAGGATATAAACATCCTTCAAATGTTATATATGGTTGATCTGAGTCTACGCCGGGTTGACATGCCAGTTTGTTGGTTTCTCGGATGATCGTTTAACCCACTTCCGCTGATTAAAAAATGGCTGTTGTCAGTTACTGGCGAAAGTATGTGCACCTAGTACTGGTTTACCGCTTGAGAGGTCTAATCCTGCCAGGGAATAGCTGACCGTCCGGCATGACCACAGCTATTTACGGTGGACGTAAAACATTGAAACAACATGAACCAACTCATGAGCTAGCTATTTTTTTTTTACCTGCAATCATTTTTTTATTATTATATGCTATAGAAACAAGTAGTATCTTACGCTTTGGACTGGAATTTACTTTCCCCATAATTTTACACAGTCAAGTTCTATTAGATTTACACGTTATCTGTGAATCGGTAGATTCTTTGATTTTATTTCAGTCATTTACATGACAAATGACTTATTTTCTTCTGTTAAATTGTTTACAGCGCGCTCCGTGATGTTCAATCCTTTAGTTTCTTTTTGTGACATTGTTCTATTTTCAAATTATTTAAAGGAGATTTTTCCGACAACCAAAAACGGTTTAATTTTACTGGTCTGAAACCATTTGAGAATAATTAGCTTAAAGGCGTGCCGACCTCTCACTTACTGCTCAGAATTAGCTCATAACGCCATTGTTTCCCTCACTTACTGCTCAAACTTAGCTCATAACGCCTCTTTTTCCTCACTTATTGCTCAAAATTAGCTCATAACGCCTCTTTTTTCCTCACCTACTACTCAAAATTTGCTCATAACGCCTCTTTTTCCATCATGGACCGCGTTAAGCAACGGACTATGAGAAATTGAAATTAAAAGGTATCTAAACCATATTAGTATTGTAAATATAAGAGACAATCGGCGCATTAGTCGAGACTAATCAAAAGTGTTACTCCTCATGGAATTCATACATTGTATTAGTGAAAAGGGAACAGTCCGATCAGGTTGCACGGATGTACACGCTGATCTGGAAGAGTCCTGCTCGCACATGCCGTTTGATACATTTGTAAACGATGTTATTTGCATTTCGGCTTGACATCCGACTTCCTTTAGCCATAGTTCAGATTATATCATAAGCTACAGTGTGATGATAATAAAGGTATGAAAGAGGGTCTTCTTTGACACCAGTTTACAGCTGTCATTAGTAATCCTTTACGCCTGTAGCAATTAACATGTGATCCAACATGACACCCGTTGTGACCTTGCAAAACTGCGAGTTGTGATAGTGTCCGTTTCTTTTCTTCTTTTTTTTTTGTTTTGTTTTCCTCATTTCTTTCGCTTTTACGCTAGGAAGCATTATATACTTATAACATCTGTTACGACCTGGCGGAGGTAACAAAAAGATGGAAGTAAACCAGCAACAAGCCTGTTTTTAAACTTAACAAAATTTATTTACATGTACATCAAAATAAAACAGTCATTTGTTAATCAAGAAATATGTAATTTAAGATACCTTATTTTAGTCTGAAAGTCCCTCAGAATTTAAAACACAAGTCCTTTAATAATTTCTGATCCCAGAAAATAAAGTCTGTATGAGCACATGAATATTTCCAATAGTCACAAAAGTAATCCAGTATGTTTAAATTCCAGTATAACTTATTTAACTATAGACTGGTGAAACTTACAAAGATGATCTAAATGAAAATCTGTCCTCTTTATATAATATCTAGGAACATTCCGGAACTAACCAAAAAAAGATCTTACCAAAAAGTACTCAATTCTGACATAATTTCATACCAGAAGATTCTTAATGTTTACAACAGAAAGGTCTAATATTTTCTCAGTACTAAAAATAGTTATTCCAGAATGTTCTAAAGTACAATGTAAACAACTTGTTTATTTCAAACCTAGTAAACATCTAAAAACTGCAAAATCATGGTAAAAGAAAATATTTACACCAACTTAAACACCATATTCATAACACTTGCCCTCTTCAAGGAAAAGAAAGTTTTATGAAATAAAACTTTCTTTTGCCATATGACCAATTATGAAACAAAATTAAGTTTAATGCATATACACTGTATATATATCAGTACTAATCCAGACATCATGTAGTAATAGCCAAATTTAGGCTCTTGAAAGTGCATCCGGGATAATATTATCTTTTCCTCTGATATGTCTGATGTCAAGATTGTACTCCTGCAACATGAGACTCCACCTGAGTAACCGCTGATTTTTGTTCTTCATTTTATGAATGAAGGTCAGTGGATTGTGATCACCGAAGACAACAATTGGTGTGGCTGAAGAAGATAAGTACACTTCAAATTGCTGAATAGCAAGGATGAGAGATAAACACTCTTTTTCAATAGTAGAGTAATTTCTCTGATGTTTGTTAAACTTCTTAGAAAAGTAACAAACAGGGTGATCCACACCATCATTATCTTCCTGAACCAAAACACTGCCTGCACCAACGTCACTAGCATCCACCGCCAATTTAAATGCTTTGTTGAAGTCTGGTGCTAAGAGAACTGGAGCACTCTTAAGTATGGCCTTTAACTTATCAAAGGACTTTTGACAGTCTTCATTCCAAATATATTTCTTTCCTTTACCTAGTAAATTTGTCAAGGGCTCTGCAATTACAGAAAAGTTATTACAGAACTTCCTATAATATCCTGCCATACCAAGAAAGCGCATCAGTTGTCTCTTGCATATAGGAACAGGAAAATCCGAGATAGCCTCCACTTTAGCTTCTACAGGTTTTACCTGACCTTGACCCACAACATGCCCTAGAAATGTCAAATTTGCATGACAGAATTCACTTTTTGCTAAATTGATTGTCAATTTTGCATCACTAAGTTTTTGAAAGAAATCTCTGATAGTCTGTAGATGTAGTTTCCATTCATCGTTGAAGATGATGGCATCATCGATGTATGCTTTACAGCTACCCAGATCAGATGTCAAGCTATTTATAAGTCTCTGAAACGTTGCTGGAGAGTTTTTCATACCAAATGGCATAACCTTATACTGATAGAGTCCATCTGGTATAACAAATGCTGAAATCTCCTTAGCTCTGTCTGTCAAAGGAATTTGCCAAAATCCTTTCAGAAGATCAAATTTAGTAACATATTTGGCTTGTCCAATTTGATCAATACAGTCATCAATACGTGGGATTGGAAATGTATCCGTTTTAGTCACAGAATTAACTTTTCGATAGTCTGTACACATGCGAAAAGTTCCATCAGGTTTTGGCACCAGAATACAAGGAGAACTCCAGTCACTTTGACTTGGTTCTATAAAATCATTTTCCAGCAAATATTGAATTTCTTCCCTGAGATACTGTTGTTTCACAGGGTTCATTCGATATGGATGTTGCTTCACAGGCTTTGCGCCATCAATGTCAACATCATGAAAGATTCTGTCAGTCCTGGTTGGAATGTCCGGAAATAAGTGCTCATATTCAAGAATTAACTGTTTCAGTTCAAGTCTCTCGACTGGATCCAGGTGTGACAGTTTCTGGTCGAGATCCTTTAAGATGTCAGAATTCTGGAGTTTTGATGATGAGGGATCAGATTTTATAAAGTTCATATCCTCAGAGTCCATTTCAGATTGTTCTTGAGGGACAGAATTTACTACACTTATTAGTGAAACTACTGAATCATCCCTATCAATGTACTTTTTCAACATATTAATATGACATAGTTGTTTTTGCTTGCGCCTCCCAGGTGTGTTGATAATGTAATTTACATCACTGAGCTTTTTATCAACAGTGTAAGGGCCATAATATCTGGCCTGCAGAGGTCTGCCAGGAATTGGCAAAAGAGCAAGTACCTTCTCTCCAGGTTTAAAATCTCTTTCCCTGGCATTTTCATCATAGTGAAATTTCATTTTGTTTTGAGCTGATTTGAGATTGGACCGAGCAGCTTCACAGGCTTTTGACAATCTGTTATTGAAGTCAGAAACATACTGAAGCAAATTCAAAGAACTGATATCATCAGAAAGAAATTTCTCTTTCAAAAGTTTCAGTGGTCCACGAACTGTGTGACCAAATACAAGCTCAAATGGGCTGAAACCAAGAGATTCTTGTACGGATTCCCTAGCAGCAAATAACAGCAAATGAATGCCTTCATCCCAATCCTTTTCAGTGTCAAAGCAGTAAGATCTGATCATGTTTTTCAACGTTTGATGAAATCGTTCTAAGGCACCTTGACTTTCAGGATGATATGCTGATGACCGATATTGCTTAATGCCTAATTCATGCATCACTTGCTGAAATATTCCTGACACAAAATTAGAGCCTTGATCTGACTGAACAGATTTAGGGAGGCCTACAAATGTGAAAAACTTCACAAGAGCCTTAATTATGGTCTTTGTCTTAATGTTCCTAAGTGGAATTGCTTCTGGGAAACGTGTGGAAGCACACATTATGGTCAAAAGATATTCACAACCTGACTTTGTTTTGGGTAAAGGACCTACACAATCAATAATTATTCTGCTAAAAGGTTCCTCAAATGCAGGAATTGGCTGCAAATGGGCTTTAGGGATAGTTTGATTAGGTTTTCCTACCATTTGACATGTATGGCAAGATTTGCAATGTTTAGAAACATCAGATTTTAACCCTGGCCAGTAGAAATGATTAAGAATCTTGTGATAGGTTTTGTTTACACCTAAGTGACCTGACAAGGGAGTTTCATGGGCCAAGTTTAAAATTTCAGGGCGATAAACCCTTGGAACCACAATTTGGTGGTTAACAGTCCACTCGTCTTCTGCTGAGACATCAGGAGGACGCCATTTCCTCATCAAAATGTCATTTTTGACATAATAGCAAACAGGAACCTGGGACATGTCATTCTCATCTAAAACCCTTTCAAATAAAGATGAGATCTCAGGATCACTGTGTTGTTCTTTGCAAAGCTGTGACCTTGACAGAAGGTCATGACCTTGGTCATTTGAAAATGAAGGAGAGTGGTCCGTGTTGGACACAGATGAGTTGTGTGTAAAGTCTGTCTGCATGTCAGACAGGCTGGGCAAAAGAGATTTTGAAATCTCATCATTAAAAGACTGACCTATAAAAGTATCAGTTAAATCAATGTCCTGATTCCCATCATTCAATATGGCTTTCTTTGCCATAGCCCTAGTGACTGCACACGAGGGGTAAAGGTCAGGAATTTCCTGCTCAATGGGGTCAGGCGGTTGATCAACACAAGGAGTGTTGGTCAAAAGTGGATTAACCACAACCTTATCTCCTGCTAGGTCATTGCCTAACAATAAGTGAACACCTTTAAAAGGTAATGAAGGTCTAATACCAACAGCCACTGGACCAGAAATTAAGTCTGAGGACAAATAAATGTTATGAAGCGGTACATTAACAAATCCACATTCTACTCCCTGAATAAGGACACTTGTCCCAGAAGAAGTCTTCTCAGAAAATGGCAGGGTATCTGCCAAAATAAGGGATTGAGAAGCTCCAGTATCTCGTAAGATAGTAATAGGGGTAGACTGGGCAAAGTCACAATTTAGTGACACAAAACCTTCTGATAAGAATGGTTCATAAATCTCCATAACAGAATCAGTCTCAGAAATTTTGGCCTGAATAGGAATTTGATCCTGAACACAAGACTGTGGTGTTGACCGTAAAGATGTAAGACCTGTGGGTTTTGGGCCCTCTTGTTTTTCTCTCTTCCTCTTTAAAAGTAAGCATTCAGAAATTATATGTCCTGTTTGCTTACAATAATTACAAATGGGCTGAGATAAGGGATTTTGACCTTTGTTTTCACCAGGGGGTTTTGGTTTTGGAGTATATGAGGGACTGGAATTGCCAGATGGATTACTGGGACTGAATTTTGGACCTGACTGAGGGAAAAAGGTATTTTTAGGAAAAGGCTTGTGCACAAAAGAAGTCTTATGAGTTAAAGCATAATCATCAGCCAAACGAGCTGCTGCCTCTAACGTTTCGACTTCCTTTTCATCTAAAAATGATTTAATGTCAGAATTAATGCACCTTTTAAATTCTTCAACAAGCATGAGCTGTCTTAGTTTACCATGATCAGAGCCTACTTTCTTTAATGAGCTCCATCTATCAAATAACTGCTCTTTTGTCCTAGCAAATTCAACATAAGTTTTGTCATTTTCTTTTCTACAGTTCCTAAATTTCTGCCTGTAAGCCTCAGGGACCAACTCATAAGCCTTAAGAATAACTTCTTTTACTTTGTCATAATCTGAGCTCTGCTCAAGAGAAAGTTGAGTATAAATTTCACGAGCCTTGCCGATCACAACGCTCTGAAGAAGCAAAGTCCAATGCTCTTTTGGCCATTTCAAATTTTCAGCTACTTTTTCAAAGTGAAGAAAATATTTATCAACTTCTTTTTCTTGAAATGGAGGAACGAGTCTGATGTGTTTAGTAACATCAAAAACTTTGGTTGAGTCCAAAGGCAAAGATTTTGATTTAGCCTTGTCTTGTATTTCAATTTCTTTCATTCTAATTTGAAATTGTCTTTCTCTCTCTTTTTCTTCTTTTTCATATTTCAATTTCTCCTTTTCAATTTCAATTCTTTCTTCTTTTTCCAATTTTTCTTTTTGCATTTCTCTTTCTTTTTCTAATTGTTCTTTTTGCATTTCTCTTTCTTTTTCTTTTTCTCGTTCTTCCATTTCTAGCCTTAATTTTCCATGTTCTAGTCTTTCTTTTTCTTGCTCTAATTTTTGCCTCTGCAACCTTTCTTCTCGTTCTAATGTTTCAAGCCTAATTCTTTCCTCACGCTCAGCTTTTTCAATCCTTACTCTTTCTTCATGCTCCAATCTTAATTTTTCCATTTCAATTTGTCTTTGAATTTCTAATTCTCTCATCTGCAAATCAGTTTGAGTGACGAGGATGTGAGAGGCTGCAGAGGAATCAAAAATTTCCTCATCAACAAAGAACTGAATCAAAATATTCTTAATTTCATGTTTCAACATGGATCTTTTGACTGAAGATAATTCATAATGCGCTGCAATATCCAATAAATCAGTCTTTTTGGCCAAGTTCAACAGCTCCTGAGAAGGCGCAGCAATGAATTTATCAAGATCAAAAGACATGATTGCTTTTTGCTGGCTTTACTTGTTTGAATCAAACAGTGAAAACTTTTTTTTTTTTTTTTTTAAATTCAAAATTATTTGATGCACAAGAAATTTCAATCCCGGACTCGAGCCCCCAATTTGTTACGACCTGGCGGAGGTAACAAAAAGATGGAAGTAAACCAGCAACAAGCCTGTTTTTAAACTTAACAAAATTTATTTACATGTACATCAAAATAAAACAGTCATTTGTTAATCAAGAAAATATGTAATTTAAGATACCTTATTTTAGTCTGAAAGTCCCTCAGAATTTAAAACACAAGTCCTTTAATAATTTCTGATCCCAGAAAATAAAGTCTGTATGAGCACATGAATATTTCCAATAGTCACAAAAGTAATCCAGTATGTTTAAATTCCAGTATAACTTATTTAACTATAGACTGGTGAAACTTACAAAGATGATCTAAATGAAAATCTGTCCTCTTTATATAATATCTAGGAACATTCCGGAACTAACCAAAAATAGATCTTACCAAAAAGTACTCAATTCTGACATAATTTCATACCAGAAGATTCTTAATGTTTACAACAGAAAGGTCTAATATTTTCTCAGTACTAAAAATAGTTATTCCAGAATGTTCTAAAGTACAATGTAAACAACTTGTTTATTTCAAACCTAGTAAACATCTAAAAACTGCAAAATCATGGTGAAAGAAAATATTTACACCAACTTAAACACCATATTCATAACACATCATAAGCGTTTGGATGAAAACGGTCAGTCTTTTGTACTTTGGCAGTTTCTGCCTGCAGCAGTCAGCTCGAAGTCCACAATGCGCTTGCGAGACAGCTCAGGCTATGCCGAAGTCGTGCTGATCTGAATCTATAAACGGAGAAGCCTTATTTGTAAACTGGTGACTCAGATCAGGCTGCGCCGAAGTGCATACTGATCTAAAACTCCCACTCAGACATTGTTTAGTTATTTGTAATCAGCAAATTAGCACCCTTTGCAGACTGGTGCTTATCAGGCTTCGGCACACAAAGCGCTCATGAAACTCCGATCAGGCTGCGCCGTAGCAAAGGCTGATCTGAATCTTTTATGGAGAGATTGTTTAGAAATTTGTGAACAGCCAAATTACCATACTGCCCAGACTGGTGTTTATCAGGCTTCTGCATGCTCAAAACAAAGCGGTCATGAGACTTTGATCAGGCTGCACCGAAGCCCAGGCTGATCTGAACCTTGCGTACGGAGGGTTTACTCCCATTTCGCCTACTCCCATTTCGCCTACTCCCGTTTCGCCTATGATTTGTCCCATTTCGCCTACTCCCATTTCGCCTACTCCCATTTTGCCTACTCTAAAATTTATCGCTATTCCCATTTCGCCTACTCATATTTTTTCCAGAAAAATGATAAAGAAAAACAATTTTTAAAATTTTATTCATATAAATTATCAAATTTTATTTGAACACATTTATAAATAGCATGCTGTATCAAAAATTAAAAAAAAAAAAAATAAATAAGGAGGAATAAAAACATGTACAGAATAGAACATTATGAGTATAACTAATATAACTAATAAGCTGAAAATAAGGCTCCCTGCTCCACCACCCTCCTCCAACCCCATCCCAATTTAGTTGTTATAAAATCCATGATAGAAAGCAAAGTCCAAGCATTTTTTTTCATATGTCACCAGCTGATATATACTAACAGTATAAGCTCACAGTATGAGCTAATAATCAACGGGCATACACCATTTCATAATTATTCAGTTATTATCAATCAACATTGTTAGTAAGGGCTAATCAACAGGTACTGAAAAGAAGGGTTTTATAAAAAAATAATTATAAAAAATAATATCTATTAAAAAACAAAATAATAAACAAAAACACCGTAAAATGATGTTTGTTCTTTGAGTAGGCGAAACGGGAATGAAATCATATTTGGCAGTAGCGGACTTCATATAAATTTCGCTGCTTGTTCTTTTCTGTTGATGAAACGCCGTGGAACTTGATTTTCTGAAGGATTTGGAAGCAAGGAAATCCAAACTCAAATTTATAAATTATACATAGAACATGGATTTATACAGGTTTTTAGAATTTTTTCCTATATGTTTAATGTAAAATATTGGACAGGTAAGTCAGTGGACACCTTCTCACGGACACGGATAATCTTCGGCTATCTCCGCCTCTATGATGTTGATGTCTGGACATGATTTCATTACGGTGCAAGGCGGCAGCACTACGGACAACAAGGGTATTCCACGGTCGCATTACGGACGCTTACGATGCTACTACGGTTCGATACGGTGCAAGCCACGGGCTCCTACGATTGTCTACGGTTTAACGGTGGTCATGACAATGATTTTTTGTTGATGATGTTTAATTTATTTGTAGATATAAAAATATATATAAAAATATTACATATTTATGAATGCTACACAGTTACAGATGCGCATACTATGACAAAATCACTGAACCAAGAAATATTGGTCACATGGACCTACAAGTAGTACCAACTAAGTAGCAATGTTGGATGACTTACTATTCCAAGTGAATGAAGATCCATTAAATACTGTCTGAATGACGCACAGAATAGAGATCCGAATGATCTACAAATAGTATGACGTCTTTCGCAATGTCAAACTGAACCATTGCCTAAAGTATTGCACTAAGCCGTTCGATAATAATTTATAAGGCAAAATATAAATAATAAATAACCGAACCATGCAATATAGGTCACAGCGACCTACAAGCAGTATGAGGAATTTTGCATTGTTATACTGACCTACTACAGTAGACCTTAAATGGCTCGAACCCTGATGGCTCGTTCACCCTGCCTGGCTAGAACTCGTTTCTTGATCCCAAGAGGTCACTTTATATGGAAACTAACCCTGGATGGCTAGAACTACCCTTGGCTGGAACTAATTTTCATGGTCCCAAGCCTGTTTGAGCCAATGAAGTTCTACTGTATTTGAAGAATGATGTAAATCTGACAAACAGTTTTTGGAGCTATGAAACAAAACGCACTTGACCAAGAATAAAGGTCAAAATCTGTGCATTTCAATTTCGTCTTTTCGGATAAGCTCCCCAGGCTAGCCGGGTCGCGTAGTGCAATCGGTAGGGCACCTGACTCATAAGTCACGGGCTGATATGCAAGGTCTTAGAGACCATATGCTTGCCTTTGCAGACCGTTTCATGTCGCAGAACTTTGCTCACGTTGATGTTAATGAGATGTGGATTGAGTTTAAAACGGTCTTACTAAATGCAGTAAACAAGTTTATTCCTTCTAAAATGACGAAAGGAAAACTTGGCTATCCATGGATAGATGCACGCATTAGGGCATTGATTAGGAAAAAAGAAAAATTGTACCACAAAGCTCGCAGGGCAGATAACGAGTCCCTGAAGAGTCGTTATAAACGACTCAGAGCTCATGTCCAAAAAGAAATGCGTGATGCCTATTGGAGGTATGTTTCAGATATCTTCAATCCCTCAGATACAGACACTAATATAGAAGACTGTATCCAAAATGATCGGCTGAAAAAGTTTTGGTCCTTTATGAAAAACTTAAGAAAGGATTCCACGGGTGTGGCCTGTTTAAGGGAAAATGGCATGTTGAAAACTGCTAATAAGGACAAAGCAGACATATTTAACAGACAGTTCGAGTCTGTATACACCCGGGAACAAGTAGGTGACCCCCCATTGAAAGGACCAACCTCCTACCTAGATATTGAAGACTTCTACATTGACCCTAATGGGGTCAAAAAGCTACTAGACCGTCTTAACCCCCATAAATCTTCAGGTCCAGAAGACCTAAGTGCACGTGTGTTAAAAGAATGCAGTGCTGAAATTGCCCCGGTCCTTGCCTGCATTTTCAACCAGTCCTTGGCCCAGTCTAGAGTACCAGATGACTGGCTGCAAGCTAATGTGGCTCCCATTTACAAAAAGGGAGAAAAATATGACCCTGCCAATTACAGGCCGGTCTCCTTGACTTGTATTTGTTGTAAGTCTCTTGAGCACATTCTCGTGAGCAAAATCATGCAACATCTATCGGACCATAAGATTTTAGTTCAGTCTCAGCATGGCTTCAGAAGTGGTAGGTCATGGGAGACTCAACTGGTCCAGTTCATTCATGATTTGCAGGCAAACCTAGACAGAGCCAATAATAAAGGTCACAAACAAACAGACCTCATTATTATGGACTTTGCCAAGGCTTTTGATAAGGTCCCCCATAGACGATTGATTTATAAACTGGAGTATTATGGTATCCGAAATGATATCGTCCGGTGGATCTCTGCCTGGCTATCTGGAAGGACACAAAAGTTGTTCTGGATGGTGTCTGTTCAGACCCTCTCCCCGTGTTGTCTGGCGTCCCCCAGGGTTCTGTTTTAGGGCCCAAATTATTCTTCATCTTCATTAATGACCTGCCAGACAACATAAGCTCCACAGTCCGCCTTTTTGCTGATGACTGTGTACTCTAAAGAAATATTAGACGGTCCGAAGACCAACAGATACTCCAAGATGATTTAGATAAATTGGCACTTTGGGAAGAGGCATGGCTCATGAAATTTAATGTTGCCAAATGTCACTCTATGAGGGTGACTAGGCATCCCCTTCCAAAGCAAATAATCCATGGTTATACATTGCATAACCAAGTCCTAGAGAATGTATCGTCAGCCAAATATTTAGGAGTTGAAATTACGGATGACCTCGAGTGGGGTCAGCACATTAATGAAATTACCAGTAAGGCTACTAAGACTTTGGGTTTCCTTCGTAGAAACTTGACTTTTGCATCGAAGGAAATCAAGGCTGCTGCATATAAAACTCTGGTCCGGCCCAAATTAGAATATGCAGCGCCACTTTGGATGCCCCATCACCAAGTTGATATTAACAGAATAGAAAAAGTACAGAGGACTGCTGCCCGTTGGACCTGTAGGCGCTGGCGCAATCAAAGCCATGTGGGAGAAATGTTAGAAGAACTCCAATTGCCAGACCTGCAGGAAAGACGACAGCAGGCTTCTCTGTCTCTATTCTACAAAATTCATAATAATCTTGCCATTGTAGATAAGAATAAGTACCTATCTGAGGTCGGTGAAGGGAGCAGGAGAACTAGGTCCCACCCATTCCAGTACCACAGTCCAAACGCTTACACGGACGGTTTTAAGAATTCTTTTTTCCCCAGGACAATTGCAACTTGGAATGGCCTTACAACCGAAGCTGTCTCTTCGGAGACAGTTGATGGGTTTAAGGCCAAAATTTAATATCCTAGGGTAGAGCAGGGGTTAGGCATGGAATGCCTGCCCCTGAGGACTTCTTGTAAATAGTTTTAATCTGCTGATGGCTATGTCACAAATTCATTTATTTATTTATTTATTTTTTTTTTTTTTTGTGACAAATTATGCGCCACACCAAAAACCTGTCATCATGGTCAAAGTTGACCGAGGACAGTATCGATAGAAAGAAAGAAATAAGTCAGAGGTCCTGGGTTCGAAACCCGGTCTGGCCACATACTTTCGTTTCTCCTTCCGCTGATTCTAGAAGGGCAGTTGTCAGTTACTGGCTAAAGTATGTGCACTTAGTACTGGTTAACCGCTTAGGAGGTCTAAGCCTACCCAGGAATAGTGTGGTTAGGTTAACTGACCGTCCCGACATGAACTTAGCTGTTTACCGTGGACGTTAAGCATCAAATCAACCAACCAAATTCCCAGGGCTAACAGCCATGGGAACATTCTAGCCATCCTGGGGTATCTTAATTTTGACGGCTATGCCATTTAATTAAATATCAGCACTTTTAAAATGATATCATCGTACAAAGCAAGGAAAAGTTTACCATAACAGTTAATCTTAAAACAAATGCGGTGGACAGGAACATTTTGTCAAGGATACAGTATCTGACCAATTAGCAGCATTATAACATAAGAGATTATATAAGAGGTTATATCACAACATTCTAATGGAATCTGTATGTCTAAATTCCAAACGCAGGTACAGTTATACCTCTATGCTTTGTGCCCCCACACCCTCTGCCGCCCTTCCGACTCTTCCGGTCAAAAGTCCTCCAGATCATACCTCAAAACATAGCTAAATATTTCAAAAAGATGCGTTGTATCGAATAAAGCCCATATTTTCAATGTAATGTCAAATTTACTTTGGCGTCTTTGGTTTAAATCCGTCAAGCCTAGTGTCGAATACATGAAAATTTACCGAATTTTTTCCCTTTTAATCCTACCCATGTAACCACTGTAATAGTACCAGTTTATAATGGATAATTGAGGAATGATTGTGTTTAGAAATTATTGCTGTAACGGGAGAGTAGAACAGATCGAAATTGGTGCACAATGGACATCGGTAGTTTAAATTTCCGGAGACGCTATGATAAAAATTGCAGATAGTACCTGTCTTAAACCGCAAAATTTCCGAGAAAACATTAGAATTCGATAAAACGAAAAGGCTAAACTAGAAATACATAGCGCATTGCAGTAGTAAACATTTGCTCGTCCTTTCGTCTGCTCCAATCTGTATTTACATAGAGCCAGAATAAATAAAACGTAAAAGGATAGGCAATGATCCGAAATTTAGTGCTCATCATTGTCAAAAGTGGGTGTGGTATGCTACAAAAAAAACTAAGTTCTCTTTTTCATCTAAATTATGAATTCTCTTCAAACTTAATGAAAACTTATTTTGATGCTTTCGGGCCATTTTACACATAAACATATTAATTTTCTGTATTTGTGAAAAACATAGCTCTCCTCAGGTGTTGTTTTTTTTTTTGCATTTGCGCCTGAACTCTTGTAGTAATGCACAAATCCTAAAAATACGAAGAGCAAAACAAGTCCAATCATCCTTCTCCAATGTCTTAGAGGAAAATGGCTGAAAATCAAACATCACACAAATACTGCTCATTTTAGTTGCTCAAGTGTATGAAAAGCATCACAGTTTTTTAGACGTATTGTTTGTTTATAAATAGTTCCAATAAAAGGTATGGTGGCCAGCATTGGTCACACACAATTTAATCTTCAGTTGTTTTTCTTTGGATCTAATTAATAATCTTGTATTATTCAATAAGATACAATGATCATGTACTCATCTGTATGCCTACCTGACAACCTATAAGAAGAAACAAACTTACGAAAGGTCCAGAACTGGGTATAAATTGCTTTTGGTTAGAGACGCCAGGGTACGAAATGACTGTTATTCAAACATTGTATTTTCCTTTCCTTAAAACCCATTTTTGGCATTCATACTTAAGACAGAAAAAGCCTAATGCCGCCGAAAAGAATTTTCAGGCACCCACTAGGACTTCTTCTATAAAGTTGTATGTTTAACATGTTTAAGAACTTTTAATATCATCATTGTATTAAGTAGCACTTGAATAATGAATTCTACCTTGTAGTATATTTTCTTTAAGGTTTCAAAAGCATGTGATAATTGAACTTGCACATTATAAAGGAATGAAGTTCATTTTTCTAATGTTAATCGAAGTGTAAACTACATTGGGTCGCGTGCAAAGTAAATGAATCCCGAAGGGGTTCATGTAAACTTTGCTAGCGGCTCAATGTAGTTTATAATTCGATAAACATCAGAAAAATTCAGTTCATTGCTTATATTTATATTCGTTTCTATCTATTGTTTGACCACAAATTTACGTTAGAGGCTGCAATTGAAGCAGAAAAAAAAACATTTGTACGCAGTTTGTCTACTAATAGCGGAACAGCGCCAACGACGCCATAACGCCGCCTACGTCCAATCAGATATAGAGAATAATTGTTGATTTTGACGTCATGTGACGTCGCGTGACCCGATGTAGTTATTGGAGTATAAACTACATTAAGTTCTAATGGTTTACTATAGTGCTTTTCAATAAGTGCACTGAAAATGTAAATATTCGCAAATAAATGTGACAAAAAGGTTTGATTTTTAAACCACTGTCAAGTTTAAACAGCTGAGGTACTAATTTGGCGGTACCCATTTCCTGTAAATGCTATATATGTGTCAATTTAATTACCAAGAAACAAGAAAAAAGAGAACGCAGGCAGCACTAAAAAGGACTCAACGCCTGGTCATTTAAAAGAGGAGTTCCAGTACTTAACAAGACTTATTATGGCTGCCGACATTTCAGACAACAAAAAGGAACTTTTGTCACTTTGTGTACTCTAAAATTGTATTAAAAATATATACACCCATTCTTCTATCACTTAACCTGCATTTTGGCATAAAATATCAAATAAACGCCCTTTTCGGCGCATAATAGGTCTTTTCAGTCGTTGTCGGAGACATGAGTACTTTTGTATCTGTACTAGGACCCCATTCTTGGTATTCTTATAATTAATCAACAATTCCAAACTGAAGCAAATCAAAAATATGAAAATAACACTAGACTTATTCTAAATTATTATCGGAATTCAACATATCACAATTTATGCATTACATATATATGTTGGTGTGTAATGGCTACCACAGTTGGTTAATTGAAAAATGGCCGACTTTCTCCACGTGAAAAAAATGAGCATGAACATAGATGGTGGTTTTGTGGTATTAAGCATTTTCAGGCTAGAATACTATAAGACATTGTTGTTTATGTACTTGTATGAAATTTTTTCTGTATACAGATTTTATCTTAAATCATTCTGCTGTGAGTTCGGGCGCAAATGCCGAAGCCACTGTTTTATGCCGTTTTATTAAATGCTTGCTTTCTTAATGATAAATATTTTGGGACGTAACTGCAGCTGTTATAATAGTATTTATAAAAATTCGTCATATTTTTCTTCCTACACTCATGGGCAAAATTTCAGACATAACACTTATATGAGGGTCCAGTGTTCCGTTGGACCTGGACGGATGCGTCTCAAAAAGACCTTAAAAGAGAAGTCTTTTTTTTATACTTTTCCCTTGTGACCTTGCCTGAATTTCTAATCAGACAAGATCAAACCAACACCCTTTAGTTGTTGGTTTTTATTATTTTGTGTATTTCGCTTTCGTTTTCTGTATAACTTTGTTGACACTTGTTCCCGCCATTCACTATATCCAGTGGGTGGGGTAAAGTGTTGGATTACTAAACCCGTAGCATTTAATGAAACTTAGGGCAGAGTATTGACTAGCTCCTTGTAGTTGTCAGTGCTCTGTATTGAGCTCTTAAGTTCAGAATTAGGTGTTTAATGAAAATTAGGACAGAGTATCTGACTAGCTCTTTGTAACAGTCATTGATCTGTATTTAAGTTCAGAATTAGGTGTTTAACGAAAATTAGGACAGAGTATCTGACTAGCTGTTTGTAACTGTCAGTGCTCTGTCTTAAGTTCAGAATTATGTGTTTAACGAAAATTAGGACAGAGTATCTGACTAGCTCTTTGTAACTGTCAAGGCTCTGTTGTTTCGCAAGTTCAGAATCAGGATTGTTGCTGGTCTTGTTAAAGGTAGGAAATGTCTAAATTGCATGTCAGAAGACCCCCATTCATGTTTCCAGTGGTGGTATTTATTGGTTTTATTCTATGGAAATGGTCAAATCAAGGTTCAGACACTTCGAACCCAAACCTGGAATGCCGAATTGGTAGCGAAGTGTCTGCGGACAAAACTTCGCAGTGTTTCACTACCATAATTAAACTTGGAAATCGTAGAACTTCGGAGAGCCTAAGATACTTTTCCTCATCAAAAGGCACTAACCTAGCTCTTATGATTATCCTGGCAGGGAACATCGAAACAAACCCAGGTCCCAGGTCTAAGTGTGGTTTGTGCAAAACAATGTGCAAATCATTGGACAAAATGACTGAATGCATTGATTGCGAAACACGCTTTCATGCAAAATGCTCAAATCTGGGAGATGATGAGCTGCTAGCGATTGAGACTGGCAGTAGTGATTGGTATTACACAAACTGCAGTGGGGATTGCGGCCTGTGCAGTCGTGCGGTTCTCAATGGTCATAAGGCAGTTCAATGCGATGGTTGTGAACTGTGGCTTCACAATGAATGCTCTTTTATTTCGGACGCTGATTATGAAAATGAATTGACTTCTGGGTACACATGGATTTGTCCAAAATGTGAATTTTTCAACTTCTCGGACTCCTTCTTCGATGATCAGTTGAATCTAGTGACTGAGAATCGATTTAATCTACCGTCAAATGATAAATATGTTAGGCTTGGGCTTAGGGTGAGGTTGGGCCTGTAAAATCGATTTAAGCCCCCCAGTAATTCATTACTGACCGTTCCAAGGCGGTAGTTCTGTTGTGGTTCTTTGTTGCCTGTTTTTGGTGTCAGAGTTTCTGTGATGTTTTACCTTATGTATGTTATTATTATTTTTGGTTCGGTTTGGGTTGCTGAGTGGCCACCTTTTGGGAACAAGCTGCTCACTCGGTTGGCCATATGTTCTCTGTATCTTGATTATTTGTAATCTTAGTTGTTTCGAACTATGGTTTGAGGGCTGGATTTGGATTTTGATTGTTTCAGTTCCTGGTCTTTGCATACTTTTTACTTTCGACTTGATAACATCCTTTATTCAGGAGACTGCTGAAAAGCATATCCGCTCAAAATCCAGCAGGTCAACCTCTTCTGTTCTTTGGATAACCCCTGAGGTAACAAGAAAGATTTGTAGAAGAAATAAGACACATGCGAAGACCAAAAAGACTTGCAGTAGCAAACTTAGGTCAAATTTTAAGTCTTTGAGAAGGGAAATCAAAGCTGATGTGAAAAAGAAACATGATTTGTATGTCAATAACTTGGTTGGTGCATAAAGGCTAATCCAAGAGACTTCTACAGGTACATTAATAGTTAAAAGAAAGATACTCAAGGTATCCCACCCCTACAGAAGAGAAATGGTGGTGGTCTTGCCAAATCAGAGTTGGAACAGGCTGATGAATTTAACGGTCAGTTTTCGCATGTGTTTAATAAAAGCGAGCACACCCAAGTCCCCTTCTTAATCGCTCGGCTCCTTTCATGGAGGACATTCATGTTTCGGCAGAAGGTGTAACGAAACTTCTTAAGGGCTTGAACACATCGAAAGCTTTAGGACCTGATGAATTGCATCCTAGAGTCTTAAAAGAACCAGCATCTGAGGTAGGTCCAATGTTTGCTCATCTCTTCCAACAATCTATTGACACGGGTGAAATCCGCAAGGAATGGTCTCTTGCAAAAATATGCCCGCTCTTCAAAAAAGGAGATAGGTCTTTGGCCTGCAATTACCGACCAGTTTCTCTAACTTGTGTACCATGCAAGTTACTCGAACACATTGTCTACTCTAATATTATGGAACATTTGGATGAACATAAACTTTTGTCAGACAGACAACATGCTTTCCGAAAGAAACATAGTTGTGAAACTCAATTGATCACGGTTATAAATGACTGGGCTAAAATCTTAGATAAGGGTGGTCAGGTTGACACTTTTATCTTGGACTTCGAGAAAGCTTTCGACACTCTCCCTCATGAAATACTTAAATTTAAGCTATACGGCTATGGTATTGGTGGAAAAGTCTGAAATGGATAGATTCTTTTCTCTGTTACAGGCAGCAGCGTGTGGTAGTACATGGAGTTAAGTCGGATTGGGTCCCTGTTTTGTCAGGTGTTCCCCAGGGCACCGTGCTTGGCCCACTGTTGTTCTCGTTGTACATTATTTATTGAACAGAAAATATTGACTCAGAATTAAGACTTTTTGCTGACGACTGTGTTTGCTATAGTGAAAGAGATATTGAAGACACGGTGAAAGTTCAGGAGGATATAGATCGTTTAGGTTGTTGGGCAAGGAGATGGGGCATGAGATTTCAAACTGTCAAATGCAATATAATGCAAAATTCAAGGAAACGGATCAAGAAGATCAATGCTTCCTATACCTTAGAGGGAACGGTCTTCAATAATGTGGAAACTATCAACTATCTCGGCATAATCATTACAAATGATTTGAAATGGAACACACATGTCAGCAATATTTGCACAAAGGCTAATAGGACCCTCGGCTTCCTCAGACGTAACTCGGCAGCATGTCCACAAGATGTTAAAGAGTCAGCATACAAGGAACTGGTGTGTCCAGTCCTGGAGTATGGCAGTTCAGTTTGGGACCCTCAAAGTATACCTCTTCAAAATAAACTTGAGAAGATGCAGAAAAGGGCAGCTAGATTTGTAACGGGAAATTACACATATGAAACTGGGAGTATGACTGGCATTCTGGAGATACTTAAGTGGGAATCCCTGAAAAAGAGAAAGAAAGATAGTAGACTCATAATGCTTTACAAAGGTCTGAGGGGTGCAGCCAGTATACCCATATATGACATTGTTCCCCTTAGTAGGCGTACCAGGAATCAGCATTCTCTGGCATTTCAAATCCCATTGGCTGGGACTGACATTTACAAGTCCAGTTTCTTCCCCCAGATTATTAGAGATTGGAATTCCCTTGAAGATTCACTTATTTCTGCTGCTGAGGGCGCAGAGGATTCAGTTACTAAGTTTACTTCTCTTATAAGTGCTAGGGACTAGCTTCCCTGATTCACAGGTCCTGGTGAATGATTGTCATTGGACGTTTCACCAGTAAACAATTCTGATTCTGATTCTGATGAGGTACCCCACCCACATTTTGTATATGATGAACCCTTAATACAATAAAATTCCAAATCCCGCTCTTAAAACCAAAAGGTAAAGAAGCACACACACAAAAATTTACAGAAGTTTATGAAAGACACGCACGGCAAACCGCATGAGCAGCTCTTTCCCAAGCAGGTGGTCATTCAGCTACCTTAACTAAGAACATCATCAACATCTATTTTTACCTATTTTAGTTGACTATTTGTTCCGCATGAAGGTTTCCTGACCCATCAATGAATCATCACAGGAAACATACAAATCGCGGATAAGACAAATGATTAATAAGAGATGAGGACTCAACAGAACCAATGTATTGTGACACCTGGAGATCCCTGGGGTGTCAAACAGTACCAATGAAATACCAGGGCAAACGAAATCCACCAGTGCCCATTCAATTATTTATGAGCAGCAGCTATGTTTACACGTAGGCTGGAATATCGTCGTAAACAAATTTCTTTTCAATGGCGCAAAATGAAAACTGCAACTAGCACCGGACGACAAAGGACAAGGTTCACGAAGGGTCAAAATCGGCCCTGTCTCCGAAATTGATGAAATTTTACTATATCATAATTATATGTTTCCCGCGATTGAAAATAGATTTTTTAAAATCTCGCGTCTTATTTATGCAATTGAGACGTCATTAAAGTACCCTAACCCTGCGACGTACTTAATGATTTTATGACGTTAACGACGTTATAGAACTTATAAGCGTGCTGTGTAGCGCTTTTCCGTTTGCCCTGTGCTGCCACTCTTTGACGAGGTCGATTAGATGTTGTCATTTCTTTTCTGCGGGAGCTCGTATGTATATTTTAATCTTTATAGTTAATCTCACCCCCACCCCCACCTGCCCGCGTTTGTCCTGCATGATGGTTTTACATGTAATACTGACGGTTGTAGAGCTTGAAAAGTCTGTGGATTTCAATTTTTGCTATGCTTTCATATTTGATAAGGCACTACTATTTCTGAGTCCGGTGTAAGTTTTTGTTTAGAATTTTGTCCGCAAAACAAAATTTTGTTACATGTACGTACGTTTTATTTTGCGGAAAAAAAGGCGAAGCGCAAGCTAATTCCGCGCAAAATTGCTGTTTGTCATTCATGACAATTTGTTTTTATCAAATTAGTTTTGTTTGATTTGGAGTTCTGATGTTCCGAGAAGAAATAATAATAATAATAATAATAAACAGAGATGATATTCTTTCCTATGTCGCTCAAAAATTCGGCACATACCGAAGTGCTTGTGGTCGGGCGATGGTGCCGGATAGTTTTCAGTGTCAAGGAGTCCGACTAATTTGGAAAACAGTGGAGCAAGGGCTTACTTTGCATGCAGTAGGTGCGGGTAGAGATTGTTTGGACATTTTATTCTCCCCTAGCATGCCTTTTCTATCTCAATCTCTCTGGATGACGGCTCGATATACAATGTACACTGAAATATTTCAGGAAGCGGAAATCCTTGGGGTTCCACTACACATAATCTATCAATATCACTCTCCATTCATGCTGATATGACTTAAATACTGTTGAAACGGACATAAAATCAAAAGTTATCCATCCATCAAATGCGAGACTAAATTCTGGCCTGTTTTGGTAAATTATCCTTTCGTTCATGCATTCTGTGGCAAACTGTGGAGAGCTGCAAGTGATGAAAATATTGATACGGTATCGCATTCCACAGGTCTATGATATTGATCTTTGGGCTGCAGACCCAGATCAGACTTCTCCTGGGTCTACTTTGTGTGCTATTCCATCTGCATCTTTGAGGTACATGCACATTACTACAATAAGTAAAACTACTATGAGAAAAATCTTCAATTTTAGGGCAGTTGAGGTAATTATTGTAGGTTTCCCCGATGTTTTGATTTTTTAACTTTACGCATTTACGGTCCCTGTCTTGATCACTAGTGAGACTAACGATAACAATACCAATACTCGATTTGCTTGCATCATCAAACTAGTTTATGGAAGCGGGAAAAACATTATTCAGTGTAGCCTTGTCATATAATCGTAAATTGATAAACTCTTGCCATTCATAGCTGAAGTCGGATGGTGTGTTTGGGGAGCGGGGAGGGGGAGAGGGGTATGAACGGATGGATGATTGCAATTTGAATTCATTTTCATTCGTATTTCAGTCATATCAGGGCGATGGAAGGAAGATAATGAAAGACTGTGTGCAATACTACCCCGTTTACGGTTGAAAAGACTTCCGCATCCAGCGGACCTCGAATCTTCATCGCTAAATCAGCTGGCTTGGCGCTTAACCTACTGGGCTACTTGTTGGGATGGAAGCTGTTTTTCGGGGCGAGAGGAGTGTAAGGAGCGGGGAGGCGGATTATCACTGTCAATGCGTGTACCAAATAAAAACTTTTCAGCTCATTAATTATATAAATTGCTGTTTTTTTTAAATCATTTTCCCCTTTTTGTCCACTGCTTTTTTCAAAGAACAGCGAGTGGACACAGTACTCATGTCTCCGAAGTTCCATAGTCCCCCCGCCTCCAATCCATCCCCCCCCCCTTTGACAGACGGTACTAAAATACGCCTCTTGCAGCTTGTCATAAATCAGTATGAAATTTTGCAGGCTTCTAGTCTGCAAATTCTCACAGGCTTCTGGTCTGCAAATTCTCATGTGAGTTGAGCGTTATGGTCACAACTTTTTTACTTTTATTGCTTTTGCAAAGGGGCATCAGAAGACCAACCTAGCAGGTGCTTTATTTACGCCATTTCTTTTACTGATTTCCGATTTGCAATTATCATTCTGAAACTCACTTCACATACTTCTTGTACATGCTAAAAGGAGCCCCGGCAGCTCAGTGGCTTAAGCGCTGGCCTACTGATCTGGCGGACCGGGTTCAAATATCGCTTGAGGCGAGAATCTTTTCTACCGTAAACGGGGTTCCATTGCACACAGCCTTTCAGTATCATAATTCCATCATTCTGATATAAGTAAAACGTATGCAAAGACCAGGAACTGAAACAATCAAAATCCAAATCCAGCCCTCAAACCATAGTTGGAAACAACTAAGATTACAAATAATCAAGATACAGAGAACATATGGCCAACCGAGTGAGCAGCTTGTAACTGAAATACTGTTGAAAAGGACGTAAAATCACAAGTCATTCATCCATCTATCCATTTACATGCACATTAAATATGCATATGGTTAGTGGAATAATGGTTGGAGATTTTTATATCTTTTCTCGCTTTGCAAAGTTAATTGCTTTCTCACCTGCAACATAGCTTCTTTTACTATTCATTGGACCCTCTTACACCCCACTCATACTTCTGA
Source organism: Ctena decussata (assembly GCA_963989385.1). Lineage (NCBI taxonomy): Eukaryota > Metazoa > Mollusca > Bivalvia > Lucinida > Lucinidae > Ctena > Ctena decussata. The sequence continues at coordinate 78,920,154 of OZ022504.1, forward strand.
ACAAATGCTATATCTGGGTCAGTAAAACAGAACAATAATTCCTTTTGGCATATTTCAGACATGGGTGCCAACATGTCTGGTATGTGCTTCCATCTTCCGGCTCGTCCGGAGGATTTGCAAGTCAAAGCCGTTTTCCCCGTAGATCACTGTTTCTCGTCGAATTCGCTGAGTTTGGTTTCGGCCCAGCAAAGCTAGAATACCGTATTAATCCTAATAAACGCCCCTGTTCTAATAAACGCCCCCTTCAATAATGTTATATTATCTTGCATGAAAACCTTGTTTGATTCTCTAGATTAGGTAGAACCAGTGACCTATAAATACATAGGTCACTGGTTCTAGAGATATGGTAGAATATATTGAAGTCAAAGTACCAAAATTAATGAAAATTGACAGTGTCTCTAAAAGAAATTCTGCAGACATAAGCTTTTACTTTAAAAGATTAAATTTGATAAAAGATGTCACCAAAGACATTACTTCAACTTATAAAGGAATTTATTTATGAATGCAACTAAATTTGAAGGAGAAATATAGCTTATAATATGACACGCTGGTTCATGCTGATTTACCCCACCCACTTTAATAACCCCATTATTCCAAAAGTAGGGCATACGGAGCTTAACCACTATTGATTCAGTATAGCGGACACTATAGTCTAATCATCAGCTGAAAATAAAACATTTTGCTCTTGGGTAGAAAAAGGGCCTTATAGGCACCCCCCCCCCCCCTTTACGATCAAAGACGCCCACCCATTATATCGGCCTATTGCATATAAGAGGGAGGTTAGAATAGCACAACAAGTGCTGATTGTAACAGTAGAGATGCCAGACATACAAACTAGCACAATGCCGCTGTTCTTAAGCGAGTTTGATATTTTGCCAATTTACAGGGCCGATAAAGTAGGTTCACGAACCTTGTCCTTTGACCTAACCATTTTCACTGACGGGGCCAGCTATTCTGTGAACTGACGGATGGAAATTTTGACGGATAGAAAACCGAACACTTGTATCGCATCATGCTTAAAAGAAAACTGAAACTTACATTGTACGACAAGTTTGACCTGACCATTTTCACTGTCGGAGGGAGTTATTCCGTTTTCAGCAGTACATCTGTAGTCTCCAGCATGTGCTCTGTTTACAACAGCAATTGTATACGTCAGTTTATTGGACGATTGTCGAGTTTTAATAGGATTCTCACTACTGCTTTTGTACCACTTTATTGTTCTGCTTACTGGATTACTGTCAGCTACACATCTGAGAGATATACTGGGTTGCCCTTCTGTAACTGTCAATTGTGGTCCTTCTAAAGCTATACTTATCGGATGATCTGTAATAAATGCACTTTAATTAATATCTTATTCACCTAGTGGTATTGATAGAAGGAATAAGACACATAATTCAAGTAAAATATTCTTATCGGAAAAGCTGCCCTAAACATGTCATCACAAGCAGTGCAATTCTCTTGCACATGACTGTTCGCCTTACATATTTCACACCTGAAGGCTTCTCATTTAAAACTGTATATGCCTAGACTATGCCAGATATTTTTGTGCACCAAGACACTAAACAAGAATTTATTTTCAGCTTTATCAGTATTCATCTACATATGAAAATTTAAAGAGTAACTACACTCCAGGAACTGACTGAATCAGATACCAAACCCTATCCCCAACATCAAAGGGAAAGATTGACAAAGACATCCCAACAAACAATAAATTACAAGTAATAAGCCGAGTCAGCAGCTCTTTCCCAAATAGGTGGCAACTCAGCTATCTTTATTGAACTAAATAATTTAGACCAACAGAAGGGTTACAACAGACTAAGCAAATTATCCGAAAAACATTTAACAACTATTTTTACCTTTTTTCTTATTTTATTATTGAAGGGTTAAAATGAGATCACAATAAATTAAACAGCACCAAACATAAAACAAATGCAACTGCAACGAAAGTACCGCCCTGGGACGGTCAGTAATAACTACTAGGGGGTTTAAACCGGTTTTACTGGGCCCAAACCTTCACCCTCAACCCCCACCGCGGTGCACACAATTATTTGTTAGTGAAGTCGATAGAGTGATATTAAGATTTCTTTCTGTTAAAGCCTTGTTAGACACCAACGTGGAGCATAAACTTGCACGATGTATCTTCTATCCCTAAAACTGCATATAGTTATGTAATATAATGTCATCGCAGTAATGATAATATGGGAATAACTGTACTCAAAATTGTCATTTGGGGAGGTCAATCGTCGGTTTTATGGTCGGAAATTTCGTTTTACGTTTACCTCCCAAAAAGACAGTTTTAGATACAGTTATCCCCACTCTAATACATGTTTTCACATTTCCACCTTTAAAATTTGCAACTAAGCGCCAATAGCAAAACCTTCTAGCGACGTACAAACAGACGTCAGCCAATGAAAAGCGACCTTACATAATGACTTCGTGTTTCCGACAGTATATCGCAGGATATACTGTCGCAATTTTTTGAGGTTATGCAATCAGACGTCGCGTTACATAGGTAAGTACATTAGAATGTCTTTTTAAAATAGAAACAGTGATCTAGACCGCTTAAAAAGTACCACGAGGCAAAGCGTGAACAAGGCATAGTCATTTTAAATACATTTGCAAAGTTCTATTAAATACATCCATAAATCAAGTCACTACAGTTATGTCAAGCAATTTTCGTATCGAAACAACAGTGGCCTTGACGATGATAACAGCTCAATGAAACACAAACAAGCAGGTATTTTCATTGTCATCTTCGCAAGCCAACGGTATGAAGTCCACTGTGTTCTCCATACGGCACATTGGCCGATGGCCCATTCGTAAATCGAAGTTTCCACTGCGCCATTTTATCGGATGCGAGCAACTTCAATCGTAATCAATCAAATAATCCGAAACAAACATTTTTGTCATTACATGTTGGTACAAAAATATCGTGTTTATCGTGAACAATCACAAATAAAGAGTAGACGGTCACCAATTCATCATTTTTCTCAACAATTATTCGAAGTTGTAGGTCAATTGTGTTTGGCAACGTATCTTCTAATTTGTCTAAAATTAATATCCGCAAAGGGAAAAAAATCACTGCAGCCAAGGAGCGGTGGAACGGGTAATCCGATTTGCGAATAGAGTACGTAAGGAACAAAGGGTTTTCGTACCTTTGGCTTTCGAAGCTGCATCACTCTCAACAGTTGTATCAAAATACAGAAGAAGCGTCCATTTGTAATGGAAATGGTTTCTTGATATAGCAGCAGTGACATTTTACTTCGTCACTGTACCGGTGAAGAGTATTATCATTCCCAAAACTTAGGTAACTTATATAAAAAAAAGTCCACATTTTATTTTGCTACATATAGCAACAGAAATATTTACCCTTATCAAAGCACCTTAAATCAGAAACTTGTTCATGGCATAACTTTGAAATATAATAACTAAATAAGAGTAATGAAATGTTTTTGTAGCATCGGTGACCTTGACTTCAGTCAAAACACCATACGATATGAGCTCGCTGAAGGTACATACATTATCCAACCTACACTTACGTAAGGTTTTATTAAAATAAATATTTCAGTGACATCATTCAAGTGATGGCAAAGCTTTCCTAAACACAGAAGCAGTGAGCTGTACTTTAGTCTTTGACATATTTTCCAGATATTCATTCCTTGTAAAGAACGTAACATTTCATGTCTGCCGTGCACATTTACGAGGTATCCTTTAAATCGGCAACTTAAAAATTCTTCTCTTGTGCAAAACAAACGTACGGCATTGTCTCTACTCAACAGAGAATCGAGATGAGAACAAGAACCAGGGCTATAACACTTAGTCAATAATCGGGAAAGCTTAAATTCTTCAGTAAAATTCGACGTCTGCCCGACATAATTACGAGCTCTCCGTTTATCGGGCAAAATTGTGCAACATCAACGTAGGACATACATAAGAGAGAATCGACATTAGAACAAGGACCAGGCGGTCATGGTCACTTTCCCACCCCCATCACCACTGCCACCACCAATGCAATTGTTTCCAGTAAAATACGGACATCTGCTTTTCCTGCATGAACAAAGAGTTGCCGAATTGTTCCTCGATCCGTCTGTCCATCTGACCCACTGTTTTCCATGCTGGTGAATCGAAAAGAACTGGATAGAATGTAGTAAAAGATATTACTTCCTGCAATGCTATTACGCAATGAGATAAATGAGGCGAACAAAAATTATATTCATTACCTTAACCATTGTTACTTTACCATGTCCATATATAGTCTAACGTCAGTATTAATAGATGGATTTTTATAAACAAATACACATTGTTATATAGCACAGCTGGATAAATGCAATGCACATGTTATCAAATTATATAGTAATTGTCGTTGCAACACTTTTTCTTTTTGTGGCGCGCCCATCAGTTTACCAACTGCTGTTTGTTACTGTGAATGGTACGCATAGCAGGTAAGAGGTACTGACCCGTTCGTTCAATTAGGGTGACATCTATAACTGCTATGATGTCAAGCAAAATTGAGAGAAAGGTTTCTTTAAAAATTGTGTCATGCCAAGTGCGTCTGCTACCGAACATGTACTGTTCATTTTAGCGCGCCTATGCGCAGCAAAGGGGTGCTTATGCAATGCCCTTCGTGTGCCTGCGCATGCGCTTGCCTGTTGCCTGACAGAAACATTTCACCTTTTGCGTTTATCTCAGTTTATAAGTAACCAAAAGGGAAGTGTCTTCAAACTTGCGACATAGGAACATCTGCGGAAGCTCTATTGATTGCAGTGGATCGCGGATCATTTAATTTACAGTATTCCTCAAAATTATTGAGAATTGCATTTTGGCACACATTTGCTGGCCATACATGTTCAACAATATTTCAAATGTGTAAAATACAATAAAAGAACCTATTTTTCAAGTTTGATATACAAAAATGACTATATGATGCATTTTCTTTTGCTAGTGGTAGGCAAGGATGTGCTGGGGTACACCCCTGTAAAAATATGTCCCTTGATTTTGACTATGTTTTGCTATTCTACCTTTGCTAGAAATAGACTATCTCAGGTGAAATAGTTTATTTTCTCCATTATTCAACATCATCTACACTATTAATGTTGCCTTTAATATTTTGCATGATTTAAAGTTACTAATTCCAGTTTCTGAGCCAGGGACTGGCTGTTATGTTACAGGAAGAATACTGAAGGTATCAAAAACAGCAAAAAATCTGATCTGTTAGTGATTTGAACGGAATATTTTTGTCAAGGTATAGATAATCATGTCAAAACTCATATCCCCTAAAGCACGTTTACTAAGCCTTACAAAAAAATATGATTTTGTACCGTTTCCTTCGAGATGTATAGAATAAGAATGAATCAGAGCAACATACCCTCTGTCAAAATTGCAATTTTCCCTAATTTCGGGCACTTTTTTGAAATGAAGTCACTTGTTTGAATGCCAGCAGCATCTACAGCTGAAAAGCTCACACAAAATTCTGTTTTCAATTCGCCCACACCTTATCTCTAGATGAGAAAACCATTAAAAATCAACAGATTTGTCATTATCTTTTCCACAAATATCAGGATTATTGGTAAGGGTACATAATTTTTAAGTCGGACAAAAAAACTCTGGGTGGCACAATTCAAGGGGAGATAATATTTGTGACCCAAACATATGAGTAATACTGGTATGCTAAAATGTTCGCAGAGGGATGTTGTTAACTAAGTAAACAAAGATATTAAGTATATACATGATCTGTCAACTACGAGTGCTTAATTTTCACTTTGCAAAAAAATCTCAATAATTTTGAGGAATACTATATATAACTATTTTCACTTTTTGCGTTTAGCTCAGTTTCTAACTAACCAAACAGCAAAGGTTTCCCGTAGTGTGAAGCCGTCAGGGCAGTTGGTCTTAGAGACCCACTGTACCTTAGGCACAGCATTAGAAAAGCGGGGCCCATCCCACTTCTTTCGCTGCCTTATCCTTCTCTGATTCGAAAAAACGTATCGATTTACTGCTGGGTTTACAGAGAGAATTTTCCAGTTGTCGGATGGTCAAGCCCGGCTTAGAACTCACGACCTTCCGGCGACTCTCTGGACCATAACCGAGTCGCTCTAACTAATCGACCACGTCGCATCTGTGATTCATTCTCGAATGATTGTGCCTTGTACCTTCTGTACTACTTGATATATGAACATGATCTCTTTGGATAATGAGTCAGTATAACCTGGTGGTTGACCTCGAAATATAGTTAGTTAGATCACAGTGAGCTATAGTTAATGGTTCAGTGGTTTTGCCTAATACCTTGTGTGCAGTTTGATGTGTGAATACGAAATCGTCGGGTAGTGCGTCAGTATGACTAGTTGTTTGACCTAAACAAAGAAAAAGGTCACGATTTTGCCCTTATACAGTACAGCCGTCGACATCTCACTATCAATCGCGCCTCGCCGCGTCTCTTCACGACAAATTCGCGCCGAGAATGCTACTTTTTAGCGTGGGAAAATCGAGGGCGCGTCGTGGGTCTAGCGTGGCGAGGAGTGGCGCGGAGAGGGTGCAGCGCGGCGCGTCGTGGAGCGGTAGATGCCGCGTGGTCCTCTACCCGACTGGTAGTGGATCGCGGGAAACCGCGTTTATAGGCGTAAAACAGATTAACGCCAACCTTACACAGAAGCTAAAAACTGCAATGCTATTACACAATTCAACAGGTATGTGTATTGTATAAAACTGTCATAATAAGTTTCATGTTTCTATTATTCAGTCTTTTTCGTTAATTAATTCGGTACCAAAATACTGCAGTGTTTTGTTTATTTACTTGTTTTTAATCGGGTATTATATGGAAAAAACTATATGTCATTTTTTCAAAACACGTCCGAGAGTTGTACGCACACTGGCCAGGGTATCTTTTTTCACGACGCTATTCCGCCGCAGGACATGTACATGTACCATTCAGAACTTTTACTTTGATACCTGGTACTGAACAGACGAATTAAATATTCCTTTAACATATTTTCAGACCAGGCTGTGCAAACAGTTGCGCAGGACTCTTATCACAATGCACTCTGTAAACCCGCGCAGTGTACATGTACGTGGGAACTCGGGGTCAATTTCCTGATCAGACTGCGCACACAGTTTACGGTGTTGAAATATTATCAACTGGTTATTATGCAGACGATCTGCATTTCTGCGTAATCAGACCGGACCATCGTTTTCTGGTATCAACTTCCACTTTTCTAATATTGGCGTAGACATTTCAGCCTATCTTTTTTCTCTCTCTCTCTCTCTCTTTCGCACGTGCATGCCCTTTCCAGACTGCGCAGACGTTTGCCGGTATCAAGTTCAAGGCTATTCGCGTACACCCTACACTGCTATTTGTGCAGCTGATATGTGTTTGTCTCATTAAGACTGCCCAATAATACTGCGCAGACGTATTCCGGTAGCAAGAGCTACGCCAGCATGCACACAGCTTTAAATCAACGTTGATTCAACGTCATGAATCAATGTTGATTCAACGTCATGTGTTTATGCCCAGCACATTCACTTAACCTCTAATTACTCTGTTGTGATTAAACCAGCTTTTAATTTTTCGGCACTCGGACGATCTCGATCAGACTTGGCAGACTATCCCGCAGACTGACTTGAGTCTTCCGGTTCACATATTACGATACAACGTTTCAGTTCTCTCTCTCTCTCTCCCATTTACCCGTGAAAAGAAATTTGGAATCTATTTTATACTCTCCGAACTGCAGAAATCTGCACGTGCTCAAATCATCAGTGAAGATACACAACAGGTAAATGCGCACGATATAATCTGACAGAGGGAAACAAATGGAGACGATTCTACCTCATGTACAAAGTAAAAATTCGGGTCGGTCCGTGCATGCAGCTGACTGCTTTGAGTATTTATGGTCGGCCAGCACAAAAATCAATTTATCGTCGGACCCTTTTTGACATCCTGAGCCTCCTACTGTAGTTAGAAATCAGGACAACCAAGATCAATATATATATATATATAGGGGAGATATGGGGCAATACATCAAACAAAAATCCCTTTCGTAGCACTGGATCCTGTGAGGGATACAATTATGATTGGAATATTCATATAGGGAGATTTAATCATAAACAGTGGATTGGAATAACTATATTCTGCACAGACATGGAAACATTTGCTCTCAGATCAAAGGAACTCACAGACCAGCTGCGCAACCGGGACTATCAGATGAAGAACATAACGGAAGCAATAGATAAAGCCAGCCAACTGGATAGAAAGGCTCTGTTGTCCTACAGGGTAAAGCCCACAAAAGGTAAGACTGTTCTTCCTTTTGTGATGACTTACCACCCGGACCTCCCCAAAGTCAGGGAATCAGTGAACAAACACTGGTCCATTATCGAGTCTTCCAAAGATTTGAGCAGGGTCTTCCCTGAGAAACCAATTATGGCATACAGAAGGCCCAAAAGCTTACGGGACCTCCTTGTACATGCCAAGCTCAAACCAGACCCCAAAGATAATGACCCTCTCGGTGAATCAAAACCTTGTGGGAGAGCCAGGTGTCAAACTTGCAAAATGATATTGGACAAACAAACTGTTAAGTCTTCATCTGGTGCGGTTGTCAAGCTGAAATGTGACACTAACTGTAAAACAGCAAATGTTGTCTACCTCATTTCTTGCTGCAAATGTCAAAAGCAGTATGTAGGAGAGACAAAAGGTCCGTTGAACCTCAGGATGAATGGTCATCGCGATGACTGGAAACATAGCAGGTTTGAAAGGTCACCAGTGGCAGAGCATTTTCGCTCAACAGAACATGACTTTCTCAAACATGCCTCTGTTTGTTGCATTGACCATAGCCCAGAGTGGACAGATTCGACCAGGAAATCTCGTGAGAGTTACTGGATCCGCCGTCTGAACACTCTAAGGCCTCACGGTATCAACAAGAATGATTAAAAAACTAGACTGAGTTTGTAGCGGTGTGTTTATCATTATGACGTTCTATTCAACCTATACTTGTGCAGGGGCATCTTGCTTCCCCCAGACATAGTGTTCCACTCTTGCTTCTGTCTTTTGTAGCAATGCATTCATATGTATAATGAGCTGTTTTCTTCATCATGGTGAGTTTTGCCTCATATGTGAATGGCCAATACATACAATGAATTTGTAGCGCTATAAATACAGCGCTACAAATCACAAAATACGATTTTTCTCATTTTGGCGGCCATTTGCAATTTCGAATTCGAACTGGGGCCGGGAAACGGCCGTCTTCTAGCAATTTTGATTTATTAAACGACCATTTTTCAATTTTTTTGTCGTTTAATGTGAATTTGAACAGTAAGTTGTGAAACATTTTCATGATTATTTTGTATTTTCTTGATTCACATGCTTTACCTGTAGATATGTTGAAATTTTGACTTTGTAAACTCTGAAGAAGGCGAAAGCCGAAAGCGCTCAGTAACTTCACAATTTTGCACTGTTTATGATTAAATCTCCCTATATAAATATTCCAATCATAATTGTATCCCTCACAGGATCCAGTGCTACGAAAGGGATTTTTGTTTGATGTATTGCCCCATATCTCCCCTTATATATATATATATATATATATATATAAATAAATGAAAAACAGATGTACTTGCGATCACAGTATAATTCACAATAAAATCCAATCAGTATTTAGATTATATAGATATGGTAGTAGCAATAACACAAAACGCGAGCGCTTTCATTTCCAATCTTCAGGCGTTTATATATATATATAAATGGAGAGATAATCATTAACATTCGATCCAGTGCTCCCGAAATATTGTGTTTGTTAGATGTATTTCCCTAAATCTTACCATATACGTTACGTTTCGTTGCTAGGTAAATCAAAATGTCTTCTTGAAAATCTGTAAAACAGTGAAACCGCGGTAGAAGTTAATTAATAATTGTGTTATTTGGCTATATCGGACTTATTGTTTTTACTATATATATATATATATACATATATATATACGTCAATATTCATGTTTTTTCATCAACTATTAAATGTGGCGTGCCTTTAGTTGGTCCGGGCCTTTGCCAGTTAATGGGTTTCGCATTTATAGTTTTTAAAAGCGCATCGAGACGGACTAAGATAAACACGCACGCACGCACACTATTGTCGCCAAGTTGTTACACAAAGTATCTGACTCGCGTAATTACTCTAAATACTGGAGCAAAAGTGTCTAAGCGAAAAGCGTAGATCCAGGTCACACTGCACCTAAGGCAATTTAATCATGGCTGGTCTTCAAGTTAGGACTCACTACAGAGCAGGGTTGGGAGAAGGAAGTGTGTGTGTGTATGGTGGGGGATATCTTGCATCCAGAGAGGATACAGCTGTGTTTTCTTCCGAAAGTGTGGGGTTGCCCTGAAAGGTAGCAGAACTGTATGTTGTTGAGTTTTTTTCCTCTTCTACTGACTAATGCGTCTTTTCCATCTAATTTGAAAATATTGTTGCATGGTACCTCTAAACCATTCCTCTACGTCTTGGATCGTTGTTGCTTCCCAGTCTATAGTTCTACCATGTTGTATCTTTGTTGGTTGTTATTCTACGGACGAACTGTGAATGCCCAAACCAGACTGCGCATGAGCGCAATCTACCCTAGGCAAGTGCAGTTGTACCCATACATCGAAATAATTATTACCTGAAAAGGGCATCGTAGTATCTCTGCGAACCGCAAAGCCTTGGACCAGCCTGCGTACGTAAATAATAATGATTGTGCAAACTATGCATTTTGGTTATTCTCTTGACAAACTGTGAATGCTCCAACCAGATTGCACATGAGCGCAATCTACCCTAGGCATGCGCAGATGGACCCATACGTCGAGAAAACGGGACAGTAGTCTACATCTGCGAACAGCATAATAATTAGTACTGCAGATAGGCAGCCTGTGAGAAGGTGCTACTGGTAAGGTTCTGCAAACATCTTGAGTTATATATCAGATTATTTGTTAGAATCTCTAGTTTACAAAACCGGCTGATGACACCTCTGGTTCTGAGTACTAAGCGAGTTATCTCCCCTTGAATTACCCCACCCATTCAGTTGGGTAAAATGATACTTAAATGAAAAAGAGTGAAAAAGTCATTTTTGAGATGGTACTTTGTTCGATGTTTTATTTGAATTAAATTTGTAGCTTATTTACCGTATACGCGGTACTAAATTTTTATTTTAGTTTTCATTCTGTGGCGTTGTGATATCGAGTTTACACTGAAATTTGTTTTGAAAATAACTTTTAAATTTTAGGTTTACAATTTTTAATGTTGACGCCATCAGTCAAAAATTTGAAACAATATTTGCAATAGAATAGAAAGTCCAGAACCTTTGCTTTATGTATAGAGTATCAGAACTCAAGATTTCAGAATAGAGACAAAGAAACGCCGAGAAACATGAGTAAATACCCCACCCATTTAAATATGCATTGCAAACTTGAAATCTTTCAGGCTGTTGCGGTTCGAAAAAGTAATGTTAGGTCATATTGTAACATAATAAACGTGACACTATCGGGTTACACATCTATGCTAGTGCAAGTAAAATTACTTCTAGCAATCCTTCGCGCTTCAGTGAACAAGGATTAATTTACTTGAAAGAGTATTATACAGACAGTGCTTCTATAAATCTGCTTACACACAGGACATGTTCACAATATTTTATCACATACCATTTTTTCGCAACACTTCTGACTAGTAATGGAAATGCAAAATATATCTCCAGCTGATGTAAATAAGTGATTGTTTAGCTTATAGCTTATCTATTTGTTATTTACATTTCAAGTGACCATACTGTAAGCAACACTTTGTTACTTTGTCATTCTTTCTTTGCAAGCGTATACATATTCGTTGTTGTTTTGATGAACTACTTGCATAGTTTTGACATCTTTAAGATTCAAGACATTGCAAAAGAACAGTTTGTCTCAAAACAGTAAAAAATTCCCACTCACTAAAATGCATTAGAACCTTTATCTTAGTTATACCAGCCGCTAAATAAATTTGGGCCAGGCCAGTAGGATGTTCCCCGGCCACCCGGCGAAATTGTGTAGATCTCATTTTTCTAAGTGTCCTATGTATGCAGAATATTTGCCTTTTTCTTGCTACCTACTTAGTGGGGCGATTGAGAGTTTCAGACGGTTAAATGCGTTACCGATAGAAATTCTACAAACATTACTACTATGTTTTAAAATAAAAATGAAAGTCAGTAATCTATCTATAAATCGATATAAATTATTTATTTTTATATCAAGTGATGTATATACATTTTTGAATTTTAAACTTTTATTATTTTGCTTAATTATTCTACAGCTTATAAGGCTGTAATCTATGTTACATTAAGACACGAATGTAAGACAAATAAGACTACACAAGACAAAATTAAAATCTATAAATTAGTATATTACTATTAGCTCTAGGGACAAGCTTTATAATGGAAAAAGCTGGTTTCATTAAATTTTGTAGTTTACCATACAGAAACTGTTTAATACGTGTAATATAAAATTTAATGCAACATTCAAAAACATTATAATGATTTAAAATGGCGCTTACATGTTGAGATTAAAAATTTTCTCAAAGTATGAAACTCTAAGAGTATCCTACGGAATTCGTATTAATCAACTTAATGTAACTAACGTAAATAGTAGCACAGCTTATGAGACTGTGATGTATGTTATCATAAAGAACAAGATTCACAGCACATAAAACAATAACTAACAAGGCAGAAATGGAAAATGAAATATACTTTCAACCCTTTTAGGGTATAATTCTAGCACAGCTTTTATATAGAAAAAGTTGGTGTAATTTATCTTGTGTAGACTACGATACAGAAACTTTTCAGAGTTGTTGAATGAATTCTAATGCAGTTTCCAGTCACCTTAATGTGTTAAATGATATCGACACATAAATACGTAAATATTTTAAAATAATGAGAAATAAAACACAAAACAGAAAACAGATTACTCAGGTTTGTGTAGTTGCTCCTAAAGCTGTATATGCGCCCTAGATTTTATTCACTGTTACATTTATAGAAGAAAAAAATAGTATCATTTGATACAATGTACCCATACAACCTATAATGTATGATAATATTTTTCTCTAGCCTTTTTAAAATGTAAAATAAACTGGAGATAATGACAAGATTATGACATCAACACTTTTAAAATGTGTTCCACACATAAAATATTTGTGAGCATGCTGTGAGTTACTTTTCTTGTTTCTACTTGTAATATTAATCTATACACTCAAGTCATGAAATTGAAAACTGTCTGACGGTAGTTTTAAGTAACTGACGTGATTTTGACTCAAAACTGGCATTGGTGTAATTCAGATTTCAAACATGACAATAACACTTTATATGTGTATCAGTTTTACAATATTTGATGTAATATACGTTAAGCGAGACTAGTATAGGGGAGAGTATGTCGTGACAAATTCTGAAGACTGTTATCCTTGATTGCCTATAAAAACTGGGAGGCAGTTCTAATGTACATTCACAGTATATCATTTTATGAAGAATTGAGAGAGAGAGAGAGAGAGAGAGAGAGGGGGGGAGAGAAATCCTAAGATTATCAAATTATCTTCTACTCCTTCATCCATATATAAAAAAAAGTACACACACTTTAAAAATGTTCCGTTCAGTAACTCTGTGTGTGACAGTGATACAATTTTCAGACTACTCCAAGTCCTCTAGGTTTCCATTCCACCATATAATGCATAAAGACCACTTTAGTGCTGCCAGGCAATAACAGTTTCTGTTGCGCAAAATACCATTTTGGATGCATTTCATTGGTAACTCTTATTCGGTAACGTATATGACAGTGCAAAGTTTTGCAAGTTTGATAGCATTGCATTTGTTTTTATTTAACGATATAAATGCATTTAATTTAGTATTCTTACATGCTCATTCTAATCAGATAATGTAGTTCGTCCATTCTTGGTAACGTAGACAACAGTACGGTTTCTAATGCTTCAGAGGACAATATTGTTTTAATACAGAGGCTTCAAAGCATATTTCCTACAACACTCAGATCTATGTCTGCTATAGTGTTTATTTGGATGAGAATATGCAAATGCCATTAAAATGATACGGTCACGTGTATAACATGGGAGAAACCGCCAAAATGCCCAATAGTCAGTCGGCAGAAAACAGGGACATACTTTCTAGATATTGGGCTTTCAGAAGAAAAAAAAGTTTTGAAAAAGTATCTCATTAAAAGGAAAGGGAGATATTAGAGCTTAAAAATCTACTAACTTTTATTAATTTATCATTCGATCAATTTCAACAGACAGGTGGACCGACGGACGAACGGATGGATAAACTGACAAGGACAGACGGCCCAAAGACAATCTTAAAGTACCGGATGGGACTGAAAATTACCAGAGTCAGCAGCTACAACGCTTGTATAGTCAGCGGCTAGTTTAACCACCGTTAAGCATGTCATTTTTGACAAATTGACTGCAAAAACAGTGGTGAACACATGTCACTGACAAACTGACGTACGGATGGATGGAAAAGTAAATATATAGAGCACATATTATCTAAATGAGTGCGAATTAACAGAAGTTACACATATATACTATTTTCCAAGCATTTAACCCATTTAGCTGTTCTTCAAGTAGAAATATAAGCAGATTTTCATCATTTACGTATGTTTTCTGTTTGACCTTGACCTTGACCTTTTGTACATGTTGAAATATATCTAGATAGTCAAGTCAACAATGAAATACCTTGTAAATTAGTTTCTGCATAAGACTCGACATATTTATTGTCGTGGTAATAAAATAGACAAATTCTAATATTGATGTCGAAAATTATCAACCTTTGGTAATCAACGGTATTTAACAAACAGACGCACGGACATACACTGTTCAAAAGCCATATTCGTTAAAAACTTCTATGTTTAGCTTGTTCCATTTGTTTGCCGTACGTATGATCGGAAAATGCCAAACACCTGTCTTTAGTTGAAATAAATGGACATTTCTGATGTACACTAACAAAAATTGTGTAACTTTGCTGTTTATGGGTACGTAAGTTTAAAGGGCCATAACTTTGTTAGTACTCAGCTGCGGTGATGTCATCAGCCGGATTCATACACTAGACATGCTGGGGAACAATTTGGTATATAACACTTGATGTTTGCAGAACCTTACCAGTAAAGTCCTTAAGGAGAGCACTTTTGGAGCTCCGTCTGCTCTACTAAATCATTGTCAATTTTTGTAAATGAACATGGTATGGTATGGATGTTCGCTGATCGGATGTGTTCTAACGTCCATTTTGAAATGCGGGCTCATTTATATTATTGCATATGCGATTAAGGTCGGAGTATCGTAGGTGAATTAAACTCGAAGCTTAAATTAAATTGGGATATGTGCATGGTCAGATGAAGGACTCGGGGCAACTATGCCGGTGGTCTGTCTTAAGGCTACTGCAAACTTTGAATGCACATATACTATGCAAATGCACAGGCTGGTTGGTGCTCTCCGTTTGACAGATTTTGTCAGAACGTTTTTTCATGTCGTTCCGACAATTTCTTTTTGCAACCCCGGTTTCTCATCTGCCGTTCATGCATCTTTTATAAAAAAATGGCGAAAAAAAGAAAAAAAGACAGGAAGAAAGAAAGTACACAATACCGCACGCGCTTTAGCGTACATGCTTATTTCCGCTAAATAGGGAAAGTAGACTCAGTTCAACCTGCGCACTCTCGCAACCTCATAAACTCGATCGTTTTCGGTTAGGTAAATATGTACAGAATCCTCGGGATCGACAACAGATGGAGATACAGAGGACGCTAATCAGACTACACACAGACTGATCCGGGTCTTCGCTGCTCGCAGTCAGTACAAAGCACTTTTTCCGACTGCACGGCGCAAAATACCGACAAACAAATATCCCGACTCAAATACTAATAGTCGCTCGCGCGTAAACGCACGTGCGGATGCATGCGCGTTCACGCACGTGCGGATTCCCGTCATAATAACCACCATTTATTAGTAATACAGCTGCGCGGCAGGGCAAAAGTTCTCAGGCAGAGATTTTTTAGGGACTTCTTAGTCTTGGAAGTTATAATAGTGGGTTTAAGTAGGAAAAAACGATGTTCTAAACTTGTGCTTGAAATTATAGAAATTCACTTTTTAAGGATGATACTGTTTCAGCCTGATTGCAAAACCTGCTAAAACTTCACAGAGCTTGCATCATTTAAATTGCATGAAGTAAATTAAATAAACAGAGCTTTTATCATTTTCGGGAGAATGGTAATGCTAACGCAAACTTTCACGCTTCGCGCATGAAATTTTTGCTTGTTTAAAAAAATTGATCTTCTACAGAAGCGCAAAGTTCTCGCATCCCGCGCGAATATTAACGCAAATTTCATGCATGAAGCTTAAAACCTTTGCGCGAAACACTCCTAAAGTCACAAGAAACTAGCGCTGAAAAAATGAAAATTTGGCGCGTGATGCGAGATCTACCGAACTTTCGCGGCGGGTGTATTTTATTATAATATTTTTGTTAACTATGTATTTACATCATCGGGTAAAACAACACACACGACTTGTGTAAAAGTTGACTACGACTGCACACACTTTAAACATCGCTAGAGGCGTGGTCGCCGGTCTATGCGGAGCAATCGCGCCGCGTCTAGATAGGTGCGAAATATTGCCACGCCGCTCCCACGCTGCGCGGCGCGGGAGCGAAGCGGCGTGGAGGGGCGCAGCAAGGCGTGGAAATATCGCGGGAATAGCGCGGGAATGTCGAGGGAACAGCGTGGGATTTAATCTTTTTCACGTTCCACTACACGTCACGACGCGTAGCGATTGATAGTAAGATGTCGACGGCTGTACTGTACCTTGAAGTTTACATGATAGCCTGGCATAAACGATTAGTATGACAGATTGTGACCGCTGAATGAAAAGTAGGTTACAGTGACCTGTTCTTCATATGGTTCAGTGATTTTGTCTTATACATTGAAGACTATTTGATATATGTACATGATAGCTTAAGATAATAAATCAGCATGGCCAATGTTTGATCTTAGACAAACGAAGAGTCAAGTGATTTTAATTCCGTTTTCCATTGGGTTTGCCTATACCTTGAGAACTAATTGATGTATGAACATAATAATGCGAGATATTGAGTCAGTGGAACCCGATGTATGATCTCAAAAACAAAATTAGATCATCTGTAGAACCGTTTATTTTCTGGTTCAGTTACTTGATTATACTTCTTACATTGTTAAATTCTCTGTATTCCCTACAGATAATGAAGCATCACTATACAAATTACAAAATTAATCTGTAAAGCCCAGTAGGTTCTGCGAGGCGGGAAGACGTCGTAATGATGACAGTTAGAAGTCGTGACGTTTTCATGACGTCATTTCAACACCGATAGTTCGTCGTTGTGACGTCGCGTGCATGTGGGTACACATTTCTGTTCTTTTTTTTTCTTATTCACACTCTCTATTACCATCATGCTGCCCCCACCCCCGCTTTCCCCCCTCTCCCAACACACACTCAAACATAGAATAGATAAAAAAAAATACAGAGAATGAAAATGATCTTGCATATATCGGACCTTAAAGGGGGGTATCAATAAGGTGGGTTTTCTGCATCCTACCAAAGTTTTCTTTTTTTAACTGATGGTATACTCCAATGTGTCTAGTTTATTGGACCATACCAAGAAAACTTTGGTAGGATGCAGAAAACCCACCTTATTGATACCCCCCTCCCCCCCCCCCCCCCTTTACATTTAACTGTTCAGGTTTGTGGGGTATTGGTCAGTAAACTCTTGTATAAGTCTCAGACCTATAGGTCTGTTTAAAAACAAAAATCAAGTTCAATACTGCAAATACACGGCTTTAAGCCTTTACTTGAAAGCAGTATTAACTGCTCTGACGTGTAGGATCTGCTGATAAACGAAATAAATGTATATGACTGTGTAGAGGAAAAACTTTACAAGAAATCCTGGATGGGAAACTTAAAGCTTTATCATCCTCAGGCGTCCGCCAAACCTTCAAAGGAAATTTCTCCGGGGTAGTTTTATAATTACTTGTTTAAATTAACTGATTTTGACTCAGATTTATGGTCGGTATTTATCGTTTAGTGAAGAAGTTAAATACAGAAATGCGCGTCTGTCGCACTAAATTAGGTATGAATACGTTTATGTTAGCTGACTTAAAACTGGTTGCAATTTGAACAAAAAGGATATAAATTACTTGCCGAATGATAAAATTGACACATAATTCTGCAAAAAAATCAATACGAAGATTTTTTTCAGTAAACAGGTGTTGTAAAAGGTTCCCTGGCAATTCCAAAATAAAATAAATTCACTACTTGTCACGGAAATACCGTGATTTGTTTTAATATGACTACAATGACATTTGATAGATGCTTTATTACCTTTATTTTGTTTGCCTTTAATTAAGTACACTGCATTTAATTTCAATCTCTATAGATTGTTTTCCATTTTTCTACATTTAAGTGACATTTAATTAATATAGTGAACATTAGGTTCAATTAATGGTTAAGGTAACGTCATTAAGACGTTACGTCGTTGTTAAGGACGATGACGTCTTCAGAATTACATGAAGTAATGAAAGGGACAGATTAATGAAGATAGATGAACATAAAGACAGATGATAACAATTGTGATGGATAGAAAAAAAATAGAAGTGACCAAAGAGACAGATTTATGTTTAAGTATTAGTTTAGTCAAGTGAACGGTAAAATATATAGAACAACAAAGCTACATTTTCATATAAACAATACAAGACTAATATCACCTGTACTGTTTCAATTGGAAAAACATTTATACTACCAAATGGGTCCTTTTATGTGTTCCACCACATAATTGGTGCCGGAACCCGGGACTGAAAGATTATAAAAGGGGCCTGAAAGAGATTAGTGAACTATTGCTGAAAATACAAACAACATGTCGCTTCGTAGCTTAAAATCAAATAGGACACGATATAAGAATACCCTGGACAAGGAACTATAAATAGGAAACGCTCTCCTAGAAGAAAACAAAGACTGTGTAGATGCAAAGGAATTCGCCTTAAAGCTAGATGCATGTATAAAAAGATTGACAAACTTCTGTGATAAACTTGAAATTACCAATGAAAAGATTTCTCTAGCTTTTGAAGGAACAGAAGAAGAAGATGCTATGGAACAGTTATGGACAGAGGACGGCACGTTTGTGACAGCGGTAATAGACTGTAGAGATCAACTGATTACACTGGAAAAATCTCTTTTAAATGTAAATTCACCATCAGAAAACTCCTCTGCAGTCACTATCACTGAAGAAAGGTACAACCGCATGGAAAATTTACAACTGCAAATGGAACACTTAATGGTATATCAGCAAACATTATTTTTTACAGCAAACGCAAAGACAACAAAATTCCAATGTAACAGTGAAATTTCCTCAGCTAGACATGCCAAATTATAATGGGGATAGACTGAAATGGACAGAATTTTGGGACACATTTGAGACCACAATTGACCAAAATGGCAGTTTATCAGAGGTTGAAAAATTAAAGTATCTCAATAGCAAGCTCACAGGTGAGGCAAAATTATCAGTATCAGGCATACATCTTTCAAATGAAAATTATAAGGTTACTGTAGAAATATTAAAAGAAAGATTTGGAGACCAACAAACATTAGTAAATCCACATTATGCTGAACTAATCAATCTTTCATCTGCTAACAATACTAAAGAAGCCTAAGGTTTTTATATGACCAAATTGAGAAGAATCTGAGAAGCCTCAATGCACTGAAACAAGATATAAATCAGGACATTTTTGTATCATTAGTTACTGCAAAAGTTCCAAGAGATGTCCTTGTACAGCTTGAAATACAAAAGGGTTCAAAGACAAAATGGACTGTTAGTAAATTTAGAGAACTTCTTAACGAACATATATCTGCTCGTGAAAGGGCAGAACATCAGGTCATAACAGAGAATGAGTCTACCACTCAAAAACCTACAAGATTTACAACAGAAGCACTCGTGTCGGGATTTAGAGCACAAGGATCATCTAATTCCCAACAGTCCATGCCACCATGTTGGTATTGCAGAGGAAACACTGGAGCGATGAATGCCAATCATATTCCACATTAGAAGCAAGAAAGCAAAAGGCCAAAGGACGCTGCCTTATATGCCTAAATCAGAGCCACAAAACAAATGAATGCACCCTTACGAGAACCTGCTATTATTGTGGAAAAACAAACGTTCACCATAGAAGTTTCTGTCCAATAAAGTTTGGATCTGTGCTACAGGTACCTGCACATTTAGCTGATGAACTTTTAGAACAAGCCGTTGAAAATGCAACAGAAAATGTTCTCATAACGTCTGAAGAGATGGTGCTCATACAAACAGCAAAAGGTAATGTCTTTAACAAGGTAAATGGGAAACAAGAAAATATCCGAATGTTATTTGATTCTGGGAGCCAAAGGACATACATCACAGAGGATCTAGCCAAAAAAATGAATTTGAAATTGGGAGAGAAAAGTAAGTTTTCCCTCGTAACATTTGGATCTGAAAATCCACAGCCATTGGAGACACCTTCCACAGTCTTGAACATTGAACTTAAAGATGGCAGCGCATTACAGATTACAGCAAATCTTATACCAAAAATAACTGGAGACATACATAGACGTCCGTTCAACACAAGCTGTCTGCAAAACTGGGAATATTTGTGGACGGCCAATGCTCTAGGAGATACGTTGCCAACTAAAATAGAGAGCTCAACCATAGATTTGCTCATAGGTAATGACTATATTGCCACAGAAAGTAGAAATTCAACAAGGTCTGTATATGCTTGGTTCCAAGTTAGGGTGGATACTAGCTGGACGAACATCTAAATCGGTCAAGACAACAGAAGAACAAAGCTTGTTAGTCATAACTTATGGGAATGAGGTTGAAAGAAACACAAACGTTTTCAAAGGTATAGATGAGGCCTTGCCTACCAAACCAAATTAAGAAGATTTCTGGCGTTTAGAATCAATAGGCATACTGGACACACAGAGAGATCCTAAAGAAGATCGAATTCTTCAACAATTCAATGAAACAATACAATATGCAGATGGCAGGTATAAAGTTTCCTGGCCTTGGAAGGAAGAGGTTACAGATCTACCAGAAAATCATGGAATGGCCCTTGGCAGATTCAAATCTCTTCTAAACAGGTTGAGAAGTAATCCTGATCTGTGAAAACAATAATGAGATATAATAGAGGACCAACAGAAACAGGGGATTATTGAGAAAGTCCCGCCAAGTACATCAAACCAGTATAGAAAACACTATATTCCACATCATGCGGTGGTTTACCCATCAAAGACCACAACGAAAGTGAGAATAGTTTACGATGCTTCTGCAAAGACAAAAACTGAAAACAAAAGTTTGAATGAATGTTTACATAAGAGTCCAGTAATGCTACAGGATCTGACTGGAATCCTTCTTCGTTTTCGCTTAAATAGGGTCGCATTAGTCGCTGACATTGAAAAGGCATTCTTACAAGTAAGCCTAACTGAAAAATCAAGAGATGTCACAAGGTTCCTATGGCTAAAGAACAGAAATATATTAACTCTAGAAAATAATATTCAGGAATATCGTTTTTGTAGAGTGCCATTTGAAATAATTTCAAGTCCTTTTCTTCCCGCGGCTACTCTAGAGCATCATCTGTAAAATTATGACTGCATCACGGCAGAAAAAATAAGAGAAAACATATACGTTGACAATGTCATAACGGGAAGTGAATCTGTGGAGAATGCGGTCACATTCTATACTGAAGCAAAACAGATATTCACGAAAGCTGGCATGAACTTACGTGACTGGACCACAAACAATCAAGAAACACTAGATATCATAAAGCAAGAAGACAAGTCATGCGCAGAAAGAATGAAAATACTGGGTCTCTCATGGATGGTGAGGACAGATCAGATTTCCATAAATGTACATACTGGAGCTGACACAGAATCAAATATAACGAAACGGACAGTGCTGAAACAGATCGCGGCAGCCTTTGATCCACTGGGGCTGTTTAGTCCGGTCATACTGCGAGGTAAGTTTTTCTTACAACATTTATGGAATCGAAACCTTTCATGGGATGAGACACTAACTTCGCAAGATGTCATACAATGGTTGGACATTCAAGAAGATCTACGCAAACTAACAAGTTCAACTTTTCAAAGATACATTGGGTTCAATCAGAAAGAAAAATGTACATACCATTTGCTAGCCTTCTGTGACGCATCAAAGAGTGCATATGCGACATCCGTGTATCTATACCAAGAGTGTGGAAACATGCACAAGGTTGAATTGGTATTTTCCAAAACAAGACTTGCACCAAATAAAGACATTAGTATTCCAAGGTTAGAACTTCTGGCAGCAGTAATAGGTACAAGATGTCTAAGGTTTGTTCAAAAAGAGTTGAAGTTAGATATTTGTTCAAAACACATCTGGTTAGACTCGCAATGCGTACTGTGCTGGATTGATAGTCAAAAATCCCTTAGTAGATTTGTGGAAAATAGGGTGAAAGAAATAAAAGAAGAGAAAATTATAAAGTTTCACTACATACCAACAAAACAAAATCCAGCTGATATAGCTAGTAGAGGTACAACGACTAGTGAACTTCAGAAAAATAAACTTTGGTGGAATGGACCTGACTGCCTACTTAAACCAGTTGATGAATGGCCTGTATGGAATTTTAACAAGGAAAGCGAAACTCTCAGGTCGTGGACAGATTCAGAACTGAAGAAATTTAAGGTCTTATATGAAGCATAGCTCGTTGCTGCGGATGGCTCCACAGGAAAGCATGGAGAAAACAGTAAGTCACCTTCACCTTATGGTATTGACATTACAAGATTTTCATCATTTACAAAGCTACTGAGAGTAACAGCCCTAGTTACAAGATGTATTGAAAAACTGAGGAGACTCAAGACAGGAAATGGACCGCTTGAAGCAGCAGAGATACTCATTGCCGAACAAAAGTGGATAGCTTACATTCAAACTGAACATTACAATGATACAATTCTGTCAATCAAAGAAAAGAAGTCAAACAAATATAAAAATAAGCTTGACCTTTACATAGATAAACAAGAACTACTTAGGTGTGGTGGTAGATTAGGAAATGCAGAGATAAGTGAAGGAGCAAGGCATCCATTATTGCTACCAAAACAGAACAAACTTACAGACATTATAGTTGAACACTGTCACAAAAAGATGTTACATGCAGGAGTTGCCCAGACATTAGGAACACTAAGGCAAACATACTGGGTACCACATGGACGTTCAGTTGTATATAGACTTGCTCCAGTCGGATATATTCAATTGTCATATATATATATTTTTTTATCATACTTTATATTTCACTTCTTTCTTCTTTTTTATGGTCGATGCTTGGCTAGTCTAGAAATGAAAGTTTTTCTTGTGGGTTTGTCTGAGATATATCCGACTTGTGCTAAGCAAAATGTTCTAGGAGAGGTCATTGACAGTTTATGGCTATTTAATTGACTGTAGCTAATATTTAGATGATCAGATTAAAGAACTCAGCATCAATTTGTTTACATAACTATTCATTAACAGCAATTCTCTGTAACCATTTCACATTTTACAATGGGGGTCCGGCACGCATAGTCTCAGATTTTTCTCAAACTTTCTCAGTTTGTGTGTTGTGACATAAAAACATTTAAATGAAGGTCGATTCGTTCTTTTGTGTGTCCGTTGCCATGGCAACGGCCTCCATAGATTTTGCAAAAAAAAACAATCAAAAAATAAGTGAAATTACCAAATTTTGAACATTTATATTTCTTAGAACACATTACCTTTAGTCTAAAAGTGTTTCGACTGAAAAACTACGGAATAGTACAAGAGTGCGGTAAAAAAAATAAACCAGATCTGTTAGTTCTTTGGTACTGTTTTAGCCCTTGAAGTGGGGTGGGGTATCGAGGTATCGAAAACCCCTGTTTTTGAGCTTTTTCAAGTGCGTACTACCAGTTCGCGCGGTCACTCTGATATACAAATGCATGACAGCATAATAGAAGAAGATCTCTAGTATCATGAACTGAAGAAACATGTTTGGGAAGTTGCCTCCTTATGACCGTAACCATGGAAACGAACAATACCCTATCAAAAAATCAAGGAAACACAACAGTGCACAAAATCATCTATTTATTTCCCTAAACAATTGAAAGGCAGCATTTATTGCATGTACAAGTGTTGTGAAAATATCAGTTTTAATTTAAAAAATATTAACATCAAAAGGGGCAGTACTGGGATCATCTTAACAATCATTGTTGGGGCTCCGAAAGGGGTTTTTAAGGCTTAATTTCCTTCAAATAACAAGCTTTCTTCACAAAACTGCAAAACAAGGTATTGGTTTCTATTTAATATGTTGGGAAAACATATTTGTGAAGTTAGCAGATATAAACTAGGGCAATGGAATATTTTGGGGTCATTTAGGGGTCCAAAAATAAGGGGTTAAAAAGTGGAAATCTTTAAAAACTCATGAATTTCTTTGCAAAACGAAAAATTTAACAGTGCCTACAATAACAATGGCTTTGAAACTGTAAGTCAAATACTAACTGGTTTAAAATAGGGCAATGGGGTGCTCTTTGACTTATATTATGTTCCCTTAAGGGGCCATTAAATGGGTTGAATCAGCAAAATTGCCTCGAAATTACACACACTATTGATATAAACCAGTATCCGTTACTTATTTGTGAGTGTAAGCATCAGTCTAAATAAAAGGTACATAAAATAAGGTAATGGGGATCAATGCAATTGCATTTTTGTATCCAGAAGGTGCCAATAAGTGGTCAAAATGCAGAAAATTACACCAAAAATTAAGTTTCTCAGAAAGCAGCATACTATAATACGCTGGCACAGAAACTGTTGGCCCAGTGACAACTGATGTAAAGCCATAGCGATGGCTGCCCTGTGGTTCTTTTTTATGTGAAATTAAGGGGTTTCAAAATGGGCATAAATGCCATTATGTACCTCAGTCAAAAATTTTCATTGTATACCATTAAAAAGACAACAGCGGATACGCCTTGATTTTACTACCCAGCAAAGAGTTACTGCTTCAACACAATTCCTTAAATAGTTTTAGTGTTATACACTGGACAAAAATAGCTTCAGCACCTTAGTTGCGGACAAAAATGCCAAAACAGGAGGATATTTCAAACATTTTTATTTTAACTAACTCTGTCGATAATTATATCTGCAACTGCACATATAACTATACCTCCACTATAGGATTTGGAGTAGCCTGGCTCCAGTCGAATCTGTATATTACTCTGTTGACCGTCAGATTCGACTCTATGTTTCTTTGCAGGGGATATATTGAACATAGAGTCTGTAGCCAGACTAGACGTGGAGATGCAAGTTACAGATTCATTCTCTTCAGCCTCCTTGAGGACAGCCTTATGGGAATTTGAACAAGAAACCCCTATGCTGGCTATTTTTGAGGTTTAACCGAACATAGATCTGCTGACTGTGCCTAAAAACTGGAAAATGGTCACATTATATGTGTTTTTCTGTTTGGCCCAAGGGACAAAAGAGTCAAAGGGACGCCCCGTTGGCCAATGTTTGTTTGCTGTCCATTGACTGAAACTCTTCTTAAGAGACAACACTTGACCAGTCGCATGTAGAATCATCTCACAAGTCTAGTCTATTCCATAACCTTGCAAGGTTGTCGGAGCATCACAGATAACTTTACAACAACCCCTTTTCACCTAGTCCTGTCTCCAGCTGCCCTAGTTGTGCTAGCAAAGTCTATTCCCGTCCATTCTTTGATATTGTCTGCCTGCCTCTTCATCTGCCTCTACTTGACTCAGGAACAAATCTGGCAGCCTCTGCCCACATGCAGAATATCAGTAAGACTTTGATCCTTGTACCTTAACAAATACAATACATCATGAGAAGATGTGCAATGACAAGACTTGTCCTTGTATAGGATAACTCGCCTGATACTGACTTGCTTATCACATAAAAAAATGAATGACCTTGATTTCAAGGTCACCCAACGGGTGGGCTATTTTTTTGTAAAAACCTAAACTAGTTTCTAATATAAGTGCAAGTATAACAGTAGATGCAGCCAAGCATTCTGGAAAAGTATGGCATTGGAAAACTTTAACCCAACAAAGAATTTTAGGTATGACCTTAACCTCAAGGTCATTGAAACGGGTGGGGTGGTACTCCCGTATAAAAGCTACAAGGAAGCAAATTTGACCTTACCGTAAAAAAGGTCAAGGTCAACCCAAGGTCATAATTTAAACAATCTTGGTAGTACATATACTTGATTCTACATACCAAGTTTCAAGGCCATTGGCCTATTGGTTCTGGAGAAGAAGATTTTTAAAGGTTTCTACCGTATATGGGCATGGCGGCCATGCTGGTCATGTGACCCAGACAATTTGAACAACTTTGCGTTCCCCCGTCCCCTAGAGGCTTTACATGAAATTTGGTTACACTTTGCCCAGTTGCTTTTGAGGAGATGTGTGAAATTGTCAAAATATGAGAGACCAGAATCAAAGGTCAAAGAGTGACCTTGACCTCTTGTACACATAAATTTTCATGCACTCATTCAGATGACTGTATATACCAATTTTCAGGTCAACATCCTCAACAGTTTCCTGATCTGATGTTCTAGCATTTTCCTATATAAAAGCTACAGAAAGAAAATTTGACCTTACCGTAACAAAGGTCACGGTTATACCAAGGTCATCATTTGATCAATTTTGGTAGTACTTGCGTACCCAATGGTACATACCAAGTTTCAAGGGCATCGGCCTATTGGTTCTGGAGAAGAAAATCTTTAAATGTTTCTACCATGTATTGGCATGGCGGCCATGTTGGTCATGTGACCAGGACCATTTGAACAACTATTCGTTCCTCCGCCTTCTAGAGGTTCTACATGAAATTTGGTTACTATCGGCCCAGCGGTTTCAGAGGAGAAGTTGTTTGAAAATATTGACAGATGGACGACTGACGGACGACAGAGCCTTACCATCCTATAAGTTCTCCCGGAGCCGCTGGCTCAGGTGAGCTAAAATCCTAATTACTAAGTCCATGACCTTTACTTCAAGGTCACTGAGCAGGGTGTGGGTGGTGTTTTGAAGAACCTTGGACCAATATGTAACTACAGTGCAAGTATCAAAAAATCCTTCATTGGGTTAAAAGATATATAGGTCTTTACACATCTTTAACCAAAACATCGAATCCGCACGCCGACACGGTCGCTGACACGGACGCCAGGGTGACAACAATAGCTTTTCACGAACCCTTACTTCTACTTTTGATAAAATTATGACCCTTAGCATATCTCTTAAAGCAATCTCTTTTTCTGCTTTGAAACTTTAAAACCATTCATATTTCTTCATGAAATTTCTAATAAAGCATGCATAATCACATATTATTGTGCAGAGAAAAACAACCATAACCCAAGATCTGCTTTGACAGACTTAGAACCATTTGATTATTTCTTGTAAAGAATTTCATGTCCGTCTTCCTGCTGTGAAATTGTTGAAGGTTTCTTCGTGAATTTACATAAAAGTATACAGCATCATCAGACAAATAGCTCTGATTCCAATTTTGACTGAATTACGGCCACTTGTGCATTGCCGTTAGTTAGTGTTTTACACTTAAGGTGGTGATTTATGGTAAATGCAAAAATCTAACTTAAACCATGAAAATGTAACATATCCCCCCGAAATTTTGCAAACATTTTCCTATTGTGGTTCTCTACAGTTAAGAATACAAAAAAGACATGCTGATGATAAAGGGCCTGTATAAGAAAAGATAAGGGGTAATTTGAAGTGCAAAAAGCATAAAAAATACCATCATTATTGAAAATGCATTTAGGTCTGAAGGTAATTCAATGCATTGACTTCAATGTCATTTTAATTATTTTTTCAATCTCTTCCTCAGATTATCAGGTTGAAAGAAGTGGCTTGTTCTCAAATGTTCAACCATGTTTAAGGTTCAAGTATAATTTTAGCATCATAAAGCAAGGCATTTTGGAAGTCAAAATAGTGAACAACAACATGGAAGCATCTGCTAAGTTTTGCGAGGATCTGTTAAATTTTCAGCATTTTAAATATTGGTTTTTGTATTAACCAAAAATCAGTGATTATCACCACGGTTTTCCTTAATTTAATCGACCTACGTAATGAGGAGTTGGAGTTACTTGCAAGGCAAAGTTTTATAGTCTTTAATGTTTCCTTTCCTACTGTAAACCCCAATGGGCGTACATCATCATGACCCTACTCAAATGTGCTCTCGTTTTAAATCCTGACTGACCAAATCTGACTGCAGGATCAAATCTAATGAGGGTATTTGGTATTACTTTATAATGTAAACTATTATAAATTTGGGAAAAAGGATTTCTTTTAAAGGCCAGTCCCCAATAGGACCTGCAGTAACAGCTGAAGGGTTGACAATGGAACTTTGTTCAAACAATATTTTATGCGTCATATTTGAGAACAAAGTATAGAAAAATGGACCAGGGGCCGTATTCATAAAGCCACTTAAGTCGTTGCTATGCGGTTGCTAAGGCTAAATATCTATAAAGGAGATTCCCTACAAATATGAAATTTGCTCTGGAGGAACAGTCTTTGTAAGACTGTTCCTCCAGAGCAAATTTCATAGTTGTAGGGAATGCCCTTCAAAGAAATTTAGCCTTAGCAACAGCATAGCAACCACTTAAGTCGTTTTATGAATACGGCCCCAGGATTTGATCAAAAGCCAAAAGTTATGTGGACTATCTCCTGCTAAAAATCAAATACTGAACAAAGGTTGAATGTACACAATAGCATAGACATCAAATAAACACATCTTGGTCTTAAAAAGTCTGGCAATAAACAAAAATATCATTTAGGCAAAGACTGTTTTATGCTTGCATCAGAAGTAACCGCTTTATAATGAGCTGATAATACAGACAAAAGAAATACAATACCTAAGAAAGAGAGGGAGAGAGAAAAATATGATTTCCTCATCCAGTTAGTCCAAGCTGTATATGTATATAACATTCCATTTAGATCAATTTGATGCACTTTGAAAAGTTAGGGGTTAAATCTTTTAGTGTGTATTATGAAATTTTGAACTCGTGTAAAGATGTTTTCGTTTATCGCCGGTGACACTCCCTCTTTCCCGTACATTAGACCTCTCAGTGTACATTCTTTTGCCAGGTCTGCAATGTGATTCTGTCTTGCAGCAGTCTAATGAGGACAGCTGAATATAAAATGGTTTGTGTTTTCTATCTCACCACAAAGATCTAATGGACTTTACATTATATTTCTGGCATTCAGGTGCTCATTCAGTGAACTACATTCCAGTTGAAGTATTGTGTGTAAGATTTGATCTAGATGAGTTCCAGCATTGTAAAACTTTGTTGTGGAGATTACGTTTGAGTTAAAGTTAAAACAGAGACACTCTGTCTGATGTGTAAACTGTTCCAATCTCTTATGGTTGCCAGTAGAAAAGAATTCAAACATATTTCATGTTATTGGACTTTTAATGTATTCAGCCTAGTCAAGAGCCAGGTCATCTCAGCATGTATTTACAGAATTCTATTTAATAGTATCGTTTTGAAAACAGCTGACCAGGCATACCATTCAACTTTTCCTTCTAAAGCGTTTGCTGGGGTAATGTGATTGGAGTCGGATGTGAAATTTTAACTTGAGTGTCATTTCTTGTCAAAGCTTTAAAACTTCTGAAAATAAAATGATCTAATAACAGCATTTTTTTTCAAATTCGTGTGGGCGGATTTGAACCTAGAAACTTTCCGAAAGGGTAATAATTATGAACCTTATCGTCATATCTGGAAAACACTGTATGTTAGCTCCTCTCTTAGTCTAAATCTTACTTTTGCAAAAGGAGCCTTCCTTGTCATAAAAAAATACAGAAAGAAGTTGCCTTTCACACCCTAACACCCGCAGTGAAGCTAAAATTACAGTTGCGGCTATACTCTATTTGATAAGTTACAATAGTTGATTGTTGTCATAATTGTGGGTGGGGTAACCAGGTTTTCGAAACCCCCATTTTAAGGCAATTTTAAGCGCTTAATGACATTTCGCGCGGTCAGTCTGCCATATCTGCTTATAACAACAAATAAGAGGAGGGCTTCAACTATCATGAACTGAAGAAACATGTTTGGGAAGTTGCCTCCTTCTGACCGTTACCATGGAAACAACCAATATCCTATGTAAAAAATGAGAAAATAAAACCCTGTTGAAAATTACCTATTTTTCCCACAAACAAGGACATGCTGCATTAATTACATGTACAATTGTTGTGAAAATATCAGACTTACATTAAATAATATCAGCAACAAAAGGAAAAGAACTGAGAGTCTATTAATATTCTTTAAAGGGGCTCTGAAAGTGGTTTGAAATAGGCTAATTTGACCTCAAATGAAAAGTTTTCTTTGCATAGTTGAAACCTCATGACTGTTTTCTTTTTTCAAAGTTGTGAAAACACGAGTTAAGGGATACAAAATATTGTAATGGGGAACTCCTTGAAAATATGTATATACATTTTAAGGGCCCCAAAAAGGGGTTAAAGGGGAGGAACTTTGACTTAAATGTCTGAATTGCTTCGCAAAATAACAAAAAAACAGCACTGCATACAGCTATAGTGGTTAAGAAACTGGCAATAAAATGTAAACAGGTATAAATAATGTCAATAGGGTGCTCTGTTACTATATTTATAGTTCCTTAAGGGGCCAAAAAGGGGTAAAATCTGCTAATTTGCCCCACAAATCTCAAATATTCTTCATACGGCAAAAATATATATAATCTGTTACTTTAAGATGTTTAGAAAAACATTAAATGTAAATTTACAGATACAAAATATTACTTCCTCTATTTCAAATACATCTATCTATTTTATCTTTAAATAGAATCATTTGGATTTCTGGTTTTGATATCTGTATTGAAGATAAAGATATCTGCTTTTTAAGATTGAAATGCAGATATCTCTTTTTTGCACTTTGTGAAAATGAGACATTCCTATTGAGAAGACTGGTCTTGACCTGAGACTGTGTAACCATTTTAATGTCAGAGTTTATCTGTCATTCATGGTGTGTGTATTTCAATTTTCGTAATGACGTTACCCCCGCCCCTACCTCAGCGAAACATATTCATAGCCTAAATGTCATTCAAGGCTGTCACAGTTGCATTCTTCCGCTGTGAAATGACGTGCTCATAAGACCATTTTGCTGAGAATGTCTGGAGTGTATGCAGTTGAATGAGAACTCTTGAGCAAGTGTAAATTTTTTATGATATCCGAATAATGAATCAGGGGCTAAAACAAAGTGCATATTATAAATCAATCTGCCAATTGTGCTTACGTTACCTTACATGTATTCGCCACTTTACTTTTTTTCAGGTAAAACACATTAGCTGTCCCCTAAAAACTGTTGAAAAGATGTAAATTTGCTTAATATTATATTCTAAGTTTGTCAATCAATGCAGAGAACGTAATGTATTTTTTTTTCATATTTTTAAGGCCTCCTGGGAACGATTTATTGGACTTCTTATGGCAGCTATATGTTTATCGGTGGCTATTCATTCAACAAAACACATGGCGTACTGTTGTCGACAATGACGAAACTGAAACAATTCAATTCCAGATATCCCACCCAAGGCATCATGTGGGAAAAGGCAACACAAAATTATGCACCAGCAAAGAAGATATCACCAGTGGCAGCCGAGCAGCCCTTTCCCATGTAGATGGTCACCGGGCTAGCCTTAAGATCACAAACAACCGATATTATTAACAAACAAAGAACACATAAAACAACTAAGAAATCTCAAAACAGAAGTGCTGCCTTTGGACAGCCAGCAATTAAATAACTGGGGCGGGGTGGGGGTTGGCTTAACAGGGAGAGGGGATGCAGGATGCAGGAGGTGGGGGCTTAACGGGTTTGCTGTCGACCAACCCAGGCCCTGAAATGGGTACCCTCTTGGACTTGTCCATGGTAAATATGAAATGCCGGAAACATTAATTGTACTTAAAAGTCAGTGAAAACTAGTTATTGTTGTCAGGATTCACACAGTACGTACATACAGGATATAGCAGTTTGGCAGGTGTATGATATGAATTGATGTGCGTTAAAGGCTTATTTACAAAAATCTATTTTATGTATTAGAGTTACATAGAATACAGTAAAACCTGTCTCAGATCTAGTGACCAGCTCTATTTTCATAGAATCTGGGTGTTGTTGTTTTTTTCAGAGCTATCGGCCCTTTGATTTGTTTACGCCTGGAATAAGTTCTTCAAGTTTTTATTTCTGATTCACATTCTTTTTCACAGGGTTAAATGACCAGGTCAAACTGACAGATATTACTTTAAAACTGTAAAATTTAGGAACCAGTTCTTATCAGCTGCAAGATGTTATCAATTACCTGTCTAAACACAAGCTCATAAACCTTTCAATACAACCACTATAGCTGTGCTGGGATGCCCTCAGGAATCTGAGGGTCCATTCTTGCTTGTAACAAGGCTTAGAAATCAGCCTCATAACTATAGACTAGCACAAAGAAAAAAAATGTATATTCAAGAAAATCTATGAAAAATCCAAATGTGTATATTTCTAAGACTTGGGCAAGGCTAAGTTGTATAAAGAGTTCTAAGAAAATGTAAGGTCTGTCAACGCAATGAAGGAGGTCCATACAAGATGCCACTGATGCCACCATTACCTACCAACCGTGTTTCGGAGTCAGTTCCATTCACACACACAGGGATAGATTATTTTTGGCCATTGTTTATCAAGAGCAAAACAGAAAATCAAAAAATATGGGTATGCCTTTTTAATACTTGGTAACAAGAGCAATTCACTTGGAATTAATGCAAAATACAATAAATGCAAAAGACATGGAAAACCTAAAGAAATTATCTCGGACAATGCACTACACTTCAAACTAGCCTCAGAAACCCTAAGCGATGTATGGAGTCAAGTTGTGACACAGCCAGAGGTTACAACTTACATTGCTAATGAAGGAATAGAATGGAAACATATAGTAGAATTTGCACCCTGGATGGGTGGATTCTATGAACGAATGGTAGGGTTGGTAAAACGAACATTAAAAAAGCAATAGGAAAGACAAGTTTAGTGAATAAACAACATCTAACAGTATTAAAAGAAGCAGAGGCAGTAGTGAACTCAAGACCTTTAGTTTACATTGGAGATGACATCCAGTCTCCTATAACCCTGACGCCTGCACATTTTTTAACCCTGAATCCTAAGATAGGAATACCAGACTTGGAAACTGATGAAGATGAGGAATTCAACCCAATTTCAAATGCAACAGACAAACTGATAAAAACATGGAAAAGGGATATTAAACTGTTGGACAGGATTCTGGCAGATATGGAGAAATGACTATCTTTTAAGCTTGAGGGAGAGATCGCAAATCAAACTGAAAGAAGCACGTGTTAAGTCTCCATATTCAGCCAGTAAAGGTGACATTGTATTAACAAAAGACGAACTTCCTAGAGGAAGCTGGAGATTAGGTCGAATCACAGAACTGGTGAAAAGTGGAGATGGTGAAATGCGCTCGGCTAAGGTATTACTGCCATCCAGAAAGATTATAGGACGACCATTAAAGTTGCTGTATCCGATTGAGTGTCCACTGGGAAAAGAAGAATCTGAAGTAGACGGTAATGATACGAGTTCTCACAGAGAAACAAAAGACAATGAACAGACGACAGTGCGGCCAAAGAGAAAGGCCGCCATTCGAGCTCTTGATAACATAAAGCGCCAAACAAACAATTAACTTTTGGGCGGGAGTGTCACGGAAATACCGTGATTTGTTTTAATATGACTACAATGACATTTGATAGATGCTTTATTACCTTTATTTTGTTTGCCTTTAATTAAGTACACTGCGTTTAATTTCAATCTCTATAGATTGTTTTCCATTTTTCTACATTTAAGTGACATTTAATTAATATAGTGAACATTAGGTTCAATTAATGGTTAAGGTAACGTCATTAAGACGTTACGTCGTTGTTAAGGACGATGACGTCTTCAGAATTACATGAAGTAATGAAAGGGACAGATTAATGAAGATAGATGAACATAAAGACAGATGATAACAATTGTGATGGATAGAAAAGGATAGAAGTGACCAAAGACACAGATTTATGTTTAAGTATTAGTTTAGTCAAGTGAACGGTAAAATATATAGAACAACAAAGCTACATTTTCATATAAACAATACAAGACTAATATCACCTGTACTGTTTCAATTGGGAAAACATTTATATTACCAAATGAGTCCTTTTATGTGTTCCACCACACTACTACTGAACGAAATAAGCCGAAGCTTCGGTATAAATAGGTGCAAACTTGAAAAAAATAACGAAGTATTCAACTGTAGAATAAAAGAGTTTTGATTAAGAAAGATCCTGTTACAATGAGGTATCACCGGCCTAGTTCGTATCCTCGGCATATATCTGGTCGTCCGCCCTAGTTAAAAAATCGATTGTGGTATGTATAGTGTGATCTTGCGACGTTTTGGCAATCGGCTCTTTACTACTTTACCTAAGAATTAGAAACTATAAGTGAACCTATGATGCAGTTATTGTTTAAGTTCTATCATAAAACGTACCCATCATAAACTTTCGTCCATAGGTAAGTCTAACAAACTCTATTCAGCAGCAATAATGGATCATAATTATACAACTGGTCTTCATGACAACAAATTTGCATCATCACAATGTATTAAGTAATTACCGTACAAATATTTTCAAAACCGTACTAGTGTGAAGTGTATAGCGGATACGAGTTTCTTATTTGATTTATGCACCAGTTATAGCTAATTTTACGTACTGTCGCTAAAAAGAAAAATGTTGTTCTGAATTACAGTATTCGGGTGCTAATATTAACCTCTGAAATGATTTACATTGCTCAAGCTCTAGCAAAAGAGAACATTCATAACAGAAAAAAAAAGTGAAGTAATAATAATTATGAACAAGAGGGCCATGATGGCCCTGGATCGCTCACTTGAGTATCCTGTGAACTTTAAGTCTTAACCTCAGGAACATCCATACATACGAGAGACAGAATTTCACAAAGATTCAATGGAAAATGAACCCTTTATTGTGTACCTAAGGTTTTTCTAATATTTAACCTACTGACCTAGTTTTTGAACCCACATGATCCAGTTGCAAACCTGGATATAAACATTCTGACAAAGTTTCATGAATATCGGATCAAAACTGTGCCCTCTAGAGTATACACAATGGTTTTCTAAGGTTTGACCTAGTGACCTAATTTTTGATCCAACATGACCCAGTTGCGCCCTTTGTCTAGATTTGCTGGAGATAAACATTTTGTCAAAGTTTCGTGAAGATCGGAACAAAACTGTGCCCTCTAGAGCATTCACATCATTTTTCTAAGATCTGACCTAGTGACCTAGTTTTGATCTGACATGGCCCAGTTTCAAATATTGTCTAGATTTCATAAAGACAAACATTCTGACAAAGCTTCATGAAGATTGGATCATAACTGTGCCCTCTAGAGTGTACACAAGGTTTTTCTAAGATTTGACCTAGTGACCTAGTTTTTGACCCAGTCTCAATATAGACCTAGACTGTACAAGGATAAACATTCTAACAAAGTTTCATAAAGATTGGATCATAATTGTGCCCTCTAGAGTGTCAACAAGGTTTTTCTAAGATTTGACCTAGTGACCTAGGTTTTGAACCCACATGACCCAGTTTCGAAGTTGATCTAGATTTCATTATGATAAACATTTTGACAAAGTTTCATGATGATTGGATAAAAACTGTGCCCTCTGTGTCATTCTAAGGTTTATTTTTATTTTAAGCTCTGGCGGCCATTTTGGTCAGCGAAGTGGAACCGTTTTAGCAATTTTGGTTTAGGGCCATGAGTCGAACATTTCTGTGAAATAATTTTGAAATCGAGCCATTGGCTCCAGAGGAGATGTCGTTTAAAGGTTTTTCTATTTTTAGATTTCTATTTTTAGCTCTAGCCGCCATTTTGTTTAATGGAGTGGAACCATTTTAGCAATTTTAGTTCAGAGCCATAAATCAAACATTTCTGTGAAATTATTCTGAAATCGAGCCATTTGTTTCAGAGGAGATGTCGTTTAAAGTTTTTTTCTATTTTTAGCTCTGGCGGCCATTTTGTTTAGCGGAGTGGAACCATTTTAGCAATTTTGGTTCAGGGCTATACCAGAAATATCTGTGTGAAATTATTTTGAAATTGGCTTACTGGTCTAGGAGGGGATGTCATTTGAAGAAATAGTTGAGGGACGGACGGACAGACGGACGGACGGACGACGGACAAATATCGATCACAATAGCTCACCTTGAGCACTTCGTGCTCAGGTGAGCTAAAAATGAAAACAACAACAGCAACAACAGAATAATGGGTTTTTACACTGTGTTACGAAATGGATCTAATCGTCCACTATGTCGTCGAGATTATTTTAATCCTTTCAATCAGTAGAGCTACAGTTTTTAGGGCAACTGTGGTAATAAAACATTTACGGAAATTGTGGCTACGTTATGCATGGGTTGTTTGTGAATACCTCTCGTGGACAGCGTATTGCATGATTTTAAGGTGAATACCTGCACGAGTCTTTTGATTGTGGACAGCGTGTTGCATGATTTTAATGTGAATACCTGCACGAGTCCCATGATTTAAATGTGAGACGCATACTATTTATACGCCTATCTTTTATTGAAAAGTTAGACGTGGCTGTTTAATTCTTATACTGAGGATGTTATATTGTTGTGTGCCCAGATTCTGAGTTTAGACCAGAACGGTAAGATTTTATTATATTTATTTAGAATTGTTTGGCTAAGAATGAAAAATGTGACTTCTGATTGATATGGTATGACTATATGTGTCGACTGATTTGATTTTGTTGG
This sequence comes from Ctena decussata, assembly GCA_963989385.1. Lineage (NCBI taxonomy): Eukaryota > Metazoa > Mollusca > Bivalvia > Lucinida > Lucinidae > Ctena > Ctena decussata. The sequence goes on from OZ022504.1 coordinate 78,957,018, forward strand.
CAGTGATCAGGCTGCGCATATGTCGACCAATTTTGTTTATACTGACCATGCTGCGCATGGTATTTGTATATTAGGAAGTTTTGTAAATTACGGAAATAGTTTATATCACTGATGTTGGTTGCAATGGTGTGCGTCTATTTGACGTCCAGTGACGTCAGTTGCATTCATGTTATTCATGTGACGTCAGTTGCATTCATGTTATTGCGACGTCAGCACTTTTTACATTAGTTTCACTGGTGTGCGTCTATTTGACGTCCAGTGACGTCAGTTGTATTCATGTTATTCATGTGACGTCAGTTGCATTTATGTTATTCATGTGACGTCAGTTGCATTCATGTTATTGCGACGTCAGCACTTTTTATATTAGTTTCACGTATACGTGGCCTATAGAAGTAGATTGATTTGTAATGGAACTAATTTATATACTCGTGACGTCAATTGACGCCATAGCATGCACCGCATTATGGTTTTTTCCATAAGTTATAATGGTAATATTTGGTCATCATGCGTTTGATTTGCCTTCATTAGACGGCGTCATATGGTATAACATCATTGATGTCATGATGTCAGATCAAACGTTATGATCCCAAATGTGTGAGAAACGTTTATTCAGCTATTATATTCTATGGCAAATGGTATTACGCTTGGTTTAAAGGAATGAATTAATACATATGAGAGTTAAATTTTTGGTAAATCAATTTAATGTAGATAGGTTATTGTCTAGATTACTTATGTTTTATGTGGGATATGTCATGGTAATACCTGTTGACGTCAGTATACTTCTCGACAATGTTTGGCGTCAGATCTTTCGACGCACATGCGTGGTAGGATCTACGTTTCTTCATTGGCGGAAGTAGTAAGCACAATTTTGGCTTTACATCGTGAGCGCGAGTTGTGTCTAGTGACACGGCTGGCGTGTGCACGTTATGCTCGGCATTCGCCGAGGGCGTTGTATGGTATTTCCAAGACAGGCCCAAGTCTTACGTATTGTTATTATGTAGTTACAATGTATTAAGTGTAAGTTCGTTATTTTTAGGCACATCAAGTCCGGCAGTCAGCTGTTAGGGATTAGAGCCACGTCTCACCTGGAGATTCGATATACGTCTCCAGGTTAATACCAACCCGGGTAGAGGCAGTTACAACGCCGTTTGTGCATGGTTCCTAAGCAGAGGCGGGAAGCACAAAATGTAGGCGGAAGTGGTTAGCACAGTTTTGCCAGATTCTGTGATAAGATCTGAAGGTCACATCAAGTGTGGGACAGTGTTCGTCCACTAAGGTGTTTTAATATATATAGACTGGTCCCTGGTACGATCCAGGGAGCGACCAGTATATAATCGTGCACGTGTTAATAAGAGTTGGTGTTCCTCATGATATATGGACTGGCCCATGACATGATCCAGGGAACGACGAATTGAAGTCTACCAACATAAGGCCTTGTTTTTTTCTATGAGCTCAAACTAACGTTTTTTTGTTCTTTGTGTTTTCCTTTAGTTCATGGCGCTGGGCCGAGTACGGTGTTGACGTCAGACGGTAATCTATTTGCGTATTGTACGCAAATCGATTACATATTTGAAACAAACACCTTACTTGGGCCAGCGACATGAACTGATATGTGTTGTATATTATTGTAATTGTGACAGTTGTAAATTGTATTGTTGTATATAAAATTTACATTATATATAAACTTAAAAAAATTCTAACGTTGTTAGAGTTTCCTTGTTAGTGTATTACACTAGTAGATAACCCTTTAACCGGAAGTCACCCTCCGCCGTCCTGGCGACGCATAAGGCTCTACACCCGTGTCGACCGTGTGTAAAACCTTCTGCGTAACATGGTGTCAGAAGTGGGATTTGACTTCTGGTTAATATCTGCCAGTGTAAGACATTGACAATATATACAGAATCTAGGCACAATTTTGTCAGACATTTTTTTTTTATTATTGACTTTCTGATTGTTCTTTTCTAAGGTGACGTAAGGATGTTTGTAAGGCTGTGAATTTTAGGGGAGCAATTTTGCCACTAAATTCTTGTAAATGTAACCTACACTCAATTAAGGTCAACTATCCTTATTCCCTGCGTGATGAAGTGCGATAGCCCATGCATTAATTTGTGATAGAATGTAACAGGTTGCATATCTGAGTGGGGAAACTGAGGTATATAGACCTGAATTGTCTTGGCACGGATGATACATATTTAGTTTTAAGGTCCGTTTGAGTACCTTGGCACTGCTGTTGCATGACAATCTGTTAGTTCATTAATTCAAACGTTTGTACGTAGTGTCGTAACCGTTACTGAGGTCCATTTTATGTCCTGATTTAGTAACGTAGGTCACTCGTAACGTTATATAATATCGTTACAATGAATTAAACCTAATAGCGGAATCTTAAGTTTGATTTACCGTTGGTATCCTATAAGGTTTTGTAATGTAGGACGTACAGTTGTCGTGTCAGTGTTAATACGTTGCGTTACATACGTTACGTTTGTATATCCGATACGCTAGATCAAGTTGGGCGTAATTGTATGTGGGTTATTTACGTCATCTAATTACGTCATCTAATAGTGAAAAGTAATTCTCGGCAAAGTCAACGTCAGTTTATGACGTCATTTCCGGTCTGTTATGAACGTAACTTTAATGGCTACGTCCAGATCGCGAGTATACTAATTAATCAACGTTTTAGTTGGATTAGTTCGTTATTATTATTGTTAACGTTTTAGTTAACGTGTGTGACTATAAGTGAACGTCGGTTTCAGTTAAGTTAACGTGAGCATTACGTTAAGCGTCATGGATCAGTTAGTTAAGACGGGAAAGGAGTTAGGTTATGAGGGGCAGGCTTTGCAGGAATTTGTTAAGCAACAGCAAGAGACTGAGAGGACAGAAAGGCACGCGGTAAGGGCACTTGATAAAGAAAAGATTGCGCAGGCCGAAAAAGACAGGGAAATTGAGTTAGCTAAAATTGCGCAGGCCGATAAAGACAGGGAAATTGAGTTAGCTAGGATCGCGCAGGCCGAAAAAGATCGGGCAATTGAATTGGCTAAGATTGCGGCGGATAGGGAAATCGAGATGGCGCGAATTGAAAGCATAGAGCGGCAAGCCGAGAAAGATAGGGAAGCTAAGTTGTCTCAAGTCGAAAGCGATAAGGAAGCGAAGTTGTCGAGCGAAGTTGAGTTAGAAAAGTTGAAGTATAGTTTTGAATTGCAGCAACGCGAATTGAAGAATCAGATAGATTTGCAGAAAGTAACGTTTAGAGTTGAATTAGAAAAACAGAAGGCTGAAAAGCTAGCGTATGCGCGAGATCCCAAGTTACCGTATTTTGATGAAAGTAAGGACAAAATGGATAGTTACTTATCAAGGTTTGAGAAATACGCGACGGCGAATAAATGGGATAAAAACGTTTGGGCTGCATATTTAAGCGCATTACTTAAAGGTCGCGCGCTTGATGTCTATGATAGATTGTCTGTAGATGATGCAGCGGATTATGACAAGTTGAAAGATGCGTTGTTAAAGAATTTTGATATGACTGAACGCGGATTTAGGAAGAAATTTCGCTATGATAGGCCTGAAAAGTCCGAAACGTTTATTCAGTTTAGTAGTAGACTTAGGTCGTATCTTAATAAATGGTTAAAAATGGCGAAAGTAGACCAGTCTTACGAAGCTGTTTGCGATTTTTTCGCTAGAGATCAGTTTTTAGAATCTTGTAGTAAAGAACTGTATGTTCATTTGAAACCGAAAACATTCACGAATCTAGGTGAGATGGCTAGGGAAGCAGATTTATTTGCAGAAGCACGTGGCGGTGTCTACGCTTGTGTTAATAAGGGGCAGCGTGATAGTAAGGGCGTAACTCAGAGTAGATCTGATAATAAGCCGAGTGCGAAGCCAGAGATAAAATGTAGTATTTGTGGTAAGGGACATTTAACATATAAATGTTTTAAGAATCCCGATAGGAAGCAAGCATATAGTGCGGAGGTAGGTGCAAGTGCAAGCGGGTATAGCGGAAGTAAGGGGAGTAGTTATGCACCGAAAGATGAGACACAAAGATCACAGAGTAAGAGCGATACTGTACAGACGAAGGGTAGTAATTCAGATCGTGGTCGGGGTTATTCCCGCGGACGTGGTCGGGGTGGCGGACATCAAATGAGCTTTTGTAAAACTACAATGAATAGGTCTCATGAAATTGAAGGTCTCTATAAGAGTAAGGAAGCAAGTCCACTAATCAATGATAACGTGGATAGGGAAGGTGTCTGTTACTTTTTAAGGTCGCGATTACCAACAGCGCAGGGTACGGTTAATGGTAAGACTGTTGTAGTTTTAAGGGACACAGGTTGTACTGGGTGTGTCGTTCGTAGAAACTTGGTTTCTAATGATCAGTTACTTGGTAGAGAATCTGATGTAACTTTGATTGATGAATCTACCCAAAGGTATCCCTTAGCAATGGTTGACATAGATTGTCCATTTTTCACAGGAAAAACTGAGGCATTGTGCATGGAAGATACATTGTATGACCTGGTTATTGGAAATATTGACGGGTCAAAACTTCCCGATATGTCCCATTTTGCAATGGCGGCAGTGACTAGGTCACAAGCTAAGCAAGGTGAAGAGGTCTATAGGAAACTTAAAGTTCCTGATCAAATTATTGCTAGTGATAAGGAGGCATTGAAGCAGGCCCAAGTTGTTGACCCTAAATTGAATGGCATAAGGCAAAGAGTGGAATCTGGGAATGTGACGATTAGTCGTGGATTGAACCGGGGTGAAACTAAGTTTATTCGAAAGAAAGATTATTGTATAGGCAGTTTACTAAGGGAAACAAGGTCACTTTGCAACTTATTATCCCTGAAGGTTTTCGTGAAAAGGTGTTAAGATTGGCGCACGAAACCTTGATGTCAGGTCATTTGGGCATTAAGAAAACTATGGATAGAGTTTTAACTGAGTTCTTTTGGCCTGGAGTTTGTGGTGATGTGGCAAGGTTTTGTAAATCTTGTGACATATGTCAAAGGACTATTCAAAAAGGTCGTGTCACTAAGGTACCTTTAGGAAAGTTGCCACAGATTGACACACCATTTAAACGAGTCGCTGTTGATATAGTTGGACCGATAGAACCTCGTTCTGACAGGAAATCCCGCTATATTTTAACAATGATAGACTATGCGACGAGATATCCCGAGGCGGTAGCGTTACCCGGCATTGAAACGGAACGCGTAGCCGAAGCGTTAGTTGAGATGTTTAGTAGAGTTGGCATACCTGATGAAATATTAACAGATTGCGGAAGTCAGTTTACTGCTGAAGTTATGAAAGAAGTAAGCAGGCTGTTATCACTCCAGCAGTTAACCACGACGCCGTATCATCCTATCTGTAACGGTCTTGTAGAGCATTTTCACGCGACGTTGAAGCAAATGCTACGTAGGATGTGCGCAGAACGTCCAAAAGACTGGGATAAATATCTCCCAGCACTGCTGTTTGCGATAAGGGAGGTTCCGCAGGAGTCATTAGGGTTTTCTCCGTTCGCATTGTTATACGGACGTAACGTTAAGGGCCCTATGGCAATATTACGTGAATTATGGTCTGAAGAGGTACAGGATGAGCAGGTTCTGTCTACGTACCAGTACGTAATTGAGTTGAGAGAACGGTTAGAGCAGACGTGTAAGTTAGCACATGATAATTTACGGAAAGTACAAGTAAAGCAAAAGGCTTATTATGACAAACGCGCTAGGTCGCGTAAATTTAACGTGGGAGATAAAGTACTGTTATTACTGCCAACTGACAGTAATAAACTGTTATTGCAGTGGAAGGGTCCATATGAAGTAGTAGAGGTGGTGAATAGAATGGACTATAAAATCGACGTCAATGGTGTCGTGAGTACATATCATGCTAATATGCTGAAACAGTATGTCGAACGTCGTACTGTGCCGTCACATTGTTTGTTGTCGACTGAGACTACAGAGTCGGTTGATGACGATGGTAGTGATGAATTTTCTCTTGATGATTGTGCTTTTCCGACAGCTAAAGAGCCGGAAACTTATAACGACGTCAGTATTTCAGATACGTTAACGTCAGAACAACGTATGGAGGTTGAAGCGTTGATTAAACAGTACCCGGATGTACTATCAAGTTTACCCGGTCGAACTGATCAAATACAGCACGATATCAAACTACTCACGTCAGAACCCATACGGACGAAGGGTTATTCTATCCCGTATAAGACGCGTAACGTCATGGAGACGGAGATACAGGATATGTTGGATTTAGGGGTAATCGAGCCGTCGATTTCACCGTATTCATCTCCTGTTGTCCTAGTTCCGAAGAAAGACGGATCAGTTAGATTCTGTATCGACTTCCGGAAGCTTAACAAAGTGACGGAATTCGATGCAGAACCTATGCCAAATATGGAGGAGGTTATCAATAAAATGTCGGGACATAGATTCTTTACAAAGATGGACCTGAGTAAGGGTTATTGGCAAGTCAGTCTTACTGAAAGGTCTAAACCTTTGACGGCATTTGAAACGCCTAAGGGTTTATTCCAGTTTAAAACTATGCCCTTCGGTTTGGTCAATTCGGGAGCCTCATTTTGTAGGTTAATGAGAATCATATTGTCCAATCTCCCAAATGTTGACAGCTTTGTTGATGACATGTGGATATTTACTGAAACATGGAAGGATCATGTGACGTCATTACGTCAAGTGTTAGATCGGCTCAGGTCGGCCAAACTGACGGCAAAACCATCTAAATGCATGATCGGATATGGCAGTATCGAGTGCCTTGGTCACAATATCGTCGGACAGACGGTACGACCGCAAGAGGACAAGATACAGGCTATCAGAGATGCTCCTCGTCCATGTACGAAAAGGCAAATTAAATCTTTTCTGGGATTAGCTGGGTTTTACCGTCGTTTTATCCCAAATTTCTCATCCATAGCTTCTCCTCTGACTGATTTAACTAAACGGGATAGACCTAATTCTATCAAAGATTGGCAAGATCAGCATGAAAGGGCATTTCAAACCCTGAAGAGTAGGCTCACGTCTAGTCCTATTCTTCGCTTACCTGTTTTTCAAGAAGGTAACCCGTTTGTACTTCGAACAGACGCTTCAGACGTTGGTCTTGGAGCTATTTTGCTTCAGGAGTTCGAAGGTGAAGGTCGTTTGCCGATTGCTTATGCTAGCAAGAAATTGTTACCTCGGGAAAAAAACTACTCTGTAATTGAGAAGGAATGTTTGGGTATTATCTGGGGTGTTGAGAAATTTCGTAAGTACCTGTATGGGGCGGAGTTCCTACTTGAAACTGACCACAAACCTTTGTCTTATATGCAGACAGCTAAGGTGCTCAATCCCCGAATCATGCGTTGGGCCATGAAATTACAGCCGTACAGATTCAGGATCGTTGCTATCCGCGGCCAAGATAATTTGGGGGCGGACTACCTTAGTAGATAGTTTGGCCACGTTATGCATCGCACCGTTGTTGTGTATATAGCTAGTTTTCCAGTTTTGACATAGCCTACGATTCGATCGCATTTCGTACTATTTCAGAAAAGAAACATTGTTATGTTTTTTTCTCCCTAAGGGGAAACCTATGTTTCGAAATGGATCTAATCGTCCACTATGTCGTCGAGATTATTTTAATCCTTTCAATCAGTAGAGCTACAGTTTTTAGGGCAACTGTGGTAATAAAACATTTACGGAAATTGTGGCTACGTTATGCATGGGTTGTTTGTGAATACCTCTCGTGGACAGCGTATTGCATGATTTTAAGGTGAATACCTGCACGAGTCTTTTGATTGGGGACAGCGTGTTGCATGATTTTAATGTGAATACCTGCACGAGTCCCATGATTTAAATGTGAGATGCATACTATTTATACGCCTATCTTTTATTGAAAAGTTAGACGTGGCTGTTTAATTCTTATACTGAGGATGTTATATTGTTGTGTGCCCAGATTCTGAGTTTAGACCAGAACGGTAAGATTTTATTATATTTATTTAGAATTGTTTGGCTAAGAATGAAAAATGTGACTTCTGATTGATATGGTATGACTATATGTGTCGACTGATTTGATTTTGTTGGCAGTGATCAGGCTGCGCATATGTCGACCAATTTTGTTTATACTGACCATGCTGCGCATGGTATTTGTATATTAGGAAGTTTTGTAAATTACGGAAATAGTTTATATCACTGATGTTGGTTGCAATAGTGTGCGTCTATTTGACGTCCAGTGACGTCAGTTGCATTCATGTTATTCATGTGACGTCAGTTGCATTCATGTTATTGCGACGTCAGCACTTTTTACATTAGTTTCACTGGTGTGCGTCTATTTGACGTCCAGTGACGTCAGTTGTATTCATGTTATTCATGTGACGTCAGTTGCATTTATGTTATTCATGTGACGTCAGTTGCATTCATGTTATTGCGACGTCAGCACTTTTTATATTAGTTTCACGTATACGTGGCCTATAGAAGTAGATTGATTTGTAATGGAACTAATTTATATACTCGTGACGTCAATTGACGCCATAGCATGCACCGCATTAAGGTTTTTTTCCATAAGTTATAATGGTAATATTTGGTCATCATGCGTTTGATTTGCCTTCATTAGACGGCGTCATATGGTATAACATCATTGATGTCATGATGTCAGATCAAACGTTATGATCCCAAATGTGTGAGAAACGTTTATTCAGCTATTATATTCTATGGCAAATGGTATTACGCTTAGTTTAAAGGAATGAATTAATACATATGAGAGTTAAATTTTTGGTAAATCAATTTAATGTAGATAGGTTATTGTCTAGATTACTTATGTTTTATGTGGGATATGTCATGGTAATACCTGTTGACGTCAGTATACTTCTCGACAATGTTTGGCGTCAGATCTTTCGACGCACATGCGTGGTAGGATCTACGTTTCTTCATTGGCGGAAGTAGTAAGCACAATTTTGGCTTTACATCGTGAGCGCGAGTTGTGTCTAGTGACACGGCTGGCGTGTGCACGTTATGCTCGGCATTCGCCGAGGGCGTTGTATGGTATTTCCAAGACAGGCCCAAGTCTTACGTATTGTTATTATGTAGTTACAATGTATTAAGTGTAAGTTCGTTATTTTTAGGCACATCAAGTCCGGCAGTCAGCTGTTAGGGCTTAGAGCCACGTCTCACCTGGAGATTCGATATACGTCTCCAGGTTAATACCAACCCGGGTAGAGGCAGTTACAACGCCGTTTGTGCATGGTTCCTAAGCAGAGGCGGGAAGCACAAAATGTAGGCGGAAGTGGTTAGCACAGTTTTGCCAGATTCTGTGATAAGATCTGAAGGTCACATCAAGTGTGGGACAGTGTTCGTCCACTAAGGTGTTTTAATATATATAGACTGGTCCCTGGTACGATCCAGGGAGCGACCAGTATATAATCGTGCACGTGTTAATAAGAGTTGGTGTTCCTCATGATATATGGACTGGCCCATGACATGATCCAGGGAACGACGAATTGAAGTCTACCAACATAAGGCCTTGTTTTTTTCTATGAGCTCAAACTAACGTTTTTTTGTTCTTTGTGTTTTCCTTTAGTTCATGGCGCTGGGCCGAGTACGGTGTTGACGTCAGACGGTAATCTATTTGCGTATTGTACGCAAATCGATTACATATTTGAAACAAACACCTTACTTGGGCCAGCGACATGAACTGATATGTGTTGTATATTATTGTAATTGTGACAGTTGTAAATTGTATTGTTGTATATAAAATTTACATTATATATAAACTTAAAAAAATTCTAACGTTGTTAGAGTTTCCTTGTTAGTGTATTACACTAGTAGATAACCCTTTAACCGGAAGTCACCCTCCGCCGTCCTGGCGACGCATAAGGCTCTACACCCGTGTCGACCGTGTGTAAAACCTTCTGCGTAACACACTGATCATATGGTAGTAAATACGACGTACTTTTTTAAACAAAGGGGGGGTGCCTATAAGGCCCTTTTTCTGCCCAAGAGCAAAATGTTTTATTTTCAGCTGATGATTGGACTATGGTGTCCGCTATACTGAATCAATAGTGGTTAAGCTCCGTAAGCCCTACGTTTGGAATAATGGGGTTATTAAAGTGGGTGGGGTAAATCAGCATGAACCAAGGGGTCCCATATTATAAGCTATATCTCTCGTTCAAATTTAGTGGCATTCATAAATTCCTTCCTTTATAAGTTGAAGTAATGTTGTTGGTGACATATTTTTTCAAATTCTATCTTTTAAAGTAAAATCTTATGTCTGCCGAATTTCTTTTTAGAGACACTGTCAATTTTCATTAATTTTGGTACTTTGAATTCAATATATTCTACCATATCTCTAGAACCAATGAATGACTTCTTACCAAACTAACATGGGTTCGCCGTTGGGAGAGTGCAAACTGTTGATTAAATTTTGGTGACCTTGACATTTGCTTCAAGGTCACAGTAAGACTTATAATGTAAATTTTAAGTCAAATTTTGGCCATTGTCTACACAGTAGCTCCTGAATTGATATGGAATTGTTCCCAAAGTGGCCTAAATTAAACATTATGAGGAGTTAGAGCACCAGTTATGATTAAATGGCCATGACATCATGATTAAATGGCCATGACATCATCTTCAAGGTCAAGGTCACGGCTAGACTAAACAGAGTTTAATCATAGATTTTATCAATCGGGCGACAGAAATGTACCAAATCTGAGTGTTTTCATTTGAAAAGCAATGTTTAATGTGCACAGAATGACCTTGACCTTGGTCTGAAGGTCAGTATTAGCCAAACATGATGAAACGGAATTGGGTTAAACTTAAAGGTTATAGGAAAGTCTATTGTAAAATAATGAGCTTCTGAATGTATTGGTGACGGCAGACCTTCAGATCAAGGTCAAGGTCATTATATGCATATTAAGCATTGTTTTACAAATAGAAACATACATATTTGTTAACTTTCTGCTTACTAGCTGTGTGAGATCTTTGGTTCAACTCTGTCTAGTCTAACCTTGACCTTGACCTTGAAGATGATGTCATGGCCATTTGATCATAACTAGTGCTCTAACTCCTCAAAATGTTTACTTTAGGCCACTTTGGTCATGATTTCATATCAGTTCAGGAGCTACTGTGTATACAATGGCCAAAACTTGACTTAAAATTAACATTATAAGCCTTACTGTGACCTTGAAACAAAGGTCAAGGTCACCAAAATTCAATCAACACTTTGCACTTTCCCAAGGGTGAACCCATGTTAGTTTGGTAAGAAGTCATCCATTGGTTCTAGAGATATGGTAGAATATATTGAATTCAAAGTACCAAAATTAATGAAAATTGACAGTGTCTCTAACAGAAATTCTGCAGACATAAGATTTTATTTTAAAAGATAGAATTTGAGAAAAGATGTCACCAAAGACATTACTTCAACTGATAAAGAAAGGTATTTATGAATGCCATTAAATTTGAAGGAGAAATATAGCTCATAATATGACACCCCTGGTTCATGCTGATTTACCCCACCCACTTTAATAACCCCATTATTCCAAACGTAGGGCTTACGGAGCTTAACCACTATTGATTCAGTATAGCGGACACTATAGTCTAATCATCAGCTGAAAATAAAACATTTTGCTCTTGGGCAGAAAAAGGGCCTTATAGGCACCCCCCCCCCCCCTTTCAGTAGAACCGATATTAATTGTTTATATGTGACCTTGTTACTTCTATTTTAAGAGGAAAAAAGCTGGGGTAAGGGTGGAAGAGGTGTTTCCCACGGCAAGTTGGCAATTGCTTTGATCATAAATTAATGCTGAAATTAAACGACAAATGCACTTAGGTATTGTTTTACAAAATTGAGCGCTGTTGAATACTCATTTTTAGCTCACCTGAGCCGAAGGCTCAGAGGTGAGCTTATAGGATGGGAGTCGAGCCGTCGTCCGTCCGTGGGTGCGTGGGTCCGTGGGTGCGTCAACAATTTCAAAAATTAATATCTCAAAAACCAGTGGGCCGATCGCAATCAAATTTTATCTGAAGCATCATTTGGGTAGGGGAAAGGCTGCATTAGGTTTTGGTGCCGATCAGCTCAGAACTCTGGTTTCCATGGCAACAGATAGCCCCCATAGGGTTATAATGGGGAAAATGGCGTAATCACGTTTTCTCGACTGTTTTTGATTAGATCCTTATCATACTTGCAAGTAATGATGACATACACAAGAGCTTGGATGAGTTCGAAATTTGGCCGGATTCGAGCACAGACTACGGAGTTAGCTGCCCTTGAGCGTTTGAAAAAAATCCCATAGTCTTATAATGGATAAAACAACGTCATCACATATTTTTAGAAAAACTTTGTCATTGCTCAATTGCCTACATTTTCAACGAATTTTAAAATAATTTCACACAAATGAAGGGCATGACAATATCTCGAGCAAGTTCAAACTTTCAGGATGCTGCGCCCAAGGTCAAGGTCACTGTGGCTATTTTTAGGAAAACTTTGTCAGCGCTCTAGCACCTACATTTCTCAGCAGATTTTAAAATAACTTCACACAATTGTAGGGCATGACAATATCTCGAGCAAGTTTGACTTTCAGGATGCTGTGCCCAAGGTCAAGGTCACTGTGGCTGTTTTCAGAAAAACACTGTCAGCCCTCTAGCACCTACATTTCTCAGCAGATTTTAAAATAACTTCACTCAAATGTAGGGCCTGACAATATCTCGAGCAAGTTTGACTTTCAGGGTGCTGCACCCTAGGTAAAGGTCACTTTGGCTATTTTTTGAAAAACTTGGTCATCGCTCTAGCGCCTACATTTCTCAAGGGATTTTAAATCAACTTCACACAAATGTAGGGCATGACAATATCTCAAACAACTTTGACTTCCAGGGTGCTGCGCCCAAGGTCAAGGTCACTGTGGCTATTTTTAGAAAAACTTTGTCAGCGCTCTAGCACCTACATTTCTCAATGGATTTTAAAATAACTTTATACAAATGTAGGGCATGACAATATCTCGAGCCAGTTCGACTTTCAGGATGCTGTGCCCAAGGTCAAGGTCACTGTGGCTATGTTTAGAAAAACTTTGTCATCGCCCTAGCACCTTCATTTTTCCGTGGATATTGAAATATCTTGACACAAATGTAGGGTGTGACAATATCTCAAGCAAGTTCGACTTTCAGGATGTGGTGCTTATGGTCAAGGTCATTGTGGCTATTTTTAGAAAAACTTTGTCATCTCTCTAGCACCTACATTTCTCAACGGATTCTAAAATAAATTCACACAAATGTAGGGCCTGACAATATCTCGAGCAAGTTTGACTTTCAGGGTGCTGCAATCAAGGTTTTTGATTAGATCCTTATCATACTTGCAGGTAATGATGACATACATAAGAGCTTGGATGAGTTCGAAATTTGGCCGGATTCGAGCACAGACTACGGAGTTAGCTGCCCTTGAGCGTTTGAAAAAAATCCCATAGTCTAATAATCGAGAAAACAACGTCATCTCATTTTCATTTTTCATCGGATCCTCTTCATACCTGCAGGTAATGAGGATATGCATGAAAGCTTGGATTAGTTAGCATTTCGGCTAGACCCCACCACTGACTATGGAGTACCTGCCCCTAGCATCCACAAAATCAATGTCGCCACATTTTCTTGGTTTCTACTTATCCGATCCTTTTCAAACTTGCAGGTAATAAGGAAATGCATAATATCTTGAACAAGTTCAAATTTTGGCCAGATCAGGCCAACCACTACAAAGTTAGCTGCCCTTGACAGCTCTGTCTATTGTGCTCTTGATCGGATACTTTTTAAACTTGCATATATTAAATGAGGGCATACATAATGTTTTGTATGAGTTTAATTTTCAGCCTGATTGGACCACTGACTGTAGAGTTAGCTGCCCTTGAGCATCTTAAATATCCCTATAGGTTTACAATGTCTCTCAGGTGAGCAATTGTTGCCCTTTGAGCTACTTGTTTAATAAAGTTGCATTCTTAAGTTTATAAAGTTTAATGGTGTGCTTAGGTTATTATATTATAATACTATATAGAACACCCCCCAGTCTTTATTGCTTTTATGATCCATTTATGTCATTACCTATGCTAGAAAGAGTATTCCTTCGAGGATATAGAAAGTGTCAAGGACTGTTACTTTAAAGGAATATGATGTCCAATAACCACGAATATTTGTCTTTAAGCTAAACTTGTTGTATGCCAATATAACAGCATTGCTGAAATATTTGACTGTTATGTGTTCTGCACTGGACTGTTCTGCACTTACTACGTTTATCAAAGTTACATATTTAAAGTTGTTTGTCAAAAATAATCGATTTATAAAACGCTTTAAATTTACTAGAGCGGTATGAAAACTACAAATCGAAGTTTAAATCAAGGGTAGAAAGTTTTTCTCCCCATTTTATGACGTGAAGGCACCAATTCTGGAAGCAGCAATACCTTGGAGTTTAAAGCATGGATACCAAGCTTTTATATGATACCAAATTTGCCTTTCGAACGATGAGCTATTTATCTTTTTATACCCCGCCACACGTTAGTGGCGGGGTATTATGTTTTCCCGCTGGCTGTCCGTGTGTCCGTCCGTCCGTCGTACGTACGTCTGTCCGGTCGTCCGTCCGTGAGCACTTCGTTTCCGTTCGATAACTTGAGTATTTATTAACAGATTTTATTCATACATGGCATGTGCATTGGTCTTGGGAAGATCTCGGTTGGGATTGTTAATGGGCAAATTTCGATGTTTTCTTATGGAGTTATTGCCCTTTTCATGGTCTTAAAAACAGTTTTTGGTCTGTAGTTCTTTTACACTTTGAAATATCTTGATGAAGTTTCACAGAAATGATCGAAGTAACATAAGCTTTCAGTTATAAGCAGAATTTTGTCCACCTGGATTATCTGCCCCTGCCCTAGGGCTATATACATGTATGAAATAATGAAAAAAATGTATAAAATTAGAGTCGAAAGGGATTTTTTCTGAAACTTGTAACAAATTATCATATTGATATAAGCTTTATGTCTTGATCAAAATTTTGTCCCCCAGTGGTTATCTGCCCCTGACACATGCTGTATACATGTATGAAATCATGAAAAAATCAATATAAAATCAGATTTTCGGTATAAATGAAATTTCATAGAAAGGATTAAAATAACATAAGCTTTCTGTTACAAGTAGTATTAAGTCCACATAGATACCTGCCCCTGCCCCAGAGCTATATACATGTATAAAATTATGAAAAAATTCTGTTCATGAGGTTCTTGTCATGATAAAAAAAATGTATAAAAGATACAAGACGGGGTATCGGTTTGCAGTGGCGGGGTATTACGCAGTCGTTTACGATGCTTTTATTTCATTTATTGGACGCCTTTTCTCGATTCGTTTCCCCGACTAGTGTTGTATCTTGTGGAATTTATAACGAGCACTGCGAGATGGCTGCGAAGCAGCCATCGAGCAGAGCTCGTATCTGGGTATCGCAAATACCATCAAGTATAAATCTATGGAATCGAATTTGCGACGACCACCTTACTGGGTTCTGAGGTTTGCAGTCGTGCAATTGAAATTAGTGCAAAAATGGGGAACCAGTGTCTTCTCCACAGGATTTAACGACTGGTTTACATTTAAACATTTGGGATATGCTTTTCGCTAGCAATAACTCGCGATGCAGTCTGTCATTTGCGAAACGCTGATTGTCACATGAGTGATACAGCCAATCAGAGCCCTCTCAAGAAGTCGCTGGCGTGAATTGTAAACAAGGCGGCATTGAAACATCTCAATGCAAGAATCATGTGACGTTGATGTCATTATGTTTCATTGTTTACAAATATGTCCATTGAGAAAGGTTGTAATAACCGAAACTAGTCGGGAATAAAATAAACAGAACTACTTGGAGTTTGATCTCTTTTACAAAACTAAACAAGGCGGCAGAAAGTTTTATTTTGAAACCAACCAACAAACCGCCTCAGAATCAAGGTATAAACGTGTATATTATATGCCCGCGTTCAAGACTTGAAACGGCCACCAAATCGACCAATATCATGACACAACTAGGCCAGTTCAGTGGTTTATTGAGCGTCTGGAAACCTCAATCTTCACAACATCATGAGATTTCGCGCACAAGCGGTCCGTGTCATGGCTCACTGTTGATCTCGAAAGCACATGAGCGTTGAATTGTAGAGTAAGTAAAGGTAAAAGTTGCAGCTCTCCGTTCCACAATGGTCACAACCTGGCTATAGAGCAAGGTACAGCAAAATAGACGGTGAAAAAAGAAACGCAATGCATTGGTCTCTCGAAAAGAGAGAAAAAGAATCAAAGTTCTGTTAAAACAGTGACAACCCACTGGCGCTTGAGTTTCTAAGTGTGCATCAGTGTCATTACATTTATATGGTCTCTGGTAAAATAAAAATCACTAATCCGATAAACCTGGTTTTTTTCGATATGCGGTGAACCTTGGAAAGAGGGTGCAACTAGTCATGTAACGATGACAGTGCAAATAGAAACAGAAAAATGTTGACCTGAACACATGTTGCTGCAGAATAGTTTCTATCCGTATCAGCCTTCGATGTTGGGCCTTCCAGTGCCCAGAGCCACAAAGAAAGGTAAAATCCAGCTATTCTACATATGTGCTGTGACAAAACAACGCCAATCGTTGAAAATCGGATTATTATAATATATTATAATATTTAATTATGAGACGCTTTGTTTACAGTCCAATATTCTTATTTGTACTTCGTGACATGATTTAAGGTAAACCATTAAATACATCGCGCAGAGTATTTGCTAATATTTTTCTATTGGTTAATTTAAGGACAAAAATAACTTTTTACGCGTTTTACGTCACAGTCTTTGAAATTTTTGACAGTAGGGTTTCATTTTGAAATTCTGAAATAAAAAATGCTGTAAATCTCTTCATTTGTCAGGAGAAGACCCGGTTTTGACTGTAATCGGACATTTCAGATATATCTTTCCTTTTACGGTAGTAACTATATAAAAACATTTCTGTGTAATTGCATATTTGCAAGTCTTTGTTGTACAGTCATATATATTCGTGGTTGTTGATCAGCTGATTTTGAACCAAACATTTTGATTTGACATGATGAGTGACAAACAAGTACCTGAGGCAAGTGGGAGCAGAAGTAGTGGTCGTAGTAAGAAAGACGTTAACTACAAAAGACTGCATGAAGGTACAATATCAGAAAGTGAGACAGAGGGAGATACAGAATATGAGTCGTCCCATGATGTGGGCGAAGTACATGAGATATATGATGAGCAGACTGATGAGTTGGAGAAAATGAGAGGGGAAATTAAAGCACTAGATGAGGAGAAGGCTTTGCTGCAAAGATCTGAAGAAGTGCGAAAGGTGAAAGCAGAGCTTGAGACTAAAAGAAAGGAAGTTCAGTCATTACGAGGTATGCGTCACAGTGGCACTGTTGAAATGAAGAAATCTAAAAGTAGATCTAAGCGTAGAATCGCAGAAAAGATAGACGATGATGAAATAAATATAAATACTCTCAGGCAAGACGAAGATTTGAGAAAATTAGTAAGAAGAGAATTGGAATCATTTGGCCTCGGTTCTATTAATGACAGCATAAACAATAGTAGCTCCCAATCATCTACTACCAGTAGTAGTAGTTCATCTTCAGAAGACAGAAAATCAACCAAAAATAAAGATAGAAAGAAAAAGAAGCATAAGTTAAAGTCAGGCATTACTGCCAAAGCTTCTGATAGGGTAAGGCATCCCCAAAAATGGCCTCAAGCTCACCTTCAGTATGAACATGTAAGTAAACATGTACAGTTCAAGGATCTCGATTTTAAATTATTCATAGCCGGTGAGCTTGAGATTATATCAGAGGATGGCTTACCAGATTCGGAGAGAATTGGCCGTACTAAATTATTAAAAAAGATAGTTTACTACAGTAATACCTATGCTTTTGAAGGGTTGAAGGAGTTCTATGCTGCCTGGGTAAGAGAGATAGAAATGGGCTTAAAAACTTGGCTTGACAGCACACACGAACTAGAGTCTGCTGTTTTGAGCAAGCATATAAAACCCCATAAAAATTTTGGTTACAAATCTGGGTTTAAAAAAGAAACTCGCCCAAGTAGCAAACCAACCCCTTCCTCTGATGAAGAGAAAATTTGGTTCTGTTCACAGTATCAGAAAAATAAGTGTTCAAACAGGGCTAACCACATGGCTGTTTACAAGGGCAAAATGAGAGTGGCTATGCACATATGTGCTACATGCTGGTTAAAAGATAAACAGAAATTGGAACATCCTGAGAGTTCATCAGCATGCCCCCATGCAATTGCTTGACTAACCAGAAACAAAAAGGTAGAAAATACTATAAATAAAGGTAGACATTTAACAGAAATATTTTTCCCTAAATTTTGTTCAGAGTCTAAAATTGATATGGAAAAGGGTGAAAATTTGGTAAAGGGTGAAACTACAAGTATTAAATTATGTCAGCACTCTAACAAATGTGACATTTGTAATGTTACAAAAAAACAAATTAAAACATCAAAAATTCAGTACTTGATTGATGCTCACCATCAAGTGCTTGATTCTGGTAAGTTTAACTTCCAAAAATGCACAATACCAATTTATAGTAGACTTAATATAGATTATATTAGGAAATGTTTAGCAGATTATAAAGATAAAGAAATATGTGATTTTTTGGAATTTGGGTTTCCAATAGGTTATAATGGTGATGACAGTTTACTAAAACAATTTGATAAGAAAAATATTTGGAAATATAAAAATCATTCAGGGGCTCACGAACATCCAGAAGAAATGCAGAAATATTTACAAAAAGAAATAGTCAATAAAGCTATTATAGGTCCATTTAAAAGTTGTCCTTTTCAAACAGGCATGAAAATTTCTCCTTTGAATTCTATACCCAAAAAAGATACTGAGGAAAGAAGAGTTATATTAGATTTGAGTTTTCCTAAAGGATGTGCAGTAAATGATTTCATAAGTAAAGATGAATATTTAGGTGAGAAAATAGATTTGATTTATCCAAGAGTAGATGATTTTATCCAGATTATAAAGAGTAAGGGTAAGGGTTGTTTATTGTTTAAAAAAGATTTACGTAGGGCCTTTAGACAATTTCCAATATGTCCTTCAAGCTATAATTTAGTTGGTTTTGTGTGGTTGGTTTTAACTCCTGCAGTTTTCAATACCATGATTTAGAGAATACAAACGGAGCATAATTAGGGAAATTTGCCATTGTCAGTAGTTTTCACGACCTGCAAAGTTTGGGTTCCCCAGTCCCTTAAAATCAGTGTCGAGGTATTATTATTATGGCTGCCACATCGCCGTCTCTTCGCTAAAAGGTGCGGCTGTAGTGTAGTGGATAACACGCCAGACTACCAATATAGGGGCCGACAAATCGATCCCCTGCTTCCCCGGTCTTTCCGATGAGACTTTAAACCAAGGTCCAGTCTCCATATGACCTTGTTGGTGGGACATTAAATCTGAGTTCACTCGCTCACTTTCTGCTAAAAATGGATGTGGTATACCAAATGCCGACCGTGAATCCAAGCGACTTAAACTTGGTTTTCCTGTTATGACCAAGGAAATTACTACACACTGACAGCATTTAAAAAGTCATACAAAAATGTGTTAACCACCATCATTTGACTGACAAAAAGTTCTAAAAACCTTCCTAAATCTCACTTTTTTTATATTCGTTGGCAACAGCCCGTTGCAGGTACTTAACAAGTGCTAAAGTGATCCGAATGGAATATTGGGAAACCAATTTGATGACGACACATACCAGGTGAATGTAAAATACAGATTTATTTTTGCAACTAGGCCGTATGTATTCTGGGCTAGGCGTCATACTGTTACAATGGAAAAAAAGTTTGTGTACATGTGCGTCTGTGTGTCATTTTCTTTTCTCATCTATTCTCGCCTCCTGTTTCTATGCACACGACATCAAATTCTAAACAATGTCATATCGACATTGATGCACCGCCCTACTGTTGCATCAAAATCAGTCAGAAGACTTGTTTCTTCATTTTTTTTTCTGGTCCCACCCTCCCCCCTCCACCCCAGCTCAATCATATAATCATTGGGCTGCGTCACATGAAAACGTGCCTATTGACCAATGCAACCAGTAAAGCTTCAGTCTTGCTGCACCTGCCTGCAGTCTCTTTGCCCAGGCTCCATAGATCCATATTCACGGAAAACATGCCGATTAGACTTGATGGATGTGCAGGCTGATCTGAGTCTTCAGTAAATTTTATGCAATTGTCTGACAGGGCATTTTATGACTCGGTAGTTTTGAAAAATGAAAGTAAATAATTTTCTCAAGAAATTCTTTTTTTCATTTCATGAAGTAAAGAAATATGTATTGTTCAGATACAGCGAAAGTCCAAAATATCACATTTTCATTGAAAGTATCATTGAGCTGTCAAAAAAGATAGAAAAAAGAAAAAAGGCAATAATAACTAAATATGTTTGACTAATCAACGGTTACAATGGGGATTGACTAATCAACGGTTACGATGGGGATTGCGTATACCTTACTCTACAATTCAACGCTTATGTGCTTTCGAGATCAACAGGATGGCAGTAATGAAACTTCTGGATGAGTGCTTTGTTTTCACTGACTATACAGATGTGAACGGAACAATATAAATAGTCTGAATGCTGGTAGTAATTGCTGAATCGCAGTGGTAAGCATAACAGTGTAACTCCATTGTAACCCCATGTAATTGATTTGCTATGCTTGATATTTTGGCATCGGTAGAGGTAGAATGTAATACAGCCAACTTAAAAGAAAAAAGATGTCCAATTACAACGAAAAATATGAATAGGGCCAATTAAGTTCTTCATTGTAGAACTATGGGTTCCATTGATAGACCGATCCCTTCAGTGTATTGATGTCAGAAGTCTGCAGGAATTGGACTGTGATATTAAGGTGCATTACCAGAGCAGGACATAGTGTAAATGTGTGTTGGTACAGTGATTTTTTCACTATTTTGGATTTGGTGCCGGTGCCCACAGAATTGGGAAAAAGCGCATCATATTTTCCTGTAATTTGGAATTTTGGAAACCCTTTATTAAGTCTCAAGTGGTGGGATAGGGGACATGATACTGAATATATAGTATTTACCATGAATTATTGCTATATATCTGCTATTTCTCTAAGCAAGCAAGTAAATGTATGTTGTAAGATGGTCCCTAGAACAATTTTTTCTGCAATTGGGAATTTTTCAACTTGCAGTTGGGAAAAAAAAGATACATTTTGAATTGGGACTGGTACTTTTTATGGGCACCACTTATGTAGAGAAAAAAATCAGTGTGGTACATATATATTTTCAACTTTTACAGCCTAGCTGTAGAAGCTGGCAGCATCTTTATGGAGATTCAGGTAGGGTGGTTGGCTCTTTCAAGAAATTAAGCAAAGGAGATAGCGGTTAGTACCAGAATGGGTGACCTTCTTGACTTCGAGGACAGCTGAGCAAATGCTACAATCTAAAAAATTAACTTGTCTGTATATGTCATTTCTGGGTCATGAAGAAGAGACATACAGAAGGGTGACGACAGGTTAGAAGCAAGGGAGTTTATTAGAGCAGGGCATTTATTAGGATTCACATGGTACAAAAAATGTCAGGAATGTCCAGAGGGTACTCAAAATTGTTTGTCAGCTGGAATGTCAGACACTCAAAATTAGTTGTCAGATACCAACAACCCCCCCTCCCCCCCCCCCCCCAACCCCTCAAACTAGCTAGGAAACTTAAGGATAGTGTTTTGTAACAGAGAGACCTACTGTAGTTTAATTTGAAGTTTTATGTATTATTTATCCGGACCCAGTAATCTTATATCTTATATTTGCTCGGATTTTAATATGTTCTGCAGATGAAAAAGTGAATCACCGGCAGGAGACGGCCATGTAGTACAAGAGTTATGTAGTACAAGAGTTCTAAGGAATTACACAAAGCCATTTCAAACAGTTCTACGTACCAATATACCATATTTATCCTAGTAAATGCCTTTGCTATAATAAACTTCAAAACTGTTACAAGCATTTCTTGAATATGCATTAGATTCGGTAAAACTTTGATTCCTATTTAAAACATTGAAGGTAGGATTGTCCATGAGAGTCACTTCTGAAACAAATTTCTCTGGTGTCTGGAACAAGTTCATTCTTTATGACACTCAATGACAGTCTTTATTATTATTATTATATTAGTTCTATTGTGATGCAACATGAAAGTGCCATAGATAAACCTGGAGTGGAATGGTTTAGATAATCTACATTCTATTGGCTACAATTTCATCCCAGTGCCTGAAATGGTTGTCTTACAGGAAAGAATTTGCTCCCTCAGAGGAAGCAAATTCTTTCCTGTAAGAGGTCATCACAAAGCCATGGAATGGAGTGGAGATCACGCCTGCATGTTCATTCATTAAAATGTTTTCAACTGTGCCCATGAAACTAAGTTTTCATTATTGCAAATAAATCTGTAATATTCATAATTCAGAATCTGCAATACTTCTTTTGTAGACAAGACAACACTGCTCATGTCGATTTTCTTTGGTTTCAAATTTAAACACCGGTGCCCCTCCAGTGTTTGTTGTTCCCTGGAGTATAGCAGATAAGTTAGATTAAGGGACTGTTGCTTGGCGTATGAGATTATTTGGCTTACTACTTTGGCTGATGGGGGGTTGTGGTTGTGGAGATTCTGGATATGGATATATGAGCATCATGGAGATGAGCTTTTATTTGCAATTTGTTTTGTCATTGATAAGACCTATTGCTTGTCTTAAGCACTTGCAAGTCTCAAATCTACAGGGGTGAGATGACAACTATCGAATCAGACTTTACATTATATAATTATATTAGCAAGGCCGTAATTATACCCCCAGCAAACGAAGTATGAGGAGGGGTATATATCTTTTGTCCGATGTCCGTTTGTCTCTCCGTCTCTTCGTAAGTTAACATTTGCTTGAAAGTTTTTGAGATCTTATATTTGCAGGTGATCATGTGATTTTCTAGGGGATCACACATTTTGGCAACAAATTTGTACAACTGATTTAGTTGAAAATGACTGAAATAATCTTGACTGGCTGTGCAATCCATATGAAAAACAAGCCTATCAGTTGATTGTCGAATTTCTGACAAAAGAAAGCTAAACATACAATTTCCATCTTTAAATGATATCAAGTACATTTACAACAGTACATTCATATACTTCGAGGATTTGGTGTCACTTAGAAGGCAATGCCTTAATTTCATATCAAGTCAGAAAAACATACATACTAATACTTTTTGCCCAGTTCTTGCTCAGTAAAGTTGCAACATGATGGTTCACAATCAGTCTCAATGAAAAATGCAGTTAAAGTCTGATTAAGTGGCCCAGTGTTCATACAACATGTAGTCAAATCTGCCTTGAAGGGTCATGAAGGGGCCTCACAAAAACTGGCTGCAGAGTCATGGCAGACAGGTGTACACTTAATAGAGGTTCATTGTCCTCTGGGGCACAAAAAAGTAGCTACATGTGATAGGTGACCCTTAACAGAGTTATCCTTGAGACAGGTTAGACAGCATTATTAGCTCACCTGGCCCGAAGGGCCATAGTGAGCTATTGTCATACCAATGCGTGCGTTGTGCGTCGTGCGTCGTCACGCAATTTGTCCGTCAACACCTAAAAACAAATATTCAAACATCTTCTTCTGTAAAACTACTGTACCCATGGTTCTCAAATTTCACATGGAGCATGACCTGACTCCAGGGTCTCAGAATTGTAAAATTGGGTCAGGTTGAAAATCCAAGATGGCCGCCGTTACTAAAAATAGCAAAAACAACAAAATAAACTTCTTCTCCAGAACCACTGGGTATATTTGTCTGAATTTTGGCACGGAACATCAGTGAAACCTTGGTATTCAAAATTGTAAAAATGAAAAAAATCTGTAGCAGAGTTCTGTCACAGTGACCTACTTTCTGTTTACGTGTGTGATTTTGCTCAAATGCCAATGTCAAAAAATGACCTATTTATACAACTTCAAACAACTTTTTCTCTAAAACCACTGAGCCCATGGATCTCAAATTTCACATGGAGCATGACCAGACTGCAGGGTTTCAAAATTGTAAAATTGGGTCAGGTCAAGAATCCAAGATGGCTGCTGTTACTAAAAATAGCAAAAACAACAAAATCAACTTCTTCTCCAGAACCATTTTGTATATTTGGTTGAAAGTTTGCATGGAACATAAGTGGGACCTTGGTATTAAAAATTGTAAATATAAAAAAAATCTATAGCGGAATTAGGTCACAGTGACCTACTTAGCGTTTACAAGGCCGATTTTGCTCAAATGTCAATATCTAAAGAAAATAAAACCAATTCTGACCAGATTTGGTCAGAATTGGTTCTTGAATGGAATTATTTTAATTTTGTGCCAGTTGACTATCCATGATGGCCACCATGGGGGCCGTTACTAAAAATAGCACAAACATAAAAATGACAATTACTCAAGAACCCTTGAATGGAATTGGACCAATTTTGTGTCAGAATGTTCCTTGCATGAAGCCGTTTCGATTAATTACAATTTGGCATTCCAAGATGGCCACCATCTGGTGTTACTAAAACTAGCACAAACATAAAAATGACAATTACTCAAGAACCCTTGAATGGAATTGGACCAATTTTGTGTCAGAATGTTCCTTGCATGAAGTCGTTTTGATTAATTGCAATTTGGCATTCCAAGATGGCCGCCATCTGCCGTTACTAAAAATAGCACAAAACATGAAAATGACAATATCTCAGTAACCACTGAATGGATTTTGACGAAATTTGTGTCAAAATGATTCTTGCATTGAGATGTTTCAAAAATATCTAACTGTAGACCATTCATATTGGCCTCTGTTACTAAAAATAGAAAAATGTGAACATTAGAAAATCTCAATGGAGTTGGATTAATTTTGTGTCAGAATGGTCCTTTCATTAAGCTTTTTCGATTTTTTGCATTTTGGCATTCCAAGATGGCCGTCATTGTCCGTTACTAAAAAAAGCACAAAACATGAAAATGACAATATCTCAGTAACCGCTGAATGGATTTTGACGAAATTTGTGTCAAAATGATTCTTGCATTGAGATGTTTCAAAAATATCTAACTGTAAGACCAGTCATATTGGCATTTGTTACTAAATATAGAAAAATGTGAAAATCAGAAAATCTCAATGGAATTGTACCAAATTTGTGTCAAAATGGTCCTTGCATGAAGGCTTTTTGATTTTTTGCATTTTAGCAATACAAGATGGTCGCCATCTGCCGTTACTAAAAATAGCACAAAACATGAAACTGGCAATATCTCAGTAACCCCTGAATGGATTTTGATGAAATTTGTAGCAAAATGATTCTTGCATTGAGGTGTTTCAAAAGTAAATATATAAAGACCAGGCAAGTTGGCCTCTGTTACTAAAAGTAGCAAAATGTGAAAATGAGAAATTCTTAGTGGAATTGGACCAATTTTGTATCAGAATGGTTCCGTTGCACAATAGCCAGGTGAGCGATATCAGGCTCATTTGGGCCTCTTGTTTTTTTTATACAATTTCATTACAACAGCAGATATTAATAGTTACTTAAAAATTTGGAGAGGTAGGCACTGATTAAATTTGATATTCACATTTGATAATCAGGCAATCAGTCACTATCTGGGGTTTGTGTCAGTCTTATGTAACAGTCCTGCAGTTGGTGCTGTCTGTTTTTAAGATACTAGGTTCAAGTCCTAGAGGACTGCATGTTAGTACTGGCACATATAACACTAAACAGCAATATCCATTTACAGAATGCATTCTAAGATAAGAATGAAATAGGTTTAGAATATTCCAATCTTTAGCCATATGGTAAGATGTCTCATAGGAAAGAACATGAGAAGTAAATACTTAAGGGCTGTAAGGGAAATTACTTTTGATTTTGTACTAACAGTGTATCCCACTTGAAGATATTACATAAATATTTTTTCTTCAGTTTGGTGGTTTCAAAACGTCGAAAATTGCAAGACCGCTAACATTTCTGCACTATCTGAATCGACATACCTGTAATTGCCTACATGTTAGTTATGAGAAAAAGTTGCCAGCAGTGCTCGTTTTATAGGTAGCGCCTATTTATTTCATATTACATCTAAGCTCATTAGATTGATCAGAGTTTGTAGTTTCTGAATTAAACTCTTTAATACAACTGTTACAGCAAACCTTCTGAAACAAAAGCAACCGGTATCACCGTTCTTCAAGAGCAACAAAGCCGATCATTTGAAATACTCGAGATTTTTGAAAGGAAGTGTATATACTGGCTAACTTCGATGTCGACGCGCAGAATATATTTATTGATTTATTGATGCTCTTAAATTTTCTAAATTTTGTTCAACCTTTTTCCCGTGAAAATACAGTTTTAAGACAGACTAATTTTTAAAGATTACGAATAAGTTTGCATAAAATATGTAACTTTGTATTAAAAAAAAATGATATTGCGAAATAAAGAGAGTTGTCACCTACATTTAAAGTGCAATGTGCTATAGAAGTATATATTTTGATGGGTCAGTTTTAAAATTTAAACATCCCCAAATTTATATAAACACAAAATTATGCAACAATAATCACAGGACTATGGAAGAATTGAATTTAAAGGATCTGCATGCACAAAATGTTAGTGTAAATTGATGTTGTGATAATATCTTGTGACACGTGGCTGTCCTATTTAATTCAATGCATTTTTCGCTGTTGATTGTGTTGCTACGTGTTAAAAGGAAATGCTCATAAAAGTTGCGATTGTTTTGAGAGGTGGAGATTAGTGAAATTAAATCCTAAAATTCTTACTACCAAGCGGGCACATGACGTCGGATTGGAGTCGAACTGACGTCCATTCAACGTCATCAAATCGCAACATCGTCATTACATCAGTGAGTTGTCACTGCAATTCCACTACGGTGTCATGTGACTGCTGAGTACAGGGACACACGTTGCATGCCTAGCAATGCAGTCTTTCAGGTTCTGAACTGCCTGCAATTCAGACATGTCGTTGTTTAAGCATTGTGTGTCAGCTGAGCATGAGGCATGAATCTGTAATCATTGAATATTTAAAGTTGCGCCGTAATAAAAAGAAAGTCTCCAGAAGAGCATATGCGAAATGCTCATACCAAATTCCACATATACAGTCTGCTTAGTTAGAGTCCGATTATCAAAACAAGCATATGCTACTAATTTCAGTGCATACTACACTTTTTCTGTCCATTTCTTATCCCCCTAACCTGCTCTGACCGCCGGCAACTCAGCATCCTGCCCTCATTCAATCCACACTATGCCAACCCCGCGTA
Source organism: Ctena decussata (assembly GCA_963989385.1). Taxonomy (NCBI): domain Eukaryota; kingdom Metazoa; phylum Mollusca; class Bivalvia; order Lucinida; family Lucinidae; genus Ctena; species Ctena decussata. Next base: position 78,984,274 of record OZ022504.1, read on the forward strand.
CTTTCATTATCCACTCAGTGATAGGTGCAACGCAACAAGAACTTCCGGTTTGACGCGCAGAAAAACTTGAATAATTTATAGATAAAGTGAAATTTCCAAAATTTATTAAACCTTTTTCTATTCTATCTCATAACCTTACAAGGTCGTTGGGGCACCACAGATGACATTGAAACGATCTCTTTCCACCTTGTGTTGTTTAAGCTGGCCTAGTTGAGCTGGCAAATTGAAATAGTAAATACACTACCGGAACTGACTAAGTCAAATCCCAAACCCTATCCCCAATCTCAAAGGGAAATATTGACAAAGACATCCCAACAAACAATAAATTACAAGTGATAAGCCGAGTCAGCAGTTCTTTCTCAAATAGATGGCAACTCAGCTAAAGGTTACAAAGTCCATTCCTGACTTCTCTTTGATATTGTCTCCCCACAATTTCTTCCGTCTACCGCTTTTTTTTACTGTTCCATGTAAACAATCGTCTTTGCTAAACCAGAAGACCTTGGGAAATGACCAAAAACACATTAGTTTCCAATTCTGGACCAGGGTCAAGAGTTCATCATACTCTCCAATGGCTGCTTGGATCTTTCTGCGAACCTCCTCATTTGTTATAAATGTTCAGTAACCTTCGGTAGCATTTCATCTCAAAGGCCTGCGTTTATTTTTCTCTAGCTCTGTCAAGTTTTGTAAAAGCTGAAGTGGCTTGTGCAATCCTTGAGAGAACCTTTTTAGATCCATCACCTACGACAATTGCTTCAATGTATTTGAGTTTGTTCAATTTTTGTTCAATATATTTTAAACATATTCAGTGTGTATGTTGGGCTAGTCCTACAAGCCGCCGAATCTGATCTTATTTCTCGAAGTATGCTCTGTCAGCGACACTTCTACCTGGCCAGTGAATGTTTGTTAAAAATAGGTGCTAATCTTCTTTGATAAGCATCTCGGAACCATGAATGTGTCATTTTTCTACGTCTTTGACATTTTGCAAATGATTTAGAATAAAATTGCGGCCATCTGCCGCGAAAGAGCCGACTTATTGGCTTTTCTTCTGTCTTGACTTTCCTTGTGTACTGCGTTTCTTTTGCTGGAATAAACTATACACAAAACAAAACTGTCCTGTTACAGCCCTAGTAGAATCATACATCATTATTATCGCACAAGTGGCAAAATGTTGTGATCTTAATTAAAATCAAATAACTAAGTGTACTTCTTAAGTTAACTAAAAAAAACACCTTATTTGTTTTATACTGATAATAACACTAAATCAGTGAGCCTGCCGAGATTTTACTTACACAAAACGTTCAGTATCGCAGAGTCTTGTACAAAGTTTTACCTTTAATGATATGATTTGATCCCTCGAATTTTTTTTATTTATTCATGTATCGGGTATGTCTGAAGGAAAGCGTCTTATAACTGATAACATGGCGAGATTTGTGTTCATGGTACACGGATGTAGTAGCATATAAATGTGTGCTGTATCATTAAAATGTAACAAATGATCTGTATCCTATCCAAGGATGAACACTAGGCGCTGAATCTTCTGGTGTTCAAGAAATCAAATAATTTTGCTTCTTAATTTGTCCACAGTATGTTTTTGTTATATTGAAAATAACACTGTATCAATAGCCGTGCATATATTTTACTTACATAAAACGTGAAGTATCGTTGATCCTCGTACTAAGTGACTCCCTACGAGATTATTTGATCCCTCGCAGACTATTTCCGAGTTGTTCATATATCGGGTAGGTCTAAAGGAGAGCGTTTGGTAACGGATTTGCCCACCATGTAGTCCGGCTGTAGTGTTTTCAGCAGTGCTTTGCAACTGGTTTGTTCCATTTCGCCAGATAAGTGTTGCAGCTGGATTGGAAGAATCTGTTTTACATACCAGGGTAAGCCAGTTGTTGCCGTCCGCTACTATAGTGTAGTTTCCAGTGACGGAAACATGGCGAGGTCCAACTGAAAAAAGGAAACAGATGGGCCCTTTGAATCTAGTCAAATGGCATTCTTAAAATTGTCAAAAACCCAGCGTTACTTATACTAGATGTCGTAAAGCTTGACATACTCATTTGATCAAATGTAATGAAAATTGTAATTTAAAAACAAATAAAAGCACCGCAAGCACTGCATGATACCCCGCCACTGCTGGGCATCGTGACTTATTTTTTGAAATATAAAATAGCTAAATAGCCACAGAATTGGGATAGACAGAGATATGATGTCCTTAATGTAAATAGATATTAATATAAACCACTCAAACATGAGCAGTCTTGAGAGTTCTAACAATATGGGACATTCTGACCTGTGTAGATTTAGAACAGGCTGTAAAGGATTTGAGCTGAAAGACTCTGTTTCTTATTCTATGGTGTTAAACATATCTGTGAAGTTTCGTTCAGATATTCCCAATAGTATTGGAACTATAGGTCAAAACCTTTCAGATCCTGGCCATCAAAAGTGAATAACTCATAAACTGGAAAGGTCAGAGTGACAGTCCTTAATCACAATATGTAACCTGTGATGTTCAGCATATCTTGAAGTATCATTCAGATATTCCATAAAGAAAAGGAATGGCAGGTCATAAACCATTTTTCATATCTATCAAGGGCAGATAACCCAAGAACTGGAGAGGTAAGAGTGACGGTCCTTAGTCACAATATGATCCAATATGTAACTTTTGATGGGCAACATACCTGTGAAGTGTCGTTCAGATATTCCATAAAGTAAAGGAACGACAGGTCAAAATTTATTTTTCGGATCAATGAAGGGCGGATAACTCACAAACTGGAATGATAAGAGTGACAGTCCTTAGTCACAATATGTAACCTTTGATGGGAAACATACCTGTGAAGTTTCATTCAGATATTCCATATAGTGTAGGAACAACAGGTCAAACGCCATTTTTCGGATAAATCAAGGGCGGATAACTCACAAAACTGGGAAGGTTAGAGTGATAGTTCTTAGTCACAATGTGTAACCTTTGATGTTCAACATATCTGTGACTTTTCATTCAAATATCCCATATAGTGTAGGAACTACAGGTCAAAAAATGTTTTTCAGACCTATAAAAGGCGAATAACATAAGAACTGGATTGGTAAGAGTGGCGGTTCTTAGCCACAATATGTAACTTTTAATGGGAAACATACCTGTGAAGTTTCATTCAGATATTCCATACAATAAAAGAACGACAGGTCAAAAACCATTTCTCGGATCAATCAAGGGCAGATAACTCACAAAACTGTGAATGTCAGAGTGACGTTTCGTTGGCACAATGTGTAACCCTTGATGTTCAACATATCTGGGAAGTTTCGTTCAGTTATTCCATATAGTAAAGGAACTACAGGTCAAAAACCATTTTTCAGACTAATCAAGGGCGGATAACTCACATACTAGGAAGGTAAGAGTGACGGCCCTTAGTCACAATATGTAACCTTAGATGTTCAACACATCTGTGAAGTTTTATTCAGATGTCATAAATACATGTAGTAAAGGAATGACAAGCCATAAACCATTTTTCCAATATGAAAAAGGGTAGTAAGTCTGTTAAAAATAATCGGATTTCGCCCATCAACAATCCCATACCACTCATAACAATATGTATGCAAAATTTGAAAAAAATCCATGAATAAATACTCAAGTTGTCGATCGGAAATGGTGAGCACGTACGGACGGACGGACGGACAGACGGACGGACAGACACCGAAAGGTATATCATAATACCCCACCACTAAGGTGTGGCGGAGTATAAAAAGATCCCACATCAATTGGATAGATGACATTACAAAGATTCCCACATCAAATGGATTGATGACATTACTAACCACTTTTCAAACCAGTAATCTGGTTGCCAAATGAGCGCTTTGTATGTAACCCTCCCCCCCCCCCCCCCCCGCTCCAAAAAAAAAGAAAAAAAAAAGTAGCCGGCACAAAATGTTTTTGCATTTTCGTGTCTTCCAAAATGTCCGTATATTGAAACTTAATTTTGTCACCATAGCATTTATTTGGGAAATTACAATATTCAAGATGATGGACAACATTACCGCTGAGGTTTAAAAGTTCCATATCTTCTAAAGTATATGAATTGGCAAAATAAAATATTTTGATGGCTACTCATAGGTTCTTGAGGTTCAAAAGTATATTAAGCACGGTCAAATTGACTTTCAGACAAACAAAATGGCCGCAGAAGAACAAAATCTACATATTTTTTTTTGGTATACGAGTTATAAACATATGTTGGTGTCTACCAATCGGTTTTTCGGGTCAAGGAATAGATAAAGCCCCAGTCTCACCATCACGTTCTGAGGCCAATTATTTCAGACCGTTTTTAAAACGTAGCAAATTCACAGTATCCGAATTCACTGTTCCAGCTCTTCCGGTTTTCATAGCGTTGAACCGAGAGTACAAACAATCGCTTATAACCAGTAGTCGGAAATCATTGTGTTTTGAGATTCTATCCGGAATCTGCTGCGTCATTTATAGTTATCCAGCTTTGAAAATGTACAGAGGTAAGTTTGATATAACTTGCTCTTCGGTTTTTTACTTGCTTGCCCTGTACAATGAAAACTCATGGCCGTCACAGAAATTTTATTTAACAGTTTTATTTAACACGAGCTTGTGTCATGCAAAACCTAGTTATCATCTTATTATCAAACCTAACAAATTATGGATTGATAACACCTTCCGTTTATTTAAAAAAAAATATATGAAACATGTAAGAAAAGGCTCAAAATGGTTTTAGAATCCTGCAAGGGTGTTTTGAATACTGTGCGCATTACTAACCACCCAGTGTACGTCTTGCTAAGAGGATTTGATGAAGTTACTAACTTTAGATGAGATTTGTCTTTATTGTTAAGACTCTAAATTAACGTATCACTTAAGGCCCTTCCTAGATTCATGGTTACTTCGTACTTTATCTTTTAGACTGGAATATATTCTACCTTTTATCTTGTTTGAAATCACTTTTTTGCTGTTGTGTTATTTATTTATTGTCTTTTTAATTCAAGTAATTCAAAAACAATAAATTAATAAATAAAAAAAGATAAATAAATTAAAATAAAAAACATTAGGTAGGCATCCTTCCGTCATCCGTTGTAAGAAATTTCAAACCTCTCTTCTGCATATGCAGGACCGATGGAAAGAGAATTGCATGTGGAGCGTCCGTAAGTCCAGAGAGCAGAATTTTATTCGTGGGATCTGGATCACAAGATGTACCAACATAAGCGCAAAGTCGATATATGTTGAAATCTTAGAACGGAAAGGCCCTTGACACTGAACCTTGGTACATGTCAATGGACACTTAGGCTTATTATAGTTCATTCAAATGAAGATCTTATTTTATCTGATATTTAATTCTGCTTCCATATGCTTGCTTTAACTTTAGATTTTTTTTAAGTTTCTACTCTTCCCTAAATGCCTTTTGGAAAATTTGTAAATATTCAAGGCCAAGGTATTACTTGACCTTTGTCCGAGGTAACTGAGATTCAGATTTTAACACTAAACCTCTTAAGTTAGAAGTCTTTCGGCATATCGGGATCAAATTTCATTGGAGTTTCCTTGGCATACGGAAACAAAAGGTTACATGACCAAGATGGCTGCTATGCTTAATAACCAAGATGGCGCCATTCCCACATGTTAAAAAAAATTAAAGACTCCTCCTCTCCTTACACAAAAAGTGAATGAGCTTGAAACTTGGTATGCAGAATTGAGTACTTAAGTCTAACGAAAATTACATAAATTATGGCCCTGGTTTGACCTTGATTTATTTTAGAGCAAGATCATTTTTGCCTCTTAAAGCTTGCATATGGGCAAATGCCTTAACAGAAGACTTTTTAAAACCTTTTATAATTAACTTGACTTGATGACTTTTGCAGTCTTGACAAGATCTCATTCTGCGATCGTTTTCCAAGGTTTCGGTCATTTGAATGAACTTTGATAACCCTTAGTGTCCAATGCCATGTAGGTTAAGTGTCATGAGTCTTTTCGTTCTAAGATTTTAACAAATATCGGCGTTGCACCTATGTTTGTACATCTGGTGATTAAGATCCCACGAATACAATTTCGCTCTCTGGACTCATGGACGCCCCATATGCATCGGTCTTAGATATTCAGAAGAGCTCAGCGTTTAGTTCATTGTTCAAGTAACCTGAAGGGCTACAAGTAAAATCTTATATAGTTCCTTCAAGAGCAGAGAAAACATTCAGAAGTAGGAACATGGGTCAGACTACGCAGTTTCGGTTAACTAAGTGTCGTCAGTGAACCTGACAATATCTGGTGACGAAAACAGAGAAAAGCATACCCTAATTTCTTGTCTGTTTTAATGGGCCAGTCGGTTCAAAGATTGATAAGTGTCAAAAAGGATCCAAATAATATAAAAGCGATAATCTAGAATAATATGGTAAATCAATCTCAAATTTAGGTTTCTCAGAATACATCCTCTGATCTCAAAGCACGAAAAAAAATATAATCTGCACTATGGATGATGTACGGGCAACCGTTTTACAGCCGCCACAGGGCACAACACCAGCTACAGTGATTCCTCAAACTTGCTTCATAGATACGTCTCAGAAAGATTTACTGAATGCAGTGATGCATATCCGTCTTTGACCTATATTTCACGGTTGACTGTACGTATATGTACATACACATCTCTTCGTTTAGCTTGGGTCCAAGTAACCACAAGGGCTAGAATCTTCAAACTTGCTTCATAGATACAATTGGGAAAGATTTTCTGAAAAAAAAGAGATGCATATCGTGCCATGTCCTCTATTACACTGTTGACTCAACGTAGAAAAAAGTATTCTGTTGAATTGAGCTCAGTTTCTTAGTAACAACAATGATAAGAGTCTCCAAACTTGCTCCATAAATACATCTGAGGAAGATCCACTGAAATCATGTCGTATATTGGGTCATGACCTATACTATACGGTTGATTCAACATAGAAAAATATTCATCTGTTGCGTTTTGCTCAGTTCCTACGTAACTACAAGGCCTAGAGTCTTTAAATTTGCTCCATAGATTCGTCTGGGAAAGATCTATTGAAACTGAAAGAGTAACTACACTTCAGGAACTGACTGAATCAGATCCCAAACCCTATCCCCAACATCAAAGGGAAATATGCGATGCGATGCATATCGGGCAGCAAGCGGTATTTATGGTCGGGTGATTTTGCCTTATAACTCCCAGACTATTTGATGTATGAACATGATTCCTTTGAATAATGACTCAGTATGTCCCAAAGCTTACATTGAAACTAACAGTAGGTAACAGTGACCATTACTTCATGGCTCAGTGATTTTCTCTTATACGTATCTTGAAAAAACTATTTGATGTACGAACATGATTGTTTAAAAACTGACTCAGTGTAATCGCAACTAACAGTAAGTCACAGTATTCCTTGTTCCAGTGATTTTGCCATATTGCTTGAAGACTATTTCATGTTGACCACAAACTAACGGTATGTCACAGTCATATATATTTTATGGTCTAGTGTTTTTGTCATGTAAGTTGTAGAATATTTGATGCCTACACATTATTGCTTCTGATACATTTACTGCACGAATTTGGCGCAAAAAATTAACAAGACTATTTTTGTAAGCTATAAACATGCGGTTGCATGGGTACAAAATAACACACGTGCCAATCAATACACGATTACGACAATAAACTTCCTACAGCTGACTTATAAATATATCTACAACTACCCCCCCCCCCCCCACCACCTTGTTGATATTATTATTATTGTGCTTCTCAGATTGCTGACATGAGAAAATAGAAAAGGCCAACTTTTATAAAGTCTATGTACATTGTCTACAACATACCTACATGTAGGTTACAGGTCGGCACAATCGCATACATGATAATTTTAGGTAATATTTTAATCCAATACCTCGAAATATGTGCTTACACTGCGTACACTGCGTACAAAGTGAAAACAGAAGAGGGCATGTTTTGAAAAGGCTATATACATAATTTACAGGCCATCTACATAAGGGTACAAAGTGGCACGCGCCGTTGTTGATGTCTCCTGCTGATAGTTTATATTGTGCATCTCCGAAAACCTGCGTACACTGCGTACATTGCTTACAAGTGGAAATAGAAACGGCCATTCTTTGTAAAGTCTGTGTACATTGTCTACAACCTATCTACATACCGGTTACAGGTCGGCACAATCACAAACATGATGATTGTAGGTAATATTATAATCGACCACCTCGAAATATGTGCTTACACCGCGTACACTGCGTACGAAGTAAAAATAGAAGAGGGCATGTCTTGAAAAGGCTATTAACGTCTTATACAGCCTATCTACATAAGGGCACAAAGTGGCACACGCCTTACTTGCCCTTTTCTATTTTCACTTTGTACGCAGTGTAAGCAGATATTCTGAGGTATTTGGTCAGAAAAGCATCTATAATTATCAAGTATGTGATTGTGCCGACCTGTAACCTTTATGTAGATAGGATGTAGACAATGTACATAGACTTTTCAAAAGGTTGCCTTTTCTATTTTCACTTGTAAACAATGTACACAGTGTACCCAGGTATTCGGAGATGCACAATATAAAATATCAGCAGGCGCCATAAGAAAGCCGGGTGCCACTTTGTACCCTTATGTAGATAGGCTGTATTAAATGTATATAGCCTTTTCAAAACATGCCCTCTTTTATTTTCACTTTGTACGCAGTGTACGCAGTGTAAGCAGGTATTTCGAGGTATTGGGTCAGAAATGTATCTATAGTCATCAAGTATGTGATTGTGCGACCTGTATCCTTTATGTAGATAGGTTGTAGACAATGTACATAAACTTAACAAAAGGTGGCCTTTTCTATTTTCACTTGTAAGCAATGTACGCAGTGTACCCAGGTATTCGGAGATGCACATTATAAAATATTAGCAGAAGACATCAAGAAAGCCGTGTGCCACTTTGTACCCTTATGTAGATAAGCCGGAGTAAATGTATATAGCCTTTTCAAAACATGCCCTCTTCTATTTTCACTTTGTACGCAGTGTACGCAGTGTAAGCAGATATTTCGAGGTATTGGGTCAGAAAAGTATCTATAATCGTCAAGCATATGATTGTGCCGATCTGTAACCTTTATGTAGATAGGTTGTAGACAATGTACATAGACTTTCCAAAACGTGGCCCTTTCTATTTTCACTTGTAGCAATGTAAGCAGTGTACCCAGGTTTTCGGAGATGCACAATATAAAATATTGGCAGAAGACATCAACTTAGGCGTGTGCCACTTTGTAACCTTATGTAGATAGGCTGTATAAAATCTTTATAGCCTTTTCAAAACATGCCCTCTTCTATTTTCACTTTGTACGCAGTGTACGCAGTGTAAGCAGGTATTTCGAGGTATTGGGTCAGAAATGTATCTATAATCATCAAGTATGTGATTGTGCCGATCTGTAACCTTTATGTAGATAGGTTGTAGACAATGTACATAAACTTTACAAAAGGTGGCCTTTTCTATTTTCACTTGTAAGCAATGTACGCAGTGTGCCCAGGTATTCAGAGATGCACATTATAAAATATTAGCAGAAGACATCAAGAAAGCCTTGTGCCACTTTGTACCCTTATGTAGATAAGCCGGAGTAAATGTATATAGCCTTTTCAAAACATGCCCTCTTCTATTTTCACTTTGTACGCAGTGTAAGCAGATATTAGAGATATGAACATGATTGCTTGCGATTATGACTCAGTATGACCGGACGTTCGACCTTAAACTAACAGTATGTCTCATTGGCCTATATATCATGTTCGTGTGATTCTGCCTCATATTTAATAACACTATTTAATGAATTAAACTTATACTTCGGCTAATGGTTTGGACTAAGACTTATGTGACCTCATACTGATTGTAGGTTTCATGGTCCAGTGATTTTGCATTATTTTCTATCTCTATTTTATAGATTTGTACCATACTGCGTTACATGGTTTTGGCTGACAATATAAATGATATCATCTTAGTTGATGGTCAGGACGACCAATATTTCATTGTCGAGTGATTATACCTTTTATTATAATACCATTTCATGGATTTGCATTATGCTTGAGTCCATGGTTTGGGCTAACACTGTATATGACCTCATACTGATTGTAGGACAGTGTGACCCCTGTTTCATCATCCAGTGATTTGGCCTCATATTTCTTCCTCTGTATTATGGATTTGCACCATACTGCTTACATGATTTAGGCTGACACTAAGAATAATATTATCTTAGTTTAAGGACAGGATGACCTATAATTTATGTTCCAGTGATGATAATTCATATTTTAATACTATCTCATGGGTTTGCACTATATTTGAGTTTATGGTTTTGGCTGGCCCTGAATGCGACCTGATAGTAAATGTAAGTCAGTGTAACCAATATTTCATGGTCCAATGATTTTGCATTAAATTTCTAACATCTTTACATAGTTTTTTTACATGGTTTGGGCTTACACTATGAAAGATATCATCATATATATGGTAATTAATTTTTACAGTTTTAGCATAAGTAGTTATAATATTATAGTTAATAATAATAATAATAATAGCAGAAAAATGAATTAAACAATTATCAAAGATATGAAAGAGGCTATTACCAGAGGGAAGCAGTTTAATATATTCTTTACAAACTCTGATTTCAGGCTGTTGTTTTAAACTTAACATAAAAATGCATAGTTTATCGTCTCAGTAACTTAGACCTGACATTTTGATATGCAGAAAATAAGAAAATAAAAATAGTATTTTACACGAAAAAGTCAGCCCGCCAAAATTCTTCAACCTGATAAATTGGGATAAATGTCAGTAGTAAGGACCGTCACTTTGGACACGGATTTCCCCATGTATTTTTACATAGACTTTTGGCCTGAAAAAAACTAAGTCCGCATGGTCGCCTAGTGTAAAAATACATGGCCGTGTCCAAAGATGACAATCCATGAGTTAACTTCCTCAGGCTAATGAGCCCCTGTTAGGCCCTTTTAAAGCCGTAGAAGTCAAGTTCCTAGGCTCGCAGAGTTGTTCTTAGGACGATTCAGCGCCATTTTCCCACAAGAAATAGCCGTGGGATTATGCACGCAACTTTGCGGGACGTTGTAGGAAGTTTGTAGGATCTGTAGGAGCACACAAGAAAACTTGCGGGATCACGCAACGTCTTTGGCCAGTTGTGACCTTAATTTATAGGAAGTCTGTAGGAACTGTAGGATCCCACAAGAATTCTTTGCGGGATCACGCGACGTCTTTGGCCAGTTGTGACGTTAGGTTTGTACGTTTATGACGTCAGTTATTTCTAGCCGAAGTGTACAAGACGTTGGCCTCCATAGAAGCTGCGCTTATTATATTTTTAAGGGAAAATAGCCACATCCACACATCCACACTGAAATTGTGGAGTTAATGTTGATGATGTGGATTTGATGTGGATGTTTTGTGGCTGATGTGGATCCACAATGTGGAGTTTCCACGCGTCCACATCTACACATTTGACAGTGTGGATGATGTGGATTTGATGTGGATGTTTTGTGATGTTGTGTGGAGTTTATGTGGATGATGTGGATGTTTTGTGGATGTTGTGTGGAGCTTATGTGGATGATGTGGATTTGATGTGGATGTTTTGTGGCTGCTGTGGATCCACAATGCGGATGTTTCCACATGTCCACATCTACACATTCGACAAATTCGCTTAGTCTCTGCTGTCCCTTGTTCTAGCTTATTTCTCAAGTATGCTGACAGACTTCTGGAAATCTCAGTGAGAAACAGTGACCCAACGGCTTTCTCATTATGCCCTAAACAGTAGCATGCCCCTCAGAGGCATGGCCATGCAGTGCCCTTATACTGTACAGTAACAGGTGAAGATAAAGAAGCCTATCTACAGGGTTCCTAAATATTTGTATTAATAGCAGGCCTTTGACAGGATCGTGTATAGTTATTCAGACGTTGACTGAGATTCTTGAGAGACAGTGGATTAATTAATTAAGTATGAAGGATTTCTATCTGACTCTTCTAAGTGACAGTTCGATGAATACTTTTCCAAAGAACACACAGAGTTCTTTTACTGTCAGACTAGATCATCCCATCAAGATGGATAAGGACAACTGGGAAGTTGTTTTAGTGGAAATGATCACGCCATCTGAAGTCATGGACATTTCAGAGAACAATAACTTTTTCTTTTTGACATTTTTAGACCAGGCGACAGTTAATAATCTGGGAATACAGAGCGCGAATGAACTGTGTGCTGGCGAAGAAGGATGTTATGAATATAAATTGTTTATCCCAGAAGGAACTTATAGCTCTCCTCAGCATTTGGTGGATGAGATCCAGTCTGTAATAGATACACAGCATGGACCTTTATTGACAAAAATAAATGCTTCTATTCGAATTACTTATGTAAAAAGCAGCAACCGTCTCAAAGTCATTGCGCAGAATTCAAAACAGGTCAGGGTTCGTTTTCCAGCTTCTCTTGGGGAAGCTCTTTGAGTAAACCCGATCATGTCAGAAAGACCTATTGCAAACGAAAGCCATGCTTTCAAATATCAAGTGGACTTGAATATGATGCACAGTCGGTTGTACGTGTACTCTGATGTTGCCAGTTACACTTACGTAGGAGACGTGACTGCGCCTATTTTGAGAGTCGTACCATTCGAAACGTCAAAAGCCTCACAACAGTCACACAATATGCATTACGTTCCAGTAGCCAAATTCTTCATCGATCAAGTTCATATCAGTATCAGAGGTGATACGGGAAAAGATATTCGTTTCAGCCATGGAAAGACTTTGATTAAGTTACATTTCAGACAGAGGGTTGTTTAATTTCTGACTAAATATCGGTATGAAAATCGAAATAAGTATAAATGCAAGATGATGCTACAAAATTCATCATTTTAAGTAAAGCATGATAGAAGACAAAATGAATTGTTCAAAGCAGACGAAAGAAGATTTAAAGAAGCTATCAGATTCATCAGGTGTAAAAGTAAAAGGGATGCAAAGACCAGGAACTGAAACAATCAAAATCCAAATCCAGCCCTCAAACCATAGTTGGAAACAACTAAGATTACAAATAATCAAGATACAGAGAACATATGGCCAACCGAGTGAGCAGCTTGTTCCCAAAAGGTGGCCACTCAGCAACCCAAACCGAACCAAAAATAATAAGAACATACATAAGGTAAAACATCACAGAAACTCTGACACCAAAAACAGGCAACAGAGAACCACAACAGAACTACCGCCTTGGAACGGTCAGTAATGAATTACTGGGGGGCTTAAATCGATTTTACAGGCCCAACCTCACCCTCAGTTTCTGAAGTGGTACAAAACATTTAGTTGGTAGTTCGGTTCGCATGATAACCCTCTAACTCGTCAATGAATCATCACGGTAAACACATAAATCAAATTTCAACACCATGAAGAAGCAAAGACGAGGACTCAACAGATACAACGGGCCGTCTGACAGGTGGAGATCCCTGTCCTGCCAAACGACCCCACTGGAAATCTGAAACAAAAGAAGGTCACCAGTTGAGCCCCGGTGTGCCTGTCGTCCAGAAAAGAAGCTTCCAGGCGAGCTACGGACAGATTCGATACCTCATGAAAAGACTTGCAACTGCATTAGACAAAAGACTCAGAGAGGGTAGACCATCGAAGTACTGTCGACTCTGCAAAGCTGAAATTCACTCCTTCTTACGTGAGGAGAAAGAAAAGCAACATAGACGCAAGCTTAAAGAACAAAAGGAGGGTCGAGATATTAGACGTTCCAGCAGGTCTTTTACGAAAGCTAGAACTAAGAAAGTTCGTGCAGATGACAGTTCCGATGAATCTAAAGACTACCGTAAACGAGTAGGATGCAAGCGAGAGAAATAAAATGTAAGTTACTGCTATCAAGTAATTGATAAAAGGTCAGAAGATAATGTAACTTTTTATCATTACTGTTGGTGTAAGCGATAAATCATTTTATTCTCATATCTATATATTTAAACTCGCAAGTTTAAAATAACATTTTTTGGAACATTCTGTTTCTAAACCTGATAATATATATGCACGTATGTTAACAAATGTGACATATCACATGGATGAAGCACAAACCATTTATTCTAACTTTTTCAGGCAAAAACCTATAAAAGGAGCGCTTCATATGACACTTGTGTATTCTTCAAGCAACATTCGATGGGTCGATATCAGTGCCAGACGTGTTTTCGTGCATTTGCTAGATCGGACAGCTTAAGAAGACATATATCCAGTGGCGTCTGTAAAGGGAAGTCAACAATGTATGACAGTGAAGAAAGTAATGTTTCAGAGTCGTCTGACATACATACTGATAATAAACATATGCAGGGTATGAAAGGACATGATATCTTTGGAAAATATAATTATACTAAACCTTCACGAGACTCCGATACAGACGCAGCAGAGATGGACACGGACGATGAGTCTCCCGGCGATGAGGAGATGGGTAAAATCAAACCCAGAAAAACGTCAAAGAAAAGTCCTTGGGATAGACTCTTAAGACAAACCTACGAAGCCGTTCAAGATCAGTTTAACGACACGGTGGAAATTACAATGCAGGAAGAACCCAATGTGGACATAGAAGAAGCAGAAGAGATGGCATATGAAGAGCTCAAACCAACATATAGATCATGCTTTGTTTCTAAATATCAAGATCTTGTGAGACTCGGCTCTGGTTTGAGAAAAGATCCTATTCACAAGAAAGTATTATCTACTGCCCACAAACTAAAAGAAGATGAAGACTATGACGATGAAGAAGCAGTGCAATATGCAGTTAAAAAGCGTCGTTATCTACTTGAGAGGAAGAGGAAACTTGACGAATATCAAAGACCAACTGCTACTGTAGAAGAGGAACGTCAACATACACTGACACCTGTTAGACCGCAAACATTACAGATAAAAACTAATATGTCAAAGAAATGAGATTTTTGTAGCACAATACTTGAATCAGTAGTAGAACACTATACAACTTCCAGTTTTCTTCGTTTATTTTATTGTATTGATATGAATGTTGTAAACGAGGGCAGAGGGACGGTCCTAATCCTCTGTTTATCGTCTTCAGTTAGCGGGACAAATAAAGTTGTGTTGAGTGAAACAAGTCGTCTGTTCTTCTTTCGAAATGTATTAGTAAGTTAACGAGGGCTAGTTGTCGGGCACTGTAAAGTCACGCATCTGCTTGGGCAAGAGTCATATAACAGAGGCCTGTTGCTATACAGGGCCATATTAGGATGCTGTAGAGTCACGTCTCTGTTACGGCGAGGCCATATGAGGCCGAGAGTCTGCTAACAGACACCTGCTACTGAACAGTATAAGGGCACTGCATGGCCATGCCTCTGACAGGCATGCTACTGTGTAGAGCATATAAGAATACTGTAAAGTCACGTCTCTGGTACAGTGAGGTCCTATGAGGCCGAGAGTCTGATATCAGAAACCTGCTACTATACAGTATCAAGGCACTGCAGAGCTATATGCCTCAGTTAGACTAATAACAGGGGCAAGTAACTTTGTAGAGCAAATAGTTTTGAGCCCCGAGGCTCACTAGCCTAAGGAAGTTAACTCATGAATTGTCATCTTTGGACACGGCCATGTATTTTTACACTAGGCGACCGTGCGGACTTAGTTTTTTTCAGGCCAAAAGTCTATGTAAAAATACATGGGAAAATCCGTGTCCAAAGTGACGGTCCTTACTACTAATGTCAAAAGGCATACGTTAAAGTGTCCCATCTTTCCAAATCCATAAATTAAATCATCGTTTATTAGTTTGCAAATTTTCTGCAGAATTTGTAACAAGGGACCTACAGAGTTGAAATATGCTAAACTGTTAGCAAGGTGTATATATTATGTGACAAAAACAAAACAGAATGTATTAAATGCTTAAAACTATATCAACTCCATTTTTCCCCTCAAGAAACTACACTTTTTGACTATATCTGCAGTCATTTCACACTTGATTAATAACCAACAAAACACTCTATCACCTATTGCTAAAACTTCTCTCGGTTTCGGAGGCAATAAATTCTTGAAATAATCTTGTGGTTTTCAGCTAGCTGTCATCATTATCTAATACCACTTTCCACAGTTAATTATTCTCCAGATGTCCCAGTATCAAATTTAACACTTTGTGCATCCAGCAAATTCCATGTTCATTCTTTATAAAAAAAAATAAAAAGGTAGGTATTTTTGTCACCCGACTTAGGTGTAGGGGGACCATAGTAATGACCTATGTCTATCCGTGCATGTGTGCGTCCCTTGGTAAATGTGAATCCGTCCGTAAAAAGTTTGTGTCTGCATCCTCCTGGACGCCTCTTCCATTTTGTTTAAACTTTGCAGGGTTTCTTGCTATGGTATGAAGATGCGCATGTGGTTTTGGATGTGGTTTCGGATTTTTGATTCAATCCTTTTTGAAGGAGTCACAGCCCTTTTGGACCTGGAATTTGTGTTTGCAACCCCTTCTGGACGCCTTTTTTGAAACTTTGCAGGTTTTCAAGAGCAATAAGAGCAACGAACCCGCTTTTCAATTCCACGATAATGTATACTATGTTCAAGATTCTAGTTTTATTAATTTTTGAGAACAACTCTCACACAAACTTTCAATGTTTACATGCATTTCAATGTTAACATGCAACATAGGGAAAGAAAGAAAAATGAATAAAAATTAGAAGCATAATAGCAATGAGCCTGAATTTCAATCCCACAACACAATCACTCATGCTGCATATACATATATATACCAAACTTGAAGATTCTACAAAGCTTGCACAGTTTCTGAGAAAACTGTGACACAAATTTATCCTGAAAAGACAGAAAAATGGACAAACGAAGGGAAGAATAAGAGCATCGAGTCCAATTCTTAATCCCATGATACAACTCATTGTTCATATGTATACCAAGGTGGAAACTGTGACAGAAAAAGTCTTGCAGAATTACGAAGTTACGGAATTACGGACAGACCAAATCCTGTATAGCCCCACTTTTTCAAAGCCGCGCTATAAATACTGATCTACCGTATTTCTTCTAATAAACGTATCTGGGCATTGCAATTTACAAGACCTATAAATAAAATTCTGGAGACACAGTTTGGACCAAAAAACCCAGTCTAATGGTCTAAAGCAAGCTCTGTTAGAATTTGGCCATTCTTTTTACTGAAAAAGTGAGTGGGGTGTTTATTTGAGAGGAGTGTTTATTAGAAACAAATATGGTATGCATAGCAAGTATTTTTGTCTCTTCAAATTGGAACATAAATATCATTTCTAAGAATAGTGACATCATTCTGCAATAAAATCATATTTTTGTATACCATATTCATCCTATTAAAGGCCCCAGGGGCGTTACATTTTAAGAAAGGGGGCTGGGGTGTATTAAGAGCCTAAAAAGTGGTAAACGGCCTCTGCCCAAATACATCTAATAAAGACAATTAATGGGAATGGATGTATGCATTCAGATAAAGAAGTTCTATTATTTTTCCTTTTTGACCCTTTTCACTATGGGTCAACTCTTAAAGGAAAGAATTTGCTTCTCTAGGAGCAAATTCTTTCCTTAAAAAGCGAACCCCATTTGGCAGAGCTGCGTCCTCCAGAGAAACCATTAGGAATTCATGTAATTCTCCTTTGTAAAACTGATGGAAAACATGGAGATTGGCAATTCAACACAGTATAACATTATTTTTGGAAAAGATGCAGCGGGCATTTATTAGTATAACTTAAATATAATTTTCTTAACCCATTGATGCCCAATGAAATGCACTGTTCTAATGAAATAGATGAATCCATTTGTGAATTAAAGGCTGTCTGGTCAAGTTTATTTTTATCATTTTATTTCATTTTAAGGAAAAATACCCATTTGTCTTATGCGAATATGCAGAAGCTGATCGAGGTCAGCACGAGGGTGACAACATATGTATTGAGAAGAAATTAGAAACATATCTCACACTTATATATCTACAGCTCTAAAGTTAATACTGAAAAAATCCTTGCTGAAAATGTGTACAAAACGTTAATTGAAACAGACTGGCCAAATGCCTTTTAATCTTTCACTATCTTCTTTTGCGGTTACAGTCAAGTTTTAATGATAATTTATTTGACATGCTAACAGATTGTAGAAAAGAGGTTTTCTTATGAAATCTTTGCAATGGGTGATAGAGTGAAAAGGCCTATTAACACCTTTTCCTACTAAGTCTATATTGGCTGCATTCCCTACCATTTCTATAGTGGCTGTGTTTTTCCTATATATTTTATATAGCTGCATAAAAAGCTGCCTTTTATATAGACCAAGAAAAGTTTGGAATTTTTGCAAACAACTCATTCACATATTGTTCCCTCATTCACATAAGCATACTTTGCTAGCGCAATCTGATCACGACCTTCGACTCGCCTAGCCTACAGAGACTGGTTTTAGGAAGCAAAGACTCCAATCAGACTTCACTGATCATAGATCGTACGCTCATGACACGTGCTTTTACTGTGCGTTTGTGTTGTATCGAATGACACGCACGAACAGAATTTGGGTTGGTTGCTTGTTTTTGGGTTTACAAGCTCTTTCAGACAGTATTTCATTTTTTATCGAGCCGCCTCCCAGTAAGAGAAAGAAATAGAGGAGAGAAAATGTTCAAACAACCCCACCCGCACCTACTGCAAGCACAGTAGGCGCTTGCCCTACTATTATCTATATTGGTAGGACGCCCCGGCACTGAAACTTAACCAGCACCATCGGAAATAACACAGTTGACCGGTGCACCCGCGCGACTTCTCAGATTATTCGATAAGATTATTTATACATTCTTTGGAATTTGCAGAGACTGAGCGCTTGGTCAAGTCCTGAAACAGTTGTTTCAGATTGATTGATTTGTTGCTTTAAGTCAGCAGTAAACAGCTATGGTCATGTCGGGACGGTCAGTTAACCTAACCACACTATTCCTGGGCAGGCTTAGACCTCCTAAGCGCGTAACCAGTACTAAGTGCACATACTTTCGCCAGTAACTGACAACTGCCCTTCTTGTTTCAGAAGGAAAGGGCTTGCTGCATTATTGAAACTTTGCCGCGGGGTCTATTTGATGTGTCTTAGGAAGTCACGCCACACCAACAGTTCGGCCATACAACCGCACGCCCATCTGAATGACTCGCGGAGCGATTGATCACAGTCATCTCTCCTGGTTTACAAAAGAAGTAGCTTAACCTGCTTGGCATCAAACTATTGTTTCCAACTATGGCACATTACGAGACGAGCCTACGACTACGACAACGGAAAAAATTGTATAGTTGAGAAATGGCAATATTACCCATGCTTTACTCAAGAACAGTACAATTGTTGACACCTAAAGCTTTACAGATTTACCAAGAAGGCTTACAGATGATCACTGTCAACTGCAACTGAATACCTGCCAGCCGTTTAGATTTTCTGCTATTCTTCATTGAAAATGAGCGCTATCAATTTCACAATTGTATTTCGTGCTTTATCAGTGCAGCCAAAGTTTCGCATCCATGCCACACAGCGACTGGATGGTTTTCAAGGTTGGAAATAAATTCAGTTTTTCAGTTAAACAATTATCAAAGATATGAAAGAGGCTATTACCAGAGGGAAGCAGTTTAATATTTTCTTTACAAACTCTGATTTCAGGCTGTTGTTTTAAACTTAACATAAAAATGTATAGTTTATCGTCTCAGTTACTTAGATCCGACATTTTGATATGCAGAAAATAAGAAAATAAAAATAGTATTTTGCACGAAAAAGTCAGCCCGCCAAAATTCTTCAACCTGATAAATTGTGATAAATGTCAAAAGACATACGTTAAAGTGTTCCATCTTTCCAAATCCATAAATTAAATCATCGTTTATTAGTTTGCAAATTTTCTGCAGAATTTGTAACAAGGGACCTACAGAGTTGAAATATACTAAACTTTTGGCAAGGTGTATATATTATGTGACAAAAACAAACCAAATGTATTAAATGCTTAAAACTATATCAACTCCATTTTCCCCCTCAAGAAACTACACTTTTTGACTATATCTGCAGTCATCTCACACTTGATTAATAACCAACAAAAGGCTATTAACACCTTTTCCTACTAAGTCTATATTGGCTGCATTCCCTACCACTTCTATAGTGGCTGTGTTTTTCCTATATATTTTATATAGCCGCATAAAAAGCTGCATTTTTTACAGACCCAGAAAAGTCTGCAATAATTTTTGCAAACAGCTCATTCACATATTGTTCCCTCATTCACATAAGCATACATTGCTCGCGCAGTCTGATCACGACCTTTGACTCGCCTAGCCTACAGAGACTGGTTTTTGGAAGCAAATACTCCAATCAGACTTCACTGATCATAGATCGTACGCTCATGACACGTGCTTTTTCTGTGCGTTTGTGCTGTATCGAATGACACGCACGAACAGAATTTGGGTTGGTTGCTTGTTTTGGGGTTTACCAGCTCTTTCAGACAGTATTTCAGTTTTTATCGAGCCGCCTCCCAGTAAAAGAAAGAAATAGAGGAGAGAAAATGTTCCGTTGTCGTAGTCGGCGTGGGTTCGAGTCCCAGTGGGTACTTCTTCATTTCTCAATTATACATTTTTTTTTGGATGTACTTGCATCAGTAAAATGATCCTGGGCCGGAATATCTGTTGAAGTTTGTTAAATCTTAGATTTAATCATATAATATTTCCAAGCTTCTGTATCGCATGATCCAGATATTCCATGTATATAGCTGATTGTGTTAGCACAACTTAATAAAATAGCCCTATCCAATGGGTCATTCAGAGAAATAAAGCTTAACATTGTTCCATGAAACTCCTTCTTTGGGGAGCGTAGTGGCGCAATTGGTTAAGCTCATGTCTCTGAATCGCTAGGAGGAGTTGCCGTAGTCGGCGTGGGTTCGAGTCCCAGTGGGTACTTCTTCATTTCTCAACTATATATATATATATATATATATATAGGGTTATTTTATTACGTTGTGCTAACACAATCAGGTATATACACGGAATATCTGGATCATGCGATACTGAAGCTTGGAAATATTATATGATTAAATTTAAGATTTAAAAAACTTCAACAGATATTTCGGCCCAAGATCATTTTACTGATGCAAGTACATCCGAAAAAATTGTATACTTGAGAAATGAAGAAGCACCCACTGGGACTCCCTTGTAAGATTTAGAAGATTTAGGAAAATACATCTAACAAACACAATATTTTGGTAGCACTGGATCTGCTGTGCTTTCATTAGGTACGGGACGCCTCTTTTGTCCCCTTTTGGGTTTCGTCTTTAGACGTAGATGCCACGAACACTGCCTAACCGATAAGATAGTGGAGAGCCTGCTGCGCTTGCAGTAGGTGCGGCATTGCTTTTTGTTTCTATTCCCATACACTGTTAAACTACGTAGGGATAAATGCACTTTGTTCTTTGGACGTAGGTGCCATGTACATTGCTTACCGATAAAATAATGGAGGGCCTGCTGCGCTTGCAGTATGTGCGGGTTCCTTTTTTTGTTCTATTCCCATATACTGTTAAACTTCGTAGGAACGGATGCGCCGTCTCTGGGGACCATCAAATCCAATACAACCAACAACCCATCAAACATTACTTCTGTTGTTATGCAGTTTCACGGTTTCAGAAGCTGCAACACAGTGAAACTTGACGCTTGTACATATCCGTGTTTTATACAATGATGTTTGTAGCGTTGTGTTTACTATTGTGTAAATGCAACACAATTGTATAACATCTAGCGTGGGCAGCCATTTTGTTTTCATAATTTGAACTGCATGGTCCCCGATAAGATGAATATTTTGTTGGTTTTTGCTTTTATGAGCTTATCTTTTTTATGTTTAGATATTTTTCTCAAAATGTAAATATTTGTGATTATTGATTCTAGTTTTTTATTGTTTGAAACCTCTGAAGACACCGAAAGGCGAAAGCACTTAGGTAAAAAAAGAGAATTGCACTGTTAATGATTATCTCTCCATTAATCATTTTACGTCCCCAGCGGATCCAGTTCTACCGAAATATTGTGTTTGTTAAATGTATTTCCCAAAATCTTACCATATATATATATATATATATATAAAATGTATTTCCCAAAATTTTACCATATATATATATATATATATATATATATATATATATATATATATATATATATATATATATATAGGGTATAAAATATACCCGGAACGATAAATAGATAAATGAAATAAGAGTTGACGTTACATGTTTTGTTATTTAATGATCAACTATGCAAAAATATGTCAACGCGTTTCGCATAGCTCGTCAGGACAACAGTCCTGACGAGCTATGCGAAACGCGTTGACATATTTTTGCATAGTTGATCATTAAATAACAAAACATGTAACGTCAACTCTTATTTCATTATATATATATATATATATATATATATATATATAGTTCGAAAAAGTTGAGCCACAACAGCGGTAGTATAAAGAAAGAAATCGAAAAAGTTGAGCCACAAAACGCGTTGAGAATAAAAATGTGATCAAAGGCTATTCCTCGTTTTCGTTCTTTCTTTCTATATATATATATATTATATATATATATATATATATATATATATATATATATATATATATATATATATATATATATAAAACAAAATGTGACTTGTTGTGGTGTTTCCGATTTTCTCTTTATATATATTAAAAATATATATATTATGATGAACAAGATGGTAAAATGAGAGACATTTTGTCGAAACATAAGCCTTTAAAAAGTAAACGACAACCATATAATTTAAAACGTTTACTTACTAAAGCAAAATTTACGTCCAATGATGAGCATTCAGTGAAAAAATGCCATAAACCGAACTGCAGCCTCTGCATTCATCTATTAGAAGGTAATTCAATAACATTCAATTGCGGTGTAAATTTTTAAGTCCGCGAAAATATGTCATGCAACGTTAAAAATGTAATCTATGTAATGAAATGCAGAGGCTGCGGGGAGGAATATATCGGAGAAACAGGCAATCTCCTGAGAAAGAGGGTCACCGTGCACAACCAACAAATTCGGGACCCTCGCACAAGAATGCTCAAGGTAAGCGAGCACATAGACAATTGTTCTAACGCAATGAACCCGAAATATTTTATCTATCCGTTTTATAAATTGTATACGGAAAGCGTCACTTTACGACGGGCAAAGGAAAAATATTTTATTCAATCCTTAAAACCAAAATTAAACAGGGCAAGTTGATTATAAAGGGTGCCGTCAACGTATTCATAAGCAGGAAACGTAACTTATTCTAAGCGGAAACGGAAACGTCATTTAAGACGTTACGTCATGTTGCTAAGTAATTAAAGATGTCTTCTTGAAAATCTGTACATGCAGTGAAACCGCGGTAGAAGTTGTTTGAAATTATATTTATTTGGCTAAATCGGACTTGTTGATTTTTCTATATATATATATATATATAAATATATAAAGAGAAAATCGGAAACACCACAAGTCACATTTTGTTTTATTCCTCAAGCGCTTTCAGTAGTGAAACAATATCGAGAGGTTTAGAAACAATATGGCGACGTTGTCAAGGGTAACAACGTAACGTCATAACAAGAATTAATTTCCGGTACGTTCGGCGTTGAGTTCCGGCTTCACTGTTCTTATGTAAAAACGACTCCCGTTGTTTTCTGCTGACAACACTATCTGTTTGCATTTTAAAGAAATGGAATATATGATATTTTGGAGTCTTTGCCTGGGCACAATTATCTATATTTGTGCTTGTAGCATCCTTGTGGAAATGTCTCTAATTTGTTGATTATGGACTGTTACACGTTTTCGCAGGTCCCCGGTTTCGCCTATATATTCTTTACCACACCCGCACAGACAATCACGTAAATAACATTTTTTACATCGCATGAAATATTAGTTACTACTTTCATAATTCTACCGCATTTAAATTTGAATTCCTCACCTTCAATTAAATGAAGACAAAGTTTGCAATTCGATCTATTGCAACGTGATACTTTTGGACTGTCCTGAATTTCTGTAAATTTAGCTCTTGTCAGTAACTTGTTTAAGTTCTTTGGTTGACGTTTGCTTTTTATGATTTTATATGGTTCCAAAACTTCTTTCATATCTTCATCTCTCCTTAGAACCTGTAAATCGTTACGAATATCGCCAAAAATCTCTGTATGTTTGGGATTGTGTGTGCTGACGTAAGTAATTAGGTCTTGCTCGTTTATTTACTTTTAACTGTTCGAACGGTTTTTAAATCTAAGGGTTTTGCTTTTTCAATGCCAGCTGTAATTAATTGTTCTGGGTACTTTTGTCTAGTCAAAAAAGATTTTAGTTCAATGAAGCGATCATTTAAAACATTTTCGTTGGAAACAATACAACGTAAACGTCTTGCTAAAGAGAAAGGTATGCTTGTTTTAATATGTTTAGGATGGCAAGAGTGTAATAAAAGATATAACTTCCTGTCGGTAGGTTTATACAATATGTCCGTTTCAACTAGTCCGTCTATGTTTTTTATCTTCACATCCAAGAATGGCAATTTTTTTTCACTGGTTTCCATTGTAAAGTTAATATCTTCATGTAAATTATTTAATATTGAATGCAATTTTTGGAGGTCGTCTTTAGTCTTAGACCATAGAATAAAGCGATCATCTAAAAATCTTTTCCATATATTTTCAAATTCTTCCCTAAATGTCGGCCCGAAATCTGAAGCTATCTGATTATAAAGTATTTGTTCAAGTCAACCAATTGTTAAGGTAGCGTAAGTTGGTGCAACCTTCGTGCCCATCGCTGTACCTTTCTTTTGCTTTCTTTTGTCTAAAAATTCATCGTTAAATTGAAATGTATTATTTTCTAGGATAAAACGAAATGATTCAATAACAAATTCTTTTGAAAACCTTTCAGGCAGCTCTTCAGAAAACTGCTCTATCCAAAAGTTAAGAGCTTCTATTCCCAGACTATGGGGTATATTAGAGTATAACGATTCGACGTCAAAAGTTGTTAGAATTGTTTCTTTGGGTATTCTGTTTGGTAAACTATTCAAAAAATCTGTTGTATCGCTCAGAAAACTCGGTACATATTTAATAAATATTTTAAGCAATATGTCTAAAAGGTTGCTAATTCTGTGCGTCTGACACGCTGGACCCGCGACTATCGCCCTTAGCTTTAAATCATTTACATCTTTAATTTCAACATAGGATGACTCTGCAGTTTTACACTTTTCAGAAATTTGTTTACTTTTGTGGACTTTCGGTAGTCCGTAAAATTGACTTTCTTTCTTTTCGAAATGCGTAAGGTAGTCTACTTCGTTATTTGTGAGACACAAGCTGTATTTTTGATAAGTCTAACATATTTTATACGTGTTCCGTTTTTGGGATCATCTCTTAATCGTTCATAATAAGATTCATCCATCAAAATGTTATTAACCATGTTCTTATAATGTTCAGTATCCATTATGATAACCGACCCACCCTTATCAGCTTCCTTTATAATTATATTTTTGTCTGTAGATAATGACCTAATTGAATTCCTTTCATGCCTCGTCAGATTATCTTTTACTGTTCTTTCATTATCAGTTAAAGGAATGCTCTCGACTGATTTTCCGAACTCATCAAGAGCTTGATTTCTGTTCTTTGGCGGTATAAAATTACTCTTATTTTTTACCAAAGACATAAAATTTTACGAGTGAATTCTGCTAAATCTTCAGTTATTTCTTGATTATCTATTTTAACGGGGGTGAGTGTGAATTTTAGGTCTTGTCCTAATAGTTTAATTTCTGTTTGATTGAAGCCCCTTTTAGATAAATTAATAACTTTTATATCAATGTCATCTCTATAAGAAGCACTGTAACTTATCTCACTCTGTTAAGTTGTGGTCGCTGTTCCAAACAATGCTCCTCAGTAGGCTGTTGATTTCTTCTGTCGGCCATTTCGTTGATATCCTGATCACGTGTTTCCCTGCGCTGTCGATATGTATATCCCCTATCTTGTTCATATTCTTGATTTCGTCCATATGTTGAGTTTGGAGACTGATAACGCCTTCTGAAACTTCCCTGGTTCCTGTAACCGTTATTGGTTTGGGCTCCAATGTATGTAACTCGGTTGTAGTAAGGGTTGGTTCTGTTTCTGTTGACATCCATTGCATAAGCATAACTTTGGTACTGGGTTTGTCTATATCCGGTATTCCTCATGTTTTGATACGACTGTCTTGTTTCTCTGAATTCTGGTCTTTGAGAGTTGGTTCGTCTAGTCAACCTCGTATTAACTGCTTGTCTCTGCAATTGAGAGTCATCACTGGGCGAATCATCATCAAATCTGTCCTTGAAGAAAGGATTTTTCGACTGGTATTTGGCCGTAAACTCTTGTGCGTACCTTGTTAGCCATGATTTATTTTTGTTATCCCACACCTGTTGTGAGATTTCTTCTGCTCTTTTGACATCTTCTGTCCATAGTTTCATCAACATTTGTCTGCGTTAGCCTGTGCATTTGTCGGCTATTATACCTGACATTTCTTCATCTACCGTCTCAACATGCTGCATATGACTTTGAGATCTTAATTCTAAAAGTTCCTTTTCCGTTCTAAAATTATCTAGAACTTGTTTTTCCCTTTTTCGTCGTTGATCTTCTGGTTCGTTAGATATTTGCCTTATTTGAAATTTTCTCGGAAGAACTATTGGTGTGTTGTTACGCCATTGTTCATATATTGCCGCTAAATTTTCGTTGCGTAATTTTTGCCAGAAATGTCTTTTTCGGATGTTCAAGTTCCCATAGCATAACTGGACGATTGACTGCTTAAGTTTCACCGTCTCATTCTCCATATATGTATTGTCAGTTTCTTGAGATCTCGCGGTCTGGGAATTTATATTGTCCAGGACATCTTTGACATTCGATACCAGACCTGCCAATGTCACATTCTGGCTATCACCGTCGGTAGAAATTCCAAAATAATCCGTAAGTTTACTTACATAGTCTGAAATTTCGGTTAAAATCCGCGAGACCTCATTTAATTTAGTTATAAGTCTGTCTACATTTGATTCCGTATATATATGGTTGAGAAATAGAAGTACCCAAGTAAACTCGAACCCACGCCGACTACGACAACTCCGCCTAGCCATTCAGAGACATCACCTTAACCGATTGCGCCACTACGCTCCTCAAAATGTTAAGCTTGATTTCTCTGAATGACCCATCGGATAGGGCTAATTTATTAAGTTGTGCTAACACAATCAGGTTTATATACATGAAATATCTGGATCATGCGATACCGAAGCTTGGAAATATTATATGATTGAATTTAAGATTTGACAAACTTCAACAGATATTCCGGCCCAGGACCATTTTTGCTGGTACAGGTACATCCGAAAAAAGTGCATGGTTGAGAAATAAAGAAGTATCCAACTGGACTCGAACCCACGCCGACTACGACAACTCCGCCTAGCCATTCAGAGACATCAGCTTAACCGATTGCACTACTACGCTCCTCAAGAAGAAGTTTCATGGAACAATGTTTAGAATGACCCATCGGATAGGGCTAATTTATTAAGTTGTGCTAACACAATCAGGTTTATATACATGGAATATCTGGATCATGCGATACCGAAGCTTTGAAATATTATATGATTGAATTTCAGATTTGACAAACTTCAACAGATATTCCGGCCCAGGACCATTTTTACTAGTACAGGTACATCCGAAAAAAGTGTATGGTTGAAAAATAAAGAAGTACCCTACTGGACTCGAACCCACGCCGACTACGACAACTCCGCCTATATATATAAACCTACCTCCATATTGTATATATTTTTCTTTCTACCATATCAATGAGTCTAAATTATGTTTTCTTATATCTTAAAGAAATCTTACTTACATTCTATTATCATTTATCCTAAATGGACAATGATGTAAAATATACAAAAAGTTGGTCCCCGTAATATTTTCCGAGTATGACATATTGCTTAAATGGAACGCGTATATATACATAACAGTATTCATAACAGTATTAAGGTGACCATCCTTTTTTATATATATATTAGGTAGACATTTTGTATATACTTTTCTCTCTACCTTATCCTTGTCTAAATTATGATTTCTGTTTTGTATTTTTGTGTTTTTTGTGTGTATGTTTTTTGTTTTACTTTTACATCTTAGTAATCAAACGCTCAATCTACTAAATATTCACAGTGCCCAGCCTAGAGAAAAAAGAGGGAGAAACACTTTCCCTAAGCCGACTGACTTCTCCCTAGCTGAGGGCCGCAGGAGAGATTCATTTTGTACTAATTGTGTTACCCTCTTGAAATAAGGTCTTTAGTATTATATTATTATTATTATTCCGAAATTTATTGTCTTTTGTACCAAAGTTCAATCACAAATCTGTATTGGTTGGGTTGTCAAAATATGACAAGAGACATCGTTGTCGCTCGGTTTTTAATGTTATCAGGCACCAAAAGCACGTGGAGGCAACGCTGGTTAAACCAGATTAGTTTTTAGCTCACCAATAGCCTTGGATGAAGCTCATATTAAATTCTTACTCGGGCTTGGCGCTCGGACATCGTTCTGGAAAGAGTGTGAGCTAACTGTACGTTACTGAATTTTGAATGTTCGGCGAAAAGAGAGCTGCCAACGGTGTTCTAAAGGACTAGGCCATTTCCGACTTTTGCAAAACGTCCCAGGCCACAATATTTATTTGTTTTGCCAGGAAGTTGTAGGTACTTCTCAGGTGTCAGCAAGTATTTGCTTGACCAAAAAGCTTGTGATCAACCAACTTGTTCGTTGGTACAACAAAACTGATTTAATATATACAATAAGAAAACTGAGACATAATAATAATAGTAAGTTAAACTGAAAAATTGTGTCTGTAAGACACTAATGATGCCCCCGTGCAGGGCCTGTCACATGACGTGTATATCCATAAAGCACCTATAAAGAATCCATTAAAAACATACCCTACCATGTAAAAAATTGCCCAAAATGACTAAGTTAAAAAGGCTGTGATTCTGTACAAATTAATTCTAGATCTATCAAAATGCCTCATGCATATCTTCAAATATGTCCACAATATGTAGACAAGGTTTGAAAAAGATCCATTGAAAACTGTGGAGCAAGTTGATAACACAAACTCCATACTCTACAATACAAAAATTTCCCTAGAATGACTAAGTTCAAAAGGCCGTACTTCTGTAAAAATTAATTCTAGGTCCAACATAAGCCCACATGCACTTCAATACATTCACAGCTCGATGCAAGGTTTGAAAAAGATCCATTGATACCTGTGAGAGGAGTTGATTACACAAACTCTATCCCTTACAATGCAAAACTTTGCCTAAAATGACTAAGTTAAAATGGCTGCAATTCTGTCAAAATTAATTCTAGGTCCAACAGAAACCCACATGCAAATCTTCAATACATTCATAGCATTTATATAAGATTTGAAAAAAGATCCATTGAAAACTGTGAGAGGAGTTGATTACACAAACTCTATACCCTACAATGCCAAAACTTGCCTAAAATGACTAAGTTCAAAAGGCCACAATTCTGTCAATATTAATTCGAGATCCTACAAAAATCCACATGCACATCTTCAATACATTCATAGCATTTATGTAAGATTTGAAAAAAGATCCATTGAAAACTGTGAGAGCAGTTGATTACACAAACTCTATACCCTACAATGCCAAAACTTGCCTAAAATGACTAAGTTCAGAAGGCCACAATTCTGTCAAAATTAATTCTAGATCCTACAAAAATCCACATGCACATCTTCAATACATTCACAACATGTATGCAAGGTTTAAAAAAGATCCATTGTAAACTGTGAGAGGAACTGATTACACAAACTCTATACCCTACAATGTAAAAATTTGCCTAAAATGACTAAATTCAAAAGGCCGTAATTCTGTAAAAATAAATAGGTTCAAAAGGCCGTAATTCTGTAAAAAATTATTTTAGGTCTAACAAAAACCCACATGCACATTTTCAATATGTGCACAACATGTATGCAAAGTTCAAAAAAGATCCATTGAAAACTGTAGGAGAAGTTTATTACACAAAATCTATACCCTAAAATACAAAAAATCGCCCAAAATGACTAAGTTCAAAAGGCCGTAATTCTGTCCAAATTAATCTTAGCTCCATCAAAAATCTACATGCATATTTTCAATATGTCCACAACATGTATGCAAAGTTTGAAAAAGATCTATTAAAAACTGTGGGAGGAGTTGATTACACAAACTCTATACTATAAAGCGTGACGAACAGACAGACGGACGTACAGACAAACAAACAGAGGCAAATCTTAATGCCCCCTGACTATCGTCACGGGGGCATAAAAAAAGGCTGGCCTGAACTAGAACTGTCGGAGAATCCGACTATACCCCCGCTTAACTGCTGAAATCAAATGGTCTTATTTTCGTTATCAAAAGCATAGAGAACTCATTATCACCATGTAAACCAAATATCAATATTCTATACAAATCCCTTTCAATGTAATACAGAATAAGATAATTTCACATTGACAATCCCACGATACAGGAAGTCATCATCAACCTGCAGACCAAACATGTCTACTCTAGCCTGCACGGTCGTGGAGGAATCTTTGACGAAAATTTCATTATTCTAAGTATGGAAAGAAAGAAAATTGGACATATACATGGATGAATAAGCAGGAGAAGGCTGGTTCTCAATCCCACGATACAATAAGTTGTCATTAACCTTCATACCAAGTATGACTACTCTAGCTTGCATGGTTGTGGAGAAATCTTTGACGAAAAATTTCATTATTCAAAGTATGGAAAGAAAGAAAATCGGACAAATACAGGGAAGAATAAGCAGGAGAAGGCTGGTTCTCAATCCCACGATACAACATGTCGACA
The DNA here is from genome assembly GCA_963989385.1 of Ctena decussata. Classification (NCBI taxonomy): domain Eukaryota; kingdom Metazoa; phylum Mollusca; class Bivalvia; order Lucinida; family Lucinidae; genus Ctena; species Ctena decussata. The sequence continues at coordinate 79,015,067 of OZ022504.1, forward strand.
TCAACCTGCATACCTAATATGACTACTCTAGCTTGCACGGTTGTGGAGAAATCATTGACGAAAAATTTCATTATTCAAAGTATGGAAAGAAAGAAAATTGGACAAATACACGGAAGAATAAGAGGAGAAGGCCGTTTGCAATTCCACGATACAATACGTTGTCATTAGTCTGCATACCAAATATGACTACTCTAGCTTGCACGGTTGTGGAGAAATCTTTGAAGAAAAATTTCATTATTCAAAGTATGGAAAGAAAGAAAATTGGACAAATACAGGGAAGAATAAGCAGGAAAAGGCCGGTTTGCATTTATTTGCGATACAATCAGTTGTCCTCAACCTGCAGTATAGAGAGAGTATATATGGTACCTAGGGATAATATGTGATTCACATCTTGTCTTGGATTTTTTCTTAAGAAAAATAAAATAGTGATTCAAATCAAAGAATTTTTGGATGAAAATGGATATTATCATTTAGACAATAGATTGTGAAAAAATTGGCAAATTCCATTTAGTAACTTTAGAGAATTTTGAGTTTGAAAAGATTGTAAACTGCTGTTCAGTAGAAGGGGTTAGTAAAAATTGATCTCTGTACACCTAATTTGTGCCATTTTGAAACCACCCCTGATCTTAGTGCAACTGTAATTAGGATTAAGCTTTATAGCAAACAATGAGCACTGCAGGAACAAAACCCCCTAAGGTAAAACAAACAACCAGTGGGGAAAATTCATCACAGGCAAAGCCATCTCACAAGCCAGGAGCTACTCATGGTCAGGCAGAGAAAAGGGCAAATACTGAAATGGACAGTAGCAGTTTTGGGGATGAAATCACCATGATCAATAGACAGTTAGAGCAGCTATCTGAAGATACAAAACAGACTAGGGAAAAGGTCAAGGACATGTTAAGCAAAATTGAGCTGCAAGAGTTTATCACAGCAACCGTTGATGCTTTAAGCAAGCAGTTAGAAAGCAGGCTTGAAAAGGAAATTGACAAAAGAGTGAAAGAAAGAATTGCAGAGATCAATGACAGGCTGGATAGACTCACTTTAGAGAACATAACTCTCAAAGAGCGGATTGAAGAAATAGAACATAAGTTAAAGAAAAATGAAAATTTAGCTCAGAGGGCAATGCAGAAAGGCAATGACAATGAACAGAATTCCCGTAAGAATAACATCAAAATAATGGGTGTACCAGAATTAGCTGATGAGACTGTCGAAATGTTGACAGATCACATTTGTGATACTTTACATACAAAAGCAGGGGTAGCAGTAGATCCTAGAAACATCGAAGCAATAAATCGCATACCTGGAAAAGCTGGATTTCCAAAACCTGTCCTGATGAAAATGCGAAATAATTATGAAAAGACAAAAAGAATGAAAAAAGGAAAGCAATGAAGGAAGCAGGCTTTCGTTTAGTTGATTATGTAACAAAACTAAATACATCTCTCATAAATCGGCTACTGGCGCATGAGCATATTGACTCGGCATGGTTTTTCAATGGGAGTGTCTATGGGAAAACAACAGAGGGCAGGAGGCACAAGTTCGGGATATATAGCAATATTGGAAGAGTTATTCGCAGTAATGGTGCAGCCACCGATGATGTTGAGGAGATGATTAGCTAGATGACTGAATAATCCACAAAATAGTGGACTGATGAATGGAATCTGTGAAATTCAGACTCTGGAGATACTCATTCTTAAATTACATTTTATAAATCATTCTAAATCTTAATGTATTCAATGGACAAAACTAAACACACAACTTAAAGACAAAAAGCTTCTATTGAACTGACAGTCACAATATCTTACACTGGGTTTTAAAATTAAAAACAAAATATAAAAAATACCTGGAACAGGTAGAATTTAATTATGCATATACATATATTGGAAAAGTCATTATTAATTAGTGAAAGTGCTTGTGAAAGTGGATTTTTTATATTTTTTTCACCAATGGATTAATGGATGTAAAATAAGTTGTTTTCTAGATACACATACCTTACCATGAGGATTTTTAGGATAAAGATGGTAAGTGACTTTCTGTATGTTTAGCCCTCAGAATGATGTTATGCATATAGCTTGATCAAGCAGGTTCAGTTTTTTCCCCTGGAAAATCTCATCAGTCAATATGATTTTGAAATGATACACTCCTGATGAGAGGACTCACTAGGAGCAGGCTCATCTGGATACACACTGTCTGAATCTAATGTCCTGCAAATTGCTTGATAAAAAGAAGTTTTTAGTTCTTTTCCATGAAGTCTGTCAATCAGTATGCATTTTCAGTCAGTGTGTTAGGAGAATGAGGATCCATGCGAGGGGTCTCACTGGGAGCAATCTCATTTGGACACATTTTCAGATACTGTTGGATGTTCTGCATATTGACTGATAAAAAAATAGGTTCATTCGTGCCATGAAGTCTTTTCAATCAGTATGTCTCTGAATAATTTATTAGCTCAGTGTGGGTCCGGGTGGGGTGTCTCACTTTGAGGAGTCTCGTCTGTAAATACACCGTTCAGATTTTTGCATATTGCTTGATCAAGAATAGTTTCAGCTTTACCATAGTCTTTTCGGTTAATATGTTGTTGCATAATTTGTTCTGTCAGTGTGGATTCAAATGAGGTGTGTCACTTTGAGGAGTCTCATCGGAAACCACACTGTCAGATACTCTGCATATTGCTCGAACAAATATAGTTTCAGCTTTACCATATGTTTGGTCAGTGTGGATCCAGATGAGCTGTCTCATGATGAGAGGGCTCATCTGGATACTCACATTCAAATGTTCTGTATATTGCTGGATCAAAAGAAATTTTTGTCTTTCCATGGAGTTTTTGTCAATCAGTATATTTTTTCAGTCAGTGTGTTAAGGTAGGTATGAATCCAGATGAGATGTCACACTATAGGAGTAGTCTCATCTGGATGCATACCGTCGGACGTTTTCTGCACAGTGTTTGATTAAAGATAGTTTATGTTTCACTACAGAGTCTTTTCGTCTTTATGCACATAGATTGCTTGGTCAGTGTGGGTCTGGCAGAGGTGTTCCCACTTTTAGAAGTCTCATCCAAATACACACTGTCAAAATACTCTGCATATCGCTTGATATATCAATTGTATTACCTTTACCATGGAGTCTTTTCAGTCAGTATTTATTTGCATAATTTATTCAGTCAGTGTGGATCCTGATGATATGTCTCACTCTGAGAAGTCTCATCTGGATACAAACTGTCAGTCGTTTTGCATGTTGTCGAACCAGAACAGGTTTTGGTTTTTTTTCCATGGAGTCTTTGTCAAACAAAATGTCATTTCTGTCAGTAGGTTCAGGTAAGTATGGATCCAGATGAGATGTCTCACTTGGAGCAGTCTCATCTGGATATATACTGTAAAATGTTTTGCATTTCTCTAAATAAAAGGCAGTGTAAGCAGTACCATGGAGTTTTTCCTATTTAATCGTGTCTTTGTATAATCTGCTTGTCAGTGTGGATCCGTATGAGATGATTCACGCTAAGGAGTCTCATCTGGATACACACTGCCAAAATATTTTTCACATTAGCTTGATCAAAAAAAAGTTTCTGCTATAACATGGAGTCTTTTCACATAAGATGTATTTGCATAATGTGTTCGGTCAATGTGGATCCAAATGAGAGGTCTCACTATGAGAAGTCTCATCTGGATACATACTGTCAGTTGTTTCTGCATATTGCCTTGCTGAAACAAAATTTAGTTATTTTTTACTGTGGAGTTTTTGGCAATCAAAATGTCAGCTGTGTCAGTATTTTTAGGCATGTATGGATCCAGATGAGGTGTCTCACTAGGAGCAGTCTCATCTGGATACATACTGTCAGTTGTTTCTGCATATTGCCTTGCTGAAACAAGATTTAGTTATTTTACTGTGGAGTTTTCTGGCAATCAAAATGTCAGCTGTGTCAGTATTTTAAGGCATGTATGGATCCAGATGAGGTGTCTCACTAGGAGCAGTCTCATCTGGATACATACTGTAAGATGTTCTGCATGTCTCTCGATTAATGATAGTGTAAGCAGTACCATGGAGTTTTCCAATTTAATTGGGTCTTTGTAAAATCTGTTTGTCAGTGCAGATCCGGATGAGGTGATTCACTCTGAGGAGACTCATCAGGATCTGCACCACCAAAATACACTGCATAATGCTTGTTCAAAATTAGTTTCTGCTATTACATGGAATATTTTCAAATAGATTTCTCTGCACAAGTCATTCAGTCAGTGTGGGTCCGGGGAGAGGTCTCACGCTTAGAAGTCTCATCCGGAAACATACCATTAGTCATTCTGAATATTGCTTTATCATAACAAGTTTTAGTTTTTCGGGTGAAATTTTTGTCAATCTATATGTCATTTTTGTCAGTATGTTCAGGTAAGTATGGATCCAGATGAGGGGTCTCACTAGGAGCAGTCTCATCTGGATACATACTATACAATGTTCTGCACATCTCTCAGTTAAAGATAATGTAAGCAGTACCTGGATACTTTCCAAGTAAATTGTGTCTTTGTATAATCCGTTTGTCAGTGTGGGTCCTGATGGGGTGATTCATTTTGAGGTGTCACATCTGGATACACACCGCCAAACATTCCGCATAATCCCTGATCAAAAAATAGTTTCTACTATAGCATGGAGTCGTCTCAAATAAGATGTTTTGGCATAATCTATTTGGTCGGTGTGTATCCAAATGAGAAGTCTCACTTTAAAAAGTCTCATCTTGATACAAACTGTCTGTGATTCTGCTTATTGTCCTATTGAAACAAGTCTTAGATTTTACGTGGAGTTTTTGGTAATCAATGTGCATATCTGTCAGTATGTTTGGGGTAAATATGGATCCAGATGAGGGGTCTCACTAGGAGCAGTCTCATCTGGATACATACTTTAAGATGTTATGCATATCTCTCAATTAAAGATAGTGTAGGCAGTACCATGGAGATTTTCCAAGTTAATTGTGTCTCTGTACTATCTGTTTGTCAGTGTGGGTCCGGATGAGGTGATTCATTTTGAGGAGTCTCATCAGGATACACACCGCCAAATATTCTGCATAATGCCTGATCAAACATAGTTTCTGCTATAACATGGAGTCTTTTCAAATAAGATGTCTTGGCATAATTTGTTCAGGCAGTGTGGATCCAGATGAGAAGTCTCACTCTGAGAAGTCTCATCTGGATACAAACGGTCAGTCATTCTGCTTATTGCCCTATCGCAACAAGTCTTAGATTTTACGTGGAGTTTTTGGTAATCAATGTGCATATCTGTCAGTATGTTTACGGTAAAAATGGATCCAGATGAGGGGTCTCACAAGGAGCATTCTCATCTGGATACATACTTTAGGATGTTATACTTTAGAATTTTTTTTCTTTTTGTAAACTGTTATCAGGGGCAAAAACAATTAAGAAAAATAAGAGGATATATATATATATATATATATATATATATATATATATATATATATATATATATATATATATATATATATATATATATATATATATATATATATATATATATATATATATATAAATAAATAAAATAAGGTTTGACGTTACATGTTTAGATTTATTAAAATAAAACTATGCAAAAAAAGTGTCAACGCGTATATATATTTTCTTTTCTACACATTTTGTTAGCAAAAATCCAAAATATCGTAAACCATATTATACTCTTGCAATGTTTGTTTGTGTTCATGTGTTGTATACACTTTTTTTGTTTATTGTATTTTGTTACTTCTGTGTATCCCTTGCTACTGACCTGGCAACATTTAGGCAAAATATTAAAAGTTTTTCACTGAAGTGCAAAAATGGCTGATTGAAAAATACTTACATATAATGCTCAAGGTCTTGGGGGAATAAGTAAACGGACTGATGTGCTTGATTATTTGAAAAACATGAATTTCGACATTTACTATTTACAATATACACATTTAATAGATAGCGATGAAAAGCTTATAAGAAACCTTTGGGACAATGACTGTGTTTTCAGTAATTATAGATCTAATGCTAGAGGTGTAGCGATTTATTTAATAAAAATGTAAATTATACAATTCATAGTCAGATATCGGATAATCAAGGAAATTATATCATCCTTGATATCTCTGTGCATAATCAACATTTCTCTTTAATAAATATTTATGGACCAAATACTGACAATCCTAAATTTTTTCCAAGAACTGTTCCAAAAGGTTGATGACATAGGGAATACAGATTTTATCATATGTGGAGATTTTAACCTTATTCTAGATCCTGAAAAAGACTGCTCTAATTATAAATGTGTGAATAACCCGAAGGCCAGAGAGACAGTTTTAAAATTTATTGATGACAAAAATGCAGTAGACACTTTTAGAGATAATAACCCTGAACTTAAAAGATACACTTGGAGAAAAAGAAATCCTCTAAAACAGGCAAGGTTGGACTATGTTTTGACTTCTGAAAGTATTGTACAATTTGTTAAACACTGTATGATTGAATCAAGTTATAGGTCTGACCATTCTGCAGTTAGCCTTTGCCTCAGTTTCACAGATTTTGAACATGGAAAGTCATACTGGAAACACAATAACTCACGTTTAACAGACATAGAATACCTTAATATAATGAATAGGAAAATAACCGAAATTAAACAACAATATGCACTGCCAGTATATAATATGGACAAAATAGAAAATATACCTGATAATGAAATACAATTTACAATAAATGATCAGTTATTTTTGGAAACATTGTTAATGGAACTTAGGGGACAGTCAATTTCATATGCCAGTTTCAAGAATAAACAAAGAAACACAAGAGAAAAAGAACTAATAAGTGAAATTGCAGATTTAGAAAATAACATACTCAATGAAAATACAGAACAGATAGATGCTTTAAAAACTGAACTACTGGATTTAAGACAAGAAAAACTGAAAGGAAAAATTATAAGATCAAAGGCACAATATATTGATAAAGGTGAAAAGCCAACAATATATTTCTGCGGTCTTGAGAAACATAATTACATCTCGAAAACAATGCATAAACTCGAAAAAGAAGATGGAACAATATTAAATGAACAAAAAGCTATTCTGAAAGAAACCGAATTTTTTTTATAAACATTTGTACTCTAACAGAGACAATTCTTTGGATAACGTGGACCTAAATGAATATATAGGACAAAACAGCATGAATAAATTAACAGAAGACCAAGCAGATAATCTAGAAGGAAAGCTAACATTAACAGAAATATCAGCAACTCTTAAATCAATGAAAAGTGAAAAAAGTCCAGGTCTCAGTGGTTTCTCAGCAAAATGTTTCAAAGTGTTTTGGATACATTTAGGAAACTTTGTTCTTAGATCCTTAAATTATGGTTTCTTATCAGGGTAACTATCGGTCTCTCAAAAGCAAGGGTTAATAACATGCATACCTAAAGAAAATAAACCCAAACAATATCTAAAAAACTCGCGTCCTTTAACACTCTTAGACACAGTCTATAAAATAGCTTCTGGCACAATTGCAAATAGATTAAAAACAGTGTTAGACTCCATTATTAATAAAGACCAAGCAGGATTTATTAAAGGGCGATCAATAGTAGAAAATATACGCACTATATATGACATTATGAAATTCACAGATGACCATAACATTCCAGGACTTATATTGCTTATAGATTTTGAAAAGGCTTTTGATTCTCTGTCTTTGAACTTCTTACATAAAGCTCTAGAATACCTTAACTCGTCTCATTTCATTTCCTTCTAACAGCATAACATACCCTAACATTAAATATCTCAAAATTCTGAACCATAGAAATCCACGGACGTCCATTTACTGAAATGGTACATCTTTATCTTAGGTAAGATCTGAGTAGTCAGGAGAAATGCAGTGGCTGTGACTGCTCAAGTCAGACCAAGATTAAAGCCCAACGTCTGGTGGAATTAGAGACTCGGGGCGTTGGCAGCAGGCCTTTTCGAGAAAGCCATTTCCTGGTGCATAAGAGGGAGCAAATTCAAAAATGGGGGCAAATACTATTCTTTTTTTAATTCAGTTATGCCCACCCTGAAAGTCCACCATCGTCAAGAATAGCGATAACCGAGAGCTAAGCACCGAATCTGCTCATTGTATCATTCCGCATAAATCATTTCCTAGGCACACAGGCTTTGCCGCCCTCAGGTAGTCATCAGGCACCATAGACCGAATAAAGAAGTGCTTAGTTAGTTTCCATATATATTAGTATATGTGTTGAGATTAAGGTGGTCAGATACCCATTAGATTTATCCCTATTGTTAGGTTAGAAAGGTTATGACACGACAGTATTTAATTTCTTATACAGACAGATTAAGGTGATCAGGTACCTTAATTTTCTCCCAATTGTATGCCAAAAATGATATTTTGATATGACTATAGTGAAATTCTTATAGTAGATTACTGGATAAAGAGAGCAGATATTTTTGATTCATGTAAGGGGAAAAGACATTGAACCTTATTTTGGATAAGTTAGTTTCCAAACGTTTTGGTCTATGTATGTGAGATTAAGGTGATCACCTTAATTTTCTCCCTACTGTAAGCAAATAATAATGTTTTGATACGACAGTATGTGTGTAAGATTAAGGTGATCACCTTAATTTTCTCCCTGTTGTAAGCAAGAAATAATGTTATGACACTACAGTAACAAAATTCTTATAGTAGATTATTGGAAGATGAAAACAGTAAATTTAAGGTAATGTAAGTGGAAAAGGCCATTAAGCCTTATTTTGAATTAGTAAGTTTCAAAAAATATTGGTCTGTGTGTGAAATTAAGGTGATCAGGTACACCTAAATTCTAACCCTATTGTGTATAAAGCAAAGAGTATGTAATGCTGTAACACAAATGTTGTGAAATTCTTATTGTGGTTTGTTAGAAGGAGATAACAAGTATTTTTGGTTATGATAATATTGTATTGATATTCAATCTTATTATGCTTTAGTTGTAGTTTCCAAATTTATGTGTTCATATTTGGGATTAAGGTGATCGGACACAAATGCACCAAATCCAACCTATTATCAGAATGGGAGAGATATTAATTTGTGTGTATGAGTTACTCTAACATTGGTGGTAAATTTGGTAAGTAGTGCTCAAGAAAGTGGGGGTAATTTTTGGGAGATTAGGGTGAGTTGTAGAAAAATGGAAGTTAGGGCTCCAGTTAGGGAAAAATTCTGAGTGATAATTTCTTCATAGCGTTAAAGTTTACCTATATCTTATCATTGTAGTTGGTTCTCTGTTGGAATTCAAGTACAGCATTTTGTATGACACTTGCATGTTTCTTTTTGGAGGGGATATGAGTATTCTCGAATCTATTTTGATATAGCCTAGTTTAATAATGGTGGCTTGCAGGTCTCGCCTATGGTTACAATGGGCATCACAGTCAAAGTAGAACAAGTAAAGATCTTCTGGGTCATTACAGTATGGGCAAAGGCCCGACTGATTACCGTGATGATGACAGTCCAGCCCACAGTGGCCTAGTCTTAATCTGGAATAGACTATGTCGAGACGTCTAATGGGGCTATATACGTCTTTATATCATCTAAAGTGGTCCTGGCATCTAAACTGGTCCTTGCATCTATTTTGGTTCTAATCAGCCTCTAAACTTACTCCGACTGGCATCTATTATGGTGGGCTAAGCAGACTCTAAAATGGCATTGAGCGCTTAACGTTGATGTATACAAAACTAGTAGTTTTCTGCTTAAAACAAAAAACAACAACCATTGTATGAATAGTAATTTTATAGGTTAATCTCTCATAGTACAATTTACTGTTTTTCGTGTTTTTAGTATTTGTTGTTTTCCCTTAGTTACCGTATAGTCAAAACAGAGTTATATACCCCAGGAACCGATTTCAAATTTTAACTGACTACAATTGATAACAATCCTGTCTAACTAAACTAGCAATTCTTCAGAGTCATAATCGGGGCAGCAGAGGCTTGGGATAAATGCTATCCTTCAACAGCGAGTAATTGTAATACAGTCTCTTATCTCTACCCTCTGGCTTTCTACTACATTCCATATCGCAGCTAAAGTTTGGGGACTACTTTCCATTTCTCTCATTTATCTTTCTGATCTCTTTATTTATTTTCTCAAGTGAATTCTGCAGTTGCCTATCTTTCCTACTAAAATCTTCTGGGCAAAGGTCTAAACGATGTCGATTCGACTCTTTTATAGAATAAGCCGGAGTCTCTAACAAGGTCAAATCAAAGCGCTTGTCGATTGCGTAACCAACATAATGGCGATACTCTTAAATAACGTTTTAGATATTATGACAAGATCATTTCAGCGGCACCATCTGTGTATGGATTTTACCCATATGTTTGCTTTATTGACTTTATGATACGCTTTACAGACTGTATGGTATTTCTCAGTCCCTACATGGGTAAGAGCTATGGTGCTTGGCATAAACTTACATGTGAACAAGATCATTTCTGCGATTTCATCCACTGATGGATTTATAGCTTTCAGATACCGGACTCATTTTCACTGACTTTTTCTACAGATACAAAGATATGGCGGGTGTATTATAATAGGCAGGTGATGTCTACTACCCGCGGGTACCTGATCATACCTCTGTTTTGGAGTCCATGCCTGTGTAGCTAAAATATTCCGGAAATGTCTATATTTAAATGGCCTACGAGTTCGGACTAATGATTTGGGTACTTTGACCTCTAACATATATGACCTATCTTTTGGACTCATTGACTTTACCTTACGCTTCACTGACTTATGATATTTCTCAGGGTTATAGCCGTGGCGCACGCTTACATATGGACAAAACCATTTTAACACCATCATCCATGTATGTGAAATTGATGTATACTGTTTGCTTTATTGACTTAATGATATGCTTTACTGACTTTATGTTTTCAGTCCCTGTATAGGTTAAGGGTCATGCCACTAGACAAACACTAGACAAATCCAAGTATAAAGGCCTAGGGTCGATAAGCATCGATTTCGGCCTCAAAATTTCATACAAAATAAAATTTGAATATTGGCCTTAAAATTCTTCTTTATGAATATGTTGCGGTACCTTATTTTTAATTCAAATGTCTATTTTTAAGATCTGTTCATGACGTGGCCATGGTAACGCTCCGAAAATGCTACATTTTCGCTTCTTTGCACTTTTTAGCCAATTCTAATGTATTCAGGCAAATATTCTAATGCCTCCACATTCGACAAACAACTTCATACTTCAGCAAAAGATTTTGTTACCAAAAAGGAACTATGACAAGAATTTTCTTGTTGTTTGTTGCATGTGGAAGTGTTTTTAAAAATAAAATATGTCCACCAGCCACGTGCGCCGTGCAACCTGGATAATATATCTATGGCTGGCAAAAGCAGTTTTGAGCTTGACAGAACCAGACACTTCGATGAAGTAAGACAATATGTAATTATATTTATGTGAGTCACTCCTATAATAAAGTTCGTTTCCATTGTAACAGTAATTGTGCTGTTGTCATGGTAACCATGATCATTCCACATGTGTTTAGGCAATCAGTTTATTTAAAAGACTCAAAAACGGCCTTTTTTGAATGTTTGAATTTGTTTCTTGTTGTTCGAGAACTGAGGATTGAAAAATCAAATAGCAAAGCGTATTCCTTTTGCACTAATGTCGTTGTCATGGAAACCAAGGACAAATCCTCGTTTCTTGGTCAGCAAAAATCCTTGAAACACCTTTGAGTATGGCAACTTTTTAAGGTTTTATGTTGTTTCTTCTTGCTCATAACATAAAACAAATAAACTAGATCCACTTCTAATTCTGTAATGCTGTTGCCATGGTAACCAAGAGAAATTTATCGCTTTTTTGACCAATATTGTCAGTTATAAACCTTTCAGTATATATTTTAGCTCTCATGTACTTTCTTCTTGCTCGAGATCTGAGGGTTAAAGTCATCCTCTGTCTTCTTTTGCATACATTTCTCACTGGTAAATATTCCGTCGGGGCTCCGCCATAATTCAATGACTGGACTATTTACATAGATATATACATATTTCACTTAAAAGAATGAGCAGAGAGAGGCTTATGATGCTTCATTGTCAACAAGAACCATTTTCTTACCTCTCGTGTATGATGTAAACATTTTGTCTTTCTGTCATAACCGTGCATGTATTTTGTCCACGTTGAGGGAGAGAGGATTGATGAATGACTTGTTTGCAAATTTACGTCCTTTTCAACAGTATTTCAGTCACCGTCATACCACGACTATGGGAGCGTGATAATGATAAGCAGTCGTGTGCAATGGACTCCCGTTAACAGTTGACAAGATTGCCGCTTCCAGCCTCCATCCGGAGTCGAACCCGGGACAGGTAGATCAGCAAGCATGCACTTAACCCGATGAGCTATCGACCAGAGAGAGAGAGAGAGAGAGAGAGAGAGAGAGAGAGAGAGAAAGAAACAGAGAGAGAGAGAGAGAGAGAGAGAGAGAGAGAGAGAGAGAGATGAACACACTTTCGCGTATTCTGCAGCAACTTTAGTGCTAATCATTTCAAATGATTATTCTGTACCAGAATTTAATTCTTCCGCTAGAATCGTAAGAAAACCTCTTTTTCTAGAGTCAAGTACTATTAAGGCAATAATAATCACTGATCCGTGGTGGGAATATTCCAGCGATACCTGGCGATAAAACATTTCATGTATTTATACCACTGATAGAACAGTGGAACTTTAAGCCAATTCCTGTAGACTGTCCCAAAACCGAACGTTTCGTGGCATTCTAGCGTATCCAACCACCACCAACTGAAGTTTAACGCATGTCCTCTTCAGAACTGGTTGTCACTGCAACGCTAATGTTGTACTATGATGGCATTCTTATCTTTAATCACTTTTTTTAAATGAGTTTGTTAACCCCACCCGCGCCTGACGTTAAAGTGTAAGTTCACTAGTATTCTTTCCTATTACCTCCAGCTTTCATTACCCTTTCGTCATTATGGTTGGTTGGTTGTTTTTGGTTTAACGGCCCTTTGAAACAGTATTTCAATCTATGCCGTCTCCCAAAGAAAGGGAGAAAGACGAGAGACATGAAAGACGAGAGAAGATGCCCAAACAACCCCCACCCGCACCTACTGCAAGCACAATAGGTCCTTGTCCTACTATTATCCAAATGAGTAGGATGCTCGGGCACTGGAAGTTATACCCAGCACCATCGCACCACCCAACCACCCCCTTCGTCATTATGGATGATGCTTTAATACAAAATAGAAACTGTTGCCAGATAAAAAAGTGTTAAAATTACCTGAATATTTTCTGTTGAGAAACTCATGACCAATTATAATAAATTTTAATATTTTACAATGTACAGGACGAGGATCCCGCTCCTTGTTTTGCTTTCGTTTATATTTTAGTATTCGATGGAGAACCAGACAAAAATCGTTTATTGAGGTTTCAAACATTCTGACCACCTGCACTCCTCACCCTAACTCCCCATCCCATTCACACACACATACACCACACACACACGCGTGCTTTATTGTATGTATATTAGCCAATATACAGGCATTGATTGCAAAGAAAAGTACCATGCTTTTCGTCTTATAATATGATGATATATCTTCAAGGGCTTCACACCACTCGTGGTGGATCGTTATATGACTACGAGGATTGTTCAGAAAGTTCTGATTCTCGCCGCATAACTTTGTTTAGCGGCATGCTGGAGACAAATGCTTTGCATATATTGAAAGTACTACATTTTACCTTGAAAGTGATACCAAACGATATACGAAGATACATTTTCTTATTGAGTTACAACACATTTATTAGGCCCCAGTCATACCACTGGGTTAAATTAATATGTTAATTTATTCTCAGTGTGTCATTCAAGTAAAAAATCATCGTAAATACAAAATGAATTTTTTTCAGCTTTTGTCAATCGCTGCCTTCAATGTCCATTTAAAAGTTAGGAGGATAGCAAATGTTACTGATTCATTGCTCGCAAAGCCAGGGGCAGTTCTTATGTTGTTATTAAAATCGACTTTCACGTCATTTTTGAAGCTAGTAGCATATTTGTCTTTTACATTAATTTTACTTTTTCGACAATTTCGAATTGGACCATGCAAAAGCTTTTCCTGACAGAATTTTGGGTGCTCAGACATTTGTTTTTACTACAAATATGATAATTTTAGTAAAAAGGGGGAATTTGCAGGTATATAAAATGCAAATAATCCAAATTCACGGAACTGTATGGAACCTAGATAAAATATTATTTCCGCGATACTTACAGGACTCAGTTGCCTGGGAACTGTGTTTAAGAAGCAATAATGGAAAAAATTTAAAGACTGTTCATATATGAAATATGATCTTTTAAAGTAAAATATTACAGTGGCTGTAGGGTATACCTCTTTCAAACAAATTCAAAAATATGTCCTTTAGAAAATATGAGATGCGTTTGAGAAGTTGTCCAGACATATCACAGCTTTATATTTTTTTTTCGCTATTAGAAGTTCTGTCTTTATGATGCTCACTAAAATATGACGTCACGATCAGAACTTTCTGAACATCCTTCGAAGTTTTTCCAGTTTATATTTGACTGTAACGTGCGCTAGACTTATCTTTCTTCCATTACGTCTTAACCTCCGAGGAGGACATCAGACGGGGTTTGGTATACAAGTGCAAAAGGGGGTTAGTTGAGATAAAAGAGGTGAACAGTTAAGAAAAAGTATACAAGTGAAATAGAGAGATTAGTATAGATAAAAGATAAAAGCACATCTGATATTTACGGTGAGACATGGACTACTTGGCACACAGCATGACTGAATTGTGCCACAGTAGGTAAAACAGGGATATAGGATGGTAGGGCGTTCCAGTGGACTATTGTACGGGTACGGGGAAAGTATGTGTACTTGTAGTAATCTTTTAGAGTAGGAATTTGCCTGTAAGCTAGTTGGTGATTGTATCTTGACTGCCTAGTGTTTAAAATTAGGTAGTCTGCTGCAGGTATAGCAACAAGATCATATGTGATCTTGTACATGAGTATAAGTCGGCTGTCAATACGCCGCTGTTCTAGAGTGCGCCATTGTAGGTCCTTTATCATTTGCGTTACACTAGAGGTGCGCTGGTAATCTCGGGTGGCCCAGCGGGCTGCCCTGCGCTGTACTGTTTCAAGTTTCGTTATGTTTGATGCTGTATGAGGAGACCACACTCTTGAAGCATACTCCAACTGTGGTCGAACAAGTGTTGTATATGCTGTGGATTTTAGGTCCTTATTATGGACCTTGATATTTCTTTTTAAAAACCCTAGTGTTTGGTTTGCTTTCTTGGAGATAGAATCAATGTGGGGGCTCCAAGAAAGGTCATCTGAGATTGTAACCCCCAGATATTTTGCGGCAGGTACTGAGTCTAGGACAGTTTCATGGAGTCGGTATTTGGTCTGGATGGGACATTTAGCTCTTGTGTTATAAAGGACCTGGCATTTAGAGGGGTTGAAGCTCATGTCCCATCGTTTTTCCCATATTTCTAGTTGGTGAAGGTCATTTGGCAGCGTAATCGACTCACCTTCTGAGCTAATGGCTAGGTATATGGCCGTATCGTCTGCAAAAAGCCTAACTCTGGACTTAACCTGGTCAGGTAGGTCATTTATATAGGCAAGAAAGAGAATGGGTCCAAGAACTGAGCCCTGCAGGACACCAGATGATACTGCTATTTTGTCTGATTTATCTCCGTTTAAAACAACGGCTTGAGAACGAGAATCTAAGAAGTCTTTAACCCAATTTAAAGTTTTGCCCCGAATTCCGTAGAAGTGCAATTTGGAAACTAATTTCTCGTGTGCAACTTTGTCAAAAGCCTTACTAAAATCTAAAAGTATCAAGTCAGTTTGCTTCCCCATCTGCATATTTTTAGCAATTTCATCAACTAGCATTACTAACTAAGTCTCGCATGACCTTTTCTCCCTTAACCCATGTTGCAGCTCAAACAGTATGTTGGAATTAGCCAAATGCTTAGTCAAGTTAAATGTGACTATGTGTTCGAGCACTTTGCACAGAGCACATGTGAGAGAAATAGGTCGGTAATTTGCAGGGTCTGACTTGTCTCCCTTTTTGAAAATAGGAGACACATTGACTTCCTTCCAGATATGAGGAAGCTTTCCAGAGTCAAGTGACTTCTGAAATATCACTTGTAATATGGGGGCAAGTTCTGCATGGAGAGTCTGTAGAACTATGGGCTTAAGTTGGTCAGGACCAGCTGCTTTGTTGGGATTCAGAGATTATAGCAGCTTTTCAATGCCCTTTACAGAAATGTGTATATCAGGCATTTGACTATGATGGCTTGATTAAAAGGGTAAGTTGCATCCCTGATCATTTAGCTCCTGAAGTTTTCGCTGAGCCAAGGAACTCAAGCGTTCCGGGGATTTGGGGCTAAAAACAGACTGGAATTGTCTGTTTAAGGCATTTGATTTCTCACGGTCATCAGAGAGAGTCCTTCCATCCGACTTCAATGGGGCATCTTGTTTTGAATGTTTCAGGAGTGAATACAGATTTTTAGTATTTACCTTAGGGGGGGGCCATTTTCCTCTTGATCAGTGGTGGTATTCATCCCTAGGATATCACCTATAGTGGAGCGGGTTAGAGTGAAAATTTAAGGAAATACTTCACTTGATGATACAAGCATGAAATTTTCACTGAATGTTCCTTACATAGCCCAGATTCAAAAATGATCGTGGGCCACTTAAAAATCATCCATTTTCAAGATGGCCGCCAAGTTTCAAAATGCTATCGTTTTAATTTATAACATGCTTCTAGTCCGCAGGCATATGTAGTGCCCGTGGGCATGTGTGTTATATTTTGGCAATATATACATGCAAAAACTTCATTATTTGAGTGCTCACGACGGAAAAGCGCATGTTGTCAATTTTTCTAACGACTCTTCGGCCATAAGCATCGATTATATACGTTACCTATGTGTATTTAATTCAAATCATATAATTTCAAGGTACATTACTTTTTTTTATTTTTAAATGCAATTTCTCCTTAGAATCATAGTTAAGTATTAGAAAATACATTTTAGTACGTTTTTTTCATCAGTCATTACTACTTGTAGTAACGTAAGTAACTTTTATTTATAGATTCGTCCATTATTATACGACTTACGGAATTTCTTCACTGTCTCTCAGAGAAAAATTATGAATTTAATATCCTGGCACTTCTTAAAAAACACTGTACCCTTGGAACTTTCAACTGATGACTAATTTAGGGACTTCATGAGGTACGTTTTATACGCGACGAAACTCAGAATATTGCAAATGCTAATAAATGGAGACTTGGCAAATTCCATACACACACAGCAGGTTTTGCTGTTTGTTTATTTCTAATAGCATATATCTGCACCTTTAATGATTATGCCCAGCTACTCAGTCTTACGATTCTTAAGACAGTAACATGCGTGACATTTTGTTGTATAATCAAAAACTGCAAAACAGCTACATTTCATTTGAGAAAAAAATGCTGCAATTATAAGCCAGCAAATAATTTGTATACATGCTTCAAATAAAGCAATATATAGTCGGTTGGATAATGAGTCGATTTAGCATGGAACCAGCTTCAGGGCTTACTTTTAATTTGAAGAATATTTTACGTTTTAAGGGACCGAGTTCTACAGAATTCTAAGCCCCAAAATGAAGTGGCAAATCAAAAGACAGCATATTTGATGCGGGATATTTCTGGGCAAATACCAGTTGTCCTAAAAACTGTATTGACCTGTAGTTTCACTTTGCAGTACGGTAACAAAACAAAGAGAAGGATAACAGATCGAATAACGTATACAACCAGTTACTGGATAATTTATAAATTCCTCATATCTCATATGCTTAAACAGTAATACATTTAGTTCTGAATTAAAAATTAGCAAATGATAAGGTAATGCATACTATTCATGTCAAGGACAACCCTTGATATATCTAGTTTCAGATGACCTCCTTGGCTTTGAAGGTATTAATAGAATTATTATTATTAGTAATCATTGTTTAGCAATAATTACAGGGGTTAACTGCTTATTAATGACGTCTTACTGCTTTTCTGAATTAGTCTTGACCGGATATTTCATATACAGTAAGAAAATGCAGCTTTCTGATACCATTTATATCAATACAATATAGAAGAAGCAAACATATCAAAAGTTGAATGATCAAAACTTAATTTGTCTTTCGTTACACTTAATGTATTGGTAAATAATATATCAGAATTATCTGAGGGGCTGTACAGAATTATCTGACCAAATAAATCTTGGTAATGTTACAATGAGAGATACACGTCATGAACAGACTAATGAAAACACGCTTTATATGTGTCTCCTAAAGTATATCATTTCCATTGCTTAACTGACATAGTGATAATATGGTGCAGTGTAACTGATGGGAGCAACACAAAAAGGTAACGTTGATTACAATCAAGCACGATGTTAATAACTATTAAGTGACCCGATACTGTATCAGTTGCCTCAGCTGACAGCCACGTTTGCATGCAGGTTACCTGATTGCCTCGGTAGACAGCACAGGTAGGGAAACAGGTATCTCCCCTATGATATTTCTTAACCTAGACATGGATCAGTTAGGTCAACTTAAACATATTATACTGGTCCCTCAAGATTTTAAATGATGCGTATTGTGACGTTGCTGTAAGTCACTTTAAATGTTTAGAAAATTCTAAATGCTTCAGATGTTCATGTTGAGTTCTTGTCAGTGTATAAAAGTAAATATTTGCTGTCTTAATACCAATGGCAAGTTAAATGCTATATGGCATCCAAGAATTGAGCTTTTGAAAACAACTTACTCAAATACAAAAATCTTATTTCTAATACATTACGGATATGTACCATAATGTTACTGTTACAGTGCCTTTCAAATACAGGACAGACCCATATTATCAGACTTGGAGGCATAAACTATGATCTTTCTTCATGGCTGCTTCACATGTGTGAACTTAAGATATAAACAATTACACTGAAAGACTAAAATATATACAGTTAGATATTTTCGTCAGTTTTGGGGAAAATCCTAAGGATAAGTTAACTTTTCTCTTCAGCTGGCAATGCCACAGCTAAGTGCTACCTAACTAATTCAAAATATGCAAGCAGTTCTTTCAACATGGTTTAAAGAAAATTGACAGAGTATGTTGATTAAGGACCAATCATATAAAATTCATTCCAGCGATTCACGTTTGTTAATTGTGTTTTAGTCACGGTTATATACGTTACTAGTCTTATTCGACTGATGACTATCTTTTTCTAAATATGTCAATATTTCTATTTATTTAAATATAAAAAAATCATAATAATTTTAATTGCTCTTTACATTTATGACGTTAAGTGTTCCCTACATTTCAACAGTTTGTAACAGTTTGCCGCTGTAACACGCTAATGTTACCCCGCCTGTTACTTTGGTCAGTTCTAGGTAAAACACATGAAATGATATAGCAACAACTATTTTTGAGCTGCTGAAAGACTGCTTTATTGATTGTGATAACAACATTAAATTGAAGTTCATGTCTACACGAGGACCCCATCTTTATTACATATGACCCTGGATTATTCTTCCTGGGACGGATTTCGATTATGTTACGTAATGTTACTGTTTGGGTGCCTTTCAGATACAACCCAAAGTTATTATATTCTAATGAATATAAAAATGGCATTTTACATGCGTACTTGTACACTTTTTCAATTTAAGACATAATACAGACTACAGCTAGTTATACTTTCTCACCATTGTTTTGGGAATTCATAAGAAATAAGTTACATTCTGTCTTCAACTGATATTGCCACTCCTAACTGCAACCTAACTGATTCAAAATATATCAAGGAATTATGTCAAAGTTGAGAGGAGCATAAGTCAAATAAGAGCAATAGATTATTCTCATTTAAGACCACATGTAAAAATTTCATTCCACCGGTTGGTCTGTTTCTCATTGATCATTTGTATTTTAGTTACAGTTATATACGTTACAAATATATCATGCTTTTTGATCATCATTTCCAGACTTCAATTTGCGTTTCATGTATTAGAACATTTAAAAAGGGTTATTTATGACACAAAGTATTTTCTACATTGCGTTTATTGCTTTTAGGTGCTGTAATGGACCAGTGTTACCCCACCCACCACTTTGGCCATTTTTTTTCTGTCAAGTGTTGAAAGAAAAACTGGCAACAACAATTTTGCAACTCCTAAGTGACTGCTCTTGGTGACTATGAACAGGGCATAAAAGAAACATCCATGCCAACGGGCCCCTGGACTATTACCTTAAATAATGTGTTGAAAAGTACATAAAAATGGCGGACATTTTGTTTTTGCGGCGGCCATCTTGAAAATGGCATAATTTCAAGTGGCCCACGATCTTATGTTAAAGTTCATGCCAGGTACTTGCTATCCTGTAAATTTCATGCTTGTATCATCAACTGAAGTATTTTTGCTATATCCCGCTCCACTACTAGGTATGTTGGACAGTATGTTGGAATTAGCCAAATGCTAAGTCAAGTTCCTTGTAGGGATAAATTCATTGATGCCTTGCTCAAGTCTGCGTACAAACTTATCCCACAGTTCTTGAACATCTGCAGTAGCAAGGTCAGTAAGGAGCTCAGACTGAAAATCACTCATAGTTAGTTTAAGCTGGTCCCAATCTGCTTTTTTATAGAGGGGAATAATGCGGGGGGACCTGCTTAGTCTGGCTCGGTATAGTATTAACAAGTACCTGGACAATATCATGGTCATTGAGACCTGGAAGAATTGATACCTTATCAATAAGGGTGGGGTTGGAGGTGAAGAATAGGTCTAGAATGTGTTTACCTCGTGTAGGGGAGGTAACCATCTGCTCAAGGAGACAGTCATTAAGGATTTCCAGACACTCACTGTAAAAAGTGGGAAAACTACAGTCAGGGGTGGGAGATAAACTTTCCCAGTCCACTTTTGGCAAGTTAAAATCACCCATTAGCCAAATAGATGATGAAGTTTGTTTCACCATATCCAATGATTTACTCATTTCATCCAGGCTATGTTGGTCAAATTCATGGGGTTTGTAATAAGCACCTATCAAAACTGACTTGGATCCAACAAGATTCAGTCGGACCCAAAGGTTTTCACAGTCTGTGTTGAATTCAAACTTTCCTTCTGAGGAGAGATCAGATCTTACCAGGATTATTACCCCACCGCCTCTCTGACCAGTGCGGTCTCTCCGGTAGACGGTGAATCCAAGCTCTGGCGGAAAGTACTCACTGTCAAACATTTCTTTGGTAAGCCAAGTTTCAGTGCCAACAATAATATCTGGTTTATTCAAGTCCACAAAACTAAAGAGCTGCAACTTTTTCTCCTTAAGGGACTGAAAGTTGATATGGACTATTTTCCAGGGAGGTGCAGTCTTTGGAAGTTGACTTTTTATGGGGGTTGATGATGAAGCAGGCTGAAAGCCCTTTTCAGGTGAATGTAAAACATTAAAACTATTGAGGGCAACTGATGAATGTCGTATTTGTTTCTTTCAGGATGCAAGATACAGAATGAATAGTTGGTGTTTCATTTAAAAAGTAAAAGTGAAAGTAATAAAAATGATTCAAAAGAGTCATTTGAAAAATAGATTTAATAGATTGTCACGCAAACTAGTATGAACCAGCTAGTGTAGTTTTCTCTCTGTGACATTGGCGGTTGTAAGACAGATTTGGCCAGACAAGTTCGATCCGAGATTCGTGCAAAGCTAAGCTTCTACGAGAGCATCCTTACGCATTATCTTTCTTCTTTGGCGTCGATGACGTCAAAAATCAACCTTGTTCACCTACATGACGTCACAGAGACTTTTTTTCACAAACAACGTATAAAAAGGACACAATTTTGAAACAAATTTATTGATTTGTTGGTGTCAGCTGAACCGTGACGGTATTATATTTGCAATTGTTTTTATTTTTTCCAAATCTAAACAAACAGAAGGGTTAAAGAATAGAAAAGGGGAAAAACTAAACCAACTTTTCGGATCGTTGCTAAGGATTTCCACGTGTTACCAAGGAGCGATAATTACCGTTCGCCACTTTATAATGTCGATTAACCATAATCCAGTTATATGAAACTGAAATCACTTCAAGCAAATCAAAAGAGGGTTTCATGTAATCACAACGGTAGACAACCGTATAAAAGCGAAGGGAATAGCCTATGCTCTTGTAAAACTCGTTGCCATGGCAACGTGCCTTAGATAACAAAACAATGCCCGTAATAGTAATCCCAAATGACCAAACAATAATTTTACAGCGTAAATCTAGTTTTGGACATGTGGCCAAAAACACCCCTATCGACCCTAGGCCTTTGACCTATACTTATGCTACACTGACTAGGAGTGGCAGTCGTGCTACTTGGCAATTACATACATTTATATACCTTTTAACACCAACATCCACTTTTGAATTGACATGTTAAGTGGTATACGCATGACGTCTTATAATTGCTGTTAACATGTTCTGATATTATTATATGAGGTACTTAATAGAAAAATGATACTTGGTACACAGACTGATAGTTGCAATCATGTACTGTAATTTTGTCGCCTTTGAGCTCTATGATTATTCTCTGACAAAATAACTAGTTGTTTACTTACACTGTATGTGAAGACTGAAGGACTTTCCCCCATCTGGTGAAATCTGGTTTGAAGCCTTACAGCTGTAGTTACCATAATCTGTCCTGTCAACCACTTGTATGGTGTAGCTGGAATCATTTTGTCTCTGTGAGATTGTGTACCTTGGTAACGCATTGCCATTATGATACCAGGTGAAATTTGAAGACGGCTTACTATGCGCAAAACAATGGAATGCAACATTTGTGTCGAATTCGTCTACGATTTTTAATGGCGGTTCGAATGTCGT
This sequence comes from Ctena decussata, assembly GCA_963989385.1. Lineage (NCBI taxonomy): Eukaryota > Metazoa > Mollusca > Bivalvia > Lucinida > Lucinidae > Ctena > Ctena decussata. Next base: position 79,037,870 of record OZ022504.1, read on the forward strand.
CACTTCAGGCGAATCTGCATTAGAGAAATACTAAAACAATAGTGCTCCAGGAACAATTTAAACGTAAACAAGGCATATGTATATTCTTATTATCGCACCACAGAAAAAGGAAGGTGAGGTTGGGCCTGTAAAATCGATTTAAGCCCCTCAGTAATTCATTACTGACCGTTCCAAGGCGGTAGTTCTGTTGTGGTTCTCTGTTGCCTGTTTTTGGTGTCAGAGTTTCTGTGATGTTTTACCTTATGTATGTTCTTATTATTTTTGGTTCGGTTTGGGTTGCTGAGTGGCCACCTTTTGGGAACAAGCTGCTCACTCGGTTGGCCATATGTTCTCTGTATCTTGATTATTTGTAATCTTAGTTGTTTCCAACTATGGTTTGAGGGCTGGATTTGGATTTTGATTGTTTCAGTTCCTGGTCTTTGCATACTTTTTACTTTTATATCATTGGCCCTGAGATTTTTCACATTTTGGCAGCATAAAGATAAGCCATGATTTGGAACTAATATAATCAGATCCCATACCTTACTCTTATGAGTAAGGGAACAAAGTACCTGTATATACATAAGATGGCAGCAGTTCACGCAAGTCACGCAAGGTAAACCAAACTAACAGCTCTTCTCAAGACAGTGGTCCGTCAGCTACCTTAACTTAACAGGAAAAATAACTTATTAAAGGTAGGTTCCTGGACTAGCGATACCAATTCTGATTACAAAATAATTTTGTCTTTTGCTGCGTAGTATTTAAAACTCTTATTTTTTCTGAATATGTTGCAAATAAGAAATTTGTCGGTTTTGTTGAAATTTGTCGTTTTTCACTTGCCAGTTTTCTTTGCTTTAGCAATGTGTTGGAATTCCAGTTCTAAAAATAACTTTGTCATATGACTATATATGCGCGATTCCTGATGTCAGTCTCCACAGGGCATTTGTTTCTCTAGCTGTGAGCTCTTCTGTAGGTTCTGGCATGGTGGATAGGTTATCACTATCCCAAAACGCAGTGGAGCATGGGGTAAGCCGCATAGTCTGTTTTTGGCGTGAACTAATAATAACATTAACTGGTGTACGAAGTAGAGTTAGGGAATCCCTTGCAAAACGACTTATCTGATACTTTGCGATGTACACTTTTTAGTGAAACTTATTAATTTCCTTGTTATTACTTTCCAACACTTTAGAAAAATAATCATCAAAATTATGATGCAGACCATACTCCAGGAACCAACCTTTAGAATTCACATAACAGCTAAACGAATGTATTCATAAAGACAAAATAATAAATAGTAGTGGGAAAAAAAGCAAATTTACTATCTTAAATTACAAAGGAGAGGTGCTTTGGGGGTAGGGGTGCGGGGCATTAACAGCTATGTATCGGATATCGATCTTGCCCGAAGTCTTTAGCCAGTGGAAAGACTTGCACATGCGGATCGAGACATCCGAGGACGTGATCATGAGGGTTAAGTAAACTTCGCAATAATTACAAACTAGACTTGACTCAAGCTTGCAACCTCTGGATTATCAGCTGTCGGTCAAAACAATTAATATAGAGAGAGAAAGTTGATGGTTTGGCGTATTCTGTAATAGAAACGATGTGTGGTTCCTCATTAGGTCATTGCCGAGACGGTTTTAGTGAGGAGCATCAGCATATTTATTTATTGGTCTTTACGAGAGTTCGTTAACATCGAGTGGTGACATATAAAACGTTGCATTGGGGTTTGCACGAATAGAGACGACTCAGGTCAGACTGCATACATCTGTATCCGACTAGATCACTTGTTCTGAATTTATTTTTAAAATAAAAGGTAACTACTGATCAGGTTTGACAGATGCGTACGATTATTTGAGCGTTTACTGCTTGCGCATAATCTTTTTTAAGGGCCCAGTCATTTACTGTTAGGTGGGTTGCGGGTTAGGATCGGGCGGTTCATTTTCATATGATTCACATTTTAGGACACTCCCAGTTACACAAGATTTTTTAACTTACCTCTCCCCTCACCAGATAGGTGCTAAAAGTTTATGACCCTCCCCCTCCCTCACTCTGATAACCCTTCACACACGTGATAATGACCATATTAGCTATTTTATGTCAGTCTGACCTCAATCAAACTTATGAAATACAAAGAACACTTCGTCGTTTTTACATCTTTATTTATACAAATAAATGATCCGTTTACTGTTTTCTGCATTTGTCCCACATGCTTACCCAGAAATCGTATGCTGAATGCTCTATAAAATTGGTAACACTATTTAGTGGGGTCTGTGGGTGAAGCCATAAGCCAGAACAGTTTTGCTGATGACTGATATCACAAACGCAGGCATTAAATTTACCGATCTATTTGATTGTACAGACTACTTTATACTATCCTTGAAAATATTGCTCTGGATATGAAACAGACAAAGTTTCTATTCCTTTTTGTAAGTGTTCGGAAGACTTACGTTTGAAAAAATAGAGTAATGTAGGCATAATGGGAGTTGCGTGGACGGGGTTGGGGAGTTGAGCTTTGTGAATGAAGACTGATGGAAGATTTTTTTTTACTCCACCTAACTCCAAAATATGCCTAAAATATATGACCCCCCCCCCCTTTCGCTTTTCTAACATGATAACAAATCTATGGCATCATCACCACTGCATAATGGCTTACTTATTTTCGACCTATCCAGCCCCAGTAGATCAACAACACATATTTCGACGCCATTGATTGCACACAATCCCCCACCCCCACCTAATAACGCCACCAGGTAATACATGAGAAATGTAAAAACCTTACTTGTACACGTTTATGTCACTTTACTCGCTGGACTGTTCCGCAAGGGATCTGTTGCAGGTTGAGGAGCCCCGGTAACTAAGTGGCTTGAGCGCTTGCATGCTGCTCTAGCGGTCACGTGTTCGATTCCTGCCGGAGGTAGGAGCTTGTCAACAGTAGACGAGGTTCCAAAGTGCACCCAGCTTTTCACTATCTCCTTCCGGTCTACCTGATAAGATCGAAATACTGCTGTAAAGGACCTAAAGTCGCATCCATGGATAAACTGATGGGTAAATTGTTATTTCACCTCCTTTTCAACCGTGTTTTAGTCATATAAGAACAATGAAAAGCTGTGTGCAATGAAACTCCGTTTGCAGTTGAAAAGATTTCCGCCTCCAGCGGAACTTAACTCGGGAGCTTTACATCAGCAAACCAGCGCTTAACACGTACACGTTAGAAATGTAGTTGACAATAGTTAAGAAAACCGTATCGTGTACGTGTAATCAAAAACAGAACGTTTTCTTTTTATAGTGTCGAAAAGCTATCAGCTTGACGTGTCGTCCCTGTTTACGTGTGTGTTTAAAATCTCCCTAGTGATCATATCTCCTCTGTAGCTATTGCTGCGGTCGTTTTTTTTAAGTATTTTTGTATTTTCTTTCTTTCTTTCTTTTTTTTGCTTCTTTTATTACAAAAAAATTACATGGGAGGTCGGCTCTAATATAAAGGTTTGTTGTTCAATATCCCCGCCAGTGACCATCTTATATTCCGCATTTTCCCTAATGATGGTCAGTTTCGCTCCGCCATTTAAATATCTGCATACATTCTCTCCTGCTCACCCACCTCTGATTTATTTTGAAAATACAATTAATGACCCTGGCCGACACTATCCTCTGTGATAGCTGTGGATAATTAATGTAATTGCTCAACAAGACCCACCCAATCTACAGTCCAGTTTCCCCATTTTAATATTTTTAAGGTGAACTTTCACGATGACATATCATGCAACCTATGAAACAGTTTCAAAACCCTCAAACTAAAAGTTTCATAACAAAAACCTGTTGCGTGCAACACGTCTTATCGTCTAAACAAATAAGTTCTGAAGTAACCTTCTTGCATAAAAAAGGGTCATGATACCCTGAATTGCTCACCTGAGTATGGTGGCCATATAGGTTATGTGACCTAGACCGCATGAAAACATTTTTGTTCACTCAGCCCCCGGAGGCTGTGTATGAAATTTGGTTACAATTAGCCCAGTGGCTTTTAGGAGATGTCTTACATTGTCAAAATATGAGAGACTGGGTTAGAGGCCATTATTGACCTCTTGTAACCACAAACTTTCCATGTTCGAACTAAGACGATTGTATTTATCATTTTTTAGGCCAAAATCTTCTACACTTGCCATGAAATCAAGTTCTAGCATTTAAAGTGCCTTTGCTTAAAATGGTCAAGGTCAGCCCAAGGTCATAATTTGAAAGATAATGATAGCAGTTGAGCACATGATGCTATATACCAAGTTTGAAGGCAATCGACCACTTGGTTCTTGAGTAGATGATTTTTTAAAGTTTGTTTTTGTCATATATGGATATGACAGCATGTTGGCCATGTGATCCAGACCGTTTGAACAAATTTTTGTTCCCTCAGCCCCTAGAGGCTCAGGTCAAAATCTTCAACAGTTTCCAGGAAATCTTATTTTCTAGAATTTTTCCATATAAAAGCTACAAATTTGAGCCTTCCGAAAAAAGGCCACGGTCAACCCAAGGTCATAATTTGAACAACCTTGGTAGTACTTGTGTACCTGATGCTACATACCAAGTTTCAAGGCCACCCGCTTACTGCTTCTGGAGAAGATTTTTTAAGGGTTTTACCATATACGGGCGTGGGGGCCATGTTGGTCATGTGACCAAGACCGTTTGATCAAATTTTCGTTACCCCGCCCCCAGAGGCTCTACATGAAATTTGGTTACAATTGGTCCACTGGATTTTGAAGAGATCTGTGAAATTGTCAAAATATGAGAGACCAGGGTCAAAGGTCAAAGAATGATCTTGACCTCTTGTACGCATAAATTTTCATGTACTCATTAAACTGACTGGTTATATCAATTTTCAGGTCAAATTCTTCAATATTTTCCCAGAAATCTTATGTTCTAGCATTTCTCCATATAAAAGCTACAGAAAACAATTTTACCTTTCCTGAAAAAGGTCAAGGTCAACCCAATGTCAGATTTTGAACAATCTTGGTAGTACTCGCCTACCCGATACTACATACCAAGTTTCAAGGCCATCGGCCTATTGATTCTGGGGTAGAAGATTTTAAAGCTTTTTATCATATATGGGCGTGGCGGCCATGCATGTCATGTGGCCAGGACCCTTTTAACAACTTTCGGCCCAGCGGTTTCAGAGGAGAAGTCGTTTGAAAATGTTGACGGACGACGGACGACTGACGACGGAGCCGCTGGCTCAGGTGAGCTAAAAAATGAAAATGAAAATGGTTGCATGACACATGTATATTGGATCCTGTCACCTTCCTCAGCTATTCCCATTATGATGTTAGCATATGTCTACATCATTTATCATTACTTCAGCGGTTACTTTCAGGAGTGAGTGAACTCGGATTTAACGTACATCCCACTAACTCTAGGATCGACCGGAGACCAGGGCCCCTATATCATGTCTCATCCGAAAGACCGTTGAAGCGGGGGGATCAAACCTGCGAACCCCAAATCGGTAGGCTAGTACGTTACATGCACCACAAGATCATCGCCTCTCCTAGTGGTCGAGAAGTTAGACTCATGATACAGAGGTCGCGTGTTCGATTCCAGCTAAGGCCATGGTACTTCTCTAGCATTTGTATTATTTTGCCCATTCCCTAATAAAGGACTGTACACCCGAAATCATTAATCTATTCAACTTTACAACTGTGGACATAACGATAACAAATACATGTAGCGCCGTGCCACCCTCACTGCAAACCTTGAATTATCTTATTCTCGCCTCACTGATTTCCAAGTGAATGCTTTAAATAATCTCTCCGATGTATGTTCTCAACTTCGATACAACAAAATGAAATGTACATTTACGAATTCATTCCCGAAAAATGAACTCAAATTACACGTTTCAAAGCAACGTGTAGACGGCCTCCTAGAAGTATTTAACGTATAGACTTTACTTCTAACTGGTATAAAGAATGCACTTTTTGATGACGTATGCACACAAATCATCGCTAGACATACTTTGTTTACGAGTTCTGGAGCAAGCTGTTGGTTTAAACAATATTTATTCCACAATACTGTACATGTACAACAAATAGAATTACATTAAATAACACACAGTACAATGAATGGGATACAGAAGAAAGTCAGTGACTTTTTTAAAATCTGTTTCCCAGGAGCAAGGTACCTCAAGTCGAGACGAACCTCATGTCGAGGACATTTTTGTTTACCTTTAAACTCTTGCGAGATTTTGAAACGCGCACGCGCGACCGTGGGAAAATCAGCATAGAAGGTCACCGAACATTTATTATTGTTTACATTATCAACAATGAGATTTAAACAGGTAAGTGGCTTTAAATTAATTTACCATGTGCCTAAATGTGTTTTTTCCTTATTACCAAATAAAAACTGTATAAACTCACCTTTTTGATGAAAAAGAAACAGCCTATCAATTTTGACAGTTTTCCGTCTGCTTTGTTTACATTTCATCAATGGATGTCGCGTGCCGGAAGTTCCGTAGTAAGGCCAAGCATATTTAATTTTTCAATTTCAGGTACCACTCATCTTATTTTAATTTCAGGTTCTCAGTGCGTTTTCCACTGTATTTTCAGGCTAAGCCACTTCATATCCAGCGGAAATTGGGGCTGTATTCCCCAACTTCCATGGTGAAAGCGTATACTCTGGTGAAAGATGAGGGAGTATCTGTCCTCCTATGGGGTACGTGAAACTACCTTAAGGGACCGTGTAATGGGGAGAGTAGAACCTGAAACTGGTATGGGAAGTGTGCCATTGTTTTCACAGCTTGCAGAGGTGCAAATAGTGAATCATGTCAAAACTATGGCTGACTATGGATATGGTTATACGAGACAAGAATGTGTAGATTTAGCAACAGACTTTGCCGTACAATTAGGAAAGCGTGAAAGTGACAAACCTTTGTCAATGAAGTGGATGAAGGTATTCTTATTACGTTGGCCAGGAATACGAATGCTTAAACCTAGGGGACTGGAACATGTGAGAGCCAAAATGACTAATGAAACAATTGTTAATGACTACTTTAAGAACTTTGAGGACTGCTTAAAGAAGTATGATCTGCTTGATAAGCCTCATCTTGTTTTCAATGTGGATGAAAAGGGTATCTGGATAAATCATTGGCCTCCTAGTGTTGTTGCTGGTAGTGATCATTGTCCACCTGCTGTGACCTCTGGGAAGGGGAAAATGTTACCTTACTTGGATGCGGAAGTGCTGGTGGCACATCTAAACCACCTTATTTTGTGTTTCCGGGAAAACGGATGCTGCCAGAGCTGTTAGATGGTGCTACAGCTGGTGCTGCTAGAACTGTTAGTGAGACCGGCTGGTCGAACAGTGCTGTATCCGTAATTACATACAGACACATTTCATCAAGTTTATTCCCGGTCGAGATGACCCGAAAGTTCTCCTCCTACTCGATGACCATCGTTCACATGTATCAATAGGACTTGCTGACTGGGCAAAAGAAAACAATATCATTTTATTCATCCTTCCTGCTCACACCAGCCACCTTCTCCAGCCTTTGGATGTGGCTTGCTATGGCCCATTTGAACGCATCTACAATTTCCAGTGCCACAAGTTGATGAGAGAAACCCATGAGACCATAACTAGAAACAACATCAGCAAGATTGCTTGCAACGTTTATACAAAAGCTTTATGCTCGGAGAATCTAATGTCTGCTTTCAGGACCACTGGTATTTATCCACTAGATCGAGAAGCCATCGCCAGTGAGTACATTATACCATCAGAAGTGTTTGGTACTGTTGAAGAACCTGAAGTAGATCCACATGTTGATGAAAGTGCAGAGCCACAAGCAGTCAAGGAAGTTGTACCTGAAACTAGCATGTTTGAAGCTAAAGAACAGCAGCTGAAACAAGTAAAGAGTGAGGTTGTGAAAAAGCCCAGAAAGACTGTTAGCAAAATTGTTGCAGGAAAAGAAATTACTGGTAGTGACACGTACGTTGCTCTCTTAAATCGTGAGAAAGAGCAGGGGTTAGACAAACAGACTTCTAAATCAGGATCTTCTTCATCACTCAGCAAGAAGCCAAGGAAACCTCCAACCAAAAAACTTAAAGTATCTTCTCATGTCAGCCCAGTTCCAGGTCCCTCACATATACATTTGGTGCCAGACTCTAGTGATTCTGAGGATACTAATGTTAGTGAGGAGGAGAAGTGTTGTGTTTGTGGGCTATGGACCCCAAAAGGATTGTCAAAAAGCACATCAATAATCTTTACCAAGTGGGTAAAATGTGAGGGAATTTCTAATGGGAAGCCTTGCCAGCACTGGACACACCTAACTTATTGTACAAGTGTTAGAGTAATTAGAAGGGGTGACAAGTTTTATTATCCCCATTGTGTTGAGGAGTAATGTTCCCAGCTAGTTTACCAAAAAAGTGTTTATTTTGTTAATTATTATCTTTTTGCTGGTTACTTGTTAAAGTTTCTGAATTTTAGATTGACTAAGTACACTGACTCTGAATAATTGTGTTTCCTTGGCCTAATTAATATTGTAATTTATTCATGACGTCATGGTCTCGACTTAAGGTACCGCCTCTAACATGGCGTCTTCCTGCGGGTGTGCTTTGATTTTCTACACTTGTGACAACATTGAAAGTGTTTCCTTGGATTTTCTGATGGTTTTGGGAGAGGAATAAAATGAATTGAACCTGTAAGTATTTATTTGCATAAGTGTTTGTAGTTAACTATTCTTGTAGCGAGTATTTACTTAGATCCTCGACCTATGGTTCGACGAGGGTACTCTAAAACCAAGACTGGCTTGTCTAAGTGACATAAATCTTAGCAGGGTTTGGCTTCCATTCTTTTGAGTTCTTTTGGCTTTTTGCGGGTTCTTGTTGCATCAAGTATCTCTTTCCTGATGTCCTTGTCTGTCGCCTTTCTCGAGACGCAGGGGTTGCGGTGGCTCGATGTGGGGGGACCTGAGTTCGCGGCTTAATACTTAGGCGTCTCTTACTTACTGTCTGCAGCTAACGTGTCCCGCAGAATGCGACAGAAAGTGTGGCTCTGACTCGGAGAGGAATGCTCGTTGCCTGGCGAGACCTGCTCATTATATCATTTCTTTCAAACTTTTGGTGGTGAGCGACACTGAAGAAGTTACCTAGAGGTCAAGGTCACAGGCTTAGACATATTCACATATGTTTTGTGTCAAAGGTTTTGAGACCTCATGTCATCCGAAACATTTGTTGGATTTGGTTTCTATTTGCTATTCTAATAGGTGTTAGTCTAAAATTTATTCTTTATTATCCCCATATATGCCTTGAATTTAGGTCAAGGTCACAGACTTACGGTTTTCAATGTTAGAGTATTGTGTTAGGTTTATAGTCTTTGCTTATTTTCCCATCTTCTTTAAGAGTTTAGTGTTAAGTTTATAGTCTTTGGGTATCCAGCAGTTTCATAGTAAGTATGGGTTGGTTCCAGCAGACAAGGCTGCAAGTAACGTTGTCGTTCTTTGACGGTTACACTTTATTAACACATTGAAACAGGAATTAAGCGGCACCAAGGCCTATGAAGAGACTTCAGACGACGAAACGTCTGTTGTCTTTAGGCACTGTAATGATGTAACCTTCAAGTTTTCTGTAAATGTAGTGGAACGGCAGGACAAGCTTCCTACTTCCTACGATGTACTGGTTACCTAAACTTCATAAACGACCATATTAAGCCAGGTTTATTGATAATTCTAGTGCTTGTGTACCACTACTGAACTTTTATTAACTTCTTCCCTTACTGCTATCAATATTCATATAATTAGGCACTGTGAAAAAGTATACGAAAGGTCAGGCAAAAATTTGTTTTGGTCAATTTAACATTCTACTGAGGTTCTTGATAAACTGAAGTCTAGAGGATATCGCGTGTCTAGTTTGTCTACATACGATTTTTCTACACTCTATACACCTTTGCCCCATAATTTAATGAAAAAGAAACTAATGAATTTAATTGAGACTACATTTCAGAGAGAGTGTGCTCTTTATCTTGCTTGTAATAATAAATATGCTTTATAACTTCCGATGACCATAAAAGGTGTAAAATTTGGTCTTGCCAAAATGTTTGTGATGCTTTAGATTATCTTCTAGATAACATTTTCATCAGATTTTGTACTAACTTACACAGACAAATTGTAAAAATTCCGATGGCTACTAGCTGCGGATTTGTTTTTATTTTGCTATGAAAGAGACTTTATGATGTCTTTCTGATGATACTCAAGCTCATATCATTGAAGCATTCAACTCAACGTCTAGATACTTGGACGACCTTTTAAATATTGACAATCCTTATTTTGAAGGAATGGTTAGTCAAATTTATTCTGCCGAATTGCAGTTAGATAGCACAAATACTTCTGATACCGAGGCCCTATGTTTGGATTTACATTTATCTATTTTAGACGGATTTGTTTCATCTAAAATTTATGACAAACGCGATTATTTTGATTTCGAAATTGTTAATTTTCCGTTTCTGGATGGTGATGTTCCCCGCACAACTTCTTATGGTGTTTACATTTCTCAACTTATTCCCTTCGCTAGGGTGTCTATTCTTTTGAATGATTTCAATGCTCGTAAATTAAAAGTTTGACTGCCAAGCTTTTACAGCAGGGTTATCGGTATCATAAACTTCGGAAAGCTTTTTTCTAAATTTTATCGTAGACACTTTGAATTGGTTTCTAAATATAGAACAGGGTTAAGGTCACTGTTGCAACAAGGCCTATCGGAACCTGAATTTGATGGTCACTTAGTTTATAAATTACGCAAAATCGTAGGGGAATCAGAATTTCCTGATCGATTTGAGAAAATTGTCATGCGATTTAAACGCATTGGCTATAACATAGATGTAATGCGACACTCTGCATGCTTAGTGGTTAACCAAACACGGTTAACAACTTTGCTGTCCTCTTTAATTGCACACCGGTTGGTCGGGTTCAGACTCTATGAAAGCTCCAACATAAAGCTATATATAAGTTGGTTGGTGCCAGATGTTTGTCTGTATCTTGGCCCTACAGGGTTCAACTGGAAGTCTTCTTTTGCTCCAGTGTTCCAGTGGTGTTGCTGACGCCCCAGGGATCTCCAGGTGTGTCAACACGTTTTTGCTGTCGAGTCCTCATCCTTGCTTCATCACAGTCTTTTCTTGATTTTAATTGTTACCCGTGATGACTCACTGATGAGTTAGGGGACTTCCATACGAGCCGAACTAGGGGATAACTGTACTCCAAATTGTCATTTGGGGAGCTAAATCGTCGGTTTTATGGTCGGAAATTTCGTTTTACGGCGACGCGTCAGATGAGCCGTAAAACGCAATCTGCGACCATAAAACCGACGATTTACCTCCCGAAAAGACAATTTTCAATACAGTTATCCCCATTCTAATGCACTTTTTAGCTCGCCTGAACGAAAGTTCAGGAAGAGCTATTGTTGTCACCACGGCGTCGGCGTCGGCGTCCGCGTCCGCGTCAGCAAACGCTTTCAGCGACGTAAAACCAGATGTCAGCGAATGAGAAGCGACGTTACGTAATGACGTCGGGTTCGCGACAGTATATCGCAGAATATACTGTCGCAAATTTTGACGTTATCCAATCAGACGTCGCATTACATACGTAAGTGCATTAGAATTACCAACTTATTGTGTGCACCGCGGCGGAGGGTAAGGGTGAAGGTTAGGGCCCAGTAAAACCGGTTTAAACTCCACAATAGTTATTACTGACCGTCCCAAGTTACTTTCGTTGCGGTTGCATTTGTTTTATGTTCGGTGCTGTTTAACTTATTTAGGAGATAACTGTATTCAAAATTGTTATTTGGGGAGGCAAATCGTCGGTTTTATGGTCGGAAATTTCGTTTTACGGCAAAGCGCCAGCGGAGCCGTAAAACGGAATTTGCGACCATAAAACCGACGATTTTTCCTCACCAAATGACAATTCTCAATATAGTTAATCCCATTCTAATGCATTTTTTTACATTTTCACCTTTCAAAGTGTACTTCTTTGCACCCATTTCAAGCGCCGTCAACAACGTAAAACCAAACGTCAGCCAATGAGAAGCGACGTTACTTAATGACGTCGAGTTTGCGACAGTATATCGCAGAATATACTGTCGCAAATTTTTGACGGTATCCAATCAGACGTCGGGTTATATTTGTGAGTGCTTTAGAATGTGATTTCATTTTAACCCTTTTGTTGGGCTAAGTTATTTAGTTCAGTAAATATAGTGGAGTTGCCACCTATTTGGGAAAGAGCTGCTGACTCGGCTTGTCACATGTAGTTTATTGTTTGTTGGAATGTCTTTGTCAATCTTTCCCTTTGATGTTGGGGATAGGGTTTGGGATCTGATTCAGTCAGTTCCTGAAGTGTATTTACTCTTAAAATTTGTTTATGTTTCCCATGTTGTTTCATAAGACATTTTAGATATGAAGTCGCCAGCCTTTAGGTTGCAACAATTTACATCATCTGGTTGCTGCTGTTGACATAAGTCAAGGTCACGTACTAAAATAGTTGCATCAATATACTGCTTTGTGATGTATAATTCAGATATCCTTTAATGGAACCTTTGGTTAATAACTAGATTTATTTTAAGGTTACAGCAGATAAGTTGACTTTTTTCGTATACTGCTGTTGACTAAAGGACAAGGACAAGGACCCTAACTTTAAAATTTGTATCTTATATCTGTTAAATTTTTATGTTTGAAGTTTAGTATTTTCAGGCGGTGGCGCTGGCCGGAGATATACATGAGCCCCTGTTCACTTGCTCTAGTTTTTGTTGTTTTCATATAGCTTTACACAGCATTAGTAATATCAAATTGAAGAGTTATGGCCCTTTTACTCCATACAATTGTTTAAGTGGTAAACAAATATTGGGATTGTCATCAGTTATTCAGCATTTATATTGCTCTATGAAAAAGACTTCATTTTAACATGGATTAATTTGTTGTGTTTATTCCTCTATTTTCATTGCAATTTTATAAGAAAAGGAAGAGTTATTGTCCATCGATACACAAATATTGTTTCAGTGTTAATGAAGTATTGGCAGTGCCATTTCTGAACTAAAGCCAACATTTATTTTGCTCTTTGAGAAGACAACACCAGATCCTTTAACATGGAGTACATCTGCTTGCTTTTCTGCACAGATTTCATTGCGTTTTCATACGAAAATGGAGAGTTATTGACCTTTAAATAAACCGGCTATTGTTAACAACTTAAGAGCCATTCTCTGTAACCACTTAAAAAGTCGCGCCACGCATAGTCAGCGATTTTGCTCAAACTTTCCTTATTTACTTATTGTAACACCAAAGCAAGAAAACCATGTCGATTTCATTCCTCCATGTGCCCGTTGCCATGGCAACGGCTGTTGAATATTTTGTCAGAAATTGAGGTAAAAATTGTACTAAAATAGACATATTTCTAACAAATTTATGTATTAGAAAAAGAATGACATACTCTGAACGCTTCTCATATGTAAATGTCTTGTTCGCTTTGAGTTGATACCAAAACTTTGAATTGTATTTGGAATGCTTGTAATGTCATCAGGCTTGGGGAAAATGGGTGGGGGTAGTGCTATATAGAGAAAGGCTATTTTAAGGCAGTTTTAAGGTTACTTGTAGAATTCTTGCAGCCATACCGGCATATGTGTGCAGCTTCATCTAACAAAGCAACATTCCAAGAATAAGTTTCCGGAAAAAACATGCGTGGGAAAGTATACTTCCTGAAGCGTTACCATAGCAACAATAAGTGGACCGTTCGCAAAATTCCAAAATGTTGGGTAATAATACTTATAATGTCAAATCATCATATCTTATAAATATATGTGTTCCTAAATTATAATAAATTGGTCTTTTATAAAATATCAACATATTGCTAGTTTCTCTGTTTAAGGTCAAGGTCAAGGTCACAGAAGCACGAAAAGATGCGAAAATGCGTTTTTTTTTCTTACACTTTTGTTATCTGTAGCAACAAAATATTGCAGCATTGTCTTTGTACTTGACTTTATTTAGTGAATAACAACAACGTTCAAATACACATATAGCTGACTTTCTCCAGTATTAGCCAAGGTCAAGGTCAAGGTCACAAATACAAGAAAAATGCTACAAATGCACATTTGTGTTAATATTTTTTCCCTGTATCAACAGTAAATTTATATAATGTCTTTCTACTTGGCCTTTATTTAGTATATATATATATATCAATAGCTTTCAAATGCACATATAGCTTGTTTTCTCCAGGAACCTCCAAGGTCAGGTTCAAGGTCACAAAAATAAAAGACATGCTAAAAATGCACATTTTGTTCATATTTTATGTTCTGCATCAACAGTAAATACAGAAAATGTATTTGTACTTGGTCTTTATCTAATATATTTCAATAATTTTGTTAAGCACATAAAGCTTGTTCCCTGCAGTAGATTTCAAGGTCAAGGTCAAAGTCACAAACACAAGAAAAATGCTAAAAATGCACATTTTTCTCACATTTTATGTTCTTTATCAACACTTAATAGAGCAAATGTCTTTGAACTTGGCCTTTTTTTAATATATTACTATAGCTTTCAAATAAACAGACAGCTTGTTTCTTCCATTAACCTACAAGGTCGAGGTCAAGGTCACAAAATCAAGAAAAATGCTCAAATGCACCTTTCATTCATATTTTGTGTTCCATATCAACAGTAAATACAGAATTTGTATCTATACTTTGTCTTTATTTGGAATATTACAATAGCTTTTAAATACATATTCAGTTTATTTCCTCCAGAAACTTCCAAGGTCAAGGTCAAGGCCACAAAAACAAGAAAAATGCTAAAGATGCACCTATTGTTAGTATTTTATGTTCGGTATCAAAATTAAATGTAAAAATGCATTTGTGCTTGGTCTTTATTATCCCCTCGCACCACGAAGTGGCGAGGGGATATAGGTTTTGTCCCGTACGTAAAAACGTACGTAATTACGTACAGATGTATGTTCACCTTTTGTCATCGCTCTAGCGCCTAAATTCCTCAACGGAATTTAAAATCACCTCACATAAATGTAGAGCATGACAATATCTCTCGAGCAAGTTCGACTTTCAGGGTGCTGCGCCCAAGGTCAAGGTCACTGTGGCTATTTTTAGAAAAAACTTTGTCAGCGCTATAGCGCCTACATTGCTCAACGGATTTTGAAATAACTTCAAACAAATGTAGGGCATGACAATATCTCAAGCAAGTTCGACTTTCAGGGTGATGCACCTGAGATCAAGGTCACTGTGGTTATTTTTTAGAAAAACTTTGTCAGCGCTATAGCGCCTACATTTCTCAACGGATTTTAAAATAACTTCACACATATGTAGGGCATGACAATATCTCAAGCAAATTCGACTTTCAGGGTGCTGCACCGAAGGACAAGGTCACTGAGGCTATTTTTAGAAAAACTGTGTCAGCGCTCAACCGCCTCCATTTCTAAATGGATTTTGAAATAACTTCACACAAATGTAGGGCATAACAATATCTCGAGCAAGTTCGACTTTCATGGTGCTGCGCCTAAGGTCAAGGTGTCTGTGGCTATTTTTAGAAAAACTTTGTCATCGCTCTAGCGCCTACATTTCTCCATGAATTTTAAAATACATGTAACTTCACACAAATGTAGGGTATGACAATACCTCGAGCAAGTTTGACTTTCAGGATGCTGGACTTAAAGTCAAGGTCACTGTGGCTATTTTTAGAAACACTTTGTCATCGCTCTAGCGCCTACATTTATCAATGAAATCTCATATGTCTTCACAATATACCATTATATTAAAGATGAACATCATAGAGATAGATTCAATAGGTGCAAAAATGCTGGTACCTGTCAGCATTCTAATGCTTTTCATGACTGAAATATTTTCTATCTTGTGAGATCTAATCCCCCGAATGCTTACAACACTGAACCTTAATGTCAGGGTCATATACAACCTTTACAATAAGGTCACAGGCTTTTTGTGGAGTGGGGTATAGTGCAGTTGTTAGCATGCTGGCCTTGCAATCCAAGTGTCAAGGGTTCGCTCCTCCGCTTCTCCAGTCTTTCGGATGAGACTCACCTTAGTTGTTAGTGGGACATTAAACTCAAATCAGTCACTAAGCAATCACAGGCTTTTTGTTTTTTCATTCACATAACTATTATTTGTCATGAAATTCCCCAGTTCAGTGTTTGCCCACACCAAGTAGTCTTGTGCGAGGGGATTTGTGTCGCCTGCAATGCCTTGTTTAGTATACATCTCCTCTGAAACAACAAGGCTCATTCTTACCAAATTATATATCTAGCATCTATAGGCAGGGGGAACCAATAATACTGTTTTTTTTTATCCAAATCTCTTCAGAACTTTGGTTGCTATGGCAACTTAAAGTATCCATTGACTTGTATGGGAAAAATTGAAAATTCGCATTTATTGCTATTTCTCTGCAGATAATTTGACAAACCTTTTACGGAAATGTTTCTTCAGTAGCTCTCTATCAACCAATGAAATTTATGTTAATTGCACAATTTTGCTGGTTGCCATGGCAACCGAATGGTTAAAAATAGAAAAAATATTCAAACACCATCTCCTCAGAAACTATGCAACCAATTAAACCGAAACTTCACAGAAAGAGTCTTAGTTCTTCCCTCTATAAAAGCACCGTTTGTCTTGGCAATTGCTTTAACAGTTTGGTTGCTATGGCAGCTTAAAGTTGCCATTGACTTATAATGTGAAAATGATAAATTTGCGTTTATTGCTATATCACAGCAGATATTTTGACAAAATGTTTATAGAAATGTTCCCAGAGAAGTCCTCAACCACCCTTATTCAATTTATGCAAATTGAACTATTTGGCTCATTGCCATTGCAACTGAATGATTAAAAATAGAAAAGATATTAAAATATCATTTTTGCAGAAACTATGTGGCCAATAAAGCTCAAACTTTGCAGAAAGGATTTTAGTACTAGCCTCTATAAAATTAGTGTTATTAATGGGAATTGCTTCAGCAGTTAGGTCGCTATGGCAACTTATAATTTCCATTGACTTACCGGTATAATGGGGAAAATGGAGATCGGCATTTTTTTGCTACCTCACTGCAGTTATTTAGATTTTTTCCACAGAAATGTTTCTTGAGAGGTCCTCTATGATTCATGTTAATTTTGTCCAAATCACCGAATTCGATTCGTTGCCATGGCAACATAAAGGAAAATTTTTTGAAACAATATTTAAAAATCTTTCCCACAAAAACCATATAGGGGGAAGACGCCGATTCTCTGCATACATGTTCATGACATTAGTCACTACATAAATATTGGGGTTTTTTTATTGTTGCTCACGTGGTTTCATTGCTATGGCATTTTAAAATTTCCATGGACTTGTATTGGGAAAAGTGCAAATTGGCATTATTTCTGTGTTACTGCAATAGTTAGGCATAAAGTTTTACAAACATATTTTTTTTATTGTAACTTCATCAATTTTGCCAATATTAACTAGGACAAGCATAACAACTCAGTCAAAGTTGAAATTATGCCATATTGTACAATTTACCTTTCAGTTACTTACCCCTGAGTGCTGAGGGTGAATGGACTCAGGTGAGCTACAGAACCAATGGTCCTCTGGTTAGCTCACCTGAGCCAAGCTTCAGGGGAGCTGATAGTATAGGTAGGCTTCGTTGTCCATCGTAAGTATGTAGTCCGTCCACAATTTCAAATGACTTCTCCTCTGAAACCCTTTGCCGATTGTAACCAAATTTCATATGTAGGCTCCAAGGGTCTTAGGAACGATAATTTGTTCAAACATCCTGGTCACATGACCAACATGGCCACCACGCCCATATATGATAAAAACCCTTAAAAATCTTCACCAGAACCAACAAGCAGATGGCCTTGAAACTTTGTATGAAGCATTGGGTAAGCGAGTACTACCAAGATTGTTTAAATTATGATCTTGGGTTGATTTAGACTAGTTTCTTACGGTAAAGTCAAATTTGCTTCCTTGTGCTTTTATATGGAAAAATGCTGGAACATAAGATATGTTGGAAACCGTTGTAGATTTTGGGCTAAAATTGATGTGTACAGCCATCTTACTGTGTACATGAAGATTTATGAGTACAAGACATCAAGGTCATTCTTTCTCTCATGTTTCAACAAATTCAAACATCTCCTCAAAAGCAACTGAGCCAATTGTAACCAAATTTCACACAGAGTCTCCGGGGGTGGATGGAACAAAAATTTGTTCAAAAGACCCAGGTCACATGATCAACATGGCCGCTACACCCATATATGATAAAAAGCTTCAAAAATCTTCTTCTGCAGAACCAATAGAACAAAGACCTTGAAATTTGGCATGTAGCATAAAATACTCAACTACTACCAAGATTGTTCAAATGATGATCTTAGGTTGACCTTGACCTTTTTTATGGCAAGATCAAATATGGGAAAATGCTTGAACATAAGGTTTCATGGTAAGTTTTGAAGACTTTGGCCTACAAATTGGTAAATACAACCATTTTAATGAGTACATGAATATTTATGAATACAAAAAGTCAAGGTCATTCTTTGACCTTTGACCCAGGTCTCTTATATTTTGTCATGTTCAAATATCATCTAAAAAGCCACTGGGCCAGTTGTAACCAAAATTCATTTGTGAGCCTCCAGGGCTTGAGAGAACAAAAAATTGTTCAAACGATCCAAGTCACATAATCAACATGGCCACCATGCCCATATATATGGCAAAAACCTTTAGAAAAAGTCTTCGTAAGAACCAATTGACCAATGGCCTTCAGACTTGATAAGTAGCATTGGGTACTCAAGTTCTTCCAATATTGTTCAAATTATGACTTTTGATTGACCCTAACCTTTTCTACAGCAAGTTCAAATATTGGAAAATGCTAGAACATAGATTTTATGAGAAATTTTGAGGATTTTGGCCTAAAAGTTGGTATAGACACTCATCTTAATGAGGTTATGAAGAATTATGAGTACAAGAGGTCAAGGTCATTTTTTGACTTTGACTCTCTCATATTTTGACATTTTCAAACATTACCTAAAAAGCCAAATTTCAACCAATTTCATATAGAGTCTCCAGGGGTTGAGGGAATGAAAATTTGTTCAAACAGTCCAGGTCACATGATGAACAGGGCCGCCATACCCATTTATCATATAAAACTTAAATAATTTTCTTGACCGATGGCATTGGAACTTGGTAAGTCGCATGGAGTATTTTCAAGACTGTTCGAATAATGACCTTTGGTTTACCTTGACCTTTCTAGCGGCATGGTCAAATATGGGAAAATGGTAGAACATAAGATTCATGGAAATATTTGAAGATTTTGGCCTAAAATGGTATATATGGTGTCTTAATGAGTACATGGAGATTTATGAGTCATGGTCATTCTTGGACTTTTGACCCAAGACTCATATTTTGACAATTTCAGAAATAAGAAAAAGCCACAAGGCCAATTGCTCAGGTGAGCGATTCAGGGCCTCATGGCCTTCTTGTTTCTGTGACCTTGACCTCACCCCTTGGAGCCACTGGAAGAAAGTTGGTTGTTTGAAAGCTTTTGTAATATACTAAATATAGACCAACTACAAAGACATGACTGCAATGTATTGTTGATGTAGGACACAAATACCGAAATTCTATGCATTTTAGCATTTTCTCTTGTTTTTGTGACCCTGACCTTGGAGTCTATTGAAGGAAACTAGCTGTATGTGTATTTGAAAGCTATTGTAATATAGTAGATAAAGACTAGGATATACAAAGACATTTCTGCAATATATTTTGATACATAACATAAAAAAATAGAAAGAATGTGCACTTTTAGCATTTTCTTCTTCTTTCTCTGACCTTTACCTTGACATTGACCTTAGAGGCTACTGAAGAAAAGTTGTTTGTTTGAAAGCTTTTGTAACATATTAAATGTATGCTAACTGCAAAGGCATTGCTGCAGTACATTGTTGATATATGACACAAAAGTTTGCAAAAAGGTGCATTGTTAGCATTTTTTCTTGTTTTATGACCGTCACCTTGACCTTGGAGGATTTTGAATGAAACAGGCTATATGTGTATTTGAAAGCTATTGTAATGTGTCAGATAAAGACCAGGTACAAAGACACTGCTGCAATACATTGTTGATACCGAACACAAAATTTGAGAAAATGTGCATTTTTTGTATTTTTGTTGTTTCTGTGACCTTGACCTTGACCCTGACCTTGAACTTGAATGCTTCTGGAAGAAAGTTGTTTGTTTGAAAGTTTTTGTTATGTATTAAATAAATTCCAACTAGAAAGACATTGTTGCAATTTATTGTTCATATAGGACACAAAATGTTTCAAAAAATATGTATTTGTAGCATTTGTTCTTGTTTATGTGACCTTGATTTTGGAGATTCCTGAGTAAACCCAACTATATGTGTATTTGAAAGTTTCTGTTATATGTCAGATAATGACCAGGTTCAACGACATTGCTGCAATATATGGTTGATACAGAACACATAATATGAAAAAATATGCATTTTTAGCATTTTATATTGTTTTTGTGACCTTGACCTTGACCTTGATAAGAAAAACCAAAAAAATGTCTATAGATTATAGATGATAAATATATTGTGAATTGAGTTTCAAAATTAAGAAACAAATATGATCATAAACTATGATGATTTGACATTACAAGGATTGTACCCCTAAGAACTTGCTTTTTGCAACGGTACAATTATTGTTGCTATGGTAACGCTTCAGGAAGTAAACTATGTAAAAATTTAAGTCATTACAGAGAATGGCTCTTAATTGGTTACTGAAAATACCATCACTGAATTATGTTCAGCTTTTCTTTTGCCCTATGAGTTAACAGCGAGACTTTATTCAACACTGAGTAGATTTCCTTGGAAATTATAGATTTCAAGGTAGTTTAATATATATTAAAATGAAACGTTATTTCCCTTTAACCCACATATATTGTTAAATTGTTCACTGAATACTGGAAATTTCACCAATGAATTAAGTTCAGCGCTTATTTCGCACTTTGAGAAATTAGATGCACTTTCATGATTGTGCAGTTCATTTTCATGCATTTTATTATTTGTTTGCTTTTTCATTGAAACACGCAGAGCTATTGCACATAAGCCTCACATACATTTTTTTTTTAATTTAAGTCCATTTCAATATCATGCTGAATTGATTGTAACATAGTTTAAGTCACTTGCTATAGTGTCTTGATATTTTGCCATTGTTTATTTCCCTACCTCCTGGTTTTA
This sequence comes from Ctena decussata, assembly GCA_963989385.1. NCBI lineage: Eukaryota > Metazoa > Mollusca > Bivalvia > Lucinida > Lucinidae > Ctena > Ctena decussata. The sequence goes on from OZ022504.1 coordinate 79,059,045, forward strand.
CTTTTCTCACTCAAAATGCGTAACATATGCTTTTCGTTCAAGACAGGAAAACTTTTGATACAGATACAATAAATAATGATAGGTATTTATAAATGATCAGCAACAGTATATGTAATATTTACTACAACTTTAGCATAGAACCAAAATGTTTGCCTACATCCGCAAAACCATTTTGTAGAATTTCCGTAACAGTGCAAATTTAGTATGATTATTTTTTTCCAAGAGGATGCTTTTAACCCACTGAGTTTTTATTTTATTTGCAATCATGATACTTAGTTGCTTCAACAACAGCTGTAGAAATTATTTATCAAAGTTTGAAAGGTTATGTTGTTATACCTGAATTGTGTGAAAGTTTCAGCCAATTTGAGACGGTGCGTGGAATGGCTCCATTAGAAACCTTTGGTCGTTACAGAGAGTTGAATGATCAAAATTAAATTAGACTTTTGTTATATTTACCTGTTCGTGATAATCTATCAGAACACAGACAGGGGTGTACAGAATTACCTGACCAAATTAATCTTGGTATTGTTACAATGAGCGATATATGACGGTCACAGACCGATAAAAAGACACTCTGTGTTTCATAAAAAAACACACGAAAAAACATAATTTTCTATTGTGAAATTGTCACAGTGATACTCGTAATGTGTTGCAGTGTAACCGATGGAACCAATACAAACGGATAATGTTGTTTACAATTTAGCATGTAAGTTATAGTAATGGGTTAACAAAACCTTGCTTATGAGGTAGTACTGTGCAAAGGACTGTTGAAAGAGCATGCAATCGACTCAATAGCAATAAGGGTGTTAATAACGGTCGACTGAACCGAAACTTTTGTCAGTTGCCTTAGCTGACAGGCTCTTTTTAGTGTATTTTGTCTGATAGACTCTGTCGACAGCACAGGTAGCGAAATAGGTATCACCTCCGTGACAGTTCAAAACCTAGACATAAATCACTTATGTCTGATATCAACTTATACAGTTTTTCCTTGTCGCGTGTGCTTTTAAATGATGAGTTTTGTGATGTTGCTATAAGTCAGATTGAATGTTAAGTGGGTTCTACATGCTTCAGATGTAAAGACCTATATGCGTCTTCTTGAGTTCTTATGTGAATTAAAAAGCAAACTTTACCATCTTAGAACTAGCGGTAAGTTAAATGTTCTCTGGCATCTGCGAATTAAGCCTTCGAAAACAGATTTTTTTTAATTAAAAAAACTCCATGATATATTATAAACATGTAACCTAATGTTACTGTTACATTGTCTTTCAAGTACAGGACAACCCCATTTAAATATCATAGATCAAAGACATATAACTCGGTGAAATGCACATTTGTTAACCTAAGACTTAACATATAACGCTGAAGGGCTACACCATCTACAGTTAGCAATTTTCGTCAATTTTGGGGAAATTCCTAAGAAAACAATTGCAGTCTTTCTTCATCTGGCAATGTCACTGCTAACAGCTATCTAAATAATACAAATATACAAGCAGTTCTTTCAAAGATTGGTATGATTCAACCAGATGAGACAGGGTGTCTTTATTACAAAACAACACATCCTTAATTCACTCAGACGATTCATTCAGATCATGGTTGTCTATTTTATTATCTATTTAAGTTATAGTGATATACGTTAAAGGTCTTGCGTGACGGATCAGTAATATCTTAAAAGTAGTTCAGTTTGTTTTTTATATACCAAGATATTTTAAAAAGTCCGATTTATAAATTAAATTGTTCTCTACCTTTCATATGTAACAGATGACTGCTGTAAAGGCTAATGTGTTACCCCACACACTACGTTGACCAGTTTATAGGTAAAACATGGAAATATAACGCAGCAACAACGATTTTTGAACTTCATGGAGACTGCACTTGATGACTGTAATAAAGGCATTAAATTAACAATTATGCCTACAGGGTCCCACTTGTATTGAACCTGACCCTGGATAATTATCTCTCGGACAGATTACAGTCATGTCACGTAATGTAACTGTTCCGATGCCCTTTAAATAAAACACTAATGTTATATAATGTAGTGAATGTAAGAATTGCGTTTGACATCCTTACTAGTACACTTTTCACCTTAAGACATAATACAAACTTTAACAGCCGTTAGCTCTTCTTACTTGTGTTTTGGGAATTCTTGAGAATATGTTACAGTTTGTCTTCGGTTGAAATTGCCGCTACTAACTGCAACCTGCTATTTTTTCTATTCTATTCTATCCCATAACCTTACTAGGTCGTTGGGGCACCACAAATGACTTTGAAACAATCCTTTTCCACCTTGTCCTGTCTTCAGCTGCCCTAGTTGAGCTGGCAAAACCCATTCCTGACCACTCCTTGATATTGTCTTCTCAACTCTTTTTCTGTCTATCTCTTCTTCTTTTCCTTTTCACTGTGCCCTGAAGAATTATCTTTTTCTTGACCAGCGTCAGGATTTTATCATATTCTCCAATGGCTGCTTGGATCTTCCTGCGAACGTCCTTATTGGTAATATGGTCCTTGAACGACGTGTTCAGTAACCTTCGGTAGCATCTCATCTCAAAGGCCTACGCTATTTTCTCTAACTCTGCTGTCAAGGTCCACGATTCACAGGCATACAGAAATATGGAAATGACAAGGGTGCACATGAGTTTCCCTTTGATCCAAGAGATATGTTGTTATCTCTCCAAATTGGTTTCAGATTGGTAAGAGCTGAAGTGGCTTGTGCAATCCTTGAGAGAACCTCCTATTTTGAGCCATCATCTGAGACAACTGCTCCAAGGTATTTGAAGCTGCTTACGGTACCATGCTTCTGCCCTTTTACCTTGATCTCCCTTTGGATGCCATCTGCACTTTTTAACATCAGTTTGGTCTTCTCAGCACTGATCTCCATCTTATACCTTGTTCAGATTTGGTCGAGACTTTCATCTAGAGCTTCTAGTTCGTGCTCTTCCTCAGCTACAGCGTCTATGTCATCGGCAAACCGCAGATTGGTAATGTTTCTGCCGCCTATACTAACCTTTCCGTCATGTTCTTCCAGAGCATAAGACATGATCCGTTCGAGAAAAATTTTGAAGAGGATGGGTGACAGAAGACATCCTTGTCTTACTCCGACTGTTGTTCTGAACCATTCTCCTGTGCTGCCATTTATCAGGGCTGCACTTGTAGCCTTGTCGCATAGCTGCTCAATTGTGCGAACTAGACTTGCACTGATATTGTACTTCTGCATGGTGGCCAATAAGGCTGCATGCCAGACCCTGTCAAAGGCTTTTTTTAAATCAGAGAAGACATGGTACAGATTCTGCTGATGTTGGGGATACTTTTCACACAGGCTTCTAAGATTGAAGATCTGTTCTGTGATGCTCCTTCCTGCTCCGAACCCAACCTTACTGAGTCAAAATATATATAAAATATATATAAAATATTTCAAAGATAACAGGAACATGATTAAAAAAAAGTGATGGCATATGCTCATTAAGGATTACATGTATAAATTTTATCCTACCGACCTCGTATAATTCTGATAGTTCATTCGGATTTTTGGTTACAGTAACATACGTTACAAACGTATCATGACAGTAGACCGATATTTTAGGACTGCAGTTTGCGTTTTATGTAGAAGAAATTCTAAGTTTAAAAAGGCCGTAATTTTGTCAAAAATGATTTTTTCCTTTTCAAGAAGTAAGATGCATATTTTCAATATGCCTGCAATAATTATGTAAAGTATTAGACTGATTGCTTTAAAACTGTGGTAGGAGTTGATTATACAAACCTTTTTCAGAAGGGACGGACGGACAGACGGACGGACGGACAATGGTAAAACATAATGCCCCCTGACTTTCGTCACGGAGGCATAAAAATGGCAACAGTCATTTTCCAACTTCTAAATGACTGTCCTAAGTGACTATGATAAGGGCATAAAATTAACATTCCTGCTCACGAGACTTCTTTTTACGACATATGCCCCTGGACTATATTGATGATACTGATATAAATGTAGCTTTATTCTCCATGCCATCAGGGATTGAAACGCATTTCGAGACAGTTTTATCTCTTCTACTGAGGGCGCAAAGAATGGTGTTGCTAAGTGTACTTCTCTTGTGAGAGCTAGGAATTCGCCACACCTAACGATTGACTCAGATCTAATTGTACGAAATAATATTGAAGAGCCATAAATAACATTTAAAACGAATAACAGGCGGACAAAAATTGATAAACATGTGCAACAATATGGTTCAGTCAGGCGTTCACTGTATTTCTTCACGGCCTGCTAAGTATGTTTCTGCCTACCGGGCTTTTCAGTCTAATTAAGAGAAATATGAGACTTGCCAGGCGATAATATGCTTGGAATAAAAAAAAATCAGGCAAAAAAACATATACTGCTGGAAGATGCCACAAAGAAAATATCGAGAATTTAATGACGGGACACTTTAAGAGAGCAGGCTTTCTTATTCAAAAAGTTGTCTTAGCTCTGAAAGAAACTCATTTATGATTTTGATTAAGCCTTAACTGCATGAACATTGACCTACAGGTGAAATTCTTCATCGGATCTGATCCGCACTAAAACGCTATTTATCTCTCCAGTGTTTAGATCAAGATCTGCGACAGAAATTTTGTTTGTGCAGAACAAATCAGTTCCAGATGTTTAGTTGAGTTTTAGTCAAGAAATTTAAAGAAAAGTCAAAAGATTGGCAATGATAATGAGTAGCCCAAAATTTAAATGATGGGTAATGATGAAGTGTAGCCAAAAGTTTTAAATTGTAGCACGAACGTTTGATGAAGTTAAACATAATTTTTCCAATGTTGTTACAAAATTTTGTCCACTAATACCTAGCATCCCAATATGTGTCGATTTCAGACATTGGAGATCCAGATCAAACACACAATGTGTGCTTATCCATCTTACATGTGGACAAGTCCATTGTATTGTACAAGGATATCACACTGCACAGATTCTAGTTTACATATCTGCAATTTGAACGGTTGTACATGTAAACAGTGCAGATCCTGATCAGATGATGCCACATTCTGTTGAGTTTGAAACCTTTGGATCCCCAATGTCCACTGGGCATTTATGGGCTAATACTTAGTACATCGGCATGAACTCAAACTGCTTTTTTTTAAAGAAGTACGTTTAATATTTACGATTGCTATTAGAAGTTTTACAGGCACGTTGTAATAGCACGGAAAAAATAACTGTAAGATACACAACGTCAAAAGAAAAGTACCGTTTGCTGCTACATATTGAATGTAAATAATCTTATTTTATCAAAAAAAGTACAAAACGGGCCCAGCATATATAGTATTTGAATGTGACAGCAGGTAGTCTCAACCACACACACACACACACACACACACACACACACACACACACACACGGGGAAGGCCAAAGATTAAAAACAAAACAAAATAGAAATGAATATGTTTTCTACCTCGAAAACATTCCTATGAAAAAGTAAGTAGAAACTTTCTATATCTGAATTTGAAATGCTGTGGCCAAGTGGTGTGTGATCCAGAATATGGTCACCGAGTCGGCGGTTCGAGTCCCGCTTGAGATGAAATTCTATCTTTAACCAAGAAAAAAAAACGGCACTGATGGTATAGGGTGCCACTCTGGCCCTCTCCAAGCCCGAGACTAAGTCCGCACAGTTGGTGTTGTAGTCTCTGCCCGGGAGGGGCCATAGATGTCACCGCTTTAGTAAGCTACGAAAGGATAGTTTGAAATAACCTTTTTTTTGGTTTTATAGGGGAAATGTCTACGTAAAATAACATAGGAAATAGGATGTTGTGATAGGTATATTGAGGTAATACAGTAATATGCGTCTACTATCAGTCACTTGGTCCTATATCTCAGAGCTTCACTATACCAGAGGCATAACTCTATAGGGTCAATTTATGTTGTGAGTTGTTGTGGCATAACTATTGTTCATTCGGTTCAATTTCTGAGGCTTTACAGTAATATTCTTTTGCTATCAGTGTCTTGGCGCTGTGTCTCGGAGTCTCACTGAGCCATAGGCATAAATACTCCATTCACCTGAGGTTTATGGGGCTTATTAAATTTTGCATCTCAAGATAGATTTTATTTTCTGGAATTAGTCTTCATTTTTTCTTAAAAGCATTCTAAAGCCTGACTACGACAAAAAATAAATAAGTCATTTCAAACTAGCCTTTTTAAATTTACTAAAGCGGTGTCATCTATGGCCTTCTCCTGGCCGAAGACAGCCCCACGAATTGTGTGGACTTAGTTTCCTACCAGGAGGGGCGCAGAGTGGCACCCTATAGTACCGGCGCTTTCTTACAACGACCCTTCCGTAAACACCATTCCATCGTTCTGATACACCTGAAAAAACTACTAAAAAGAACGTAAGACTGCCAAGTCATCCATCCGTTTTATAAATCTTAGAGTGTTCAATGTTTGAAATTATAAATGCCTGGCACCTGTTGCGTGGCTTCTCATCTGGACCTACACTGTCTGCAAAGTCTTTTGTGTTTAAGGCTTTAAAAGCACTCAACATGAATTGGAACAGGTCATTAACATACTATATAGTTTTATACTAACATCGATGGCCATGGGCGTCCGCTAATCAGGGTCCGAAAAGCCTCGGGTCCAAAACGTCTCTGGATCCAAAATGTCTTGTTTCCGAAAATGCCTTGGGTCATCGGAAGTTTGGGGCCCTGCGTATTTTTCGGACCAAAGACATTTCAAACCCTAGCCTGTAACCATTTGCAACCATATTTGAAGAAGATTCGGGCCCACTATTTTATCATTGTCCTCATTTATATTTCGTCAAAAGATAAATACCGTTTCTTGCTTCACATTCAATGTAAATAATCTTATAGGATATGCAGACCCAAGGGCGTAGAAAAAAGCGTAAATGGGAAAAGGCTAATTTAAGGTTTTCTTAATTTTTTACCAATATATATAGCTTTCGCTAGTCTGCCTTAAATTTGAATAAACGACGCATATTCCAATTCTCAGAAATTGCATGCAATCACTTATCACTCTTCATGTCCCTTGAAACATTACATTTTTGATTATATAGTTTTGAGGGCAGAATGTGGGATCCAATTGTATTGGTTCTTTGATCTTTGCATATATGTTTTACTTTTCATTCAGAGAAAACGATTTTGAAATTGAACACTCACCGCGTAACTCGCACGCCCCGGCGGAACGTATGAAGCGTTTGGATGGACTAATTGAATCAATGTACCTAATTATCTTGCTTAAGACTATAAATAAGAAACTTACACAATAAGTTTAAGGCTGTTTTCTGCTTCACAGGATTTTCTCTGTTGATGGAGTTTGAAGCCAAACACCATATTTCATGACCGTCGTTATGTCGCGTTGGTTTCAACTGAATTGATCCTGTTGTTACCCTTCCAGCATAACTACCAGAATGGTTCGTCTGTATAGCCGAGGTAATAATATCTGCATCTGGGACACTCCATTCGACATTGGCCACTGGATTAGCTGAATCGGTATTGCACATTAAAGTCAAAATATTGAAACCATTGGCAATCACTTGTTTATTACCGCTCAGTGAGACGTTCAGTGGAGGAACTGTAAAATATAAACCATACATTGTAGTAGTGTAAAAGGGGGAATGACAGGAACTGATACAATCACATTCTATATCCTACCCATGGCACCAAACGGGAACAAGTAACACGGTGCAACAAAACAAGTTTTACGACAACACGAGTGAATAGCAACTGAAATTGGCCAAAGTACCCTAACCGTAAGTACGAACTCGTATGTCCTTTAAAGTTTGACAATTCCGGAATATTCTAGATATACAGACGTGGACCCCAAAACAGAGGTGTGATCAGGTAATCGCGAGTAGTAAGCATTACCTGCTTATTATAATACACCAACCATATCTATGTATAGGTGGAATGAACAGACCTTTCCCAGGTAGGTGGACCTAAATCTAATCTAAGCCAGACACAAGCATAAAAATAATATTTCATCCAGTTTTATCACCTAATCAGCCGTGAAGGACAACAAACATTCAAAATACACTAATGTTTGAAGACCACAGATAGTTTTCCCCAAAAAACAATTACATCGATAGACCAGAAACGGAAGCATCGCCTTAGAACGGTTAGTGATAAGTTGTCGGAAGGGTTGGGGATAGACTTTATGACCACGTGTTTGGAAAAGAGTGGCTCATTCGGTTTACCGTGCGTGTATTTCGTGAACTTATGACAATGTTTCCGTGTGTGTGTGTGTCTTGTCCTATTGGTTTTGAGGGCGGGATGTGGGATTTGATTGTATTAATTCCTGATCATTGCCTATCTTTTTACTTTAATCATTTTTTCTGAGCTCAAACTCTCTTTTTTAATTCCATTGTAATTCAATAGGCATTTGGTTTGGTCCAAATGGCCTAGCTCATCATTGAATAGGTACAGTATACATATAACTCAGGAAACAACACTATATTGTAAACGAGGATGACATTAATAAATTAATACAATCATAATTGATAGAAACGTAGTCAATGAAGCTCTCGAGCAATAGAGTAATACAAAGCGTAAGAACAGCAAACTGTGTTGCAAAAGTAGCAAAAGATTTCGGGGGGGGGGGAGGGGCTTTAGGATGTTTTACCGGGCCCAGTCCGTGCCCCAGCTTCTGCAAAGGTTTGAAACATTAAGTTAGCTGTTTGATCCGCATGAAGATTTTTTAACTCATCAACGAATCATCACCGGAAACAATCAAATCACGGATAAGGCCTACGATGAATCAGGGATGAGGACTCAATAGAAAAAACGTATTGCGACACCAGGGGACCCCTGGGAAGTCAGACAATACCACTGAAATACCGGAGCAAAAGCAAACTATCACTTGAACCCCGAATAACCAAGCAAAGACAAGGCAAAATCTGGCACCAACCAACTAAATTAAATAGCTTTATGTCGGACCCATCACTGAGTCTGATGCCTGACAACCGGCGTCCAATTAAAGAGGGGAGCAAAGTGTTTAACCATAATTGGGTTAATCAATAAACATGCAGACTGTAGCATTACATTTATATTATACCCAATGCGTTTGTAACGAACGCTAAATTTCCTGAACTGATCGGAAAAAATCGGACTTACCTACAATTCTTTTGAATTTATAGACTTAGTCACCATAAAATGCTGGTTCCGATAGGTCCTGTTGCAAAAGACTTTTTAATCCGACATTGAATTCATAGTGGCGGCGAAAGAATTTGAAAATACTTTTCAAAGTTTATGATATCTATAGCCCTGTTGAAGAAGCTTAGCAATTAAAATTTTATTACGGGTATTGGTCAGTCACATGACTTAGACACTCTAGCAAACCGAATAAGTTGAGAAATGTAAACCCCGTAAGAAGTAGAACGAGGAACATCACCATCCATAAATGGAAAATTTACTATGTCAGAATCAGAGTCATCGCGTTTATCATAAATTTTGGATGAAATAAATCCATTTGAAACAGATAAATGTAAATCCAAAAATGAGGCTTCAGTATCGGCTGCATTAACTTTGTTTAACTGTAGTTCAGGTGGATAAATTGATTCACCATGCCTTTCAAGTAATAATTGTCAATATATAAACCTACCTACGGAATTGAGGTAACCATCCTTTTTAAATATATTATATAGACATATATATTTTTCGTCCTACCATATAGTTTTCTTATATCTTAAAGGAATCTAACTTACATTCTATCATCATTTTTCTTCAATGGGTAATGCAGTAAAATATGCAAAAAGGTGTCCCCGTAATATGTTTTGAGTATGACATATTGCTTAAGCGGAACGCGTATATATCCTTGTCCATATACGAGGGTTGTTCGGAAAGTTCGTAGAATTTTGTTATAACATTACGTGTGGTCGGAGTTGCTTGTTAAAAATTACATTTCCATTCAATATAAGATTTCTACTACAAATATACTGAGAGACTTTAGAAACGCACCAATTCGTAGCTTTGGATATGCTAGAAAATGAATTTTTTGTTTCATACAGCCATCAACTATTGTAATTTTGGTTTATTCCAGATTTAACCGGGAACACAAGCTTTCAGAATGAATGCAAAATTTGGCTTTAGAATATTTATAAAGGGAGATAAATTCATATTAATCCAATGATGATTGAAGCGTGATTTTCACTTTGCTGCAATTTCGTAACTGCTGATCAGATTTCAGTGACATAAAAATCAGAGGTTATTCATTGTTCATGCTTTGTGTTCTCTTTTTATCGGTTATATTTCTTTCTTTTCCACGTCATTTTTCAAAGTTTCAAACTTTTTGCACAAAAACCGGAAGTGAAGGTAACGGACAACATTTGAATATTCAAATTTGCTTGGAACTGGTATATTAAGACAAACTCTCATAACCTGGGTAGGTATACCATCAATTGGTCGGCTTTTATGTCGGGTATCTCCCAATTTTGAACTGTACCCTATTTCTTTTTTTTTAAAAATCCAATTTTCGAACATCGATAAAACACTTTTTAAAGGATCTTTGCCATTTTTCATTGTTTTTACAGTGTGTGGTATTCATTCAGATGCATAAACATTAAAATTCGACAAAATGTGAATTCGTTAAAATTTTATGCGGAAAAGCTACCAAATTTCCATTTTTCTCGAAATGTCTATGCATGGTTGCACACTCTCTGTACGCGTTTGCAGACTTAAAGAACTCAAACATGCTAACTCGCACGAGTGCTCGAACGTTTCCAATATTGCAAACTCTGGGTAAAATAACATGATATACAATGGTGCGTTTTTAAAGTCCCTCAGTATAGTGTGAAAATCATTATGATATACTCAAAAACAGGTGTCTAGGTGTGTTACAAATGTATACATTAAACGTACCCGGAGCACGTCAGCGTTTACGTGGCGTCGCTCGTGTTTGAACGTTTTCATAAGTCTAGAGACCGACGGACTTTCTCCACATAGTCCCCAGCGATTGCAACGCATTTCTGATGTCTCCTAACCCACTTTGCGTATGTGTCGGAATACCACTCTTGACTGAACGATACAACAATCCTCTGTCCAAAAACTCATCTCCTTCGGCATCGTAGCGGCTGAGAAACATCTGAGAGCATCTAACCCGGTTCTCCTTTTCCGTGTCCGTAAGTAACCTTGGCACCCAGCGGGCACTGACTCTAGACATACCAAGGTTATCTGTTAATATTCCATGAACCGTAGAGCACGAAACACCAAGTTCATCAGAAATATCTCTTACTGTTACTCGTCTGTCCACATTAACCATATCCTTCACTTTGTCCTTAATGGATGCAACTACGACGGATGGTCGTCCGCTCCTGGGATCGTCCTGAATCGATTCTCTTCCATTCTTGAAGCGCGAATGCCACTTATACACGAACGCAGGACTGCACTTGTCATATTTTCCTGTCGATTTAATCATTTTGAGAGTTTCAGTAGGCGATTTATCTAGTGCAACACAAAATTTCACAACACTACGCAACTGGACGTCGCTGGTCGACGCCATTTCTATTCAGGTCGCAATTTCGCTCTCTGTACACTAAACGCTGTATTTTAAGTTCAAACAGTGTTAACGTTGTGATATTTGGAACAAATGACGTCGCGACGTCGGTTTACAATCTGACATATTCGCGCCTTTCTAGCGTCAACGGTATTAAGATAAATTGATCGATTGTTACGATAGACTGATAATAAAAAAATAACAATTTTCGAGCTGCTCCGGATCCACGTTACTTCCTTGCTACGGTAACCGACCTCTTCGTAAAAAATGAATTGTTTGATTCCTCACTTTAAAATTCTTTTAAAAACGAATTAACGTCCTTTCATACCAAATTTCAAATCGATCTAATGAAGCTTTATATAGATATAGCAAATTCTACGAATTTTCCGAACAACCCTCGTATATGTAACCTGCAGTTCTACCTGATCCTTGTCTAAATAAAGTTGTTGTTTTTTTTACATCTTAGGAATCTAACTGTCAGTCGTCTAAATATACACAGGGCAAAGCCTAGAGGAAGAAGTGGGAGAAATAGTTTCCCAAAGGTGACTGACTTTACCTTAGCTGTGGGCCGCAAAAGAGAGTTATTTTGTACTTAGTCTGTTACTCTCTTGAAATAATGAACTGGTTTGAAGTGTTGATGTAATGTGATGATTTATAGATGAGTTAAGAAATCTTTATGCGGACAAAACAGCTAACTTAATGTTTCAAACCACTGCAGAAGCAGAAGGCGAGATTTGGGCCGAGAAAACATGTTTAAGCCCCCCTCAGGAATCTTTGCTGACCGTTCCAAGGCGGTACTTCTGTTGCGGTTCCTTGATGTTATCTTGTGCTGTGTCCGCTTGTGTATGGTCTCTGGCAGTTTGGTCACCCGTATTGCTGCCCAATCTGCCTTCTGTTTTGATTTGTTTTGTACCTAAAATAAAAAATAAGTAAAAATAGATGTTGATGCTGTTATTGGGGTAGCTGAATGTCCATCTGTTTGGGAAAGAGCTGCTCATTCGGTTTACAATGCGTGTCTTTCGTAAACTTTGTGGCACTTTCTGTGTGTGTGTGATTCTTCCTGATCATTGCCCATCTTTTTACTTTATTTTATATTATTATTATTATTCTGAAAGCTACTGAGGTATATATCCAAGTTCAATCACAAATCTGTATTGGTTGAGTTGTCAAACTATGTCAAGAGACATTGTCGTCCTTCGCTTTTTAATGTTACTAGGTACCAAAAGCACTCGGAGGCAACGCCGGTTAAACCAGATTAGTTTTTCAGCTCACGAATAGCCAAGGGTGAAACTCAAACTGAATTCTGACTCGGGCTTCGCGCTCGGACATCATGCGGAAAAGATAAGCTAACTGTAAGTTACTGAATTTTGAACGTTCGACCACAAGAGAGCAGCCAATGGTGTTCTATAGGACTTAGTTATTTCCGTCTTTTGCAAAATGTCCCAGAACACAGTATTAAGTTGTGTTACCCGGAATTTGTAGATACTTACCAGGTATCAGCAAGTATTTGCTTGACCAAAAAGCTTGTAATGAACCATCTTGTTCGTTGGTACAAGAAAACTGATTTAATGTATACAATAAGAAAACTGAGACCTAATTATAATGATGACAGCTGTACACTCAGTGAGGTGGACAGCAATGACAGCTGTACACTCAGTGAGATGGACAGCTGTCCTTTTAGCTGTGTTTTTTTCAATTTAAGTACAGACAGGGTGATTAAACATATAAAGACCAACAAGACATGCTCAATACCTTGTTACCTCTTCAAAATGACTTGTTTGATTAGAATATATAGAACTGAATAGATACGTATATACATGTATATTTAAGTGGGTAGAGGTGATATCGGTAATAATGTGTTTGTATATATGTACATATGTTGGTAAATGTTGTGTACATACACATTGTGAATTCCCCCAAGAATTCAGACACCTTTGGTAGTTTTTTTTTGTAGAATAGCCCTTAGAATCTGGGTTACCAGGGATAACAAGCAGAGGGCACTGACCTTGACCAGACTGCTCGATCAAGAATTGTCCTGCGCAAAGTAGGAATTCGCACTTTGTTGCGCAAAGTGGGAATTCTTACCTTGCGCAAGACAATTCCGGAATTGTCTCTGCGCAAAGTGAGAATCGGGACAAAGTGAGAATAATTAGATGTTAGCGCGTTTAACAAATATATATTTGCATTTATTTGTTTGATACGGCCATTTAATCATACCTATAAATTTCTGAGTTTGAAAAAATCGTAATTTTGACAAAGTAATATTTTCCTCTTCAAATGGCACATCTACATATTTCTGCAACATATGTACAAGTTTCAAATCAACTGCTCAAACACTGGAAAAAGTTATCAGAATTTGAAATCATATATCTTTCCCGAAAAACTGCTAAGTTTAATAAGGCCGTAATTTTGTCAAAAACACAGACACCATTACCCTGTTACTTCCAGTTTTGCCCAGAAATATTAACCTGTTCGATATAAACCACCAAATCCCTTGCGCAATTCTAGAATTGTACCGGTACAATTCCGGAATTGTAACACAAAGTGAGAATTCCTACTTTGCGCAGGACAATTCCGGAATTGTACCGATTCTTACTTTGCGCAGAACATATATATACTTATGCGCTCCCTGTCATTTCCATATTTCTGTATGCCTGTGAATCGTGGACCTTGACAGCAGAGTTAGAGAAAAGAACGCAGGCCTTTGAGATGAGATGCTACCGAAGGTTACTGAACATTTCGTACAAGGACCATATAACCAATTAGGAGGTTCGCAGGAAGATCCAAACAGCCATTGGAGAATGTGTTGAACTCCTGACGCTGGTCAAGAAACGGAAACTAAGGTGGTTTGGCCACGTCTCAATGTCTTCTGGTTTAGCAAAGACAATTCTTCAGGGCACAGTGAAAGGAAAAAGAAGAAGGGGTAGACAGAGGAAGAGGTGAGAAGACAATATCAAGGAGTGGACAGGAATGGATTTTGCCAGCTCAACTAGGGCAGCTGAAGACAGGACAAGGTGGAAAAGGATTGTTTGGAAGCCATCTGTGGTGCCCCAACGACCTAGTAAGGTTATGGGATAGAATAGAATAGAATGTAGAAGGCTTTGTTTGTGGACCTTATGTTTTCGGTTGGTACGGTAATAAGGTGATATCGCGATTTGTAGTCATGTAATTAGTCGTAATTATCACTGTTATGTAATGATATTTCGTGGTGCAGATTAAGATTAAGTGGAGAGAGAGAGAAAAAAGAGAGAGGGAGCAAATTCAAAAAATGGGGATTAAGGTTAAGTTTAATATTTCTCTCACAAGATTTCCTGTTTCTACCGTTGGTGTTAAATTAAAAAGATAGGCACTCTGCAGGAATTAATACAATCAAATCCCACATCCCGCCCTCAAAACCAATAGGGAAAAGCACACACACGCGGGAAAATAGACACATGTTCACGAAAGACATGCACGGTAAACACATCTATTTTCATCTGTTAATTTATTCAATCCATCACCTTTTTTCGAATTTTCGGCCAAGACTAAGAATTCTACGTGAAATCACAACTACTTTTCAAAATGGTGGTATAGTCATGTAGTTGTCTGTATAAATTGAATTTGTTTCTTGAAAAACGCCAAGTGGCCGAAAATTTGAAAAAGAGTGACTGATGGAATAAATTAATAGATTTTAATTCCCTGTGGAATATTTTATTCAAGAGTAAAGTATTTTCATCTATTAATTTTTTATCCTCCGACCGAAAGGTTCGTGGGATATAGCGATGAGCCTGGCGTCCGTCAGTCCAACGGTCCGTTCGTCCGTCTGTCCGTCCGTCCGTCCGTCTGTCCGTCCATAAACATTTTCTTGTCCGCTCCATAGCTTGAATACCCTTTGGAATATTTTCATGATACTTCACAGTTATGTAGAACAGGTCATGGCCATGTATCGCGTGCAAGAATGGTAACTCTTGCTTTTGTAATTTTTGAGTTATCTCCCCTTTGGTCAATTTTTGGCAGATTCGTGTCCGCTCTGTAACTTGAATACCCTTTAGAATATTTTCATGATACTTCACAGATATGTAGAGCACGTCATGACAATATGTCGCGAACAAGAACGGCAACTCTTGCTTTCTTACTTTTTGAGTTATTTCTCCTTGATGGTTTAAGGTGTGATTTTGTGTCCGTTCTATAACTTGAATACCCTTTAAAATATTTTCATGATACTTCACAGATATGTAGAACAGGTCATGACGATGTGTCGCAAACAAGAGTGACAACTCTTGCTTTCTTGCTTTTTGGGTTATTTCCCCTTGATGGTTTTAGTTGTGATTTCTTGTCCGCTCTATAACTTGAATACCTTTTGAAATATTTTCATGATACTTCACAGATATGTAGAACAGGCCATGACGCTCCATAACTTGACTACCCTTTAGAATATTTTCATGATACTTCACATTTATCTAGAATAGGTCATGCTGATGTGTCGCGAACAAGAATAACAACTTTTGCTTTTTAACTGTTTGAGTTATTAACCCTTGATGGTTTTAGGTGTGATTTCGTGTCCGCTCCATAACTTGAATACCGTTTGAAATATGTTTATGATACTTCACAGATATGGACGTCCGTCCGTCCTTCCGTCTGTCCGTCCGTCCGTCTGTCCGTCCTTTAATATTTTCTTGTCCGCTCCATATCTTAAATACCCTTTGGAATTTTTTCATGATACTTCACAGTTATGAAGAATAGGTCATGGCAATGTGTCGCGTGCAAGAATGGTAACTCTTGCTTTTGTAATTTTTTAGTTAACTCCCCTTTGGTGAATATTTGGCAGATTCGTGTCCGCTCTGTAACTTGAATACCCTTTGGAATATTTTCAAGTAACTTCACAGATATGTGGAGCAGGTCATGACGATGGGTCGCGAACAAGAATGGAAACTCTTGCTTTTGTAATTTTTGAGTTATTTCTCCTTGATGGTTTAAGGTGTGATTTTGTGTCCGTTCTATAACTTGAATACCCTTTAAAATATTTTCATGATACTTCACAGATATGTAGAACAGGTCATGACGATGTGTCGCAAACAAGAGTGACAACTCTTGCTTTCTTACTCTTTGAGTTATTTCCCCTTGATGGTTTAGGTGTAATTTCTTGTCCGCTCTATAACGTGAATACCATTTTTAAATATTTTCATGATACTTCACAGATATGTAGAACATGTCATGACGATGTGTCGCGAAGAAGAATGACAACTCTTGCTTCTTACTTTTTGCCTTATTTCCCCTTCATGGTTTTAGTTGTGATTTCATGTCCGCTCCATAACTTGAATACCCTTTGGAATATTTTCATGATACTTCACATTTATCTAGAACAGGTCATGCTGATGTGTTGCGAACAAGAATGACAACTTTTGCTTTCTAACTGTTTGAGTTTTTTACCCCTTGATGGTTTTAGGTGTGATTTCGTGTCAGCTCCATAACTTGAATACCGTTTGAAATATGTTTATGATACTTCACAGATATGGAGATCAGATCATGACAGTTTGTATCATACAAGAATGACAACTCTTGATTTCATACTTTCTGATGTATTCTCTTTGGAAGTTTGAGCTGCAGTTTTGAGTCTCTGCTCCATATCTGTATAACCCTGGCCTGGTCCACAATTTTAATACCCTTATACCTTTTAGAATTTTGATGATCATGCCTCATGACATCCTATTAATGTTCCTAACTCTATGTAACCCCCCCAGCCCCCCTCCATTTTTTAAGATTTCGATTCCTTGTCCAAATTCACTTACTAGAGAGCTCAAAATTAGATTTGAAGGGCTTGTACTTTACAAGTTTTTCACACATTTTGAAATGTTGAATGTATCATGTGCAATACATTGTCTACGTGGTTGCTATTTGAGATTTTACCTCTTTTTAGCAATCTGGCATACTTTTTTGGTCTGAGTGTTAGATAATCATGCATCTGTTAAACAAATAATGTCAATAAGGAACATAAAAGAATGACAGTATACTATTTATATGCGTTTTGAAGTGCACCCTATTTAGCAAGGTCAGGGGGGCCTTCGGTCGGGGGATCTGCCATCTCCTCTGATGGCTATTTTTAACAAAACAAAACAAAAGGCAGATTGGGTAACATTGCAGTTGACCAAACCTCCAAAGAACAAAGACAAGTGGGCGTAGCACAATGTAGCATCCAGGAACCACAACAGAAGTACCGCCTTGGAACGGTCAGAAAAAGATTCCTGGGGGGGGGGGGGCTTAAACATGTTTTAGTAGGCCCAAACCTCGCCCTCTGCTTCTGCAGTGGTTCGAAACATTTAGTTAGCTTTTTGGTCCTCATGAAGGTATCCTAACCCATCAACGAGCCATCATCGGTAACAAACAAATCACGTAAAAGACCTATGGTGAATCAGACATAAGGACTCGACGGAAATAAAGTATTGCGCTTCCGGGAGAACACCTAAGCAGTCAAACAACACCACTGAAATACCGGAGCAAAAGAAAACCACCAGTTAGACCCCGAATAGCCAAGCTACAGACAAGGCAAACTCAGGTCCCTACCAGCTAAACTAAGTAGCTTAAGGTCGGACCAATCACTGCGTCTGATACCTGATCAGCCGGTGTGCAATTAAAGAGGGAAGTAAAGTTATCAATAATGATAAGGTTAACTACTAAACATGCAGACTGTAGCATTACATTTATGTTATATGCAGTACGTTTGTAACGAACGACAATTTTTCTGAACTAATCTGAAAAATCAGATGTAGCAACGGAGCTCTAGTTTCAGAAGCACTGTCCACTGAGTTTAAGTGAGCAGTTCCTCTGATTGTGGAATCGATCGCCACTATAGCTCAAGGTGGTAACAGTCGTATTTTTGTTGTTGTATATTTTATGTTTTATGTTGTATAAATAAATGTAGTTATAAAGCTTAGCTACTTGTTATGAATATGTGGATCAACGTGAAGGAGCCTTATCAAACTTGATGTCCCTCAGCTTTTCTGACTGCGTCTCTGACTTTAAGATAATAACGCAAAACTTTTCACAAATGTAAACGAAAGGATAGACGGACTGACAGACAGACGAGTGCCCCTCGACTGCATCGGGTAGTAACAATGCTTGTGTACTATGAAAGTATTTAAAATTTCAAACAGAATTTCGAAATTACTATTTCATTTACAGGGCATATATATCTTATTTTCGTTTAAAAGAGTAAAATTGTTCATGTCATAAATGCTATTACGAGGCGCCTTGTTGTAGTTCATAATTGTATTACCCTCCCTAAAGGTTCCCCTTAAAACTTCGGCCATTTTAGCCCAGTTTTCTACATAACTCACATCTAATCACATCTAATCACAGCCCAAATTAAGCAAAATTTTGAAATAAAAACAGTGGGAGTCCCTAGATATAAGTACTATATCTCTGAATTTACAGAATGCTATTGTAAAAGGTACATTTGAAGAGTTCTCATTGTTTTCGTTTTTCTCTCTCATTTTCAAAATCTGTCTAAGTCCATTTAATACAAGAAAGTGTTGAAATTATCCCTTGGTGTCTCATGATATCATTCAAGCATTCCTTAACACACTGTTCATCCAGATG
Organism: Ctena decussata; assembly: GCA_963989385.1. Classification (NCBI taxonomy): domain Eukaryota; kingdom Metazoa; phylum Mollusca; class Bivalvia; order Lucinida; family Lucinidae; genus Ctena; species Ctena decussata. The sequence goes on from OZ022504.1 coordinate 79,078,078, forward strand.
CAGCAAGTTGGTGCCCATGCAAATCATACTGATATAAGTTTATGAGAACATGTTCTTTTTTAAGTGCATGCTACTATTATTTGTCTCTGTATTATTACAGAAGTGCCAGGCATTTGAAAGTAGCCAGGGCTAGATATTGAAGATTCTGCGGCTACGCCGCAGGGGCTTTGGGCCTTTTGTGAAGTTATATCAGTTATGTATCATCCTTTCTATACAGTTATGTTAATTACTTATTTTGTCCTACAGCCCCTCACAAACATTTTCTCTCTCAACAATTCAACATAATAATTAAAACGTCTGTCAGAATAGTCATCTCTCAGATTTACTAGTCCTTCAAAAATCATAACAAGTGATAAACAGCCCAGGCTTCTCATTCAATCCTTAATTCCAACCCTTTATTACATTTGTTGGGCTGGGCACTCCTTTTTTTCAGAGAATAAAGTCAACTGGATCGACATCTCAAAGTCATCTCAAACTACAGTTAAACATCTCAAAGTAAATTTTGTGATCCCAGAAAATCACTAAGGGACACTCATTTTCAAAATCCTATTGAAAACCCTAGATGATTTTTTATGTTAACAGACCTATTGCCAGTGGAAACTCTTTAAAATCATACAGAATTGACAACGTTTTAGAACTTGCATTGATCTACAATTTTCATTCCCAAAAAGGTCTAAAAAATTCAAGGTTTGGGGAAAAGGCAACATTCCCAAATACTTGGAAAAGCCTTGGCAACACATGTACAATGTACTACTAGTTCAATACTGCCATGCATTTTGCAAATTTAAAGCCTATTGTATTTCTTCAATAAATGTCTCCTCTGCTATGGATTAGGTGAGAATGAAAATAAGCGACAAACAATTCCCATAAAGCATCTACTGCAAACAAGGCAGGACCATGTCCTTCCATAAGCCAGTATCAGTAGTACACCCAAATGCTGAATGTTATTTAGGCATTTTCATCCTCTCATTTAGCCCTAAGTATTTATTAAATTTAGTGCTATATCTGTGGAGTGAAATTAAAACTGTCTAGAGTATAAATGTTTTCTTAGATTCTACCTTATTCCAAGTTATTCATTGTACATCTGGATATCCAGTGTGGGTGTATATGCGCATTCAACCATTGATTGCTGTGATAAATATACTTGCTTGTAGAAATTTGTGGTAATAAGTCAGGTTGAGAAACTTGGTTCATGAAAATCTCCTGTCAAATATAAATAAAGAGTTCATAGAGGATCTTACATGAGTGCTCATGTATTATTGAATTTATTAAACGAGTCGGGAAAAAAGATAAGATGCGAGGCTATGCCGAGCATCTTATCGGTTTTCCCCAACGAGTTCAATAAATGCCGAACATCTTATCGGTTTTCCCCAACGAGTTTAATAAATTCAATAATACAAGAGCACGAATGCAAGATTCTATTTATCATATGACACTAAAATTGCATTTTATTAGCAAATTGTGCATTAAAACGTCAATATTTTGTCATTAGAAAATCCCACGTTTTTATGGGCGTCAACGTATAACGTTACGACGTAATTTGAATATTTAATTCTTTAGTGGATTATCGTTTTTAATGCATGGCTTTATTACACTCTCAGGTGCGACGTCATGTGATAAAAAATATAATTAATGTCAAAAAAGCAGTGGTTAAAATGGAATATGTGTAGTTAGTGTTATTCATAATTTCAACAACAAAAATATACACAATTGTCCTATCTAATTATTAAACTATCAGAAGACATAACGCACTGGTTATTCCTTGACATTTCTTAATACAAGCTCTGGTTAACTTGCAAGTTCATATACAGCATTAAATTTTAAATTCCCATTGCAAACATGGTGTTTGGAACCGGGCACCACTAACCACTAACCTGCTTATCAGACCATTATAAATCAATCTTGATTTTTATCAAGCCTTTGGCATGGTTGCAAATCGTTCTAACCCTTTCATATTTATTCGGCTTTAAAAAGGTTTTTTGTTTTCATCTCTAGAATGACCCCAAATATCTAAATCAGCCTTTTGACTTTACGCTAGGAGGTAGGGGTGTTCTTAAACCAATAACAAATATCTGATAAGGCAGTTCTAGATTTTTTTTAATAATTTTTGAAGGGAAACCCCTCCTTGAATTACAGTAATAACACTCATTTCAATGTCATCAAGGTATGAATGCAGTCGCAAAAGGGCTGCAACAGGCGAATATTATACAGCCATTAATCCTCTTTAATGTGGATTGTTCAACCTTCAGAGATATCAAATATATTTTGCAGCTTAATCTAGAACACACACACACACACACACACACACACACACACACACAACTAAATCCAAATACCCACCCATATACCTAGTCTTTGACAGAGACATGCATATTGCATAAAATGGACTTAGACAAATTATGGTCACGTGTCAGAAAAACGAAAAAAAAGAGAACTCTTCAAATGTACCTTTTACAATGGCATTATGCACATTTAGAAATAAAGTTGTATTATATCTAGGGATTTCCACTGTTTTAATTTCGAAATATTGCTTTATTAGGGTTGTGATTAGATGTGATTGTATGCACAAATCTGGGCGAAAATGGCCGAAGTGTTAAGAGGAACCTTAGGTCTATATTAATATACAGATCATTCAGATACATATTGATAAACATTTGACGCTATCAAGGAGGCGCAATATATTCATAGGTATTTGCATAAAGCTGCATTTTACTACATTTTACACAAAGGACAATCTACGTCCATATGCTAGAGGTCCATAAATTTTTGAACAAAAGTTTGACCCTAGCATCATTGATGAAAAGCTTCCTGAACCCATTTCACTGCAGCTAGAGTCAGCGGAATCCAGCAGCAGTGAAATAAATACAAAATCTTATCAAATTTTTATATTAACAATAAACAGAAAATTCTCCTGTGCTTAGAGACTACGTGAGAATAGTCAGGCATTAAACGTATTCATATTTCTTTTATATAGAACCACAAGTGAAGAAATAGAGATTCAAGACTCATGAAGAACTGGTCGCCAGCGTCATTTTGTTAGCTCATAAGCTTGATTAGGAAGTAAGAGCCCAGACTCACTGTCACGTTTTGAGTGCTCGGTTGAACTACGTTTCCCGCCCTACGTTTGGCAAAACATGTACCCCGTTTTTATTTGTTATTGCGTTTCTAGAACGTTTCCAATACGTTTAACTACGTTTATTTCGTATTGACTGGTTATCAAACGGCTTAGTGCCACACTTTAAGGAGGGATGAGAACAGTTTACTTACCTACTACGATTTTGTACGTTTTCTAGGGACTACTAGGTAGTGTCTGGACAACTACCTAGTCAAAGTGACCTTTGATCAGGTATCGCAAAACATACTAAATCGTAATAAAACGTAGAATAAAACGTCACAAAACGTACTACGACATGCAAAAGCGTATGTAATGCTTATTGGTACTTGCAGGACTTTCACGTATGACAACGTATTTAAAACGTTTTTTCACCTTCCAGTATGTTAACACTACACTTCAATACGTTTTTACTATGCATACAGTAAGTATTACGGAACACTTACGTTTAAGCTGAATTTTTAATTCAAACGTAGCTAGGCCACGTATGTAGCTGCATATGTCCCTATAGAATACGTATTTACTACGTTTTAAAACGCATATTCCCGTTTTGAAACGTTTTGAATCCGTAGAAGAACCTAGTCCAAAACTTGACAGTATAACTTCGGCTTAAAGGACCTCTAGGTTATTCTTGTTACGTTTTTTGTGCGAATTTAACGCGTCTCGGCATCGCTTTGGTACATCTTGACCACGTTTTACTACGTGTCGCTACGTTTTATTAGGTATACTCTACGTATCTCAAAATACCCTGTTTGAGTTAAAGATTCTTAATTAAACGTAACCAGGCCATGTATTAAGCTGTTCAATATACATTTTTACTACGTTTTACTACGTATATCGCCGTTTTACCACGTTTTGGAAACGTGGTGAAACCGAGTAATCTATACTTGACAGTGAAACTGCGGCTTAAACAAGCCAAGCTATATTAAGAATATGATCACTCGTTTTAACCAAATACTACGTAGCCATTCCTTTTCTCATTCTTCTTATATAATCTAAAGCAAAGCCTTTCCACTTTCAAGAGAGGATCTGAGAGTAAAACAGACCACTAGAACGCGAGGGAAAGAGGATCGGCTTGTTGAAACCAAACCAATAACAGACGTGACATTAATCTACTCTCAAAAATAACAAGAACTTATTAACACAGTTTCGAGTGAACAGCAAAGATCCCATGCGATCAGACTACAAGGATATTGCAGTCTGATCTTAGCATTTGCTGCTGGCAATTTCTTTGTTGGACCTAATAAGGTTTGGACTTTTGCAATGCAGTCCTTTAATTTACACTTGGCAAATCGATACTTCATTCAGAAGCTGCCTCATCTGGGTCTGAACGGTTTGTTCTGACAGTAGGATCCATGAATTATTCTATGTAATTTGCCATTTTGTGCTGAATGATGGCCTTAAATATGAGAAGCATGGCGTCAAACGGATATAACGGTAGGTGCAAAGGCGGTCTCAATTCACCCTTCATATTTGTGCAGCATAATTAGAGCCTTGCCAGTTTGCTTAATCATTTGTTTGCTTGCGCAAAAAATATTGTGGTCAGTGATTGACCACTTTAATGAGATGCTTAACCAAGAAACTGCGCAGACTAACCTGAGCAACAGTTCAGACACAATTGAACATAAAAACAAAGACACTAAGGTAATTGGAACCACGTGGAAAGTAACCTTAAGACATGTGCAGGTTACTAAATACTCATAATAGCTAAATTACAGGTATTTTGGAAGAAACAAATAAAAACACAAAAATCAGACAACCCTTATGCTTTGACTGGACCTGTCCAAATTGTTAGGTAGACGAGGCCACATGGTATGTACCACATTTTGGTTTTCTTACTATAAGCGTCAGGTTGTTAGTGTTTTATTTGATCCTGTCATTTCATATAAGATTTCACCATAAGGTTCGCTTTTTAATCAACAGTCACGATTTTGGCATATAACCTTTTTGCAACTGTAATGGATTTACATACAGAAGGATTCTTACTTGAAGTTCAAAAGATTTGCATCATCTGGGAGAGCCCGTTTATAAGGGTATTTAATATTTCTGTGGCCAGCGCTTGACAGCTTTTTATTAGATGCTTAAGAAACCATTAAGTACTGTTAGCAAAAGTATATGGAAGGGAGCCAGTCTGTATCCGTAAAACAGATCTGATCAGTCGAAGATGTTGAAATCAGGCTTTTAACACAAATGAAAGATTTTATAGAAACTCGAAAAATTGTTTAATATGAATATGGCTGAGGGAATTTCTAACATCTTCGACTGACATCAGTCTAGTTAAGCTACTGTGATTTAAGGTATATTTCTCCTGATTCTGTGTCTACGGCTCTGTAATGAAATAAAACTAGCGTATAAAAAAGATCAGACCAGCTGTTCCTTTCAGTCAGTTGCATAATTGTTTGCTGTAAAGCTTTTCCACCATTCCATAAACATTGTGAAACAAATATCCTCATTTACTGGAGTGGTTACCAAAAATGAACCAACCAGATGAGCAATAAATCTCGAAAAAGGTCAACTTTTCTTTACAAATGAGGACAAAATCTCTAACATCCTTTTTGCAAACATTATTGGTCAGATATTTAGATACTGCAATTATACGGCTATGTAAAATGAAACTGGCGACAATCTATTCAATAACGTTGTCTGTTTGCTACTTGCTGATGTAACAGCTACTTACACTGGACTGTAACTGTAGTACTTGTAGCAAGAGGCTGTGACAGTGCCTGATGAGATACGATACACTTGACAGTTTTTCCATTATCTTCTCTCTGAACAGATAGACTGAGAATGGATATCGTAGAAAATGTCTCTGATGTCTTGTTTTCTGTTATTGTTGAACGTGGTGAGATTGTGTTACCACTGTACTCCCAAACAATATCAGCTGCTGGTCTTGCTTGTGATGTTTCACACCTGATATGCGCAGTATCTCCGGCCGAAACTGTTCTTATCTGACTCACTGATGGATATGTCGGCTTTACTGTCAAAATATATGAAGTTCACTTATTTATTCAGTCAAGGTTTCATACAGAAAATAGTCACTCCACTGACACGCTATTATATTTCATAAGGAAAAACACAATATACATGAACTATTACCTTACAACAATTCCTACACCTTGACAAAACATAGCATAGAAAAAAACTCTGACAGTTTTAATGCAATGTTTCTCATAAAACTTATTATGTGAAAAATTTTCAGCACAATCTAGAATTTCCTTTACTTATTGCTCTTAACTCATCAAAGTTGATTTTGATTACTCACTATTTAAAATATTAAGGCCGCTGAAAAAGATAGTTTTTGTAATGAATTGATTAGAAATAAGAAAGTTTACGAAAAAAACATATTTAACGCCACACGGCACAAACACCAGCTGCAGTGAAGATAAATATGTTCTGAAAAGTAAGATCCCTTGGAAGCAAGGAACACACCAAAGAATAGAAAATGGCAGACTCGGTTTAATTGAGTATTCATGACTTGTAATGAGATGTGCGACACCAGCCACGCCCCCTACCACTGGCTTAAGTGGAACTCTATTTTCAAAATTTCTCAAATGAACTCAATGGTCTTGATATTTGAAACAGGCTCTAGCATGGCGGACTAGCTAAGAAACATAAACTATGTATGCAGATGCCCAAGGGATATTACTACTCAAAAGTGAAAGCTAACTATCGGAGAATTAAAGTCTACCCTCTTCTCATAAAGCCTATAACAAGCATTCTATTGTCAATATGGAGATAACAATCTAAGTTCGAGGCAGATGAACTGGACTCTGTGGTATCTTTAATTCCAAGTTCACATTGATGGGTGAGGTCAGTAAACTCCGAAATCTTTGGATTATTCAGAGATAGAACATCAGCTTTATACCTGTTGGTGAAGTAGAATTTCTGTGCAAAGTAATTTATTACCTGCTTTTCAGAGCCCTTGTATACACTCCGCCTCATACCCGTAAAGAAAGAGGTCGGAAAGTTAGGGGGGCAGTTTGGGCCCATTGGAATGCCAGCTGTCTGTTGAAAAATCTGTTCGCTAAACTCCGCGTTAATATTGTCGATTAGGAATTCCAGCATTCTAATGCCATCATTTTCAGAATATTTTGTATGAATATCAGAGTGGCCCTTAACGAAGTATGAGTCCAGATACCCTAGATCAGTGTATTTATACCGACGATTAGAAACAATTGTTTACAATTTCTTTTAATTTAGATTTTAATTTGTCATGTGGTATTGTCATATGAATCGTATGGTAGTAAAATCGAAGGTTATAATGCTTAATACTTCAATAAGTGCTTGAACTCTTGAACTTTCCCAACGTTTTCTAGATTTCTTTAGGAGCCACAATTTATTTACGCCCTTTTTGCCGTAAGGATCATTGTAAGAATCTGAGAGAGAGACTTGGTTGAGCACTTGGCCGAACCCGCAATATATCGTTGCTGATATGGATCTTTATGTAACTTGGGGATCCAATACAGTTTTGGAAGATCAAGATCTTCTTCTGTTGTTGAAATTCCAAAGAAAATTAGAACCGTCTTAGAATTTCCTCCTTTGACAATCTTGGAAAAACAGCTGCAAAAGTGTTTCAATAAAGCATTGGGTTTCAAATTCTAAAACGAGTTAGATAAGCTGCTTACATTTTAAATATAGGATGGCGAAATTTGCACGAGGGATGTCACCAGCCACAGGGTAAAATGACTTGCATGTAAACCTCACCAAATCGTCAATACGCTTCGGAGTAAAAGTGTGGGTTAAAGTCACCGTATATGTCCCGTCAAAGTATTTTTTTCCGTGCGTGTTTCCCAATCTTGTAGTTGCACTTCCCTTCTGCCAGGCCATATCTGTCTCGGGGTAACCACCTTTAGACTTACAACTAATTGTGAGTTGTTGCTCTTCGACTCCATTTATAATTACTTTATCAGTCAGATTCACGTTGTTCTGGATGATTGGCTTCGACGGTAGTACTAGGGAAAGAGAAAAAAAAGCATAGCCTCAATGAAGCTCTATTTTCTTTACACTTGGCATGAAACTCATCTTACATGACATAATGTTTGTTTTAAAAGGATAACGAATAGCAAATTAAAGTTTACATTCATCCAGGTAAAGACAGATGCAAAGAGTTGCTTTGTCATTTGACGCAATAAGACTAGTCAGAAAACAATTTGGTTTGCCAATTGGGTGCTTGTTTTTGAGCGGGGCAATTTCAGTAGGTGCAACCATTGCAGTAATTACCATTTTTAAATACCAATTCTCTGTAACCATCGAGAATGGTGGCTCACGCCTAGTCACGGATTTTAACGAAACTTTCTGAGCATGTGCGTTGTCAATTAAACAGAAAACATTAAAATACAACTATCTAATTTTTATATCCCGTTTCCATGGTAACGGGATTTATAATTTTGGGCCTGAAACTCTAAAAATATCAGTGCAAATTAACTATTTTTGCACAATTACAGCTTCTAAACTTTATATATTTATTGTCAATCGTAAATTGTTCTCTCAGTTTTTTCTCAGGATGAATTCTATAGCGAGCTACTAAAACGAATTCAGTTGACCGTAGAATCACACTTGTGCTTCAAAGGTGCGTGGGGTATCCAGACATTGAAATTCATCGTTTTTATCATTTTTAACCCAATATTCCAAAGACCCCCCGGGTACTCTGACATATCTTCACATATTCACTGCCAATAATGGTACTTCATGTTTAACATTATGGAAAACATGTGTGGAAAGTTACCATCTTCTTATCGTTATCCTTTTAAAAACCCAAAGTGGAAGAATCACATTTAAATAAGCCTTCGTTCATCCACAGCACTTTAATACTACAATATGTTAATAGATAAATTACAATTTATTAGTCCGGTCTTTGCTTTACTACAGTTTATTAGTTTAAACAATATTTTATTCGCATAAATTACATACAAACAGCAATTGTACAATTACAAACAACAAAAAATATATACAAATGGGATTCAGAAAAAGTCAACAGACTTATCTAAATCTGTATCCCAAAACTACAGTTTATTGATTGTGGGCCCAGATAGGAAGGTGTTAAGGGTCATTTTAGAGGCCCGAACAGGTAAAAATTTTGTGCTTAAAATAGGCCACAATCCAAAAATGGTTTATCCCCTACCCCCTTCTCCGTGCGGGAGTTCTGTAGATTACAGTTTTCTTGAAGCCTAGTATCTTACAAGTATTTTGTAACATGTTAGCTCTCCGGCGATTGTCGGGTTACGCAATAACAGCATGTTACAAATGTTGCCCATCAAAAACATAAATAAAATATAATTATTGAAACTAACAAAAGTATGGAAGTCACATTCACATGTTTAAAATCATAATATGGTAATAAGGAGAATCCAATAGCTACAAATTATGCTCTTTAAAAGATCATTTTAGCTTTCATGTCGTTACATACGTTACATGTGTCTTTACACTTCATTAAAATTGCTGTTTCCATCCAAAATGATTTATTCTTGTAAGTTTTCTTTCCGCATTAGACCATAGGTTTGTTTCTGTCTAAAAGGCAATTTATTTATCTTTTCGTCTCAATCAATATCACTATCTTAACTTTTATACTTTGGGAGAAATAGGATGTTGAACACACTACACTCTTAGAAAATATTTCATATCTCAATTATCACTTGCTGGGCCACAAACGATCTATGGTTACCTCCTCCCCACCCCTTCTCCGTAGGAAGTTTATCTATCATGATTTACATGATGCCCAATGTCTTACAAGTATTTTGTATGTTAGCCCTCTGGCAATGGAAGCGCTATGCTGTAACAGCTTGTTAAAACATTACCCATCCAAACGGTAAATATAATATAAAAATATTAGAGGTTTCACAAGCATGGTAGTCACATTCACACGTTTAAAATTATAATATGTTCAGATATAAGAATACAGTAGCTACACTTTGTGATGTTTTAAAGATCATTTTAGCTTACGTGGCGTTACATATGTAATATTTGTCTTTGCAAATAAATAAATAGATAAATAACACTCCATTAATTGCTGTTTACATTCAAAGTATTTTCTTCTTGTAAGTTTTCCTTTCCGTATTAGACCTTACTTTTTGTTACTGTCTTAAAGGCAACTTATGCATCTTTTCAGATCAGCAAATGTAATTGTCATATCATTTATACTTTTGGAGAAATGGGCTGTTGAACACAGTACCCACTTGCAAAATATTCCATATTTCAATTATTTATTGCCATATAATTCAAATGTTTGAATAACAATATGGAAATTTAGAATAACAGTATAAGGTAAAATTGCCTCTCTCAGCTATCGAAAAGCAAGGATGGGTGGGACAATATGTTGAACACATCTCTATTACTATTTCTGATAGCCCCTTGGCCGTAACTATTTCTTATAAATGTTGCCTGTGACTTTTTTCTTTAAAATCATATAATTTGAAGATAAAACAGGTTGGTTTTCTTTTGTTAGCAGTGTCTTCATAAAATACTCTTCGACTATAAGAAGCATATATCCTGGTTTGGTTTTGATCATTAGCTGTTACTAGTAGTGATTTAAATAACATTAATGAATAAGATTCATAACAATACCACTTATCAAGGTTCTTCACTGTCTCTTAGAAAATAAACGCAAATAAATAGTTGCAGCCCTAAAGAACTTTTGTGTACATCGTGCATGTATCTTTGAACACTTTCATTAGCTAGTAGACCTTGAGCTCACCATATACCCCTCCCCCCTCCACACACCCCAAGAGGGAGTTTCGTACCCTTTAATTTGTTAAAACTACATTATATTAGAAAAAGATGACACATGTTAACCCTCTGTACATTAGGGCGTTAATGTTAAACTTCAACGTCAATTACGTCTACCCATACTAATATATTAACGTTATAATAGAAAATACGCATTGATACACATATGTAGGTATTCGCCCTAAATAATGTTGGGTTTTGTATGCTGGTACATAAATCGCTGTTCCAAAGTAATTTACATGTCAAAGGGACGTTGAAAAATCTATATAACGTAGCTAACATTGTATTTGACGTTTTTTCCTTCTATGTCCTTATATCAATGTCAATGTCAATGTTTGCTTACTGGTATTAGAGACCCCTCGGTTAGACAAATACCAGAAATCAGACATTTAGACGACTGCTGCAAAACTGAATCAAAATTTAAAATATTCCCATTTTATAAATTGTTTACGGAAAGCATTTCTGCTAGGTTAAACATGGAAAAACATTTCATAAACTCTTTTAAACCATTTCTGAACAGTTTTAAATGACGTCATTAATATATGTGCACAATAATGTAACGGCATAACGCCGTTACTATGTATACAACGCCATTATTCCCCTGATGATCTTATACAGTGAAATGCATAGGGAAAATTAAATCATTTTTAGACGTTCCATCTCGTTAGTTTGATATATACTATTGAAACCTTTTGTAAAACATGTGGACAGTTATATTCAGGACGATATGGACTGTTTAAGACATGTGCCCACAACTGTGGTTGACGAAACATTGCTTGTGTCTTTTTATGTCATTAGTTTGTATTCAAACATTCCACATAATCTTGGCTTTGATGCTTTGAATTACTGGCTATCAAAATACCCAGATCCAACAAGGCATCGCAGGCGATACAAATCACCTCACACAAGACTACTTGCTCGAGATATTGTCATACCCTACATTTGTGTTAAGTTATTTTAAAATCCATGGAGAAATGTAGGCGCTAGAGCGATGACAAAGTTTTTCTAAAAATAGCTACAGTGACCTTGACCTTTTAAGCGCAGCACCCTGAAAGTCGAACTTGCTCGAGATATTGTTATGCCCTACATTTGTGTGAAGTTATTTTAAAATCCATTGACAAATATAGGCACTAGAAAGCTGACAATGTTTTTCTAAAAATAGCCACAGTGACCTTGACCTTGGGCGCAGCACCCTGAAAGTCAGACTTGCTCGAGATATTGTCTTGCCCTACATTTGTGTGAAGTTATTTTAAAATCCGTTGAGAAATGTAGGTGCTAGAGCGATGACAAAGTTTTTCTAAAAAAAAGCCACAGTGACCTTGACCTTGGGCGCAGCACCCTGAAAGTCAAATTGCTCGAGATATTGTCTTGCCCTACATTTGTGTGAAGTTATTTTAAAATCCGTTGAGAAATGTAGGCGCTAGAGCGATGACAAAGTTTTTCTAAAAATAGCCACAGTGACCTTGACCTTGGGCGCAGCATGCTTAAAGTCGAACTTGCTCAAGATAATGTCATGCCCTACATTTGTGTGAAGTCATTTTAAAATCCGTTGAGAAATGAAGGCGCTAGAGCGATGACAAAGTTTTTCTAAAAATAGCCACAGTGACCTTGACCTTGGGCGCAGCACCCTGAAAGTGGAACTTGCTTGAGATATTGTTATGCCCTACATTTGTGTGAAGTTATTTTAAAATCCGATGGGCAATTTAGGCGCTAGAGCGATGACAAAGTTTTTCTAAAAATAGCCACAGTGACCTTGACCTTGGGCGCAGCACCCTTAAAGTCAAACTTGCTCAAGATATTGTCACGCCCTACATTTGTTTGAAGTTATTTTAAAATCCGTTGAGAAATGTAGGCGCTAGAGCGATGACAATGTTTTTCTAAAAATAGCCACAGTGACCTTGACCTTGTGCGCAGCACCCTAAAAGTCGAATTTGCTCGAGATATTGTCATGCCCTACATTTGTGTGAAGTTATTTGAAAATCCGTTGAGAAATGTAGGCGCTAGAGCGCTGACAAAGTTTTCCTAAAATTATCCACAGTGACCTTGACCTTGGGCGCAGCACCCTGAAAGTTGAATTTTATCGAGATATTGTCATGCCCTATATTTGAGTGAAATTATTTCAAAATCCATTGAGAAATGTAGGCGCTAGAGCGCTGACAAAGTTTTTCTAAAAATAGCCACAGTGACCTTGACCTCGGGCGCAGCACCCTGAAAGTCGAACTTGCTCGAGATATTGTCTTGCCCTACACTTGTCTGAAGTTATTTCGAAATCCGTTGAGAAATGTAAGTGCTAGAGCGATGACAAAAGGTGAACATATGTACGTACGTACGTACGTACTTACGTACGGGACAAAACCTATATCCCCTCACAACTTCGTGGTGTGAGGGGATAATAAACGATCGCTTCACAAAAGAATTCATATTAGAAGGTTCCAGGACTATCCTTGAGAATAACAACTTTATATTCAATGATGTTTACTATAAACAAATTAAAGGCACAGCAATGGGTACAAAGTTTGCACCAACATATGCGACTCTAGTCCTCGGATTTCTGGAGCAAAAACTATATACTAAACTGCAGATGAGTTATGGTATAGAAATTTCCAGTTTTGTGAAAGAAAACTGGAAAAGATTTTTAGATGATTGTTTCATCTTTTGGCAGAAAGATCTACACTTATTAAAATCTTTTCATGTGCATCTGATTCAACTACACCCAGACATAAGGTTCACAATGGAAATAAATGAAAAGCAGTTACCATTTTTAGATGTACTGGTAATAAAAGATAAATACAATATTAAAACAGATATATTTTATAAAAAGACAGACTCAAAACAATACTTAAATTTCTTTTCATGTCATCCAAAGCATACCAAAGTAAATGTTCCATTTAATTTAGCAAAACGCATCAGAACGATAGTGTCCGATGATACTTTGACACAAAAGCGAATGTCAGACCTAAGAACAGCATTGCGCCACAGAAACTACCCTAAAACGGTAATTAACAAAGAAATAGAAAAAGCTATGTCAATGTCCAGAAAAGAAAGCTTAACCCCCAAAACGAAAGAAAGAAGTAATATTCTACCTTATGTATCCACTTGCAATCCTCAAAACAAAGAAATGTTTGGTATATTAAAAAACAATCTAACGATTTCACAGGCAGACAATACCATGAGTGAAATTTTAAAAAATACTGAAATAATAAAAAGTAAAAGACAACCAAAAAACCTTATAGGTCTTTTAATTAGATCTAACTTTAACACCAGGAAGGCAGAGGTCAAAAAGTGTAAATCAGCTAAATGTGGTTTATGTCCATATTTAATAGAAGGCAACCAATTCAATTTTAAAGGTAAACTGTTTACAGTGAAGACGTCAATGTCATGTACAGTTTCAAATGTAATATATGTTCTTTCGTGCAATTGATGCGGCGAATACTATATAGGCCAAACTGGTGACAAACTAAGAAATAGGGTAACAGTACACAAGCAACAGATTAGAGACCCCTCGGTAAGACAAATACCAGTAAGCAAACATTTAGACGACTGTTGCAAAACTGAACCAAAATTTAAAATATTCCCATTCTACAAATTGTTTACGTAAAACGTTTCAGCTAGGTTAAATATGGAAAAACATTTTATAAACTCTTTTAGTCCATTACTGAACAGTTTTAAATGACGTCATAAATATATGTGCACAATAACGTAACGGTATAACGCCGTTACTATGTATACAACGCCATTATTCCCCTGATGATCTCATACAGTGAAATGCATAGGGAAAATTAAATTATTTACAGACGTTCCATCTCGTTAGTTTGAATTTTCATATACAGAGTTCTGGTTCCGGACATTATTTTTGTATATATATATATATATAACTTCACAATTTTGCACTGTTTACTAGCAATTTTGCTTTATTAAACGACCATTTTTCAATTTTTTGGTCGTTCAATGTGAATTTGAACAGTAAATTGTGAAACATTTTCATGATTATTTTGTATTTTCTTGATTCACATGCTTTACCTGTAGATATGTTGAAAGGTTGACTTTGTAAACTCTGAAGAAGGCGAAAGCGGAAAGCGCTCAGTAACTTCACAATTTTGCACTGTTTATGATTAAATCTCCCTATATAAATATTCCAATCATAATTGTATCCCTCACAGGATCCAGTGCTACGAAAGGGATTTTTGTTTGATGTATTGCCCCATATCTCCCCTTATATATATATATATATATATATTTTTTTTTATATATATGTATTACGGAAACGTTTCCCCGCCATCCTTATATTATCTATACATCGTTATATTTTGAATGTTTTATACTGATATAACAGACAACTCGCTTTTTTGTAGTACTTTTATATATTAAATTAAAACAGATATCGCGTGTGAAAGTGGTGATATATTATTCGTGTTCAACACAAAGTATGTTATAAATAGACGTTTATTAGTATTATCAAAAGTAAATGAGCTACAGTTAATTAAAAGTAAATGAGCTGGGAATCTTCCACGCATACCGAACAAATAAGTGTCTGCTGAACCAAAGCAGAACCAAGGGCATGGGTTGGTCCCGACCGCAAGCCGGTTAAATCCCCGCCCCCCCCCCCCCCCCCCCTTCTCACCCACAACACCAGTAATATCATTACTGGCCGTCCCAAGGCGGCGGTTCTGTTTTGATTCATCTTGGTTGTTTTTATATGTTGTGTTGTGTTGTTGTGTTTTTGTGTTAGTGTTTAACATCCACTTAAACAGCTATGGTCATGTCGGGACGGTCAGTTAACCTAACCACACTATTCCTGGGCAGGCTTAGACCTCCTAAGAGGTTAACCAGTACTAAGTGCACTTACTTTCACCAGTAACTGACAACTGCCCTTCTAGAATTAGCGGCAGGAGAAATGAAAGTACGTGTCCGGACCGGGTATCGAACCCAGGACCTCTGGCTACGCGGCCCGGCTTTTATGTGTTGTTATGTCAGTTTTTAATGTACAGACAGTGGCGAGGAATATATGTTAAGTTTATAAACTCTCAATAGTGAAATATATTTATATAAGTATGTAATAAAACGTTCAAAATACAATGATGTATAGATAATATAAGGGTGGCGGGAAAACGTTTCCGTAATATATATATATATATATATATATATATATATATATATATATATATATATATATATATATATATATATATATATATATATTCGATTTCGAAAAGATTGAGCCACAACAGACAACAGCGGCAGTATAAAGAAAAAGAACGAAAACGAAAAATAGCCTTTGATTACATTATTATTCTCAACGCGTATCACAACTGCATATAGATCTTCAAGAGACTGAAAAATAACGTTAACGTCATAGCAACAACGTACAATAAAAACGTCATAAATAACGTCAAGAAGACATTTTCACATACAGAAACTATACAATCGTTAGAGTGCACGATTTAATTCTTGTCTAAATAATTCAATGAAATATGATTCTTGGAGTGTACGTGCTGTAATACTGTCCGTTTTCATTTTATATAGGGGGAACACTTTTAATTGTATTTTAAGTTGCCAAGAGCAAACACTTATTTGTCCACTAACATATTACATTCGGACGTTGGGAATTTGAATTTGTTGTCTGTGTACAGTTGGTCTATGTCTTAAGGTGTCGCCTGTTTCGCCAATATACTCCTCCTGGCATCCCCCACACTGGATATAAATATATATATAACAAAAATAATTCCGATTTCATAACTGTAATGATTTAATTTCTGTTCAACCGGTTTCACTGCTGATGGCAGATCTTCAGGAACAATATGGCGAATTGTTGCATAGAAACGACGTTACCTACGTTGCAGTGAAACCGGTAGAACAGAAAATAAATCATTACAGTTGTGAAATCGGACATAGGCGGTACTTTCGTGCTGTTGCATTTGTTTTATGTTCGGTGCTGTTTAACTTATTGTGTTTTCATTTTAACCCTTCTATAATAAAAAACAGAAAATAGGTAAAAATAGTTGTAAAATGTTTTCCGTATAATTTGTTTATTCTGTTGTGTGGTACATGTGTGCACCGCGGCGGAGGCAGAGGGTGAAGGTTTGGGCCCTGTAAATTCGGTTTAAGTCCCCCAGTAGCTATAACTGACCGTCCCAAGGCGGTACTTTCTTTGCTGTTGCATTTGTTTTATGTTCGGTGCTGTTTAACTTATTGTGTTTTTATCTTAACCCTTCTGTTGGCCGTAATTATTTAGTTCAGTAAAAATAGCTGAGTTGCTACCTATTTGGGAAAGAGCTCCTGACTCGGCTTATCACTTGTAATTTATTGTTTGTTGGGATGTCTTTGTCAGTCTTTCCTTTTGATGTTGGGGATAGGGTTTGGGATCTGATTCAGTCAGTTCCTGAAGTGTATTTACTCTTTAAATTATTTTTTTTGTTTTATTTAATTCTTCCTTGCATGTGTATTATATATATATATAATTGTATATAATTGTATGTGTATTATATATATATATATATATATATATATATATATATATATATATATAGGGAGAAATGAGACAAACATCAAACAAAAATCTTCCCGGTAGCACTGGATCCAACAAATGGATTCAAAATGATTGAAATAAGTATATGGTAGGATTAAATCATCAACAGTGCAAAACAATATTTACTGAGCGCTTTCGGCTTTCGCCTTCTTCAGAGTTTACAGGTACAAGAAAAAAATCAAAATTTCAACATTTCTACAGGTAAATCAAGAAAAAACAAAATAATCATGAAAACGTTTCTCAATTTACTATTCAAATTCACATTAAACGACCAAAGAAATTGAAAAAAGGTCGTTTAACAAAGCAAAATTGCTACAAGGCGGCCGTTTCACGGCCCCAGTTCGAATTTGAAATTGCAAATGGCTGCCAAAATGAGAAAAATCGTATTATGCGATTTGTAGCGGTGTATTTATAGCGATATACATACATTCTGTATACTGGCCATTCAGCTATGATGCAAAACTCACCATAATGAAGGAAAAAGAGAATTTTACATGTAATTACATCGCTACAAAAGCAAGAGTGGAACACTGTATGTCTGGAATAATGCAAGATGCCCCTGCAGAAATAGACTGAAGGTGGGACCGAGGCTAATCTCCTTTGTTAATGCCGCTTGGATTCAAAGTGTTAAGACGACGTATCCAGTAGCTCTCACGACTTTTTCTGGCATTGTCTTTCCACTCTGAATTGCTTTCTAAGCAGCAAACAGAGGCATGACTGAGAAAGTCATGTCCTTGCAAGCAAAAGTGCTCAGCGGTAGGAGATCTTTCAAATCTCTTGTGTCTCCAGTCATCTCTGTGACCATTCATTCTGATATTCAGAGGGCCCTTGGTTTCCCCAACATACTGCTTTCCACACTTGCCACAAGAGATCAGATACACAACATTCTGTGTCCTACAATTGGTGTCACCTTTAAGCTTGACACGAGCACCACTGGACGATGTGGCTGTCTGAGAGGGGGTTATCATTCTACAGGTCTGACATTTTGATCTGCCACAGGGTTTACATTCTCCAAGAGGTTCGTCATCGGTCGGATCTGGCTTCAGTCTAGCCCGCACAAGATGGTCTTTGAGGCTTTTTGGTCGCCTGTAGGCCATGATTGGCTTCTGCGGGAAGACTGTGCTCAGATGGTCTGATGAGTCTATGATGGACCAGTGTTTGTCGACGATACCCCTGGCTTTAGGAAGGTCTGGATGATATGTCAAGACAAATGGCAGAACAGCTTTGTTTGCTGTCGGCTTGGGCTTGTACGACAAAAGATTTTGTCTTTCCATGTGCCTGACCTTCTCTATGGCTTGGTCAATTACCTGCTTTTGATAACCCCTTTGTTTGAGCTGTTCACAGAGATCCTTTGATCTTTTCTCAAAAGTCTCATCATCCGAGCAGATGCGTCTGATGCGTAGTGCAAGACTATATGGTATATTCTTGCTACAGTGAGGAGGGTGGCAGCTTGTGGGCAAAAGATACTGGTGGGAATCTGTAGGTTTAGTGTAGAGGTCTACAGCAACCTTGTCGTCAGCAAGATGTGACATCGTGTCTAAAAAGACATGTTTGTCATTGGAGACCTCTGCAGTAAACCTAATGGTTGGATGGAAGCTGTTTGCTGTTTCGAGAAATGCCTCAAGAGTTTCTCTGCCATGAGTCCACTTCATGTCAATGTCATCTATAAACCTGAGCCATGAAAATGGTTTCAGGATTACTGACTGCAGTAGTCGTCTTTCAAGCCTACCCATAAATATGTTGGCATACGATGGAGCCATTTTTGTTCCCATGGCCGTCCCTTGAATTTGCAAGTAGTGCTTACCATTGAACTCAAAATTATTGCATTTGAGAACAAGTGTAAGCAGATTGATCAGAATCTGTGTTGGGGGATCTTTGACAGCCCGTGCTTCCCAAACCTCTTCACATGCCTTGATACCATCTTCATGTGGTATATTTGTATACAGGGATGTGACATCCATCGAAACAAGAAGAGTTTCAGGTGGGAGTTGGCCCATAGCATCTTGTTTTCTCAGGAAGTCTGTGGTATCCTGCAAGTAAGATGGTAAGTTCTGCACATGGGGCTGAAGATGTAAGTCCACAAATTCTGATATTTTTTCTGTAGGGTGTCCATTGGCAGACACTATGGGACGTCCAGGGTTTCCGGCTTTATGTATCTTGGGTAGGAGGTAAAAACGGCCTGCTTTTGGTTGGTCTACAGTCAGATATATGGCATTTTTCTCACTTATGTGGTCTCCATTCAGCATTTCGCTAACAGCATCAGTTACCTTCTTGGCAAATTCATGAGTGGGGTCATGATCCAGTGCCTTGTAGAAGGTGGAATCATTCAGTTGCCTCTCAGCCTCTGAAATATAATGTTCCCTGTCCATGACAACAACAGCTGATCCTTTATCGGCAGGCTTTATTATGATGTCTTCTCTTTTTTTAAGACTGTGCAAGGCACTGCGTTCAGAAGGTTTGAGGTTGTCATGTTTGGGTAATGGTGGTTTATGTTTGGCTATGTCTGATTCCACACTACTAATGAATGTCTCTAGATCACGACCCTGCTTAGGGGGTTGCCAGTCACTCTTTTCGACAAATTCAGGGTATTTTTCAGGAGCACGAGTATCGGGAAAACCACTGAAATGTGACTTCAGGCGCATGCGCCTACTGAAGGCATAGTTGTCCTCAACAAGTTCGCCCCTATCATAGCTTTTTGGACGAGGGCAGAAGCCCAGACCTTTCGAAAGTAAGGATGTTTCAGACTCAGAGAGTTCTACACTGGAAAGGTTAACGACTACTTTGTCATCCTTCTGTTTCTCAGTGTTCTTTTTCCCTTTTGGTCGTCTGAAACGCCTGTAGAAATGTTGAAATTTTGATTTTTTTCTTGTACCTGTAAACTCTGAAGAAGGCGAAAGCCGAAAGCGCTCAGTAAATATTGTTTTGCACTGTTGATGATTTAATCCTACCATATATATATATATATATATATATATATAATTATACTGTGATCGCAAGTACATCTGTTTTTCATTTATTTATATATCCGTTATATGTGAAACTGCATAACAACAGAAGTAATGTTTGACCCAACACCCCATCAAACATTACTTCTGTTGTTATGCAGTTTCACGGTTTCAGAAGCTGCAACACAGTGAGACTTGACTCTTGTACATAACCGTGTTTTGTATAATGATTTTTGCAGCGTTGTGTTTACTATTGTGTATGTGCAACAAAATTGTATAACACCTAGCGTGCGCAGCTATTTTGTTTTCATAGTTTGAACTGCATGGTCCCCGATAAGGGGAATATTTTGTTCTTTTTCATTTGTGAGCTCATATTTTTTATGTTTAGATATTTTTCTCCAAATGTAAACATTTTTTATTATTGATTCTATTTTTATTGTTTGAAACCTCTGAAGAAGCCGAAAGGCGAAAGCGCTTAGGTAAAAACTGAGAATTGCACTGTTAATGATTATCTCTCCATTTATATATATATCAGTAATATGTCCATATTAAATAGAAGGCAACCAATTCGATTTTAAAGGTATACTATTAACAGTGAAGTCGTCAATGTTTTGTGCAGATTCAACTGTAATATATGATTTTTCTGCAATAGATGCGGCGAATACTATCTAGGCCAAACTGTTGAGAAACTAAGAAATAGGGTAACAGTACACAAGCAACAGATTGGAGACCCCTCGGTAAGACAGATCCAGTAAGCAAACATTTAGACGACTGTTGCAAAACACAGCCAAAATTTAAAATATTTCCGTTTTACAAATTGTTTACGGAAAACGTTTCAGCTAGCTTAAACATGGAAAAATATTTCATAAACTTTTTAAATCCATTACTGAACAGTTGTAGATAACGTCATCAATATATGTGCACAATAATGTAACGGCATAACGCCATTACTATGTGTACAACGCCATTATTCCCCAGATGATCTATACATTGAAATGCATAGAGAAAATTAAATTATTTTTAGACGTTCCATCTCGTTAATTTAATAATTTAACTTTTCATATATATATATAATGACCATAGAGCAAATGGGGTAAGAAGCCCACTGTATCTTGGGCACAGCATTTGAAAGGCAAAGCCCATCCCTCCCCGTCTGCTTTCTTATCCTTCTCTGACTCGAAAAAGCGCCCATTTACTGCTGCGTCCAAAGAAAGAGTTTTCCGGTTGCTAGTTGACCGAAGCCGGGTTCGAATTCGCGACCGTCTGCACCATAGCCGAGTTGCTCAAACCACTCGACCACGGGTTTCCAGCCAAATCCTTTAATTGTACTGAAAAATCTGTATAAGATCATATCTTTGTTTCTATTTAGCAATGGTAGTCAGTTAATTGCCCCTAGTCGTTTTTCATATTTTTCTCAAATCGTTTGGACACAGATTTGGTCAAAACTGTTCAGCAGTTTTGATACATTGTCTTTGTCAGGTTTTGTGTTTGGTGATGGTGGCTAACTTGGTTGGTCAGTTTGCAAACCAAATGAATGAGCTTTATAAACGGATCATTCGGACCAAACTTGGTTCAACTTCATTCACAGGAATATGAGATTTTTAGAATATTTTTTTTCTGTTTCGCTATCTTTAGTAACACTGGCCCTATTGTATAATCAATTTTGTTTTTAGGCAAGACATAAGTACACAAATGGATCATTCTGACACAAAGTTTGTCAAAAGACGTTGAGCGATTTTTGGATATTGTCAAATTAAGTGTATTATGCTATTTTAGTAACAATGATAACAACATTCTTGACTGGCCATTGTGCAGTAAACTGAGAAAAAAATAAACAATGCTCATTTTGAAACAAAAA
This sequence comes from Ctena decussata, assembly GCA_963989385.1. Lineage (NCBI taxonomy): Eukaryota > Metazoa > Mollusca > Bivalvia > Lucinida > Lucinidae > Ctena > Ctena decussata. The sequence goes on from OZ022504.1 coordinate 79,100,241, forward strand.
CTTGTTCAAAACTATTTTGGTTGTTCTTGAGATTGAATTATTTCCTTTTTCCTAGTGTTAATAAGGATTACCAGCGTAAATTGATCTTTTGTTTGCATAGGTCTAAATAATGTTACCAATAGATTATTTTTATACAAGTGTGTTCGAAATCCGTTCAGCAGTTCTTGAGCTACTGTCGTTTTCTTGGATGATCGATTTAAAAAAAAATAGGAAATACTATTTGAAAGGATCATACTAGAACCAAAGTCGTTTCAAATCCGTTCTGGATTTGTTGAGATAGTATTATTGTCGTGGATAATTCATCTTTATAATTTTGAAATAGCTCAATTCAAGGATCATGTTGACAAAATTTGACTCAAATATATTCAGAGATTCTTAAGATATTTGCATCTGAGCACAACTGGACACACGTAAACATAAGGCAGGTCACTGTGACATAAGTCCGCTACAAATTTCCTTTATTCTTTATTTTTATAATTTTGAAAATAAATGTTCAATCAATATTCCATACAAACTTTTACTGAAATATACAAACAGCTTCTGGAGAAGGAAATCGTTTTGTTAGTTGGGTTTGTTAATGTTGAAATGCTCCAGTGTCTGCATACCTTGTACTCTTTATTTTTTTCTGCTTCATACTCCCTCTTCTTCAGATCTCTCCTCTCATCACAGAGGTCGAGACCCTCGCTGGAGAATATGATAAACGTCTGACCTTGGTCAAGAAACAAAAGCTACGGTGATTCGGCTATGTCCCAAGGTCTTCTGGTTTAGCAAAGACGACTCTTCAGGGAACAGTTAAAGGAAAAGTAAGATGAAAGGTTCATATATAATGTATGTATATAGGAGAAGAGGTAGGAAGACAATACTAAAGAGTGAACAGGGATGGACGTTGCCAGCTCAAGTATGACAGCTGAGAACAGGGAAAGGTGGAAAGGAGTTGTTGCGATCATCTGTGGTGCCTCAACGACATTTCAAGGTTATCAATATAGAATAGAATAACATAAATAAGTAGATGCAGCCGTCTTGGATTTTAGACTTGTCTGAATTTTAAAGGTTTGAAAAACTGCAGTCTTCTGAGAATCTAAAATTTGAGATCGATTTAGACTTTTATTCTAAATCATCGTCTTTTATATTATTGGATCCTTTTGAAATTAATCAGTCTTTGAATCGACTGCCCAATTGAAATTAAGAAATTACAGTATGTTTTTTTTCTGGTTTCGTCATAGATATTGCCAGGGTCACTGACGAGGCTTTATTAGCCGAAACTACGTAGTATGGCCCATGTTCCTTCTTTTGTATGTATTGTCTGCTCTTGAAGGTACATTTTAAGATTCTGATTTTACCACACTGCAGCTGGTGTTGTGCCGTGTGGCAACCGTAAAACGTCTCCCCGTACATCTTCCCTAGTGCAGATAATATTTTATTTACATCCTTTGATATCGGAGGATAGATTCTGAAAAATCTAAAATTTGAGATCGATTTAGACTTTTATTCTAAATCATCGTCTTTTATATTATTGGATCCTTTTAAAATTCATCAGTCTTTGAATCGACTGCCCAATTAAAATTAAGAAATTACAGTATGTTTTTTCTGGTTTCGTTACCAGATATTGTCAGGGTCATTGACGAGGCTTTATTAGCCGAAACTACGTAGTATGGCCAATGTTCCTACTTCTGTATGTATTGTCTGCTCTTAAAGGAACTTTTTAAGATTCTAATTTTACCACACTGCAGCTGGTGTTGTGCCGTGTTGCGGCCGTAAAACGCCTCCCCGTACATCATCCATAGTGCAGATTATATTTTATTTACATCCTTTGAGATCGGAGGATAGATTCTGAGAAATCTAAAATTTGAGATCGATTTAGACTTTTATTCTAAATCATCGTCTTTTTTATTATTGGATCCTTTTGAAATTAATCAGTCTTTGAATCGACTGCCCAATTAAAATTAAGAAATTACAGTATGTTTTTTCTGGTTTCGTCACCAGATATTGTCAGGGTCACTGACGAAGCTTTATTAGCCGAAACTACGTAGTATGGCCAATGTTCCTACTTCTGTATGTATTGTCTGCTCTTGAAGGAAATTTTAAAGATTCTAATTTTACCACACTGCAGCTGGTGTTGTGCCGTGTTGCGGCCGTAAAACGCCTCCCCGTACATCATCCATAGTGCAGATTATATTTTATTTACATCCTTTGAGATCGGAGGATAGATTCTGAGAAATCTAAAATTTGAGATCGATTTATACTTTTATTCTAAATCATCGTTTTTTATATTATTGGATCCTTTTGAAATTAATCAGTCTTTGGGTTGCTGAGTGGCCACCTTTTGGGAACAAGCTGCTCACTCGGTTGGCCATATGTTCTCTGTATCTTGATTATTTGTAATCTTAGTTGTTTCCAACTATGGTTTGAGGGCTGGATTTGGATTTTGATTGTTTCAGTTCCTGGTCTTTGCATACTTTTTACTTTTGAATCGACTGCCCAATTAAAATTAAGAAATTACAGTATGTTTTTTTTAATGATTTCGTCACCAGATATTGTCAGGGTCACTGACGAGGCTTTATTAGCCGAAACTACGTAGTATGGCCTATGTTCCTTCTTCTGTATGTATTGTCTGCTCTTGAAGGAACTTTTTAATTCTAATTGTCAAATTCAATTTAAAATTTGTGAATAATGATGCATTGATTTCGGAGAAGTATTCATTTGAATAAGTTATTTTCAATTGTGAAACAGTAATGCATGATAAATGACGCGCGACGGACGACGAACGACGGATTCGGTGATATAACAAGAGCTTACTATGGCCTTTCGGGCCAGATTGGCTAAAATGAATATTTATCAAACAAGGATGGCGACTGAAATACTGAAGAAACGCTATGAAAGCTGATTCTTGTTTTTTGAGCTAAAAAGAAATAATAAATATAAAAGATTCATTTAACTTGAATGCCTGTATTCTTATTTATTTCCATCTGTCGGGAATTTCATTTAGACACAACGTAACCCAACACTTATCGTCTACGACAAGTTTTGAAACTCTCTCCTATGCAGTTTTAGACGAGATTCGAAGAATAAATATACCACTAGCTGGTAATGAGCAGTTCTACTTTGCTAAATGGATGCCGTTCTTCTTCCGGTTTAGTAATTGGAACAATTTTCGTAAAACAAAACTGAGCGCGTATATTTTTTATTATTTGGGGCCGTGGGCTCGAGTTAGTAACTTTGAAAAGTGTATGTCATTTATTCCGGCGCTGGGGGAAGGATAGTGATTGGGGCTAATGCAGTCTCGAATACGACAAGTTGTAATAGAAAGTGTCTCAACAAAATTGAAAATCCAATAATTACATGTATGGTTCTATTTGATTTCACCGCATCTTATTTACTGTGTGGTGCATTTTAAACAGTGTCCCCGTTATTCATAGCGCAGATTATATTTGTATTTCCTTTTCAATCATTGGACCCGGACAGATAACCTTGGGCATTGAGCACCGATTTAGCCGGTGTAACGAAGTAAAGTGACCCCCATAGAAAAACGACCCACCCGGTCATTATTCTTTACAGAAGGGGCTGATGCTATACTGTGTGACAGCCACACAAGCGCATTATGTATGCTACCCTTTAAGATTCGGACACTTTAGCTGAAATTGCGCTGTGTGGCGGCCGTCAAATGTCTCTTCTTTCATCATCGATAGTGTAAATTATATTTAATTTTTAATCTATGAGAAATCAGATTTTTCTGTTTTGTATATAGTCTTTTTTAAAGTTATTGATTTCTAATAATTTGAACCCTTTTGATACGAATCAGTATTTGTATCCCTTGCCTTATTCAAATTATAACAAAATACAGTGTAATTTTCTCTAGCTTTTATCGCCAGATACTGTCAGGATCACTGCTGAGGATTCAGTAGCCAATTCTTCGAATTGTGGCGCATGTTCCTTCTTTTGAATGTGTAATTTGCTATTGATGGAACTCATTTTGATTTTAATTTTAATTCACTGTAGCTGGTGTTGTGCCCTGTGACGGCCATAAAACGCTCCCGTATACCATCTGTAGTGCAGATTTTATTTGGTGTTCGTCCTTTGAGTCCAGAAGATATATTTTGAGAAATCAGGATTTTTTTACAGGTTTATACTATCTTTTCCAAGCATTGCTTTAAATCATTTGAATATGTTTTTTTTTTATTTGATAGAATTAGTCTATGATTCGACTGCCGTATTAAAATCAAGAATTGCAGTATGTTTTTCTTTGGCTGTTGTCTTCAGATATTGTCAGGGTCACTGATGAGACTTTTGTAGCCGAAACTTGGAATTATGGCGCATGTTCAATTTGTGAATGTGTTCTCTGCTCTTGAAGGAACTCTTTCAGATTTTAATTTACTATAAGAGTTTCTCACTTAATAAAGCCAGACCAAAAGATGTCAATAAGTTACAAAACCAGCATTTTGTTTGCAACTGACGCGGAACCCCACTCCAAAATATTTCAGCTTAGACTCCGCGGAGAGCTACTTTTCATTTTAATCTTGTTCAGTTTCTCCATGTGTAACATTGTATTTCTTAATTTTCTCTGTATTTTTAATAAAAAGATAAAATATAAAACGTTGAAAGTTCATATACAGGTTTGGTTGAGGACAAACTAAATCTTTGTTCTGTAGTAGCTCAAGTAACAACTGAGAACGCTGCAATATAATTACGCCGTTACAAAAATAGTTCGACAGGCGTGCATTTCTGTATCTAAATTCTTCAGTGTCTCTTAAACATTAATATGTAAAAGGTGATGAGAAGGTAACGACAGGCAACCGACATTCCCTTCCAACCACATTAATAGCGCAATCTGCCAGACATGGCATCCTCAGATATCAGGCAAGTCACGACTACCTGGTACACAGGCGTCTCCTACTAAGCTACCCCAATCCCAGGGCTCGAGAAAACCTACACGCAAGGACATCAGGAGGGCGATATAAAATGCAACGAAAACCTTTAAGTAGAAAATCTAAAGACTCAATTGTACCACATATTTGAAGCGAAATTGCTGTCTAAAGTGTTCAAGTGGTGCTTTAAAAGGTTGCTTTAAGGTTTTCTGTTACACACATGTACTCTAACACTTTTTCCTCAAAATCAATCGTAAAATATTGCATATTGTATGGCGTTTCCCGTATCAACAATGTAGCATGTTCTGTAGTTCAATGAAAGATACATACCAAATCTGACAGTTCCTGTGAATGGCTGAGATGTCGTAATAGTCGTAACTTCCACAATGTAATGATAGTCTCCTACTGCATTAAGACTATTTATTGATATCCAGCTGAGTGAAAATAATTTCTCGTCTGTTTGACTTTGAGCGGATGATGTAGTGCCAGCATGATTAGACACATGACCCTGAAAAGAAAATGATACACTCTGATGAAGTCGACGCCTACGCAGCTCTCGCGAGCGCTTTCCGTCATTATGCTCATTACGTTTCCATCCCAGCTAAGAATCAGGCAGATTCTATTGATATGGCGGCACATCAGAGTTTTCAGATTTTGACCAAAACTGGTGTATATATTTTTGAAAGTCTCGCTGGAAGCTAATATGAGACAAGGGTGGCTTTTATTTCAGCTGTAAATTAGTACCTCATTAATGGGTCTACTTGTCTACTTCAGTGTTTGCAGAGGGAATATCAAAGCTCTCAGAAAGACGGCAATTGTGTTTGGATGTAGAAGAGGAAACAACACCAAAACTGAAAATATGAAACGGTTTTAAATAAAAAGAAGAAAAAAAAAAAACACGGCCCGGGCATTTTTCTGATCACCCGACGTATACTTTTTTTTTAGAAACGTGAGATACGTGGAGGTATTTCCCCGACCCACACCACACCAATCACGGAAAAATTAAAAAAAATAATACCGAAATAGACAACAATTTTTACTTTCACCACATGCAAAAAGAAAACATAATCCTACTGGCAAAGAAAGGACTGGTACAATTAAATAAAACTTTCTTTAATTTAAGAGAAATTGATTTGATTTTATTCCCCATATGGTGGTTTTCTAACTATCGACAATTTAATCATATTAAGGTAGACGAATACTGAATACAAATATTGGCGGGGCATTCAAACCATTATACCGTCTACATAACCCAAAGAGCTATAAAACATTTGTGTAAGAAAAAAAAAACAATTTTCACCATTTAGTTTTCCTAAAAAACTATATCTTGTATTTCTACATACTTTTTTTTACACATTTTCCATTAAAATTCATATCTCTAGCACATGAACGCCCTTTCATTTCAGCAAATCATATCATCTGTAATATAGGATATTTGAAACAAACCGATAACAAAAAATTGCAGTTTTCATGTTAATTAGTATATTTCTACATGCTTTAAAAAATGCAAGAAAATTGAATTTCATGAAAAAAGTCTTGAAAAATATATTCAATCGAAGGGGCATGCTTATGCATATTATTTTAGTACAACTTACATCATATGTTAAAGAATTAAAAAAAAAAAAACAAAAAAAACAAAAAAAAAAACATTTTACCGTTTCGTTTCCTAGAAAAACAATGTTTAAGTTCAAAATATCCCTAAAAAAGACTGCCCAAATTCTGCACCTGCTGCAAGCACAGCCGGTCCTTGTCCATTTATTTATTTTCCTGTTATTCGGTTCTACCATAGAGTAATGTCGACAAAAATGCGCAGATGGAATGGAAATTGTGAAGATCTTGATCATTCTGGTTCATAAGGAACAGTCTGATCTCGGTTTCCACTGTTTTTACAGACCTATGTGCCCGAAAACTTAGGATCTTTTCGGTAGCCATTGTTAGTGTTTATTATAACTGTATATACTCAACAGTTAATCGATTTGATGATGAACAATAACTCTGTTGTTCTTTAAACAAATAAGAACCGAGTCGTTCCGTATTCGTCCACTTTAAGACTGCACTTACATTCAATATTGTAGTAACATTAAAAGTTATATTTCGAGGATAAATTTCATCTGCTGTTATAATAAGCTTCCAGTCGGTTTGTCCTGCCACTTTTACTGTCGTTGCTTTGCCTGTGAGAAACGAAAATATAAGACAGTTTGTAACAGTTTTAAGACAGTTGCAGCTAGACTCTGACACAGATATGTATTTGTCACATTACACACATGTTGCAATACCAGATGCATTCAAGATTGTGTACGCATGTCAACGACGTCCGCGTAATCAATGGCAACGAATTCTAGATACATGCAATATGATTTAGGATAAATCCAACTTTACAACATATCGTCATATTTAATAGGATGACGATTCAAATTAAGCGATAATATCACAAGGTTTTTAACAGCTTAATAAGTAGGAAAAACACAAATTCCACATATATTGGGTTTTTTACAGTTTTTCAAAAGACAAGGTATGAACATACATGTACCGAACCCTTCCACCGCACATGTGTATTTTGTCCTAACCATTCGACTACATTTTAGTTTCCAGAATATTTTGCACAACTTCATTTCTAACTAAAGAACTTACGGTATCAGAGCAAACTTTTGAATCTATAAATACATATCCTGATATGGCAAATGCTTTAGATGTATGGATACTCCTTATAGAGTTTTCAATAAACTAAGTTTTACAAAAGGGAAACAAATTATTTTGTGAATTCCTGTTTGGTCTTTTGGATAACATAGGCCTTTTAAATTGTGTTCTACGCTTAAGGGAATAAATTTGCATTAGTATGGTTGCCAAATGAAGATTTTGGGTGCAACTCCCCCCCCCTCCACTCAAGCACCCCCCCCCCCCAAAAAAAAAAAATAGGAATAGTCCGCACAAAATGTTTTTTCATTAATGTGTTCACCAACATGTACGAACACTGAAACCAAATGATGCCACGTCGGCATTATTGGGGAAACTAAAATATTTAAGATGGCGCCCAAGGTGGCCGCTAAGGGATAAAGTCCTCAATATTTTCTAATATATGTGGGTTAGAAGCATACTTTTGGTGCTAACGTATAGGGTTTTGAGGTCGAGGAATCGATTAAACATGTCAAAAATTATTTAAGACAAATAAGTTACAAAATGGCGGACCAGATGACCTGCAAAACATATAAATCTCTATATCTGCTTTAATATACGGCCTAGAAGCATGATTTTGGTGTCTGCGTATAGGTTTTCTGGGTCAAGGAATCCATTAGGCATGCTTGAATGTACTTTAAGGCACTTATTTACACAAAATGACGGATAAGATTGCGGACAAGGCCTGGATTACGGAACTAAATGTCTAAAAATGCACTCTTTGACATCAAAATTCAGGTTTTAGAAATGTATAACCAGTAGTTTTGAAATTATAAGATCTATGAATATAAAAAAGTTATAAAGACTCCATTTTGCATCTAATAATGTTACTACGAAGGCACTAAGGAGACCATGATGATCAATAAGAGCCCAGTCCAGGCATGGGCAGACAGCCCTGTTTAGAAAATTTCAGTCGCAACAGAAAAACATTGACATCACCATCATTCATAATTATTTTGAGAATGTCGTTTCTAATGGTTTTTTTTTGTTTATAATTCCTTGCATGTACCTTTTGGCAAAGTAAATACAATCAGACACCACATCTTGCCCTCAAAACCAAAATATACAAAAATGACAACAAACAGTGCAAATTGAATAAACAGCCCTTTCCCAGACAGTCAACTATCCTAATTTTAAACAACAGTGTAATTTATTTTACCTATTTTATATTTTTGATAGGACAAATCAGAAAGGGAGCTAGGCAGCTATAAAGTAACCATATTGCTAGAAGAAAAAGACAAGCGGACATAAGAATCCGTAACATTGACGAACCACAACAAAAGTATTGCCTTGGAACGGTCAGTAATACATTACTGGGGAGAAGTTTCTATATTCCGTCGCGTTTCATTACAAAGTAATCACAATATTATGAAACCGGTTAGTTGCACGCAACACAATTAAGACTTGTACAAAATAATTTCAGCGAAAACATCTTTGCTACGGAGGCAGACACGATATATCAGAGCAAACTCTTCTTGAATATTCATGAATATTTTGTCTTAATAAATGATAGTGGTCAAGGTACCCAAATCATAAGTCCGAACTCGTAGGTCATTTAAACATAGACAATTCCGGAATATTTTAGATACACAGACATGGACCCAAAAACAGAGGTGTGATCAGGTGCCCGCGGGATAGTAAGCATCACCTGCCTATTAAAATACACCCGCCATATCTATGTATCTGTGGAAAAAGTCAGTGAAAATGAAAGTCCGGTATTTGAAAGCTTAACTAATTGATTTACTCCCACATGGAAACAAAAGCTGTTTCTGCATGCATGGTATGACTTTTATGATTGTAGGAGTAAACAACTTAACAATATCTTTAGCCTCTAATCCGTGCAAGTGAGTTCTTTTCAGCTGATAACTGTTCGAAGTCAATTAAAGAAAGGGCTTAAAATTATTCAGGATGTAACTTTACCGATTGACTATGATTGCTGGGCGTATCGAGTTTTCGTTTTCTGGTGGGAATGGCGGTCCGCTATTCCCGCGTTTTAATATATTTTTATAAATTCTTATACAACCAGTGACCGTCACAAATTGTAAATTTGGCAGATAAAAGTACTTTTACTAATGACCGTTATTATGTTTTTGATATAGTTTATAGTGAGAAATTAGAAATTTAAAAGAAACATGTGAGTGTATATATCTTTAACTACTTTTACTTGGTCCAAACCTTGCCTTCTAAATCTGCAGTGATTCAAAATATTTAGTCAGCATTTGGTATGCATATATGTTACCTTACCCATCAATGAATCATTACATAAAACAAATAAATCACGCATAAAAACTGTGATGAACCAAAACTGGGAATTCGAAAAAAAAACAAAAAAAAAACGTATTGTGACCATTTTGAGATCAATCCGACATCAAACAACACCGGTGAAATCCTAGAGCAACAGAAAACTACCAGAAAACTTCCCGAATGGCCAAGCTGAGGGGCGAAATTTTGATCTTGGCACAAAGGTTTTATTACTTTGGTTGCTTCTTTGCTTTTTAGTTTTCTAAGAAAATCATTTTTCCCCTGACTTTACAGATTGATTTCTTTTTCTGTATATCAGGCTTGAAGCAGGAATAAATAACCCAGAAGAATAAAATTCCAGGCGTAACAGGAAAAAGGTCTTATGCCGATCCTCAGGAATAATTTGCCATCAGTTTTCATTATTCCTGTCCCTTGAATTCTTTCCATTTTAATACTGTATTGAGGGTTATTAGTCAACCGAAATGCGTATCCCGTTGTATAACTGATACTTACTGTTCGTTCTGTGAACTTGAATTAGACACTGATGTGAATTCTGGGATCTTGTTATACCATTCCTTTCAACAATGGGAATTTACATATATGTTTGATTGTGTGCTTTCTATAACCGATATGAATGTCGCTCTTCTCTTAACGGTATCAGTACATTGCAAATAGCTAAGAGTATCACAAACAGCCTGAGTATTGTGTTAACCCCTCTTAGGTTACATTCCGCGTCTTCTGTACGGATTCTACATTCTATAAATAATTTCCAAATTGTATGAGTATCATCGTCAGTGAAATTGCAGCCCTTGAATCTAAGTTCGGCGTCGTCTGTCAATCTTCACTGGTATTTTTCATAATAGTCTCCGGGTAAAATTATCCCTCTACATCTAAAAACGCCTATTCTACGCAAGTAGTCTAATCCGTTCAAAAGACCTAGAATGTTTCGAAGTACATTGCCAAGAGGTGTGACTTTTGTAAATCAATCGATTCTGAAAACAAAAGGTATTTCATAAAAAGTCCTTTTATAAATAAAGGAATTGTAGTTATTGACTTACATAGTATAGTATCTTTAAGGATAGATCCGTCACTTCATCTATACCTACATATTTCCGAAATTCTGAACCACCAATAATTTGTTACAAATATAATATTCCCATTTGAAACACTATATTTAATTTCAGTCAACTTGTTTCAGATCTTGACATTCATTCTAACACATCTGAGTCATGTGACTGTAAAGATTCTAAATTTATTTATCCGGCAGCTGGTCATGTTATGACTGGAAATCTAAAAATCATTTCAGAATGAAGATTTCGTTACATAGTTTCTAAGGGTCCTTACTACAGATTTCCTTATCGCATTGATTTAAAAAAATGAAGGGAAGAAATAGCATCTGCATTAAATAAGTTTGGTGATAAATGGTGTAAACGAGAGTATGTTTAGCCTCATGCCTTAAAGGCATGGAACGTAAGCATCTTCAACATAGTAGATGGGCATATAGAATTTCATTTGCAAAACAATCACCGTTTATCTCCTAAACCTAAATATACTTTTCGACATCTACAGCGAGGTATTCAAGAATTTCATAGAAAGCATATTTTGGTTCCAGCAGACAAGGCCAGAAACAAAGTTGTTGTTTGACGGCTACATTAACACTATAAACCAAGAACTTGGCGGTACAAGGGCCTACAAAGAGACATCTGCAGAAGAGAGTTCTGTAGTTTAAGTACATTGTAGCTATTTACCCCTTAAGTTTTATGTTAATTTTAAGAAACGCCAAGATATGCTTCCTACGATGTATAGGCTACTAAAGCCTCGTAAAAAAGTATAAAGCACGATTTATTGCCAATTCTAGTTCTTGTACTACAACTGAACTTTCTAAATTATTAACCTCTTGCCTCACTGCTGTTAAAAATCATATCACAAGGTACTGTGGAAAAGTTTATGAAAGGTCAGGTAAATTTATTTTGTCTATTAAAAATTCTGCTAGGTTAATTAATAAAATGAAGTTTAGAAGGTTCCTTGCGACCAGTTTGTCAACTTATGATTTGTCTACACTTCTTGCTACTTTGCAACATAATTTGATCAAAGAAAAACTTATAGATTTAATTGAGTGGACCTTCAAAAGGGAAGGTTTGCCTTTTCTTGCCTGAAACGAAAGAAACGCTTTCTTTACTTATGAACACCAAAACCGATATAAACTTTGGTCATGTCAAAATACGTGTGAATCATTAACATACCTTTTAGATAGTATTTACATTAGATTTGGTACTAAGTCATACAGACAAATTGTTGGTATTCCGATGGGTACTAATTGTGCTCCTCTTATTGCGGATGTTTTTTGTTTTATTTTGCTATGAAAGAGATTTCATGGCTTCTCTTTCTAATGATAAACAATCTGAAGTTATTGAGGCTTTAAACTCTTCATCTGGTATCTAGATGATCTTTTAAATATTGACAATTCCTACTTCGAAGACATGGTGAATCAAATTTATCCACCTAAGCTGCAGCTTAACACAGCTAATGCAGCCGATACTGAAGCTCCACTTTTGGATTTACATTTTTCTGTATCTAATGGATTTGTTTCATCCAAAATTTATGATAAACGCGATGACTTTGATTTTGGCATAGTAAATTTTCCATTTTTGGATGGTGATGTTCCCCGTTCTTCCTCTTACGGGGTTTACGTTATTCAACTTATTCGGTTTGCTAGAGTGTTTAGTCAGGGGACTGACTTCAATGCCCGTAATAAAATTTTAACTACTAAGCTTCTGCAACAGGGTTATAGATATCATAATCTTCGAAAAGCATTTTCAATTTTCTTTCGCCGACACTATGAGTTGGTTTCTAAATTCAATGTCAGAACCAGACTTTTATGGTGACTTAGTCTATAAATTCAATATCAAATTGTAGATAAGTCTGATTTTATTCTGATTAAATCAGGAACATTATCGTTCGATACAAACGTATTGGATATAATATTATAGCAATGCTACAGTCTGCCTGCTTAGTGGTTAACCCAATTTTGGTTAATAGCTTTGCTTCCCTCTTTAACTGCACGCCGGACGGTCAGGCATCAGACTCAATGATGGGCCAGACATAAAGCTACTTAATTTAGTTGGTTGGAGCCGGAGTTTACCTTGTCTGTTGTTTGGTTATTCGGGGATCAACTTATAGTTTTCTTTTGCTCCGATACTTTAGTGGTGATGTCTGACTTCCCAGGGGTCTCCTGGTGTCGCAATACGTTCTTTCCGTTGAGTCCTTGTCTCTGATCCATCATAGGCTTCATCCGTGATTTGTTTTATTTCCAGTGATGATTCATTGATGAGTTAGGAAACCTTCATGCGAACCAAACAGCTTTCTTATTGTTTCAAACCACTGCAGAAGCAGAGGGCGAAGTTTGGGCCCAGAAAATCTAGTTTAGCCCCCTTTCCCTGTTATCTTTTGCTGACCGTTCCAAGGCGGTACTTCTGTTACGGTTCCTTGATGTTATATTGTGCTGTGCCCGTTTGTCTATGGCCTCTGCCGGTTTGGTCATCTGTATTGCTGCCCAATCTGCCTTTTATTTTGTTTTGTTTTGTGATTAAAATATAAAAAATAAGTAAAAATAGATGCTGATGCTGTTATTGGGTTGCTGTAGCTAAATGACCATCTGTTTTGGAAAGAGCTGCTCATTCGGTTTACTGCGCGTATCTTGCGTCAATTTCTGTGTGTACGTGCTTCTTTCCCTATTGGTTTTGACAAAAGAATGTGGGATTTGATTGTATTTAATCCTGATCATTGCCTATATTTTTGCTTTCCTTTGATCTTCTGTCAGAAGTTTAATAAGAATCCCTTTCAGATCTTGAATTTACCCTGAAATTATCTCGGAGTTACGCTAGTAGCATATGGATTAGAAGCAGGAATAAAAAAACATTGGCGACAGAAGTTTGACTAGGAAACTTTATTGCAGTTTCAGAAATGATCCTAACTCTACTTGTACCTTTTCTGTTCCACTATATAGTACGTGACCTCGGTTTTAGGGCATGCATAACCCATTGTTTATTTGTACATACTTAAGTCTTGAGAAGAGTGTGAACTATATTTGAAAAAAAAATATTAAGGGGTCAAACTTTTACCCTGCGATTTCTGGAACATTTCAAACAATTTGTAAAATAAATCATTACTACCTTCCATTTTAGTTGTTTTGCAATTTTTACACATGGAAATTAAACCTATATAGCCTTTGTCTTGACTAAATCCAGGCTTTAAATCACACTACCCCTAAAATGAAAGTTGTTTCAATGCCCATGGACAATTGATAGTGTGTCAGTTTGGTCGGGCATTGCTTCTAAAATTGCTATGAGTTTTAAACGTGTTACAGCTTGCTGACCTTAAAATTGATTAAATTAGATGACTATCGAGCAATTTTGCAAAGAAACCATGAATCGGCGAAATCGACATTTTGGTTAATGTGTCCCTTATGGACTTCTGACCACTTTAATTTTGAGGGAAGTGTGAATTGTAGCCTAGACTTGGTCAAGATAAAGGCAATAGTTTCAACCTTCATGTGTACAAAACTGGCAAAATGAATTAAACGGAAGGTTGTAATGGATTATTTTACCAAATGTTTGAAATATTCCAGAAATCGCAGGATAAAAGTTTTACCACATAATACTTTTTTTAATAATAGCTTTCATCCTTGCTTCATCACGGTCTTTCCTTGGTTTTAATTGTTGCCGGTGGTGGCTCGCTGGTGGAATGGGTAGGCCTCAATGCGGGCCGAACTACCAGCTAGCTGTGTGCGCCGTGGCGGAGGGTGGGGGTTGAGGTTTAGGCCCGCTAAGGCCAGTTTAGACCCCCAGTGTTTGTTGCTGACCTTCCCGGGGCGGTGATTTCCTTACGGTTGCATTTGTTTTATATTCGGTGCTGTTTAACCCATTGTGTGTTACTTTTAACCCTTCTGTTGGTCTAAATTTTTTAGTTCAGTAAAGATAGCTGAGTTGCCATTTATTTGGGAAAGAGCTGCTGATTCGGCTTATCTATTGTAATTTATTGTTTGTTGGGATGTCTTTGTCAATCTTTCCCTTTGATGTTGGGGATCGGGTTTGGGATCTGATTCAGTCAGTTCCTGAAGTGTATTTACTCTTTAATTTCTATAATAACTAAAGCTTTGTCAACGGGGTAATCTGCACCTGCCTGCACTACATTCTTGTGACCCATCATAGTCTCTTGTTTAAACACTCTACAACTGGGGCCTTATAACTTCATTTTTATATTTAACAATCTTATTCATGCAAATTCCGGGTTTCTAATACAAAAACCTGATTTTTGCAATGCTAAATTGCATTTCTCTAGCATCCAGTGTCACGATCCTTGCTTTGTCCATCATCTTGTCCGCTATTTGCGTAACTGGTCTCCTTCAAGTCAGTTTTAACATGTTTAACCAGTTCCTTCTTTGGCCGCCAAAACCTATATGTAGACAGCAAAATCATGTTTCTAGCCCGTATGGTAGAGAAGATATGGAGATTTTTAATGCTTACGCTGCCATCTTGTCCTTCCTTTTGTAAATGACTTGTCTGAAATAATTCTTAACATGCTTAATCGATTCCTTGACCTCAAAAACCTATACGTATCCACCAAAAGTATGTTTGTAACCCACATACTTTAGAAGATATTGAGGATTTTATCAATTGGCGGCCATCTTGGGCGCAATATTGACTATTTTAATTTCCAGAAGGATGCCAAGGTGGCATAATTTAATTTTTGGTTAAGCATATCCTAAATAATAAGAATCTGCAGCAAACATTTGTGCGGACTATTTTTTTCGGGTTCTCGTCCCGGCACCAGGACTACATTTAGTAGAGCAAAAAGTTGAAGCCTGTAAAAAGGAGAGCTGAATGAAGATGGTAGAATTGCTTCCACTAAACGTGTACCCATTTATTTTTAACTAGGAAACCTTAGAGTGAAAGAGGTTTAAATGCAGACTATCAGGAATAACAGAAATGGGTAAAGCCGAAACGTTGCATAGTTAATTTTTGTTGTACATGTATGAAACGGCAATATTATTCATAGTGGGGATTCTGTGACAAAACCCCCTGGTGAGGCCCCAGGGCCGTCACCTGATTGGATGCCGGCGGGGTTCTGGGACAAAACCCTGGCAGGCCTGATTGGACACCGGCGGGGGTTCTGGGACAAAACCCCTGGAGCCCATTCCACCCCCCAGGGCGTCACCTGATTGGGTACCTCCGAGGCCGGCGGGGGTTCTTGAACAAAAACCTGGGGCTCTCTGGCACTTGGCTCCCACCCTGGGACAACACAAAAAAGACCTAAGGCCGGCCAGCCCGTTGAGAGCTAGCCGACCAGCCTTTGATCAAGTAAGGCTTTTCTTTTTGTAGACAGTCTATTTTAACTGTCTAGATTGTTTACTCTGGACAGAGAATATGAAATTACTGTCAATGTTATTTACTACCGTCCAGAATTTTATATTCTGTACAGCTGTAATCGATTGAAAATTTTTGCGCGTGTCATCTCGGCCTTTATAATAAAACTTGATATTGGAAATGTGAGCCGTAAAAATTCTAAATAATGGGACACAATTAGTCTTAAATATGTGTCACGGGAAGGCCTGCTTATGCCTTACGTGGGTTCTATCATTGGATTTGTGCCGACATATGGTGTATAATCCACTTCTATGGTGCTCAAGTATGACAACGAACGGTGACGATTATGATAATGGCTTTATTTACAGATGACTATAGGCTACTTCAGATCTGACATCATGGCCTGAAATAAGTATATTATAACCCATAACTATACATAATAGACATGTATACAAGAAAGATGACTAACACATCTTAACTTTTCAATCACTGGCAAAGGTCTGCAGTGAAGCATTATAGCTCATGCAAATTACAGTGCTGAAGTACTAATGATTATGAAACAATGACAGGAATACTGATTATTCTACTTCAGCAATGACTGGCATACTGATGATAATGATAGATCGATAACTGAAATACAGGTTATCCTTTTTCAGCAGTCACCGTAATACTAATAAAAATGTACAGATTATTCTATTTCAGCAGTCACTGAAATACTGATGATAATGATGACTAAAATACAGATGATTCTATTTCAGCAGAAACTGAAATACTGATGATAATGATGAAAATCTATAAAACTCTGTCATCAGAACACATCCTTTTCAATGGCATAACTAGCAATAATGCTACAAAAAGAGCCATTCCACAAGCACTAGTTTTTCATAGAGAAAATTAATTAACAAATCTACTAACCTGAAATAAGTATATTATAACCCATAACTATACATAATAGACATGTATACAAGAAAGATGACTAACACATCTTAACTTTTCAATCACTGGCAAAGGTCTGCAGTGAAGCATTATAGCTCATGCAAATTACAGTGCTGAAGTACTAATGATTATG
The DNA here is from genome assembly GCA_963989385.1 of Ctena decussata. Classification (NCBI taxonomy): domain Eukaryota; kingdom Metazoa; phylum Mollusca; class Bivalvia; order Lucinida; family Lucinidae; genus Ctena; species Ctena decussata. The sequence continues at coordinate 79,117,451 of OZ022504.1, forward strand.
AAACAATGACAGGAATACTGATTATTCTACTTCAGCAATGACTGGCATACTGATGATAATGATAGATCGATAACTGAAATACAGGTTATCCTTTTTCAGCAGTCACCGTAATACTAATAAAAATGTACAGATTATTCTATTTCAGCAGTCACTGAAATACTGATGATAATGATGACTAAAATACAGATGATTCTATTTCAGCAGAAACTGAAATACTGATGATAATGATGAAAATCTATAAAACTCTGTCATCAGAACACATCCTTTTCAATGGCATAACTAGCAATAATGCTACAAAAAGAGCCATTCCACAAGCACTAGTTTTTCATAGAGAAAATTAATTAACAAATCTACTAACCTGAAATAAGTATATTATAACCCATAACTATACATTATAGACATGTATACAAAAAAGATGACTAACACATCTTAACTTTTCAATCACTGGCAAAGGTCTGCAGTGACGCATTATAGCTCATGCAAATTACAGTGAGTAGTTATTTCATGGTTAGTAGAAACACGGTAGAGGAACCTATTCAGCGAATAATTGGTTTGAACCGAGACAATAAAATATACAAGGGAAACGTATTTGACATAACTGTGGGAATAAACACAACAAAATTATAAATATTTTCTTATGTTTTATTTCTACCTATGACACATTTCCCTGCTTTCGGAAAATGTCGTCCTCGACATTACATTTAAAAGCACAAATATGAACTGGTGTTTCACATCGCCTCCTGATGCATAGTGTCACATCTGTCACATGACGCGGGTAGTATCGAAAGTATTGGCTCTGATATCTTGTCCGCAATCTAAACTTAAAAAGAAAGAAATATATCAATAAAACTGGATAAGCATCTGTCTGACCATCTACTGAAATAAGATACAAAGAAGCAGTACATGCTTTTTAATTAATCTGGAATGTTAACATCCAGTCTCTCCAGCTTTATATCACGCAGCACTTGGCTTCGCACATCAGAGACCAAAACAGTACTTGATTAACCGTCGATGTTCTAAACTGTAAAGTTAAAACAATCTTGTTATACCGACCACTTATACATCAGATTAGATGGATGAGGTTGATGGATGGATGGATGGATGGTTGAGTGTACGAATAGATAATCAAAATGGGGAAAATGGTTAAGGATAAATGAATGAGTGTTTTGGGGTTTTGTTGCCTGTTGACTTCACGCATTCATTTGATGATATTAAAACGAGTTTAGTTACCTGGTAATTTTATTATATGGATTTAAACTAAGCTCTACATCCTTTTATACATTCCTTAAAAATCGGACGCAAGTCATGATAAAAACAAATATCGCGTACCCGGTTTACTGTGTAAAACGTTTACCGCCGGCCGGATTCGAAGCTGGTTCCGTTATAACATTCAGATACTCCTAACCTAATGCGCCATTAAAGCGCCCACATCCTACCAAAGTGCATGACAGGGCTGGAATTGAACCACTACCTCTGGACCTCAAGTCCAGAAAGTCAACCAACAGAGAATCGACCACGTCAATGTGAGGTCACGGAACAATAGATTGTAATGGCTTATGAAAGAAAAAAATTAAAACCATAAATTGCTGTATTGTAAACTATTTACACTTGTACATTTACCTACCTGTAAGTGCTAACTGTCCTGAATCAAACTTACCTGAACCAGCAATGGAGAAGCTATATCACCCAGTTACCTGCAGCCATCGAAGCTGGAGCTTTTCTTGCCCGTTGAGGCCTAGAAACTTGCTCTCTGCGTGGTGTTAATCCACGCTCAGTTGGTTGGCGGCGCTGTGGGATCCTATTTACTGGCCTAATAGCTTCCATGTCATGTGATGAATTGCTGAACTGAGATTGTTCGGACGACGAATCTGAACTATTTTCTGGAGAAGTCACAGGTAACGGTGACAAAGTACCCTTATCTTTCCGCTGTTGCCTGGGTCTTACATCAGAGCCTGTGTGAGTTTCAAGTAAAGGACTGGATGGCAGACTCGTAAACGGAAGCAACTGGTTACGATGCAACGTCTTTACACGACCGGCACTATGCTCTGGACGCACTTTAAAGACTGGGACATCAGGGATAGGCTTCTCGACCACAATGTAGGGCTCCTGCTCCCATTTGTCTGCCAGTTTATGCTTTCCTTGTAAACCAAGCGTTCTGATGAGAACTTTGTCACCGAGCTCAATTTGATTTTCTCTGACGTTCTGGTCATAGTAGGACTTATACCTCTCGGCTTGTCGTCTTGCTTCTGCGGTTGCCTTCTGATAGGCAAAAGCAAGACGTGACTGAAACTTTCTAATATATTCCGTCTGATCCTTACCAGATTCGGTGATAGGCTCGATACCAAGAAAAGCATCTACTGCCAACCTGGGGTGACGGCCGAACATCAGGTAGAATGGCGAGAATCCTGTGCTGTCATGCTTTGTTGCATTGTATGCATGTACAAGTGGTAAGACATATGACTTCCAGTCCGATTTCTTTGCAGGGTCCAAAGTACCCAGCATTCGCAACAGGGTCTGGTTAAAGCGATCTACTTGGCCATTCCCCATAGGGTGATATGGCGTTGTGCGCGTCTTTTTGATACCAGCTACCCTGCACAAATGCTGAATAACTTTGGATTCAAAGTTTTGAGCTTTGTCACTATGAAGCTTCGATGGAAAGCCATAGTATGCAAAGAAATGGTCAAACAGGACCCTCGCTGTTGTACGTGCCGTCTGATTCTTGGTAGGGACAGCTTGGGCATAACGCGTAAAGTGGTCAGTTATGACAAGTATGTTCTCGAAGCCTCCTTTAGATGTCTCCAACGACAAATAGTCAATACACACTAACTCCATGGGAGCACTCGAAGTGATGTTGACTAACTCAGCCGCAGGAGCAGGTTTTGTCTTCTGCCGAACATACCTTTCACAAAGACGCACCTTACCGGCTATGTCCTCATCCATCCCGAGCAAAAGAACCGTGTCTTGACAAGCCAAGAGGTACGGTCCCGACCCTGATGCCCCATATCATCATGAAGTGATTTCAGAACAAAATCTTTGATGGCAGTAGGGACAAGAATTTGATTGTACATCTGCCCATCTAAAGTTGTTCTTCTGTAAAGCACCCCATCCTTGAGGCTGAATTTACTCCAGTCGCGTAAGTATCTCCTTACACTTGGATGTTCTTTTGTCACATCTGTCTTGTTAGGTTTCTGTCCCAGAGAAACCAACGCTTTCAGCCTCGAGAGGATATTATCATTGGACTGACCTTTGTTCCAGTCTGTTAGATTTAAAGCAGATGTTTCTGACATGTCTGCTGGTGTATCCTCAGAAGGGACAATTTGTGATAAAGAACGAGCTATCAGAGTGCTTTCAGCAAGTGGTAACTCAGCACGATCCACCTGGCATGTATTTAGAACAGCCTTGAGAACATCGGGGTATAATACATGTTCTGGTTCACTGCTCTCGGCTAGACGAGACAAACCATCTGCATCCTTATTCAGTTTGCCACTCCTATAAGTCAAGGAGAAATTGTAATTAGACAGAGCAGCCACCCATCGGTGTCCCGTAGCATCTAATTTGGCCGTTGTCAAAACATATGTCAGCGGGTTATTGTCTGTAACCACTTCGAAACTAGTACCATACAGGTAATCATGGAATTTATCCGTAATGGCCCATTTTAGCGCCAGTAATTCCAGCTTATGGGCAGGATAATTCCTTTTGGAGGGCTTTAGACTCCTGCTGGCATATGCTATGACACGGTCAATGCCATCCTGCTGCTGGTACAACACTGCTCCCAGACCACTGACTGATGCATCAATGTGTAACTTAAATGGCTTTCGATAATCAGCGTAAGCTAACACTGGTGGATTGGACAACTTCTCAATTATCCTATCAAAAGCTTGCTGTTGTGGCTCTTCCCACTTAAAGGGCGTTTTCTTCTTTGTTTTTGATGCCTTTTTAGTTGAATGGCCTACCAAGAGGTCATTAAGAGGTCTTACAATTGCTGCAAAGCCCTTAATTAACCGCCTGTAATACCCAGTGAAACCCAAAAACTTCCGCACATCCTTGACACATCTGGGAACTGGCCAGTTTCCCAGAACACTTGTTTTATCAGGATCTGTCTTGATTCCATCCTCAGAGACCACATGACCAAGGTAAGTAACTTGCGACTTAAAAAACTCACACTTGGAAGCTTTTAACTTAAGGTTGTATGTGTGGATTCTCTGAAAGACGGCCTCAAGACGATCAAGGTGAGTGTCAAAGGTGTCCGAAAAGATTATGATGTCATCCAGGTATATCAGGCAGTCTCGCAGGTTTAGGTCCCCCATAGCCCTTTCCATGAGCCGCTGAAATGTTGCCGGGGCGTTGCAAAGACCAAACGGCATTCTATTGCATTCATAGAATCCAAGGTTTCCGACTTGGAATGCCGTTTTTCTCTTGTCCTCTTCCTTTAATTCCACTTGCCAATAGCCTGCCTTCAAATCTAGTTTTGAAAAAAACTTAGAGCCTACCAGCAAGTGCAATGAGTCTTCTATTCTCGGAATGGCATAAGCGTCCTTTATTGTTCGTAAGTTAAGCTTTCGGAAATCTATACACAAACGAATAGTTCCGTCTTTCTTACGAACAAGAACGACATTCGACGAGAAAGGACTCTGGGAGGGCCGTATCGCTTCCGCAGCCAACATTTCAGCTATATGCTCACGCACTTCTTCAATAAGAGCAGGAGAGATTCTTCGATATGGCTCTTTAAAAGGTGTGTCATCTGTTAAATTAATCTCATGTGTAACGAGATCTGTGTGGCCTAAATCTAGCGAGCCTCTTGAGAAAATTGAATGCCACTTCAGAAAAACTTGTTCTGCCTTTTCTCTTTGCTGTTCTGTGACTTCAGAGTTTGTTAAGTCAACTCCGATATCAGAGAGAGTAGGTGCTTGCACATTTTCAGTGATCTCAGATTTCTTATTTGATGCTGTTTGTTGACATGACATAGCAGTGTTGGCGTTATTTTCTAAGGGGTTGCAAGATCTCAAGACCTTCACCTCTTGCAATTGGCATAACAGTGAACGGGGTGGCAAATGCAACACTTTTGCTGACATATTGAAAATCTTCACAGGTACTCTTGCATTTCTGCCACCTTTATTCATAGCCACAACTCGTGGACAGACACCAAGTCTACTAGTTGCATTTTCTGTTGCCTCAGTTACAGCTGAGTCAACTCCTCTCTGCTTTCTAACAAAGCCAGACACTGTTATAGCCTCCATAGGCTGTAAGCTTATACTTGTTTTATTGGTGGACCTGACAGAACCAACAAAACCATTTTGAAGAGATATGAATGCGCTATTCCATTCTGAAGGCACCTCATCCTCTGTACCACGGCATATATTTTGACACAGCCTTATAACATTTGTACCAACCACTACTGGAACGTCTTTATGGTACTTCGTTGATGGAAGAACTAAAGCTGGTACACACACTTCTTCACCATGAAGAAATTCAGCCATAATAGTTGCTTCAATAAACCCTAAATAAGGCAATGATTTACCATCAGGACCGTTAAGTATAAGATCGTCGAGACTCTCTATGGCTGGCTGAGGATGAAGTGACTTCAGAAAGTCTGCTGATACAGTGGTCACCATTGAGCCACTGTCAATCAGAGCTTTAGTTTTCACTCCGCAAAATGAAATTGTTGATTCAATGGAACCACCAATCAGTCTAGAGACAAACTCGTCTTGAGGGCTTTCTTGCTTTATGTCTCCTATCTGCCCTCTGATGAAGACATCTATTGGTTTAAAGTCTTTGGCTTTGTTTCATCTTTGTCTTGTCTTTCTGCACTCGGTACTTTTGGTTCTTGTGTCCCTTTATTCTGATCATTGTTATAAGTCTGTCGTCGGCCACCTGTTCCACCTCTCCATCTTCTACCTTGATTTTGTTTCATTTGCTGAATATCTTTCTCCATCACTGTCAGTTTCTCCACTAAGTTCTTGAGTATCTTCATTTGGTCATCTGAGTCTGTTAATATTGGTTGATGGCGTGCCTTGAATTGCTTCTCTTCTTTCTGTTTTATATCTTTGTGTCTTGATGCAGAAGCTGTCTCTGTTTTCATCTCATACTCTTCTGCTCGTACCTTGCGCCGAAGTTCTTCAAATGACTTGATAGTTTCATGATATATCTTTGTGGCATTCTTCAGACCTTGATCGTAGAGAGCTCTCCAGAACTTACTTCTTAGCATTTCATTCTTACTGTCTTCTTTAACATGTCCCTTCTCTATAGCCTTTTGCAAAATTTCTTCTAGCCTTAAACCCCAGTCTGCAACAGACTCGTCGACACCTTGCTGTGCAGTGTAAAATTCCTGCAGAACTGCTTCTCCGCTTGCCACATTACCAAAAACACTTTCTATTCTTTTTACCATATCTCTAGGTTTTGCCGACGGACCCATTGTGAGCAAAACCTTCTTCGCTTGCCCCTTCAGAGCTTTCCGTATAGCTTGAGCTATGTCAATATCAGAATATATCTCAGCGGCTATAAGACTTTCTACCTCTAATTTGAAATCCTCAAATGAGCTTTCATGTTTTGGCTTAGGTTCAGAACCGGAAAAAGTACCAATATATGGTTTCATACGAACTTGTTCCGGTTCCTTAGGCCGAATAAGTGTCTTTTCTGTAGACACTGCTGATACTTTATCCTCTATGTCTTTCTTACTGTCAACCTCAGTTGCCAGACACTTCTGAGCTGAATCATTGCTTTCGTAAGCCTTTTGGTCGTCTGTTGGCTTTATTACTTTGGGTGGATTCATTTGCTCACTGACTTCTTTCTTGTCAGAGCTGACATTGATGTCAATCGCTCTCATCATACATTCCTTTTCTAAGGCTTGTTGCATTTTTTCTTTAAAATGCTTTTCCATTTCTGTTTCCTGAGTGGTCCATCTGTCCTCTTCCATTTTTATAGACTTCTCTTTTTCTTTTATTTCTTTTTCCCTCTGAAGGGCAACCATTTGCTTCTTTTTCAGCTCCTCTTCAAGTTCAATCAGGATCTTTAAACTTTTCTCGTACATTTCATCTTTTAACTTCTTTTTCATAACTCTTCTTTCTTCTTCTTCATATTCTTTCATACGTTTCTCAAAGGCTTTTCTTCTCTCTTCTAACTCCCTGCCTCTTTGAACTGTTATCTGTTCACGTCTTTCTAATTCTCTTAATCTTTCCTAAAACTTGAACTTTTCTTCCTCTAACTGTCTTGTTCTTTCTTTGAATTCTTCAGATTTCTTGATGTCAGTATCGCTTTCTCTATCCTCTTCCTCAGAGTCTGTCAATTTCAGACTAAAGTCTTCATTTTCATCTATTTGTAACACACCATGTTCAAAAGCTGCTGCAGGTGCAGGTACCTCTCTTTCTCTCGGTGATTCTTCATCAGACAGAAGTACACCCTGTTCCTCTAAATTCCTTTCCTGTTCTATCCTAAAGGCTGATCTCCTTCTCCTTCTTTCCTCTCTTGCATCATAACCTCCTGTTGCCATTTTTTTAGCTGCTATTTTTTTTTTCAACTTTGTTACTATCAAAGCTCTGTTTACCAGTTGTCAAATTCAAAATTAGCTTCAATGCTACTTTTATTTAATTTAATCGTTCACGATTAATTAAACCTTTGTCTATGCTAAATATAGATAGCTAGTATGCTTGTATTATTTAGCTTATCACTCACGACTGCAGAAACGTGACCATCTATATATACCACATCAACTGTATCCACCTAACTTTGAATAGAATCGTTCACGATTTGTTTACTCTACTCTAACTATCAACTATATTAAACTTTCTGCAATTATGGACATCCACTTATTCTGAAATATCTACATCTATTGATGTTAACTAACTAATTATTCCTTGCTATTGTTCACCACCATAAGACTGCACTAATGGCTGCTGTTCAATGGTACTCAATATCGAAACTGTGTTAACAAACCGTGCAACCAAATTGCATACTCTTTTGTTTATGAAATAAACAGAGTTCACAAAATGTAGATGCTGCGTTCACGAACTGTGTTCACAAACTGCGCGAACAAAATCGTATAAACTCTTTTGTTTATGAAATAAACATAGTTCACGAAATGTTTGATATTGCGTTCACAAACCGCGTTTACAAACCACGTGAACCAAATCGTATGAACTCTTTTATTTATGAAAAAAACAGATTTCAAGAAATGTTGATGTTGCGTTCACGAACTGCGTTCAAACGCCGCGTTAGACAAATCGTATAAACTCTTTTGTTTATGAAATAAACAGAGTTCACGAAATGTTTGATATTGCGTTCACAAACCACGTTTATAAACCGCGTGAACCAAATCGTATGAACTCTTTTGTTTATGAAATAAACAGAGTTCACGAAATGTTTATGTTGCGTTCACAAACCGCGTTTACAAAGTGCATAAAACAACCGTATGAACTTTTTATGTTTATAAAATAAACAGAGTTCATAAAATGTAAAATGTAGATGTTGTGTTCAGGAACGCGTTCACAAACTGTATGAACCAGAGTTCATGAAATTTGGCGTTCAAGAACCGCGTTCACAAACTGCATGAAACAAACTGTATGAACTATTTTGTTTATAAAATAAACAGAGTTCATTAATTGTCATAACATGAAAATGGGGATGTTGGGTTTATGAATTATATGAAATTAATGTTTTAAACTGCTGGCAAAAGTTGTTTTTTTTTTTAACCTATTAACACTTACGCATATGATAATTTTTAATTGACATTGGTGTTAACTCATTGGTTTATTTGTCCTTTTTTTTTTAAAGTGAAGCATGTGTAGTAAGCAGAGAATTAATGTAGTTGGTACTTGTAATGTGCAATGATTCTATGCTGACAAGTGAGAAGAAAAAAAATGAGGTATGTTCCAGCAACAACGCTTATATTTATAGAGAAGGAAAATAAATAAATAAATAAAAAAAATTGTACCCTGGCTAGAATTCGAACCTCCGTCTACAAAACCAGAGTAGGAAACACAACTTATTAAACCTCCACTCTACCTACTGAGCTATGAGGGATTACACTGATCATACTCTCCGTTACAGTATTATCCGCAAGTTTCAAAATCGATAATCGGGGAAACCTTTACCGAATATACTATCCAATTTGACGGCAAAAATTACTAAGTTCGAATAATTACCATTGAAAACATCACCTTACAACTTTACCAAAATGAAACCAATTCAAGTGATGTGACAACCTTGGACTGACTGATTATGGCGTATGAAACCGAGACAGCAAAAATAGAGTTTCAGGGTTTTAAACAATGTTGAAAAAATTCTGAAGTACCAAATACACTGTAGTTTTGGTAGAAAAAAAAAATGGAATTGATTTTGTGTCTGTGTAAGATAGTATAGTGTTGAACTAGATTAGGGCCAGGGCAGGGAAATATACTTTGGTCAATGGCATTTGAGTTGACAGATGGTATAAATTTGGACAGGGACTTTTGTGTTGGCCATTAATTATGATAGGAACAAGGACTAATTAATTAAGATGATTTGTTGGCAAAACCGCGCGAAGTGCACTTTACTCATGCAATGGCAACAACTCACACCTGCGAAATGCAACCAATTCTCGCTAAAAATATCAAGATTGTGATTTCTCCAAAGTATTTATTACCTGAAGAATATCACAAGTCTTGACAGAGCTAATAGTCACTGAACACCACTTATATCTGAGTAACAGACTGAAGAAAACCTTTCTTTACTGTCTGTATGTCATTAAAGGCAAATGCACAATGGAAGAGTCAACACTATTCCATTCTGTATATGCAGTGCAAAATATGGCATTTCAGCACATTAATGCCAATCTTCATTACTACAGTATATGTATATTTCTTTTTTTTTTTACAACACAGTTGTCAAGTATTTATCTAAAGTAAATACAGATATACTGTAGCAGTACTATTCCTCGAAACACTTGCTGTAAGTTTAAGCCAGCTGCATGTAACACAGCAGGAATGCCAATGGCAATTATTCAATGGGCACAGCAAAGGGGTACAATTCTTATCCCAGTTCTGTACCAACTAACAGCTCAGCAAATATTAGAATGCTGTTATTATGTGTTTTATGACAGTTGGACAAGCACACCTTTTTTAGGTGTAATTTATTGCAGTCCTTCTTCTAAGCAGATATTTACCTCTCGTCTCAATGAATTTACCGTTTAAGGTATGCAAGGCTGAAATATTGGGACACTAGTTAAAGTTAGCAGTAAGCATGCGCTGTGAAGGTAAATGTGCAGTGATTTTCTCTCGGAAAAATATACTCTTTTTTTTAAAATTCTAAACGAGATCTAAAACAAATGATATGAAACAGCTACCACTATTTTTCAGGTTACTGATCTACTGTTTATTGGAGGAGACTAACGGCTAATTGATGCTACAATCACAAATATGTTCTCCTGAATGACTGACAAGGAAAACAAGTCACTGCCACATTGATTCAGTTTTATAGTTTAGCATCACAGGACAACATACCCGAAATTACCACATCAAATTTATCAGTTAGTCTGAAAGCAACCATGTAACTTAAATCTTCAACATATATCCCTGTGTAGCAGCACTACCCTGAATAGTACATCTCTATTACATATATAATGTAAACAGTCTACTTTGACAGTCAACCGGTATCGATAGGACTAAGCTATAGCGGTAGCCGAATCTGTTGAATACTACACATCAAATCACAGGTTTAAACTGTCAAAATAGATGCAACATGTACCATGGGCAAAGTAGGCATGTATATATTATATACTGAAGAGCTGTAAACAAAGATCTAACTAATGACTAAATGCTAAAGATATTTACATACCATAACCTCAGGAACATCTTTCAGTATCCTGAATATAACTTTCACACATCACGCACATAAATAATGCACATGTCTATGACAGTTCACATATATGAATAAATAGCTTTTCATATAGAAAAGTTCTCCAAACGTTCTGTGTAAGTTGTCAGCGACGATATCCCCTCCTATAGCGAATAAAGCGCGACAAAGTCTCTGGGCCCAGAATTAATAAATCCACAGATCGCGAGAAATATTAATATACACGTGTACGGATGTATATTGTTTACAATCCACAGATGAACTTGCTATAGCATGTTTCACGTGATATTCAAATCACATACCACTGTAGTATCTATATGACGTACAAGGGAAAATCCTTGTATTTAGCAGTTGACTCAATGTTGGAACGATGTAATCCAATGTCACTTTTGGGCGCCAAATGTCACGGGAAGGCCTGCTTATGCCTTACGTGGGTTCTATCATTAGATTTGTGCCGACATATGGTGTATAATCCACTGCTATGGTGCTCAAGTATGACAACGAACGGTGACGATTATGATAATGGCTTTATTTACAGATGACTATAGGCTACTTCAGATCTGACATCATGGCCTGAAATAAGTATATTATAACCCATAACTATACATAATAGACATGTATACAAGAAAGATGACTAACACATCTTAATTTTTCAATCACTGGCAAAGGTCTGCAGTGAAGCATTATAGCTCATGCAAATTACAGTGCTGAAGTACTAATGATTATGAAACAATGACAGGAATACTGATTATTCTACTTCAGCAATGACTGGCATACTGATGAAATGATAGATCGATAATTGAAATACAGGTTATCCTTTTTCAGCAGTCACCGTAATACTAATAAAAATGTACAGATTATTCTATTTCAGCAGTCACTGAAATACTGATGATAATGATGACTAAAATACAGATGATTCTATTTCAGCAGAAACTGAAATACTGATGATAATGATGAAAATCTATAAAACTCTGTCATCAGAACACATCCTTTTCAATGGCATAACTAGCAATAATGCTACAAAAAGAGCCATTCCACAAGCACTAGTTTTTTCATAGAGAAAATTAATTAACAAATCTACTAACCTGAAATAAGTATATTATAACCCATAACTATACATAATAGACATGTATACAAGAAAGATGACTAACACATCTTAACTTTTCAATCACTGGCAAAGGTCTGCAGTGAAGCATTATAGCTCATGCAAATTACAGTGAGTAATTATTTTATGGTTAGTAGAAACACGGTAGAGGAACCTATTCAGCGAATAATTGGTTTGAACCGAGACAATAAAATATACAAGGGAAACGTATTTGACATAACTGTGGGAATAAACACAACAAAATTATAAATATTTTCTTATGTTTTATTTCTACCTATGACACATGGAACAGTTTGCCTTGCAGTGCAGTGTGCGCCTAAAAGATGTATATGAATAGCAAACAGAGTAGACCCTGATCAGACCGCTCCATTTGGGTCTACACCTGTAGGTACGTTTTGGCCATACAGAGTAGGAGTTCTGGTGCAAAACATGAGGGGCCGACCTCACCTCCACCGAGCAGTGTTTTTTATGCCTGCCGCCCCCCCCCCCCAACTTGGCGAGCCCCAGGTGCACCACCGGATTGGACTACCGAGCCCGTTATTAACCCTCCTGACCTCCCCTCGGTGGGCCACGAGTTGTGGCTATTCTCACCCGCCGTCCCCCGGCACCCCCAATCTTTATTTAAAGAAATGTGTTTATCATTGTATACCTAAAGGACGATGAGGGGAACACAAAATTGCAGCTGGTTGAAGGTTGGGGCTATAGGTGAGACCTGTGGAAAACGGTGCATGGGAGAGTTTTGTAAGCTACATAGTTACAGAATGCGCGGGGGTAGCATTTTACCAAAACCATGTAGAAAATGCGGGCGAGCCAAACAGTCCGAGCCGCAGCTATGTACTTCTTGTGGTGCTACAGTGGCGAAGATAAATATGAGAAGGACCGAGAAAAAAGCTCATAAGTTTTACAAGCGGGTTTTGGCAGAATTGGTAAAAAGTACACCGCAGCAATGAAAAAAATTTATATTAGTGAAAATGTATGCATATGTATACCAGTAATGCATTGACAGTACCTACTGTTAATAAATTACTCATAATAATTTTATATCAGAAAAATGTTTGCATATGTATACCAGTAATGCATTGACTGTACCTTCTGTTAATAAATTACTCATAATAATTTTATATTAGAGAAAAATGTTTGCATATGTATACCAGTAATGCATTGACAGTACCTACTGTTAATAAATTACTCATAATAATTTCATATTAGAGAAAAAGATAGTGTGTGTATACCAGTAAGAGATTGTTAGTATATACATACCAGTAAAATGGCTACCATGGATGAATACATCGATCAGCTCCTCGCTGAAATGCAGATGCCAGAGCCGGCCCAGAAAGTCGTGAAAAATATTTTGGATGAGCCCATCCCTGAAACGGTTAAAAAACGCTTACTCAAGCCCAAACCCAAAAATACCGGCCTCCACGCCCGCCTCCAACATGGAAGGGCCGGGAGAAGAAGGCCATCTTGAAGGAATTCGACGCAATACCTCCTCAAAATGCCGTACGAACAATCCAGGACTACCAGCGAGAGATTTTGGATGTGTTTGAAGAAAAGCAGTCGAAGAGGGGTGATAAGCTAGTCTTTCGCCAAACCCCATGGACCATTGGCGGGTTCTTGAGGGGCTGGCAGATGGATGTCTCTGCCGAGCACCCTTTGGGGGCAGATCCCATGGCTTTCTTTGATGAAGTGGAACCACAGATCTGTACCAAGCTTGAGGAAGAGATAGAGGCTCTGAATGGTGTTAAATTTCAGCTTGCCCTCAAGGTCCAGCTTCGAAAGGTCCAGCCAGGCGGCAGTGAACAGTGCATAGACCCTGTGCTGCGCCACAAGCAGGAGGCCATTCAGCAGAAGAGTGAAATCAAGGGGGCCCTCAGTCAAGCTTTCCCAAAGATCCAAGAAACACTTCGAAAAGTGGACACAGAGAGGGTCGGGTTGAGTGGTCGACAGAGTGCAGACTCTCTGGCTGGACATCGCCAGATATCAGCCCCTGAGAGGCGGTTCTTTTACCCCCCTACCGGCTGCAGTGAATAGCAAGAAGGCGGTCATCAAAGTGAAAAACATGGATGACCAATGCCTTCGATGGGCGCTCCGAGCGGCTCTTGCAAACCCGCCGCTCGGAGCGCCCATCGAGACCGAGATGGTATCCCGCCGAAGATGGTCTCAACTTCATAGGGATCGATGCCCCAACGCCCATCTCTCAGATCCCAAAAGTAGAGAAGCAGAATAGCCTGGCCATCAATGTATTTGGCTGGGATAAAGGCGTGAATGTTTACAGGCTCAGCACCCAGCCGAAGGGAATATCCTGCATAAATTTGCTGCTGATCGAGAAAGCCGGAAAGCATCACTATACCTGGATCAAGGTCCTCAGCCGCCTTCTCCGTGACCAAAGTAAGCAAAAGGAGCGCAAGCACTTCTGTGAGCGCTGCCTGCACGGCTATACAAGAGAGGACCTGCTGGAGGCCCACAGACCCGACTGCCGAGGGATTGGGCAGACCGCGGACCGGGTGGAGATGCCAGAAGAGGGTAAGAACAAGCTCACCTTTAAGAACCACCAAAAGCAGCTTCCTGCGCCTTACATCATCTATGCGGACTTCGAGGCTCTCACCACCAAGGTCGAAGGACCGGAGCTCGACCCCACAAAAAGTAACACCCGACAAACTCAACAGCATGAGGCTTGCAGTTACTGTTACATCGTGGTACGGTGTGATGGCCAGACAGTGCCGCCATTGAAGTACAGAGGGCCTAACGCGGCCGAGCACTTCCTTCATGCACTACAGGTAGAGGAGTGCAAGATCAAGGCCGTGTTGGCCCACCCGAAAGCCATGAAAATGACACAAGAGGACTGGCTTGCCTTCGGCGCCGCTGAGACGTGTCATGTGTGTACAAACCTCTCGAGGGCGACTCCGTCCGCGATCACTGTCACATCACGGGGAAGTACGGAGGCGCCGCACATAGTGCCCCCTGCAACCTTAAGCTGAGTTTGTCCCCCAAGACCGCCAACATTCCTGTGGTGTTTCACAACCTCAGGGGGTACGACTCCCACCTGCTGATGCAGGCTACCTCAAAGGTCGAAGGTTGGGTGAGCTGTATCCCAAACAACACGGAGAAATACATCTCTTTCTCCCTGGGGCAGCTGCGCTTTATTGACAGCGCTCAGTTTCTGCTAGCTTCCCTCGACAAGCTTGTGGCGGCAAACCAGCCTGAGGCTTTCCAAATCACGGCCCAGTACGAGCCAGACCGACGCAAGCAGCAGCTCTTGACGCGCAAGGGAGTGTACCCCTATGAGTATGTGGACGCTTGGGCGCGCTTTGAAGAGACCCAGCTCCCACCTCAGGAGGCTTTCTTTAGCAAGCTCAGCGATGAGCACATCAACAATGAAGACTACGCCCACGTGCAGCAGGTCTGGACGACCTTTGGATGCAAGACCCTGGGGGACTACAGCGACCTATACTGCCACACAGACGTCTTGCTTCTGGCGGATGTCTTCGAGGCGTGTAGGAAGACTTGCCTTAACCAGTATGGTCTAGATCCGGTCCTCTACTACACGGCCCCAGGCCTCAGCTGGGACTCCCTTCTCAAGAAGACAGAAATGGAGCTCGAGCTGATTAAAGACTGCGACCAGCAACTGTTTATCGAAAAGGGGATGCTTGGAGGAATCTCAATGGTCTCAAAGCGCCATGCTAAAGCCAACAATCCTCTGGTTGAGGGCTACGACCCAGAAAAGCCAAGTAGCCATATTCTCTACCTGGACGCGAATAACATCGATGGCTGGGCGAGGAGCCAACCTTTACCCACTGGTGGCTTTCGGTGGGAAGAAGACTGCGAGCAGCTGACCAAAATTATTGCAGATCATCCAGTTGACGATCCAGAGGGCTTCATCCTCGAAGCAGACCTAGAATAACCAGAAGAGCTGCACAAGGCGCACAACGCCTACCCACTAGCTCCAGAGCGCATGATTGTCCAAAGAGATTGGATGTCTGGATATCAACACGACCTCCTTGGCGTTGGGGTGGCGCCAACTGAGGTTGAAAAGCTGGTACCTAGCCTCTGTGACAAGGACCGCTATGTGCTTCACTACCGGAATCCCCAGCTCTATGTGTCTCTGGGTATGCGTCTGACTAAAGTCCATCGTGCCCTCCGTTTCCGGCAGAGCCCCTGGATGGAGCCCTACATCCGGATGAACACAGAGCTTCGAAAAAGGGCAACCAGCGGCTTTGAGAAGGACCTCTTTAAGTTGATGAACAACTCGGTCTTTGGGAAGACCATGGAGAACCTGCAGAAGCGGGTTGAGGTGAAGCTGGTGCGCTCACATGAAGAAGACAAACTCAGACGTCTCATCGCCAGCCCAGCCTTTGCCAGAGGTAACATCTTTGACGACGATCTGGCAGCTATCCAGATGCATAAGAGCCGTCTAGTGCTCAACCGCCCTGTCTTCGTTGGGATGAGCATTGTGGATCTCTCAAAGCTCCTGATGTACGACCTCTACTACAACCAGCTCCGGAGGCAGTACGGGGGCCACTTCCAGCTCCTCTACACAGACACCGACAGCCTTCTCCTTGAGATCGAGACTGAGGATGTGTACAACGACATGGCCTGGAATCAAGGCCTCTACGATACGTCTGACTACCCCTAGGACCACCCTTTATACAGTGCAACCAACAAGAAGGCGCTTGGAAAGCTAAAGGACGAGTGCGCTGGGCGGGCAATTACAGAGTATGTTGGCCTGCGGCCCAAGATGTACAGCATCCTCGAGGCCTCTAGCGGCAGCATAAAAAAAGGCCAAGGATGTGAAAAAGGCCACCGTGAAGAAGCACATCAGGCATGAGCAATACAAAGAGGCCTTCTTCGAAAAGCAAACCTTCCGCCATGGCATGGATGTCCTGCGGTCAGAGCGCCATCACATCTATGGGCAACATCTGAACAAGGTTTCTCTCTCACCCTTTGACTCCAAGCGCTGGATCGCCAAAAATGGGGTGGACACGCTGGCTTATGGGCATAAAGGTGCAATCCCTGCAGGTGTCGTGTCGACCCAGAGATAATGCATACATTGAGGAGCGTCAGCGCTTGAGAACCCCATCTGGAGGAAGCTGAGTGTCCGGTGGCACAGCAGGGAGTTCTTCCCTGACAAAGCCACGCGGCGGCCCGTCCTGCAAGTAATACAAAACGGGCTCGTCGGGCTTAGTTACCGAGCGTCCCAGCCGGTACACTTCAAGAGACCACATAGGGTCTGTAGCACGCCGACGGCCACCTTCAAGCTCTCCGGGCTGGAAGAGGTAGCGGACTCCAACACCCGAGGGGAGTTTTACCTCCTCGAGACCAACAGGACGACCAGGAACAGTGGAGGATGGCTTTTGTGCCACAGTCTTAGCCGTTATGGCATCTCTAGGCCGCTTGCCAGTCAACCTGGTCACTTCACCATTCAAGGCTACCACAACGGCAGGAAACCTTTTTACCCACTCTGTAGACCGCTTACCGGTAGGGAGTCGCATCTCCTGAGCGTACTGGTGACCAAAGAGCGCTCAGCCAAGGTACGATTGAAGCACTCAACAATGGCCTGGTCCCGGTGGATGTCAACCCGACCGCGCCGAACCTGGACAGAGCGCTTTGCCACTAGCTGGCTGACAGAGCTCATGAACTCGCAGCCCGGATCTACCTGGAGCGATTTGGGCCACCTCAACGGGCCTCGCCTGTAGATTTGAGACAAAGCTTCAGAAACCTCTTTAGCCTCTTTCGTGGTCAGAGGCTCAGCCTCTTTGTAGCGGCTGGCGACATCAACCACGGTGAGGGCATATTTGAATGTGCGCTTACCAACTCGGTCATGTGGCAGAAATAAGAGGTCAGCTTGATGGACTTCGTTTGGCGTGGCGATGTCAAACTTTGGCCGAGGGATATGTCGTGGGGCGAGAAGGTAGATCTGCCAGATGGCCTGCTTTTTCAACCAAGCTCGGGCCACATCTTCAGATACCTTGGCTGCGGCTGAGAGGTTTTTTGATGGCTGCCAGTCCCTTCCAGTAGCCTCGGGGGCTGTAGTGAATGCTAGCAAGGCGAGAAGATAGCTTCTTATCCATACATATAGAATCACATCGATCAGCTTCCAACACGAAAAAAGGAACAACTGCTGTTGTTTCTCAGGAACAGGAACAAACGACCAGCCGAAAAAAATTCAAACCCGTCCTTAGTTGTGGGGCGGGTTTGAATTTTTTAGATGAAACTGAAACACACCAGTAGCGCTACCACTTAGCGAGTTTGTAGACCACTAGGCTGGGGCTCGGGCCCAATGGGATCAAGGATTTTTTCGAAGACCTGCGCATACTCGCGCATCTCTTCATCTGCGTCCTTGAATATCTGAACGGCGTGCTGCTGGCGCCGGAGTCGCTCATTGATGAAATCAATACGCTCTTGGCGCTTTTTGGTCCATTGTGCCTGGGCAGCCTGTAGCTGTTCGACTGCTTATCGTGGCGCTTGCGCTCTTCGTCGAGGCCAGAGCTCTTTAACATGCTGAATAAGTAGTTCCATCCCGAGAACGCCAGGGCGTTCACCAGGGCGTCACCAACAAGCACGCATTGCTATGCTCGCCATTATTTCATGATATCGGCTGGAATTAGCCCCTGTTTAATTAGCATGTCCTTGGTTGCCATGGCGAGAGCGACGTCTACCACGACCATGCCAACATCACGAGGTGTGAAGTCTAGCTTCGGGGGGCTACCCCCAACGCCATCTTGCCAAGCCTGGCGTATCACACTGCGATGCCAGAGACGACCGCGCTGTGATAAAGCGCGTTTACGAGCATTTTACCGTCAGTTGCTGGGGTCGTCATGATTGATTGAGAGTTACTCCATAAGGAAGGGATCAGTAACCTTTAAATGCGTAGCACCTTGGGGATTAACACTTCGTGTAGCGACCTCTAATTGCGTGCTATCCTGGACTTTAAGCGCCGCAGGATTGGCCCGCAAGCGCGTGACATACGCAAGTGAACCCCCCGCTAAAACCCCTATGATCCATGGGATCCAGTTACGGTTATGTTCGTCTGTGCATTCCAGCGGCATCGCTTCTTTTGGAGGAGCAAACGTGCTGTCGTCCGGTCGTAATGACTCCTTCGCTGCCTGAAGCTGTTCGAGCAGTCCTTTTTGCGCTGCTTTTCGGGCGGCAGCGCCTGGTCACCCGGTCGCCACCTTTTTTGGATCCTTCGCTTTTTTCTCCGTTACCCTTTCAGCAGGATTCTGTGTGGTTAAAGTATGCGTTGACACTGTCTCTCGGCTCTCCGCCACCTGCCGTTCTTCCGGAACAACTTCCGTTATCTTTGATGACAGCAGGGCATCGATGTCCAAATTGACAGTGCTTAATTGTGGTCAACGCTGCCATCAGCGGTGCTAAGAACATGCCATAACGATGGTATAGCTCGCAGGTGGCACTGCTAAGTGCGTGCCAGACAAACGGGTCGCCCTCGAGGTCAGCAATAAGCCCTGGTTGGTTTTCGGCCGGGATCGGGAGAAACATAGATACCGTCCCCACATAAAGCTGGAGCGCTGCAGACCCCAGTGTCTTCGTCATCGGCGCCCCTAGTCTCGCCTTGTAGCGGGCGTACAGCCTCTCTATTTCAGAATCATCAAGCTCTTCGATATGGCTCGCGGTTAATGCTTTTCCGTGAGCAAGTAGCCCATACCGCCCTGCTTGACCCCCCGCTGCAACCGAGGCGAGTCTTTCACGGTATTTTTGCATTCTGTCTTGTTCCGGTGGAACGGTTTTCTGACCAGTTACTTCGTGACAAGCGTCTGGGGAGGCATCACCAGCTTCGTAACGCTGTTTCTCTGCCGTTCCTCTGGAACAAGACAGCATCTCATCAATCAGTTCGTCACAGTCCATTTTTTAACTGTTCCAGTTAACTGTTCTATTGCGAGTCGGCGGACCTGTCTAAAATAGAGGCAGGTTGTGGCAATATACCAAGCGATAAAAACAGCAGCACAAAAATTGCGCCAAGCACGGCGATCAGCAGCCCTTCAGTTACTTCGTTATTGCTAAACATCGCTAAGTACTGTATAACAAACAGGCTGATCAGTCTTTAGCAGGGGTTTAGCATGCTTCGCCTCGGCAAGCTGCTGCCGCACCAACGCCCGCTGTTCTCGTGAGGGGATCACATCATTTTCACGCAGACAGTCTTCGAATGAATCGCGATCCTTGCAATGGAACAAACAGACCCAGCGCGTCTGCTCGCGCAAGTCCTTCAGGACAGAGTTGTACTTCTGCGTGAGGACCCAGACTGATTGCTCTGCATGGCGGCCCGAAAAAGCGAGCATAGACAGCATATCCTTTTTTTTTCGTTAACGCTGTCAAAGCTGAACAGTCATCGATGATATACAACGTCTAGGCCATGAGCCAAATATGGTTTACCTCCCCCCCCCAGGGGGAGTTTTGTAGACCATACTTTTCTTAAAGCTTAGCATCTTAGAAGTTTTTTGCAGCATGTTAGCCCTCTGGCGAGTAGGGCGTTAAGCTGTAACAGCCTGTTACAAACGTGACCCATTGAAAAAATAAACATTAAATAAAAATTATCAAAAATTATAAAAAAATAGAAGTCACATTCCTATGTTTAAAATTAAAGTAGTGTCTAATAGAACAATCAAGTAGCTAACAGTTAGGATGTTTGAAAGGTCAATTTAGCCTACATGGTGTAATATACGTGACATTTGTCTTTACACTCCATTTAAATTGCCCTTTCCATCCAAAATACTTTCTTTTTGTAAGTTATTCCTTTAATATTAGACCTTATGTTTGTTACTGTATTAAAGACAATTTATTTGTCTTTCCAGATCTGCAAAAATTATTATCCTATCTTGTACACTTTGGGAGAAATAGGATGTTGAACACAGTAACCCCTTATAAATGTTCCATATTACAATTATCACTTTCTGTATAATTCAAGTGCTTTAACTACACTGTATGAATTAAAAAAACAACAGTAAAAGGTAAGATTGAATATGCCAGCCTATCTAAACAGCAAACAACAGTTCCACAATATTTTGAACGCATTTTTATCGGCCATAATGATCGAATGTATACGTTACCGAGGGCTATTTATGTTAAACTCATACAATTTGAAGATAGAATCATTTTATTTTCATTGGAAGCAGTTTCTTCATAAAGAATCTTTTAATATTAAAGAAAAATGCATTCTGGTTTATTTTCTATGATAAACTATTACAAGTAGTAACGTAAATAACATTAACATTTAAAATATTTCATTATAATACCTTTAATCAGATTTTTTTTCCACTGTCAATAAAAAAATAACACATATAAGTCTGGGTGTTCTTATGATATATTGTGTACTTGATCTAGCAACACTTCTCTCAGTTATTACTTTCAGGGATTTATGAAATGTGTTTTATACGTGATTAAACACAGTATACTTCAAATTGTAAGGTTAAGGGCATTGACGTATTCTGCATATGTAAAACAGTTTTTTGCTGCTTACTTTGTTATTATATTAAAAATAAAAGTATTTCATAATGGCATTGCCCAGTTTGCTTCTTTTACAATTTGTACATTTGAGTTCTGAAGACAGTAACATACGTGAAATTTTGTTATTATACAACTAAGAAAATAAAAAAATAAAAATAAACAAAATACCACATCAGAAATGATAAAGCAGCTGCTAAGCCAGCAAGATTTTGCATATAGGGGTCGAATAAAATGATATACAATCAGTTTGATAACATTAAAAGCTAAGCGCTTTTGACGTGTTTAGTATAAAATGATAAAATGATCCGTAATTAACAATGCAAAATGGAGTACCACCTTGATTATTGACAGGATTTGGTATAGTTTTTACGTGCACACTGAAAAAACTATAAAGCAGAACAGTAAACCTGAAGTTTGAAAACTTAAGCCAAATACAGTTCTGCATCAAAGGTAATGTAGATATTTGCTGGCAGGGTATACTTACTTTTGTAAGACTATTGTATATTTTACGTTACCAAGGGAAACAACATTGCTGAGTTACAGTTAAGAAACCTAACTTTTGAAAATAATTAATGGTAGTCTCAATACATTGCTTTATTTAGTTCATTTATGTAACTAACAATAATGTGTTAACCAGGAGTTTGGGAGAATAGTATCAGAAACATTTAATACAGAAAAGAGACACTGGCAGTTTACTAGTATTTTGTACCAATCTATAAATGCTATGTTTAAGATGATCTATATTTCTATGCTTTTGTTTCTTTCTCTTTAAAGTCTAACTACATTCAATCATCTCTTAAAGAATCTAACTACATACAACCATCTATTAAAGCATCTATTCACCAAAGAACATAAAGATACGTTTAGTTGGACAAAAACGTTTTTTTTTCCAGGGACAGTGTTTCAGTAGCTCTGCTCACATAATGAAATGGCAAATGAAAATGACAGAATATATTAATGTTTGTCATCACTGTTCAGATATTTATGAGCAAATCTTAATTGTTCTCCTTCAGAATGTATTTGCCTACACTGTAGTTATGCTTTGCAGCATAATAATGAGAAAAAAAAAAGAAAAGAAAGACCGAACAAGTAACGTATACAACGTATTCATTGCGAGTTTATGGATTCTTCATTTCCGATATCCTTAATTAAGAATACAGTATTTCTAAAGAGCAAATAATCAAACAATAGAAATAATGCATACCTATACATGTCAAGGAAGGGCTAACCTAAATAACTTACTGCATTTGATCTCTGTGACCTTGTATTACCCTATTGTTTACTTTTTAGCAATAAATATGGTTGAAAACTGCTGATTTATGATACCTTACTGCTTATCATCTTTGTTCAAATATGTTAAATACTGTTAGAGAATACAGCATTTTGGCATTATCCAAACAACAATTTTAGTTGCTTACATATTGAAAAGTTGTCTGACTAAAATTTGTATTTCGTATCACCTTTAGTCCTTGATAGTACAACAAGTGGGAATAAAACCATGGGGTTTGCAAACTTACCTGACCAGTTAAATATTTGTAACAACATAATGAAAAATAAAACTCTTAACAGGCTGATGATAGAATGTTGCATGCGTTATAAAGTATGATACTTTCTATCAACCTTAAATTTTCACACTGTTAATAGTTTGTAATGTATTTGATGGCCGGGAGCTGCATAAACAGATCACGTAGATCACAAATTAACATGTAAGTTATGATCACGGCAGCCACACATATTTGCTAACCTATATAAAGCAGTTACTGTGCAAAGAGGCTCGTGGCTGACGATTCAACTGACAGCATAGCAAAAATGGTGTTAATCCCTGTTGGCAGAGTTGGTACTGCTTTTGATTGCCTCGGCTGGCAGTCACAGTTGCATAATTGTATGTAGGGTAATTGAACGGCCCAGCCAACAGCACAGGTAGCAAAATTGGTTTTATCCCCATCATTATGAGAACCTAAATATTAATCAGTTGCAGCATATATCAACTTATACTTATGTCATTCTATGCATATAAAAAAAATCATTTTTATGAAGTCACTTTTAAGTGTAACTGAATTGAAGGCAAAGTTGAACTGCTTCAGCTATAACAGTCTATGTGCGTCTTGCTGAGCTCTTGTGTATTTCAAAGAGCTAAATTTGCCATCTGACTACCATTGGTAAGCTAATACTACAACAATGAATAATTCATATCGCCCGGGAACTAAATTTTTGATAACCGATGACTCACAAATCTTATTCCCCCCCCCCCCTCCCCACGACATATTACAATTAATTACAATTATGTAACGTAACGTTACTGTTAGATTGCTTTTCAAATATACACTATCCGATGTTTTTTATAGTTTGAGGACACATAACATTGGCGTTTCTTCATATTTTCTTCATATTTACATATACAACAGTGTCTACTTAAGACATAATACAGATAACATTGAAAATAAAATGCAGCTGACGTTGGCTTTCTTGGCTTTTCTCGTCATTTTGTAGGTAAAATTTTTCCAAAATAAGATAGTTTATATCCACATTTAATATATCCACTGCTCACTGCTGCATTACTTATCTAAGCTGGGCATGAATCAAAGAAGATTGATGGAGCATGTATAAACTTCATTCCACCAATTCAGCGATTTAGTCTGGTTGTTTTTCCCCGAATTTTTGTTGTGGTTATATACGTTACATATTTATCGTGACTGCTGACGAGTTTCGTAAGACTTAAGTTTGTTTGTTTTTTATACTAGAATATTGAAACAGTCATATATATGACAATAACTTTTCTCTTCACTTCAATTCTTACAATTTGCTCCTTATATTACATGTATTTAGACACTGAAGGGGAAAACGTCAAATACAATGTAATATACGTTATACGGGTTAGTCAACTTATCCTTGACCATGTCAATTACCTTGAAACAGCGATTTATGTACTAGCAGACAAAACCCAACATTATTAAGGGTGAATACTAACATGTGTATACCAATGTGTATTTTCTATTATAACGTAAATATGTAAATTTGGGTAGTGTAATTGACGTTGACGTTACACGTTAACGCCCCAACGTTCAGAGGGCTAACATGTGTCATTTTGTTTCTTATATTATGTAGTTTCAGAAAATTATAGGGTACAAAACTCCCCCTGGGGGGGGAGGGGGGTCTATGGTCAGCTCAAGGTCTAGTCGGTTTGCCCATAAACACATGGTAAAACGCTCGCAAGTAATCTGGGAGGCGCTCGCCGGGGTCAAGAAGGTAGATCTCGGGGTCTGTCCAGATCCAGGGGCACTGCTGATAGGTCTTGTTATGCCGTACGGTTGGGCACAGGATCACGATATGTTGAAAGAACCCCCTGTAGGGGCCTTCGAGCAGATCCAAGATAAAAACTGCTGTTCCACATCCCGTCTGCCTGCATATCGTCGCCGAATGAGCCGTCTGCGGCAAGAGGTTAATAGACCGCTGAGACGAACCGGCCATCTTCAATATTGAGTTGCGCATCCATGTCGACAAAAAATAGATGTTCAAAGCGCCGGACGCCTCTTCTTTCTTCGATATTTGTATTGTAATTCCTTCGCATTTTCTATGCGGCGACCGCTGCCATGAAGGCGGTCATCATCGCTTGTCCTGAGGTCAAGCCACAGGGAGTACTTGCTGGTCAATAATTCTCCCAGGTTTACATCTGCCAGGGCCAGGTCTTTTGCGACCGTTCCTACTTCGGGGCGGCGCTTACTGCCGGGCGCAAAGTACTTTTTTGCCTCGTCCCACATCTGATAAGCGCGCATCCCTTGGCTGAAGAGTTGATTGGGTACACCCTCAATAGTGATCTCCGCTTTTGTGATCTTAGGGTTATAAAAGGCCTCCGTCTCGCGAGCATAGGGTTGTTGCGCTGCCGCATCCTCGAACAGCAAGAGGATTCCCTTCATGCTGCGGGCGGGCACGTTTCGGTTGATACCAGAGGGTATTGTCATCTTCCGGTGCCGCAATACCCGGTCATACAGGATCGCAAGGCGGCCTTTATACTGGTTGTCGATCATTCGAGCCAGCTCGTCTTGAGTGACCATGTCATACTCGAGAGATATGCCTCCAATGTTGTATGAGGCAGCATCTGCGGCCTGGATCACACGACCGTAGTCGTTAAACGTGAGTTCATACTCGAGCCGGTCGCCCAGTGCTCTCTGGTAGAATGGCATATGACCCTCATGCAGCTCGAAGTCGAGTGGGATGAAGAAGCGATTACCGAAAGCATCTGCGATGACCTTATCGGCAACAACTCTTGAGTCTCCGTTCCCAGCACCGATTTGAATCCTTGTCGTGTTTCTGTTATCGGAGGCATCCCCTGATAATGACCATTTGCCCTCTCTGGGGCTTTCGTCCAGAGATCATTGTAACAGTGGAAGACATCAGAGTCGTCGATGGACATCACTTTGTTGCCGCTAATTTTGATGGTCAGCATCTTCACGATGGCACGGCCCAGGTTCTGAACCACAGTCCTGTTGTCATCTTCGCTGGTCAGCGTGATCGTGAAGGCCAGCCTCGCGGTCCCAGGGACAAACACGTCATGCGCGCCAAGGTTGGGGAACCGGACAAGCAGCTGCTGGTTTTGGTCGATGCTGCTAGGATTGTTGGTGATGACCACAGATTGCCGCACTCCTTTGACACCCAAGGGCTCGCGGAGTGACCTATATGGATTAAGCTTGTGCTCGAAGCCATGGAGTAACTGACTGAGTGGAGCCTGTATTGAACTGGTGCGGCAACCTTTAAATAAGTAGTCACTTAATTAGTCATTAGTACATATGGAGTTTGAAAACCCCATGTACGAGCCCGACGAGGCGGGCGATGCCTATGATGATGATGCTTTCAACCTCCCAGACGCCATTGACAGACCGCTTGACATCCAGCAACAGCTAGACACGTCCGGGGACCTTTTTCAAACCCTGCGAGGCGAGCTGAAGCGGACGGAGCTTGAGAACCAAAAGAAACGTCTCGTCGATGTTTTCTTCAAAGAAGTAAGTCGCGCCTACAAAGGGTTGCGGCCAGAAAGAAGGATCGATTACGATCAATTTGAAATCGATGACGACGGAAAAACGCTCTACTGGACGCCCGGCGACAAAAAGAGCCGTATGTCCGCGAGGAAGGGGGGATTCAACTTCCTGGGCCTGCAAAAACTTTCCTCGGACTTCGGACCCGGAGGTACACATGCAATTCGAACGCGGCTGGGGCTCACTGACTACAGCTCAAAGATACCACGTGCTGCTAAAGAAGCACTCCAGCAAGGCCTCCCGAGCGATCGCGAGGTTGAAAGCATCGAACTCAAGGACCTCTCCGGCGTGGACAACAAAGCACGGGCTAGCGTGGAGGAAGTTCTGGCATCAATAAATGAGCCTCCGGTGGACACCAAGTGGGCTGCCCAGGCCAAAAGGGAACTTGATGGGCTAAAAACTGCCATGACAAGAGTACGAGATGAGTTGGCGAACAACCTAGCGAAGCTGTCAAAGATCGATGATGAGAGAGCCGAAGTGAAACAACGCTTAGTCCGGGAGCGTCAAAAACTGACGGAAACAGACGACGCGCAGATCCAACAAGATATTCGAGACCGGACAAGAGGCTTAAGACAGAGCTCTCCGATCTCGAGCTTGAAAGATCCTCCCGTCTCGAAACCCTCTCTAGGAACAGAGCAGATCTCAGGTCCCAGGTCAACAGAATCCGCGAGACCTTCAGGAAGATCCTTCATGAAGACTCAACGCTGGCTGAGCGCATCCGCAC
This sequence comes from Ctena decussata, assembly GCA_963989385.1. Taxonomy (NCBI): domain Eukaryota; kingdom Metazoa; phylum Mollusca; class Bivalvia; order Lucinida; family Lucinidae; genus Ctena; species Ctena decussata. The sequence goes on from OZ022504.1 coordinate 79,144,593, forward strand.
CCTCTTTCGGGAGCAGGGGATCACAATTTCGAGTATCCTTACAGCAATCGGCCTGGCAATCTCGACCTTAGTGACCGGAGGCGTAGCTGTCCCGACTCCGTCTCCGGCTCCCTCCGACAAGGTCGGGGTCAAAGAGTGGGTAAAAAAGCACCTACAAGCCCTTGGGCGCGCACTGGCAAATTTGGCCGGCAAGGCCGCTGCAGCCCTGCCCGGGATCATCGGCTCGATTGTCTCATGGCTCTTAAATATGTTAGGAAAGACTGCGACCTGGCTAGCAGATAATTTATGGGCCCTCGCCATCGCTGTGAGGACTCTACTTCTCTTGGCCGCACGGGATTGGCTATCGCATGGCAAGCCAACGCGCGACTAGACCGACCCCGATCCCGGCTACGATTAGAGCTGTTTTTTTTTCCTCGTGGTCGAGTGCAGATTTCTGTTTTTTTCCAAAGACACGGGTTTTGCCGGTTCGGCCACGGGACGTGGTGGTGGCCCAACAAGCCCCCTTTCGCCAGTGTCGTTCGCGGTGTCTGGTGGGGCAACAGGCGTGTTGAGGCCGCTGTTTAGGCCCACACTCTGGGACTCTGTAGCGATAACGATCATGTTGTTATAACCCACCTTGGTGCTGACTCGGAGTAGCATATCGCTCGGCGCCATGTAGAGGCCAACTCAGAAGACAAAGTTTACCATGGAACTAGCAAATTGCAGGACACCTTGGTAACGTTTTATCGCTAGGGGTGGTCCACTGGAGATGAGATGGCGTCCTCGAGGTTTGCCAAGAACTGCTTTTGCGCGTCGAATGCCGTTCCGCTGCCTAGAATACCTGTACGGGTCTGGCCCTGAGAGGTAAGAATGGCCTACACGTACGTCCGTATGCTATCATTCAGCCTCTCGACCCCGGAGCGGGTAAACCCTCCGACTTGTTTATTTATTCACAATTTCATGGCAACACATATATAAAAGTACATACATGAGCCAATGGATTGGACGTAGGCACTGCCCTTCGACTTGTCAAGTATGAACGTCCCCCAGGCCGTGTCTGCATCAGGGGCGTCCTGCTTGTGTAGTCTACGTGAAGACAGTCGTTAGTTGTCCGCTTTGTGAATGACATACTACTCTAGTCGTACTCACTATCAAGGGGGTGATAGCCTTGGCCGGTTCAGTAGTTGTAGACTCGCCCGAGCCCTCGGATCTGGCCGCTGACCCTCCAATCGGAGTGCAGAGAGACGCCAAATTCATCACAGATTCTTTCGTACCCCTTGCGGTCAAATGAATTGTTCATCGCATCCCATCTCGTATCCTGAGGCATAGAGGTGTTTAACTCTGTCAGTATACGCCGTATCTGGTAATATACGTAAAAGCTGTACACGGACTGCAGCATGGGATCAGCTGCGGTCAAATGGTATTTCAACGAAACACCACAACCAGCAGTGGCGCACCAGACCGCAAAGTTGTCCTGGTTTTGCCAGAACTGCATGGGACTTGAAACCCAAGCCTGGACCAGTTCTTCTGATCCCACCAGGGGCAGACGATACTTCTCAAACTCGGAAGGGTGCTTCACATCGAACGATTTCCCCTGCGCCAATTGTACCTGAATGCGGGCTTTGATGAGTGATGGCGCACTTTTTGCAGGGGTGGCTTGAACCCCCGCCTGATATTTGGCCGAGCTATTGAACGCAAACGCCTCAGTATCCATGGCCGCGTTATCATGCATGTGACGCTAACCGACCTTCAAAATGGTGAACCGGCTTCTCTCGTCAGGCCCCTTTCTGTTCCCGCGGGTGGGCTGGAGGTTGCTCTTTGTGAGTTGACGTACTATCACCAGTGGTGCAACATCAGCGCCGCGCTAAAAAATGATCACGTCTCAAATGGGCATACCACGACGGTACTTGATGGCTAATACAAGGTTTGCGAGCTGAGCGAAGACGTGTTCCAGCCTCTGGGAGCCGAACTTAATTTGCATGCACCAACGGGTCGCTTACAGCTGTCTACAAAGAAACTTCTGGTCTTAAATAGCGGACTGACCAAACTCCTTGGGTTTTCTCGAGACACATTTGAACCCGGCAAAACGTACATCGCAGTTGAGCCACACAGACTTGCTGTCCATCGAGAGATCTGTGTGCACCTCGCTGAGGTGAGCTCTTCAGATAACCTGCATAACGGCCACCCATCTACGTTGCTTAGGTCTGTCCCCGTCGAGAACGAAAGGTGCGGGAATGGCCGGACAGAGACATTCCCTGTCTTGCAGTATAAGAGGCTTTCGTCTGGTCCTGTTTCACAGCTGACCATCTCACTTAGAGACACGAACGGAAGAAGGCTAAGCTTCGAGTACTTGAGCGCGACGTTGCATATCAGAAATGGTTGACATGGGCGGCCCTGGGAGCGTCAGGAAATGTCCTGGGGTGGCTTTGGCTGACCTTGGTGACGTTGAAGGTTTTGTTAGAAGCGGAGAGGAAGACCAGCTTTACGCTTTCCAGTTGTCTGATAGGGTCTACAAAAGTAAAAAGTTCAACCCCTCTGAAGAGATCCCGTCGCTAAAATTCGAAGAGTTGAGCGACGTTGATTCCTCACATGCCATCCCAAAGCGGCTTCATAGCCTTGTGTTTACTGGGAGCGAATGGGTTGCCTTTGCAGACCCCGTCCAACAAACCGGTTGGCTCATCGACTTCAAAATCTCGTCTCCGTACGTCGTGACTGGAAAAGACCATAAACTTCGAAAGGTGCTGAATAGCGATCACGGCTATGCTCATACATCCCCGAGACGAAAAATGTTGTGGTCCAAGAGGCACCAGGCCAAAGCTACATGCTAAAAACAAGAATCAGCAGACGGGGAAGTCTTAAGATGGCCTCCGAATTCCCCTCAGCGGGAATCATCGGTTTGGGGTTATCTGTGTCGACGATCATCCTTGAGATCGTTCTTGGAGATAGGCCTGACGGGTTCGTTGATGTCTCACCCGGCTTCAAGCTCAAGTGGTCACGAAAACACGCAAATCAAGAGGTTAGAGTTCGTGTCATCGTTCAGGAGACGCCTCAGATGCTGTTCACGCTTAAAGATATTCAGCATGAGGCTGATTTTGGCCTGTTGAACCTTGATAAGCTTTTCATCGGTCCGGTCTCCCTTAAAAGGCTTCGATTTACGCCCGGTGAGCTCTCATTCGAGCAAACCGCTGTCATCATTGGCCAGTAACCCATTTAAAGAGTAATCTGGTTTGTCCTTATTGCATGATGACCCTCTACCCTCCACTTGAGAGAGGAGAAAGTCACCGCCTTCAGCATGTGGCTGAGGTGAGATTCCGTCTCGAAAAAGAACGGGACTTCAGAGCTTCGATGTATAAAAAGTACTGACGCGGAGTTAATGGTGCAGACGGAATTGACATCGCGCTCTCGGTGACCAGCGTGGGCTTGGCTGCTTCTGGCATAGGGCTCTTGTCAACAGTTATCGCGGTGCCAATCGCCATAGGCATGCAGGCCGGGGCTATTGTGTGTGGGCTGCTTGGGGGCGGCAGTAAACTAATAGGCCAGAGGCTCCAGGCAAAGGCAAACAAACACGACGAGATTCGCGTCCTGGCTGAGTCGAAGCTGAACTCAATCTCAGACCGCATTTCAGTTGCCCTGAACGGACAATAACATTATCGAAGAAGAATTTCGTCTGATCCTCTCTGAGGTTGACAAATTCAACCAGTTAAAGGCCGAGATTCGTGGACGTCAAAAGCAAAGCGGTGGCGTGTCAGAAGATGAAAAAAAACAAGCTATTTCGGCATGCGAGAGACGAAACGATGATGACAGCCCGCACCGACTTATTAAAAGAGCTCCAATCTGGTACCAGTGGCACCTGAGTACTTCTTGCTGGCGAGCTTAAAAAGCAAGTCGTAATTTTTTTCCAGGGCGTTCCTGTTGCGGTGACAACCAGGCGCTGCAGCACCACTTAGAGGCATGAGGTTAGGCTACATCTAGCAATTTGCAAAGCTATTTGCGTTTCATTGGATGAGATTTTCATAAATAGTTTTTATATCATACCTTTTTATAACCACAAAAAATACTGCCCTTTCAAGTTAATGCACCCGACCTTAACCCGTCTTTTGTACATCAACCAAGGTTGTGAACAGACTCGAACGGTTCAGCACCATAACACTTCCCCATTGTACGCAGGACGTCCCACATGAAACCCTAACCGAACTATACGAATTTTTAGAACGGTATTCCTCATAAACCGACTTTGACAAACTACATAGCCGCATTCTCCCCAACTGTCAACCGACCTTGCTTTCCTTTACGAACACATCCTCACCATATTAACAGAAGCCCTCTTCATTTCAAGCTACCTTACCAGCCAATATCCCAGGACACTCCAGTTCCAAGCCGCAACTCCCAATCCCAAATACAGTAGTATTCAGACGGATACTCTTCAGAAACAGCTATGTGAACGCCCGAACCCCGCGAACGCCTCCTCCTCAATTCCCCATTCCCGCCGCGCACGCTCCCCACTGGGTACTTTCAAGACGATACCTTAAAAAGACCAAAGGCTGGTCGGCCAGCTGTCAACGAGCTGGCCGGCCTCAGGTCTTTTTTGTGTTGTCCAAGGGTGGGAGCCAAGTGCCAGAGAACCCCAGGTTTTTGTTCCAGAACCCCCGCCGGCCTCGGAGGTACCCAATCAAGCGACGCCCTGGGGATGGGATGGGCTCCAGGGGGTTTGTCCCAGAACCCCCGCCGGTGTCGAATCAGGCCTGCCAGGGTTTTGTCACAGAACCCCGCCGGTACCCAATCAGGTGACGCCCCTGGGGCCTCGCCAGGGGCGTGGGGCGGGCCCCAGGGGGTTTTGTCCGAGAATCCCCAGTATGAATACTACTTGTGTCGCATGAAATGTCCGACAAGGTCGTACTCCAAGTACTGTGGCGAACTTTAGAGGTGGTGAGACAAAATTAAAGTTATTTTATATACCAACACTATGAATATAAATAATGTTTTACTTGCAGTACGTACATATCTATGTAACATATAATATATGAGGAAAAAATGTTGTTAAGACAAAGTAAGCACGGAAAAGCAAGGTGAACAATGACGTCAACTCAATTATTACTGAGACACACCAAAAGTATCATTGAGGTAAATTATTCTTTTACCAATGACCCTGTCGGGCAGTCCAATCATGTGTGCAACGTTATCTACCAAATAAGGGGAATCCAGCTGAAATGTCCACTTGAAACCGGTGAGGTGAATCAGTATGCGGTAGATCCAATCTGCAAGTTGTTTCACTTGTGTGCAGAAACGTGAGAGTACTCTCAGTGAGTGGTAGGGGACGCAAGATCCTCGGAAATCTCGAAGGAAGTTCCATACCGTAAAAATAGTACCTGGTGCGATAAGGCTCATATATATCTAAAAAACTCACAATCCAGGAGCTCATTTTGAACTTGCGAATACACATTTAACAATCCAGAATGTTAAAACAAGCATAAATTAATCTAGGTCAGGCATAAGACAGTTGGCTTTTTTATTCAATTTGAACATAGCCCCAGGTGATTTTGACAAAAAATGCGATATGAGATATCTAGTCACTTCGTGCCTTTTCAAATATGTTAGCCCGGCATCAGCGCACGTTAGTTTTTGCCTTCAGACAAAGTTTTGATATGCTGATATGCTATGTGCCGGAAGCGGTGCTTATGTGGTAGTTTACTATTATTGTCAGTGTTTGCCAGCTTTTCGTTGGTCTTTAATTATTCGTACATTAATTAAAGTAGCGTCGAGGCCAAGTGCTGAGGAAGAGCTGACCTCTAAACTTTTTGCTTGTCTTCGTTTGCTTTGTGTGAAGACTTAAAATTCTGATCGTTGCCCATCTTTTTATTTTTAATATTCCACTTCATAAGTTCAACAGAGTTAAAAGTTAATACACGTTAATAGGCGTGAGGGGTCTGCACATGTACAGGCTGATCTCAGTTTTCCTACTCGCACATACCATATGGTACCTTAAAGGCCCCATAGCTCTATCAGTGGTAAAAATCGTCAAAATACAAATCATTATGAAACCTATACAGCCTTCAGAATGGATGATAATATGTCGGTTGATGTGCTTTTTGTATCATATAACTGGCAAAATAGCAGGAACAAGGTATTTTAGAAAAATGGTAAGTCTCTCCATAAAAATATGGTTTTCGTCTCTGGTTCCCCTTTAAACAATGAAATATGGCTTCCGCGACACAATCAATGGGATTCTTGCTTAACAAATTTGTACATTGTATTTTTATCAACTGTCAAACGACTGTACCCTGTATTTTTATCCCCTGTACCTTGTGTTTTCACCATGAAATAAAGCTTGTGAAATCGAAAGTAGGTCATTTTAGTTGGCAACTAAAATGACCTAGTTATTTTTCCAAATCTATTTTATGGTAAACTCATGGACGATTTGATTTTTCAAAGCCGGCCAATCACGATAATAATCAATGGCGAAACTGTAGTGGGAATTTTGCAGCGATACCTCACCATAAAATATTTCATGCTGATAGAGCTATGGGGCCTTTAACCTGGGTCGCCATTCAAATCTTCAAACTTTAAAGCCAGAAAACAGCTGTGGATACAAAGAAACAAGCAAAAGGTTTGAAATACATTAAATAATAATAATGATGATGATGACAATAATAATAATAATAATAATAATAATAATAATAAGTTTAAAATGATAGCAATAAAACTTATGATACATAATAAGAAATAGGCGCCACCTATATTGCAACCAACCTACATTATGACTCCGATAAAACAAAAAAAAAAAACAACAAACTGAAACAAGAAAATTGTAGCACAACTGCATGGCATGGAAAGCTCCTTTCTTTTAGTAGTTCAATGCAACTCCCATCTACTGCACAGAAATCCTGGAAAACTTTTTATAAGTAGTAAAACAAACACAAAAATAAATAAAAAAATAGGACAGCTCAAAATAAAATTACGACGCCCAAAGGATGCAGATGGGAAAAATATTTTCATCTTCATTGTAACAGTGCGTCTATCGTCCCCGCTTATACTCAGAGTATATAGCTTGCGGCGTCTGATATGAGTATTCCTTATTCAAATTCTTATGTCACACTTAGAAATGAAACGTAAGAAATTGAGTTCCAATTGGTCATATCTGTTTATATTGTTTTTCACACAGATTAATTTGCTCGCCATTCCTATTACACTCCTATACAATATCACATACAGTGATTTTACTAACCTAGATTACAAACGATGCTCGCGGTTAATAGCTAGTGTGCGTGCGCGTATACCATTGCGAGGTGTAGTTGTTGACGATTTATTTTTGTATTTTTGCTCATATGTCTAAACGGATGAAGAACTAAATGGCCATAGTCCCGACGGCCCTGGCTCGAAACGACCCATTTTCTTCCAGAACGATAGTCAATACGACTAGCCAATCGAACTCGCCCATTGAAGAATAAAGCTCAACGCACATGGTCTTTCGAAAAGTTGGACGGACACACGGCGCCAAGTGTGTGCGGCTATGGTTACGTACCGCTGAGCCACTTGGGGAACGTCGTTAGGAGAAATCAAACTGAACTGAACTTTCGAAAAGAGAAAAATAAAACATGTCTAAGGTTAACACACATGCGCCAGGTAAGAAAGGGCATTTTTTCCAGCGAAGCAGACAAATCAATTTCAATGATTCAACGAAGCTAAATAAGCCTTTAGTCTTCAGAGGGCTTGAATATTTTCCCCCAAAACGTTCCAGGACCCAATTTTTCCAGAAAAAAAAATACCCAGGACAGGTCACATAACCAAGATGGCAACCATTTATTATGTTAAAAAATTAAACAAATCTGCCCTTCTTGAATCAGCGGAAGGAGAAACGAAAGTATGTGGCCAGACCGGGACAGATACCCAGGACAGGTCACATAACCAAGATGGCAAACATTTATTATGGTGAAAAATTTAGAAAATCTTCTCCACCAGAACCACGCCGGGCCGCGTAGCGCAATCGGTAGGGCACCTGACTCATAAGTCAGAGGTCCTGGGTTCGAAACCCGATCTGGCCACATACTTTCGTTTCTCCTTCCGCTGATTCAAGAAGGGCAGTTGTCAATTACTGGCGAAAGTATGTGCACTTAGTACTGATTAACCGCTTAGGAGGTCTAAGCCTGCCCAGGAATAGTGTGGTTAGGTTAACTGACCGTCCCGACATGACCTTAGCTGTTTACCGTGGACGTTAAGCATCAAATCAACCAATTCTCCCCCAGAACCACAAATCCTATGATCTTGAAACTTAGCATGTCGCATCAAGGACTCAGCAGCTCAACAAAATTTATATAAATGATGACCCTGGGATGACCTTGATCTGTTTTACGGCAAGGTCAACTTATGAGTCACTTAGGTTTTTCTATAGGAAAAAGTGAAAACAGTTGCTTTTTTTAAGAAACAATGCAGTCTGCTACCTGAAAGTTTGTAGATGCAGACAACTAATTAGGTAAATGAAGCTGTAGTGAGTATTCATGGTAAGGGTCATATCCTCACCTGGGCCTAAGGCCATTTAAATTGAAAAATTAAAACTCGCTTTTTTTATATAAACTTGACCATCATGAAATATTTCCGCGCTTGCGCGGGCTCTTTTCTAGTATGATAATGACATCTGGAGAATCTAACAACTAGAAAGTAAAAATAAAAACTTATTGACTAAATTGCTGAAATGCGCAGGCTTCTTTTGGGTATTCGATGTATTCACATGGCTTAAGGCACCATTTCAGACGAGGCCAATCACTATCCATTGGACACACGAGGTCGAAATGACTTCGTTTCGGAGTCAGTTCGCCGTCAAGATGGCCCAGAGATGCACATACGGCATCGTTTCGAGGCCGTGTGCTTCTCATCGGTAGATGAGATTACCAGCTTGATAGAGCAGCTGAAGAAATGTGGGAAAAAGAAAAATAAGCAATTTTGACATCGGTATCATTTATGTGTTATGATATTGATTAATTGATTGTTTGATTGATTGATTGACTGATTGATTTTACAATTTTCGGTCAACATCCGTACAACACCGTCATCCGTATCACGAGATATCGGAATAATGATAATGAAATGAGAATAAAAAAAAGTAGGCCAACGCAAGATACAGTACAGGGGACAGGTGTATTGAAGAGAGAGAGAGAGAGAGAGAGAGAGGGAGGAGGGGAGAGAATGGTATCACTGGCAACCGTAAATTCAGGTACAGTATCGGCAGCCAATGGTGCCATTGGCAAACGTTGGCACCACTGGCAAAATTGCCAATGTCACCATTGGCAGTTCTATCGGTAAGGTCAATGCTGCCATATTTTTCTGTGCTTAGAAATTTTTTTATTTTTTTTTAATTTTCTTTCATTATTGTGGGGAAAATTTCTCCTGTGTTAACTCGAGTATTTATGATGGGTTCAATAAATTGCCATATTGAATGACGATAATTTTTTCGCCATGGTCATTTTTCCCATGCCCTAAGTTGTCTGCAGTATTGGCAGCCACTGGTTGGCAATACTGGTTTCAATGATAGAGCCAATGGTGCCAATAGTGAAACCCAGAGCGGCATTGGCATGCCAATGGTGACACTGGCAGAACCCCGAACGCAACCAGTTTTGGTTTTGACGACACGGATAAAAGATGCAACGTTACACTGGTGCTGCAACCAATCGATTACTAGATCATTTAAATAACTGAGGGAAAATCGAAAGACCTAGTGGAAGTCATAAACTGTTTTGCAGGAAGACTCCGGTTCTACGACAGCCCAAATTATAAAGCTTGCTGGCTACATTACCTGTGCACCTGCCTGCTGCCGACCTTGAAATATAATGCGTGTCACAAATGAACAGGTGCCGAGCCGCAGTGAAGAGGTAAAGGTTGTTTCTTCTTCGAGCTGTACGGCCTTCTAGCCGAATGCTGAAGGCCATCACAGGATTTTTTCGTAACACATTTACGTGTTGCCAGGGAAGCGGCGGTGGAAGTTTAGGAATTTATTTTCGTCCAATAAAATGACAGCGTCTCATTGCTTCGAAAAAAAAACACCGACCGGAAATTTAGTGATATAAAAAATTCGAAGCCTTAGTGATAGGGTACAGAATAGAATAGAACGGAAACACGCCTTATATCGTAAAGCAGCCAACACTCGAAAGCGTCAAACAACTCGTTGGTTGGTTGTTGTTATAAATAATTTATTAAATAAACCAAAAAGGCCCAACGCTTAAATGGAATAAAGATAAACTGATAAATAAAAAGACTGAAGTAAACTTTAAAAGTCTTTGTTCACACAAATGTATCAAAATAAAATTGAAGACATAGATAAAAACCTTTAGATTATTCCATTCGCAGTAGTCCAGCACTTCTGTCATAGAACAGAAATAGATACTGTTGCCACATGCCACTTTCTTTTTTAAAACTAGTCGATATTTTCCGGCTGGATATATATTATTACGAAAGACTATGTAATCATCGCGCGTCTCGATAAAGTGCGATGTCTCAATACAGAGGAAACGGAAATTCTTCTAAACATTCAAACACCGTATCTATTTGAAGACAAACCACAAGACTTACAGTTTTTTGTGCAGTTGCACATAGTGATCTTAGTAATATATGTACGGACATGGCTGAATGTCCCTTTTCTAATAATGCCATTATAGTCAAAACTTCCGGAGACAGGTTGCGCGCACATGCTTTTCTGCATCAACGTCACTGCGTAAACATTGTGCATGGTCCGACCAAACCGTATCAGGTACACGCAAAATGTTCCACACACACACACGCAGTCCAGTAACACACACAGTTTCTATATCATTTAGCGCATGTATTTTTCTGAATCTTGGTAAATGTCATTCTTCTTAACGTAGACGTAGCGCTGAACAAGTTATATGTTTTCGGCAAATCTACCGCGCATGCTTTGAGCAGCTCAAATTAGATTTATATTGTTAGTAGTAGTAGTATAAAAGGCCTCATTATAAGCCCCAGAACAAGGATCCAGGGGCCCGTTAGAAAAAGTCTACGAAAACTCGCGAACAAAAAAGGGGAAGGAGAGGAGCGCGGACGATATATCGGCAAAATGAAAGTAAAAAAAAAGTGCAGAGGTAGAGATACTGACCAAAATGCACCATCGTTATAAGATATATATTTGTATGGCCGCGGTATGCGGAAAAAGAAAAAAAAAATGTGCATCTCGGAAAAAAATAATAAAAGAGCAGAAACGCATCCCCGAAAACAAAATCAAATGTGTAAACACTGACAAAGGAGCACCGCCGCTATAAATAATGTAATATAAAATTGAGTGGCCACGGTATGGGTAAACAAGCAGATTCGACGAATTTATGTCCCCCGCCTTGGAAACTAGGTCTCCGCTGTATATACACTTAACGTTCGAGCTGGAAAAGCGGCTAAGTTAAAAATGTGAAAAAGTAATACAAAAAATAATGTGAGGATTATATCCAAACCACATGCATATCTTCAGACCATACAAAAACATCTGTAAAGTTTCGAATGAATCGGCATAAAACTGTAGGAGGATTGCGCACACAAGGTACCTACTACTTTAGGGGGACGGAAAGACGGAAGGACGGAAGGATGGAAAGCCGAAAACTATGTCCCTCCGCTTTTATTCGAAAAGGCGGGGGACAAAAATAAACACCTGCACTTCTCCGACGGAAAATAGCAAAAAAAAAACAACAGAGGTGTAGACACTGGTCAGGAATACACCGCCGTTATGAAAATAAAATAATTAGTTGCTTAACCGCAGTATCGAGAAAAAGAAGAAACAAATTGCGAATCCCGGAAGAAAAATAGAAAAGGAAAGTTGTACACACTTATCAGGGATGCATCGCCGCTATAGAAATTAAAAATAGTACTGAGTGGCCGCGGTATGGAGAACATGAAAGAAAAAATAAACAGCGCAATGCGGAAGAAAATAAATAGAGCAGATGCGCATCTCCGGAAAAAAGAGCAGTGGTGCGGGACGGATCCAGAACTTTTGGATAGGGGGTTCAAATTAGCTGAAGGGGGGTTCGATTTGTGCAGTCTGACCAATTTTCCTGAGGTTCCCCATGCAAATGAAATAATTAAGGCTGAAGAGGGGGTTCGTTTGAACCGCCACCCCCCACCCCAACCCCCTCTGGATACGCCACTTAGGTGAAGACACTGCCCAAGGTGCACCGCGATTTTTGGGAAGAAGAAAGCAAAAACAGAACATTAGACACTGACCAAGTGTACCGCCGCTATAATATATATATATATATATATATATATATATATATATATATATATATATATATATATATATATATATATATAAAACACAATTGAGTCCGATTTCACAGTAACGTATGATTACTGTGAAATCGGACTCAATTGTGTTTTTTATAGACTTTCCTTGTATGTGCTTTTATTTTGGACATATATATATATATATATATATATATATATATATATATATATATATATATATATATATATATATATATATATATATATATATATATATATATATATATATATATATATATATATGGGACAATTGCACTTTAGCGGTCGGTGTTTTTCCGAAGGAAAAAGCACGTGAAGTAAGGTATCTAAGGCCTCTATAAGAGACGCGCGTGAGCGCGGCGAAAAAAAGAAAAATAAGCAGAAAATCGCAAAAAGTAAGGTCAAAAATGAATAGAGCGTGCCTTTTTTTGGTTAAAACTAACGTTTATAACCGTTAGTTTTAACTAAATTCTCGAAAATAAGCTTCGATTGTCAATTAGTCGTGACGTAAGGCTATTACTAAAACCTTGTACCGCACCGCACCGCACCGCACCGGGGTAAAATAGAGAACCGCACCGCCGAAGATTTCCGAACCCTACCGAATTTTACGGACTCTGCCGTAGTCAATTATATGTTACTTGGTATATGCTGATTCTGTAAATAAGTTTGTGTATTAGACATGTTAATGTACTGGAAGTATATATATTTATATTATGCTGAAACCTTAATTGCCCAACCTCAAAAAGGATTTTAGTAGCGGTTTTGTGCATTTCAATATGTTCTCAGGGTAACTATTACATGGTAGTTCGTGGTGTTTAAATTCGGCTGGGTTTACTGATGAAAAGTACAAGACTGTGATATACTTTCAATATATTTTTGTTTTAGGGTAACTATTGTCCTGGTGAGTGATTGTCCTTGGACGTGCAACCAGTCAACAGTTCTGATCCGTATAATTGCCTAGAGTTAAAAAAATCGCATATACATATGATATATATCTATCTGAAAAAAATCCTACCTGGGTTGGAAGTAACCCTTAAAAGTATGTCTGTGTTGCAATCACCAGAGAAACAGATGTATAAATTATTTGATGAAAAACCTATGACAGTATAATGTACATTTGTCATATAATTATGCATGCATAGAAGATATTCCAAGCAGGGAATTGTAAGAGAATCTCTTACAATTCCCTGTTCCAAGTATTGAATTGAGAGTTTGCTTGCAGAAAAAAAAATGATCCTTCGTATATATATTTAAAAAAAAGATGTGTTTTAGTTGACATAAATACGACATAAAGTAAAATTTTATTAGTAGATTTAATATTTACTCACACAAAGAAAGATAATAACAATCCTGTATATAAAGATAGCATATAACGTGAGCGCGGTTAACTTCTGAATTTACTCGACACTGTACGGAAATTTCCGTGAGTGCGGTACATGGTTTTAGCCGGTGCGGTGCGGTGCGGTGCGGTACAAGGTTTTAGTAAGAGCCTGACGTAAACCGTAGCGGAAGTCGTCACTGCGCAAAAGTGGGAGGAGCCAATTTCGTTGATTTTCATTGGTCAACGCATATTGACCTGAGGTCATCGCAGCGTTCTTTACGGCGATCTGACAGATTGTAAACAAAGCGATCAGCTGATTTTAAATCAATGAAATGTCACTTGTTTACGATGATGTTGCAGAAATATGTAGTTCTAAGGAAAGATTAATTTACTGGCTGAGAGAAAAAGAGCTTCTTGGTGATTTCGGTGGATTGTGCTTTGTGTGTTTGAAAGGAAAACTGCATTCGTCAGGATTCAAGCTTCAGTAAAGACAAAGTTTGTTGGAGGTGTTCGAATGGGAAATGCAACAAGAAACTGTCAATAAGAGAGGGAAGTTGGTTCAGCAAGTCAAATCTTTTGTTGGAGCAGATAGTTAAGCTGACCTACTATAGGGTTTACAAATGTCCAGCAGAATTTGTGTCAAGAGAGCTTCGCATTGGAAGTGAACACACCCTAGTGGATTGGTACAATTTTGCGAGGGAGGTCTGTGTAGAGATAATTCAAAGGGACAGTGAGCAGATAGGAGGAGAAGGAAAAGAGGTTGAGATTGACGAGTCAAAGTTTGGGAAAAGGAAATACCACAGAGGAAAAAGGGTGGACGGAGTATGGGTCTTTGGAGGTATTGAAAGGCAAAGCAAGAAGTGTTTTTTTTCAAATTGTTGAGGACAGAAGTGCCAAAACACTCATACCAATCATTTTGAAATATGTCAAGCCGGGAACAGTGATTCTGTCAGATTGCTGGAAAGCCTATAGCAGTTTGAAGGACGAAGGATACACTCATATGACTGTAAATCATTCAATTGAATTCAAAAACAAAGAGACTGGAGCATGCACCAACCTCATTGAAAGCACATGGAATGCAGTGAAGAAGTCGTTTCCTAAAACAGGAACCCAGAAGCAGCTCTATGACAGTTACCTTGTGGAATATTGCATCAGGAAGAAATATTTGAATGACTCAGAAGATAAATTTTCCACATTTCTTGAACTGATAAAGAGAGTTTATCCCGGAAAACGGCGTGAAGCTCTTCAGCCAGTCAGTGTCAATTCCCCCGTCATCAATCGGCCTCAGACCCCCCAAACACCACCTTTTGATACAAGTTCAGATCTTTTTGACTAATTGGAGTTGGGTAAGTTATGTTTATGTGTTTTTGTTTTGTTCTGCGTGTTTTCAGCCTAAAAAATGGCACTGAAAGTCGTCTTCGATCGATCATTGAATATTGCAAATGGCGGCCATCATTTTTTGTTTACATTTGCTAGACCACGCCTCCGTAGCAACGAAAACAAGATGGCGGACAGCGACCGCTAAAGTGCAAAGTATCCATATATATATATATATATATATATATATATATATATATATATATATATATATATATATATATATATATATATATATATGGTAGGATTAAATCATCAACAGTGCAAAACAATATTTACTGAGCGCTTTCGGCTTTCGCCTTCTTCAGAGTTTACAGGTACAAGAAAAAAATCAAAATTTCAACATTTCTACAGGTAAATCAAGAAAAAACAAAATAATCATGAAAACGTTTCTCAATTTACTATTCAAATTCACATTAAACGACCAAAGAAATTGAAAAAAGGTCGTTTAACAAAGCAAAATTGCTACAAGGCGGCCGTTTCACGGCCCCAGTTCGACTTTGAAATTGCAAATGGCTGCCAAAATGAGAAAAATCGTATTATGCGATTTGTAGCGGTGTATTTATAGCGATATACATACATTCTGTATACTGGCCATTCAGCTATGATGCAAAACTCACCATAATGAAGGAAAAAGAGAATTTTACATGTAATGTAAAATGTAAAATTTTACATGTAAAATCTTTTGTCGTACAAGCCCAAGCCGACAGCAAACAAAGCTGTTCTGCCATTTGTCTTGACATATCATCCAGACCTTCCTAAAGCCAGGGGTATCGTCGACAAACACTGGTCCATCATAGACTCATCAGACCATCTGAGCACAGGCTTCCCGCAGAAGCCAATCATGGCCTACAGGCGACCAAAAAGCCTCAAAGACCATCTTGTGCGGGCTAGACTGAAGCCAGATCCGACCGATGACGAACCTCTTGGAGAATGTAAACCCTGTGGCAGATCAAGATGTCAGACCTGTAGAATGATAACCCCCTCTCAGACAGCCACATCGTCCAGTGGTGCTCGTGTCAAGCTTAAAGGTGACACCAATTGTAGGACACAGAATGTTGTGTATCTGATCTCTTGTGGCAAGTGTGGAAAGCAGTATGTTGGGGAAACCAAGGGCCCTCTGAATATCAGAATGAATGGTCACAGAGATGACTGGAGACACAAGAGATTTGAAAGATCTCCTACCGCTGAGCACTTTTGCTTGCAAGGACATGACTTTCTCAGTCATGCCTCTGTTTGCTGCTTAGAAAGCAATTCAGAGTGGAAAGACAATGCCAGAAAAAGTCGTGAGAGCTACTGGATACGTCGTCTTAACACTTTGAATCCAAGCGGCATTAACAAAGGAGATTAGCCTCGGTCCCACCTTCAGTCTATTTCTGCAGGGGCATCTTGCATTATTCCAGACATACAGTGTTCCACTCTTGCTTTTGTAGCGATGTAATTACATGTAAAATTCTCTTTTTCCTTCATTATGGTGAGTTTTGCATCATAGCTGAATGGCCAGTATACAGAATGTATGTATATCGCTATAAATACACCGCTACAAATCGCATAATACGATTTTTCTCATTTTGGCAGCCATTTGCAATTTCAAATTCGAACTGGGGCCGTGAAACGGCCGCCTTGTAGCAATTTTGCTTTGTTAAACGACCTTTTTTCAATTTCTTTGGTCGTTTAATGTGAATTTGAATAGTAAATTGAGAAACGTTTTCATGATTATTTTGTTTTTTCTTGATTTACCTGTAGAAATGTTGAAATTTTGATTTTTTTCTTGTACCTGTAAACTCTGAAGAAGGCGAAAGCCGAAAGCGCTCAGTAAATATTGTTTTGCACTGTTGATGATTTAATCCTACCATATACTTATTTCAATCATTTTGAATCCATTTGTTGGATCCAGTGCTACCGGGAAGATTTTTGTTTGATGTTTGTCTCATTTCTCCCTATATATATATATATATATATATATATATATATATATATATATATATATATATATATATATATATATATATATATATATATACTCAGAGGCAATAAAACGAATACAGTTTTTGATTTTGAATATTGGGTCTCATGTATGGCTGCGTGGTGATATCAGAAATATCATTTTGGCAAACGTCTAGCTCTGCAAAACACAACGAAATTGTTTTGCAGTCCTTAATGTTGGAGTTAAGATCTTTAATTTAAATTCAGTAGTTCCCATTAAAACTCGCTTTACACATGGCATAAGGCATTATCCACTAAACTAACCATAAATTTCCAATGCTTATTCAATGCATGTTACCAGAAGACGCCAAACATTTCTTGGCACGAACATGTTTTACTTACCCCACTTTTAAAATGAGCGTGCGACATGTCTTAACAGACCGTTCATCCCTTTCTCGATGTAATGCATAAAAAAGGCTTAAAGTTAATCTCTATTTTCAAAAGTGTACATTTCAAGAGGAACTCCTCCAGCGACAATGTGGACTGAGACCCCCGTTTAAAACCCTGTCATGTCCTTTTCCTTTCACCGTTTGTACTGAAAATTGTCACAAAGTATGCGAAAATAATTTTATTTATCAACACGGCCAAGGTCTTGTACAGATATATTGACATCTGCAGAAAAAATAAGACTGCGTTACATGTATACTTCTTTTTGTCTCTAAGTACATTTGAGTGGCCGAGGGAAAAGACATAAAAAGTGGATCTCGGAAGAAAGAAGAAAGAGGAGGTGCGCCTCTTCGAAAATAAAAGCAGAGGTGTAGACACTAAACAAGATGCACTGTCGCTACAAAGAATAAAATATATATTAATATGGACGCGGTATGGGAAAAACTGCGCGTCTCTGAAGAAAAATACAAAAAGCTGAGGTGAAGACACTGGTCGGGAAACACCGCCGTTATATGAAAATTCGAAATAGTCATCGGAGTGGCCGCGGTATGCAAAACGTGCACATCTCGGAAGAAAATAGAAAGACCAGATGTGCATCTTTGAAAGCAAGAGTAGAAGTGTAGACACTGACTAGGATGCATCACCGTTATAAAAATATATTTGAGTGGCTGCGGTATAGGGAAAAACGCACAAGTGGGCCATGAGGCCCTGAATCGCTTACCTGAGTAAAAAAAAACAATGGTCAAACTAGCATCATCATTTGAACACACCTGATAGTTTAAACTGTCAAAATATCAGAGACAGTGGTTAAAGCTCGAAAAATAACCTTTACAGCTATTGCTAAACATGTTCAAGTACTCATTTTATTGACTGTATTTATTAACTTCTGCACCAAAATTTTCTACAAGTTTCATTAACTCTTTTATCTAGCCATTTTTCCATATAAAAGCGACAGCACAAGAAAGCAAATTTGACCTTGCCAGAAAATTATTAAAGTCAAATTAAGGTCATTTGAACAATCTTTGGCCAACATCTTTAAAAATTTCCTTGAAATCTTGAGATCTAGCATTTTCTCATATTTGACCATGCCGTAAAAAAGGTCAAGGTCCACCCAAGGTCATCATTTGAATTATCTTGGTATTACTCAAGTACCCAACGGTACATACCAGATTTCAAGGCCCTTGGTCTATTTAGTATGGATAAGAAGATTTCTAATGGTCTATACCATAATGCGGCTAAGTTGATCATCCAACCTGGACCAGTTGAAAAATATTCATTCCATCAGCCCCAGGAGGCTCTGTATGAAACCGGGTAGCAATTTGTCCAAAAGTATTTAAGAATAACCTTGACCTCTTGTACGCACAAAACTTCATGTACTTATTTAGAGATTTGTAAACACCAATATTAAGCCAAAATCTTCAAAACTTTCCATAAAATCTTATGTTTTAGCATCCTTGCCATTAATATAGGTCAATGTCAATCCAAGGTCATCGTTTGACCAATCTTGGTAGCAGTTAAAAACTTGATGCTACATACCAAGTTACAAGGCCATCAGTCAAGTTGTTCTGGAGAAGAAGATCTTAGAAGTCTTTTTTTTTTACCATTAAATAAAAACATAAAAAGGCATGGCGACAATGTTGGTCATGGGAATGGGACATTTTGAACAAATTTTTAATCCCTCAGCATCCACCCCCCCCCCCCCACCCATTGTAATTTGCTCAGTGCTTTTGAGGAGATGCTTGAAATCATTAAAATATGAGAGTCCTGTGTGTCATTGAACTATTGTAACTACAAATCCTCATGTACTTATAAAGATGACGGTATACACAAGTTAAGTCTATTTTTTTTAATTTCCGGGAAATCTTGTTTGCTAGCAGTTTGCCACATTTGACATTGCCGTTTAAAAGGTCAGGATCAACCCAATGTCATCATTTGAACACTCTTCATAGTACCTGAGTACACAGTGCTACATACTAAGTTTCAAGGCCATCGGTAGATTGGTACTTGAGAAGAAGACTTTTAAAGGTTTATACCATATATGGGCATGGCGGCCATGTTGGTCACGTAATCCAGACCATTTGTACAAATTGTCGTTCCCTCAACCCTCTAAAGATATCTGGTTACAATTGGTCCAGTGGCTTTTGAAAAGAATTATGATATTGTAAAAATATAAGAGGCCTTGGCCAAATGTCAAAGAAAACCATGACCTCTTGTACTCATAAATCTTCATTTACTCATTAAGATAAATGCATATATCAATTTTTAGGCCTAACGCTTCAAACTTACAAATAAATCTTATGTTCTAGCATTCTCCAAAATTTGACCTCGCTGTAAAAAAATCAATGTCAACTCAAGGGCATCATTTGTACAACCTTGAATGTACCCGCGTATCCAATGATACATACCAAGTTTCAAGGTCGACTGGATCTGGAGAAGATATTAAATATTTTACTTTATATGGGCATGGCGACTAGTTGGTCAGGTGACCAAGACTTCTTTTAATAAAGGCCAATTCCTTAAAACCTAAAGGCTTTGAAGCAGGAACTTAATGGCACCACGGCTTACGAAGAGACTTTTACAGATGAGAAGACTGTCGTTAATAGCCACTCAAATGGTTTGCCTTTAAAGTTTGCTGTAAACGTTAAGGAACGCCAAGACAAACTTCCTACGATGTATTGGTTACCTAAGCTTCACAAAAAACCGTATAAAGCTAGATTCATTGCCAACTCTAGCTCTTGTACTACTACAGAATTATCTAAATTATTAACTTCTTGCCTCACTGCTGTGATATCTCGTGTCATTTGGTACTATGAGACAGTGTATGAGAGGTCAGGGAAAAATATGTTTTGGTCTATAAAAAATTCTGGTGAGGTACTTAGTAAACTGAAGTCAAGAGGGTTCCGTGCGACTGGTTTGTCCACTTATGATTTTTCTACTCTTTATACCACATTACCCCATAATTTAATAAAGGAAAAACTTGTTGATTTGATTGAGAGGGCCTTCAAAAAGTTCTCCAAAAATGAAGATACCCTTTATATTGCCTGTAACGATAAGAAAGCGTTTTTCACTTCTACTGACCGTAAAATATATACAGGATATAGTCTTTGGTCATGTCAGAATGTATGTGACGCCTTATCATATATCTTAGATAATATTTACATCAGATTTGGTAATAAGTTATACAGATAAATTGTTGGTATTCCGATGGGTACAAATTGTGCTCCTCTTGTGGCCGATTTGTTTTTATTTTGTTATGAAAGAGATTTCATGACTTCTCTTTCTGTTGATAATCAAGCTGATATCATTGAGGCATTTAACTCAACCTCTAGATATTTAGACGATCTTCTGAATATTGATAATCCTTATTTTGAAAGCATGGTTAACCAAATTTACCCACCTGAACTTAAATTGAACAAAGCTAATACTTCAGATACCGAGGCCCCCTTTTTGGATTTACATCTATCTATTTCCAACGGTTTTGTATCTTCTAAAATTTATGATAAACGTGATGACTTTGACTTTGATATAGTTAATTTTCCATTTTTGGATGGTGACGTTCCACGTCGTCCCTCTTATGGAGTGTATATTTCTCAACTTATAAGATTTGCTAGAGTGTGTAGTCATGTAGATGACTTTAATGCTCGTAATAAATGTTTAACTGCTAAACTTCTTCAACAGGGCTATCGGTATCATAAGCTTAGAAAGGCTTTTTCTAAATTCTATCGCAGACACCATGAATTGGTTTCAAAATTTGATGTCGGATTAAAATTTCTTTTACACCAAGGCCTATCGGAACCAGAATTTTATGGTGACTTAGTATACAAATTCAAAAAGATTAAGGGTAGGACTGATTTTTCTGATCAATTCCGAAAAATAATAATACGTCACAAACGTATTGGCTATAATTTAAATGTTATGCGACAGTCTGCATGCTTAGTGATTAACCCAATCACGGTTGATAACTTTGCTGCACTCTTTAATTGCACACCGGGGGATCGGTCGTCAGACTCTATGATGGCCCCGACCTAAAGCTATATATTTTAGTTGGTTGGAACCGGAGCCTTTTTGTCTGTTGCTTGGTCCACCGGGGCTCAACTGGTGACCTTCTTTTGCTTCAGATTTCCAGTGGGGTTGTTTGGCAGGACAGGGATCTCCACCTGTCAGACGGCCCGTTGTATCTGTTGAGTCCTCGTCTTTGCTTCTTCATGGTGTTGAAATTTGATTTATGTGTTTACCGTGATGATTCATTGACGAGTTAGAGGGTTATCATGCGAACCGAACAACCAACTAAATGTTTTGTACCACTTCAGAAACTGAGGGTGAGGTTGGGCCTGTAAAATCGATTTAAGCCCCCCAGTAATTCATTACTGACCGTTCCAAGGCGGTAGTTCTGTTGTGGTTCTCTGTTGCCTGTTTTTGGTGTCAGAGTTTCTGTGATGTTTTACCTTATGTATGTTCTTATTATTTTTGGTTCGGTTTGGGTTGCTGAGTGGCCACCTTTTGGGAACAAGCTGCTCACTCGGTTGGCCATATGTTCTCTGTATCTTGATTATTTGTAATCTTAGTTGTTTCCAACTATGGTTTGAGGGCTGGATTTGGATTTTGATTGTTTCAGTTCCTGGTCTTTGCATACTTTTTACTTTTATATGAAATTCTGTTTTAAATGGCCCAGTGACGTATGAGGAGATCGTTTAAAATTGTCAAAATATGAGAGTTCAGGGTTAAAGATCAAAAAACGACTCTGGCCTCTTGTACTCATAAATCTTCATGAACTCATTAAGATGACTGCACATATCTATTTAAAGGCCTAAATCTTCAGACATTTTTATGAAATCTTATGTTCTAACATTTCCCCATATCTGACCTCGCCTTAAAATGATTAAGGTCAACCCAAGTACATCGTTTGAACAATCTTTATAGTATTTAAGAGAAGCTGAATGTAAGCATCGCGCATTGACCCATTACAACGTGAAAAGTCGAAAATTACGGACTTGGTCATATTTTGGGAAATTGATATATACCGTGCTTGTTTGTGTTTCACAAGTTTTTAGCGGTCAGCGTTCGGACGTTTCCATGGTAACCAGGAGTCCATATTGAAAATGTCAATTTTAAGACCCGGACGTAATATTCCCTCGCTAAAATTAAAATCTTAAAAGTTTCTTCAAGAGCAGAGAATACATACAGAAGTAGGAACATGGGCCAGACTACGTAGTTTCGGCTATTAAAGCCTTGTCAGTGACCCTGACAATATCTGAAATTGAACAAGAAATATTATTGTTTTCTTTTTTGTTTGTGTAGTTTGACAATACATAGTTGTGTAATAATATTACATAATATGAATGTTTTCTGTCCCATTTTATCAACGGGAGAGCTTTTACTGGAAAAAATAGACACAATTTTGAGTGACAAATCGGGGTTTTATTCGCCTTATACCTAAAAATGGCAGTCAAAATAAGTCCATATTTACATGATAGAGCAAGGATCGAAGTTTAAGAATGTCAAAAAATAAGGTGTAAACTCGCAAAGTTTCAAATTTTATGCATCTTAAAATGTGTCAATGTTGTCAGATAGTAGCAAGGGAGTTAAGTCAATTCGGCATTATCTTACCTCCCTTGACGATTACAAATGTGCGAACACTACAAATAGTATAATCTTTCATGATAAAAGATAGTATCTTCGAATGACTAAGATAAATGTCAACAATGCTCACTATGACCTTTTTTGATCTATGAAATTGGTCCCTTTACCAAGACTGCAGTTTGATGACAAGAGTTGTCCCGAGCAAAACGTCTGCAGAAATCACGAACTAGAAGACCGGAGTAAAGGCGTTTTATTTGCAGCAATATGTTTATTTTATTTTATGTTGAAAATTTACTATTGTTTCTTGATTTAATTGCTTCTGTGAAGTAGGTAAAACACAAAAATAGGCATTTACAGGACAGAAAATGGTATAAACTAAGGCCTACAGTGTCTATTCACCGTAGGATAAGCTGAACTTTTAAGCAATGTTCTGTGACCTATGATCGTGATACTACACTTCTATATCGTGATATAGAACAGCCAAGAACTGGTGCATGCAAGACTTACAGTTTTTACATCCTTTTAACAGTATATCTGGACGACTGGAGGAAAAGAGGGGGCTGTGTGCAGTTGAGCCCCGTTGGGGGTTGGAAAGATTGACGCATTCAGCGGGTCTCGAGCCCGGAATTACTAGACCAGCAGGCAAGGTTAAACCTGCTGTGCTACTGGGGCTCCTGGAGCAGCCAAGAAAGTCTTGTAATTTAGGTAATCCTGATGGGGTGCCATCCAAAGGATACGTGTACACACGAGTGATTTATTTGTCCCACCCACTCCCTAATTTCATCCACTCTTCTGTAGCTTAAAGGGTGAAGTGCTGGCCTCCTAAGCTGGCAGTCCTTGTCGGAATCTCAGTTTCTGAAGGCAGAATTCTTTTTTCATAAAAGTGGTGTCATTGCACACAATCTTTCAAAATCATCCATGCCTTGTCGCATGACTAAAGTAGTGTTTAAAGTTCCATAAAACTACAAACCTGCCATTTACCCTCTTCGTTTTCCAGTCTGCCATCTAAATATTAAATTTTGGTGCCATAAGAAAATGCTTATACCCACTTTGTGCTGAAATTACCATGTGATTTTTCGAACCATAAAAAAATGAGCAAAATGATGCTCGATGATTACAGTCAGCTTTTCTTAACTCATTCGGGCTTCGCCGTCGGGAATTAATATTGTGCGATCTGCCCTTCAACAGCATGTATTACTCATTGGTGAAGAAAAAAATATATATCTTAACTAGAACTATTTCACACATTTTTTCACGTTTGTACACTCTTTCTGTTCCATAAAAGGTGATATCACTAATGCATAATATATTACTGGGTGGGGTATCTTAGCCGAACTTTAAATCTGTTTATTAGAAAAAAAACAGAAAACCATTAGAGATACAGAAACCTAGTACTGAACTACTTTTAAACCATATTGATTCTAATGCATATTAGGAGGTGTATATCAGTTACATGGTTTTAGGGTTGTTTTGAGCTGATTTAACACATTTCATACATTGTAACCATAGAAACAACATCTACAAATACGTTTTTACACCGTTATTTGCAAAGATGGGATAAAACGAGACTCATTATTTGTGTTTATAGCAAATTCAATTTGGCGGAGTGGTAATTGACTGGTATAGTAAACGGACCACCAACGAGTCACCTGCAGTAAGTAAGCTACAGATGGTGGGGTAATATCACATGCTTATTGCCTCTATTTCAAAGATGTTGTACGTTTTTTTATCGGAAATTGTAGGCAAACATCAATTATCATGTAATGGTACAGATACATAATGTACATGTATCAAATAGCAGATGCAGAAGTTTTTAACTCCCCTGAGACGGAGTTCCCGGGGGAGCTTATAGAATGATAGTCCTCCGCATCCTTCATATGTCGTCCATCCAGCCAACATTTTCAGACAACTTTTCCCTGAAACAACTAAGTCAATTTCATTTAAATTTCACATGCAGCCTTTAGGAAAATGGGGAAAGAAAATTTTGCAGCAAAATTTTTCTGTTCTTATTGTGCAACACGATATGAAAATGCAGCTAATTCCATCCCATATGAATTCTAGAGGTCAAAATCATTTGGTGACCCTTTGTTAAAGATCACTCATCAGTTTTGAAAGGACTTCTCCTCTGAAACAACTCTGCCAGTTTCATACGAATTTCATATGCAGCCTTCAGACAATGAAGGGAAGAAAGTTTACATATTTGGTCTAGATCACATGACCAAGATGACCGCCATGCTCATATGTCATATTTTTGTTTATAAAATCTTCTTCTCCAGAAACACTGAGCGAGTGCCTTGAAACTTGGAACGTAGCATTTGGGACTCTAGTACTTCAAAGTTTATTATAAACGATGACCCTGGGTTGACCTTGACAGGAAAATTGAAAAAGTTCATTTTTATGTTGTTTTTACACTCTGTCATATGGAAATGAAGTCGACTTCAACCTTTATGGATTCAAGAGGTCAAGGTCATTTAGTGACCTTGGCCCCAAATCACTTGGGTTGGACTGTTTAAAGTCCTTTCTCTCAAAACATAATTGGCTAATGGCAATTATATAATATATGAAATCTGTGTGAGGTGAGAGAAAGAAAGATCTCATAGTCAAATGGTCTGGGTCACATGAACAAGATAGCCGCCATGGAAACAAAAATTAAGAATTTTCTTATCAAGAATCAATGGGCAGATTGCTTTGAAACTTGGTTTGTAGCAACTGGGCCCTGCCCTAGCATTACAAATATTATATAAATATTGACCCTGAGGTGACCTTGACCTCTTTTATGGCAAGGTCAAATTTTGTCCTTGTTGCTTTTTAATTGGAAAACCACAAAATCTATCACAAAGTCTAATAGCAACATAAAAATGCACTTTTTCAGCTTTACCTGTCAAGTTCGACTCAGGATCATTGTTTATATGAACTTTGAAGTACTAGATTTCCAAATGCTACATTCAAAGTTTCAAGGCACTCGCTCAGTGATTCTGGAGAAGACGATTTTTTAAGTTTTTTACGATATATGAGCATGGCGGCAGTCTTGGTCATGTGATCTAGACGAAATATGTAAACTTTCTTCCCCTCGTTGCCTGAAGGTTGCATATGAATTTAAATTAAACTGACCGAGTGGTTTCAAAGGAGAAGTCCTTTTAAAACTGATGAGTGATCTTTTGCTTAGGGTCACCAAAAGATTTTGACCTCTAAAATTCATATGTGATGAATTTTGCTGCATTTTCATATCGCGTTGCACAATAAGAACAGAAAAAAGCTCTTTTTCAGCTTTTCCTATTCAAGCACCCAAGGGACCAATTTCGACCTTGGCATGAAATAGGTCAAGGTCAATCTAGGGTCATCTTTTATATTAACTTTGTAGTTCTAGAGTCCCAGATGCTACAAACCAAGTTTCAAGGCAAGCGCCCCAGCAGTTCTGGAGAAAAAGATTTTAAAGGTTATACCATATATGGGCATGGCGACTATCTTTGTCATCTGATTTAGACCAAATTTGTAAAATTTTCTTTCCCCCTTTTCCTAAAGGTCGCATGTGAAATTTGAATGAAATTGGCTTAGTTGTTTCAGTGAAAAGTTGTTTGAAGATGTTGGCTGGATGGATGACAGATGAAGGATGCGGAGGACTACCATTCTATAAACTCCCCCGGGGACTCTGACTTAGAAGAGTTAAAAACTTCTGCATCTGCTATTTGATACATGTACATTATGTATCTGTACCATTACATGATAATTGATGTTTGCCTACAATTTCCGATAAAAAACGTACAACATCTTAGAAATAGAGGCAATAAGCATGTGATATTACCCCACCCATCTGTGGCTTACTTAATGCAGGTGACTCATTGGTGGTCCGTTTACAGATACATAGATATGGCGGGTGTATTATAATAGGCAGGTGATGCTTACTACCCCGCGGGCACCTGATCACACCTCTGTATTGGGGTCCATGTCTGTGTATCTAAAATATTCCGGAATTGTCTATGTTTAACTGACCTACGAGTTCGGACTTATAATTTGGGTACTTTGACCACTATCATTTACTTCATCAATAAATAACTGTCAATCAACACTAAGTACCTAAATGCACAAAGTTTTGTGAAAATCTATTCGCGTCATGGGGCGGGCCCTCAAGAAACTTTTTTCTTGAAAAATAGAACTTTTCAATATTCAGGGGCAGATAACTCTGGAACAACTAAGTGTATATATGATTCCTCATAATTTATTAATGTCCATTGTATTAACTTAATAATTGTATGATATCTTAATAATATCTCTGAAAATGTAGGAAAAAAAATGGTTTTTCGTAAAGTGTGAGACAAAAAAAATGGCCACAATTTACGCATAACTTGTAAGTGAGTATACCTCATCATTAAAGAGCATTTCCTGAAAAGTTCTGCAACCACTAATTGGTAAACACATATCATTACCATTATATAATT
Source organism: Ctena decussata (assembly GCA_963989385.1). Lineage (NCBI taxonomy): Eukaryota > Metazoa > Mollusca > Bivalvia > Lucinida > Lucinidae > Ctena > Ctena decussata. Next base: position 79,171,908 of record OZ022504.1, read on the forward strand.
ATTGATATTGGCTACGGTTTCCTATAAAATGAAACAGCATTATAGAGATAGAGCTAAGAATCATGTGGAATTACCCCACCCACTAATATCATACATATCAAGCTTAACTGATTTCTGTGCGATCTAATATTTTGTCAATCAACAGCCAATACAAAGTGCTTATCACATACAAAGTTTGAAGGAAATTTATTCTAGCCACGAAATGGGCCTTATGGAGACCCGTCCTTTATGAAAATAGTTCTGTTTCAAATCGAGGTTATTGAAAATGGCAGCCTGACTTCAATATACCATTTACATGCCTTCAAAAAATCAACATAAGTACAGTATATAACAAATACAATTAGTTGTAAACTTTCACTTACTAAAGAATAAATGTACGGCTTCCTCTAGCAATTCGAATTTTACAGAAACAACAATGTCTTTTGACTTATCTCCCTTTCTACTATTTTACAGCATTCACACATCTCAAAGATGGATAACTTTTAAAGTTTCGCGAGTTTACACCTTATTTATTTGACTTTTTTTAAATTTCGAACCTTGCTTTATCATGCACATATTGCCTTATTTTCAGACGTTACTGCCATTTTTAGTTATTAGGCGGATAAAACACAATTTTATCATTCAAAATTGGGTCGATGTTTTTCCAGAAAAAGCTTTCCCGTTAATAATAAGGGACAGAAAACATTCACATCATGTTCTACACAGCTATGTATTGTTAAACTACACAAGCAAATAGGAATGGTATGATATTTGTTGTTCAATTTTTAGCGAGGAAATATTGCATGTACGTCTCAATATTGATATTTTCAAAATGGATTCCTGGTTACTATGGGAACGGCCGAACGTTAACTTCTAAAAACTTGTGAAACACAAACAAGCATAGTATATATCATATTCACAAAATTTAAGGCAAATCCGTAATTTTCGACTTTCCATGTTATTATGGGCCAATGCTCGATGCTTGGAGTCAGCCTCTCTTAAGTCCTTGATGCTACATACCAAGTTTCAAGGCCATCAGACTATTTGTTCTGGAGAAGAAGATTTTTACAGCTTTTTAGCATTTCTAGGCGTTGCGGCCATACTGCTCATGTGACCCAGACCATTTTGTCTAATTTTTGTTCCCTCAACCTCTGACAGGTACATAGGAAATTTGGTTACAACTGACCTAGTGGCTTTTGAGGAGATTGTTTGAAAACGTGGAAATAAGAGAGACCTGTGTCAATGATCAAAGAATGGCCTTGACCTCTTGTACTCACAAATCTTCATGCACTCATTAAGATGGCTGTTTTCACCAATTTTTCGGCCAAAATCTTTAACAATTTCCCAGAAATCTAATTTTCTAGCATTTTCTTATATAAAAGCACCAAAGTCCAAATTTGACCTAACCGTAAAATAGGTCAGTGTCAATCAAGGTCATAAGTCAAATACCTTTGTTGTACAAGGTTATCGGCCTATTGGTTTTCGAGAAGAAGATTTTGTAATGTTTTAACCCTATATCATTATGGCGGCCATCCTGAAGGCTTCATATAAAATTCGATTACAACTAACCCAGAGGCTTTGGAGGAACGGATTGAAAATGTGGAAATATGAGAGAGTTAAGGATCAATGAATCACCTTGACCTCATGTAATCATAAATCTTTATGTGCTCATTAAGATTTCTGTATTTACCAAGTGTTATGCTAAAACCTTTAACAGTTTCCAGGATATCTTTGGTTCTAGCATTTTCCCAAATAAAAGCACCAGAGGCCAAATTTGACCTTACCGAAAAATAGGTCAAGGCTATCCCAAGGTCATAATTTGTACAATTTTGGTAGTACTCGCGTACCCAAACTACATACCAAGTTTCAAGGCCATTGGTATATTTGTTCTGGAGAAGGAGATTTTTTAAGGTTTTTATTACAGTAAAGCCAGAGAAAAACTTGACATAAAGTGCAACTGATGTGCACTAGCCCAGAGAGAGGTGTGCACATGACTTTGAGTAAGCTCAGAGACACAGGTGCACTCGACTTTGCGACCCAAGTGCACTAGACAAATTTCCAACTCAGCAATCACCTGTGAGTTCAATGTGCACATTCATGTTCAGTATATTTGCTATAAACCTACTATACAGTTCTTAATTCAACATTGTAAGACACCATTTATTCTTGATTTTTCTATTTTACTTTCTTTTTATTTATCTATTTCACTCCCTCTTTTTTTTTAGCCAAACATATCAAATTTGATCTTTTTATGTCATTTGAAGTCTGTAATCACCATCTATTTATTAATGAATAATAGTGGTAAAAGGTTGGGATAATTACATTAAATAGAACATTGTATCAAAGTTATTTAAAGGTTCGCAAACAATTATTTTTTCTAATACCCCTTTCTTTAATTGGTCAGTAGTTTTTCCTAGTGACAAAATTATGAGTAGGTGTAGTGAGAAGTGCCATAATATTTAAATGTATATAATGCGTTATTCCCAACACATTTCTTTAATGCTTTTGTTGTTATAAGACAATAGAAGATGACAGGCAGATAGAAGTCTCTTTCAGGTAAGTATTTATCTAATTGTTACCTTATTTATTGCAGAGCACCTCGTTTAGTAATGCTCATTTAAATATGTTTATTTTAGTATATCGTACAAAGAATTAAGATGTCTTTGTAGATTATTTTTTTCATACCTTATGCCTTAATGTGGACTAGTTGAGGGAAATCAATAACAGATACCTTGCTTTAATCACTAAACTTATTTCCTCAAACTGATTATCAATGATTTTCAAAACATATGTTTCACAATCTAATTGTAGTCTTAGGGATCTGTGCAGCCAACCTTGAAACAAAACTTTCATCTTTACAAATTGCGTTGTCTTTCTTTATTTGAAAATTCAAAATTTATTAAATTGCAGAATATTTCAACTACTAAACCAATAAATAAATAAATAAATAAAATAAAAATAAAATAATGAATTAAAAAGTTAATGATATTAAAATTGAAAATTATAATGGCGATATATGTAAAATGGTAAAAAGTAAAGTAAGTACGATTTGTAAGTGATATACAAGAAAATATTAATATATATATATATATATATATAGGGAGAAATGAGACAAACATCAAACAAAAATCTTCCCGGTAGCACTGGATCCAACAAATGGATTCAAAATGATTGAAATAAGTATATGGTAGGATTAAATCATCAACAGTGCAAAACAATATTTACTGAGCGCTTTCGGCTTTCGCCTTCTTCAGAGTTTACAGGTACAAGAAAAAAATCAAAATTTCAACATTTCTACAGGTAAATCAAGAAAAAACAAAATAATCATGAAAACGTTTCTCAATTTACTATTCAAATTCACATTAAACGACCAAAGAAATTGAAAAAAGGTCGTTTAACAAAGCAAAATTGCTACAAGGCGGCCGTTTCACGGCCCCAGTTCGAATTTGAAATTGCAAAATCAAATTCGAACTGGGGCCGTGAAACGGCCGCCTTGTAGCAATTTTGCTTTGTTAAACGACCTTTTTTCAATTTCTTTGGTCGTTTAATGTGAATTTGAATAGTAAATTGAGAAACGTTTTCATGATTATTTTGTTTTTTCTTGATTTACCTGTAGAAATGTTGAAATTTTGATTTTTTTCTTGTACCTGTAAACTCTGAAGAAGGCGAAAGCCGAAAGCGCTCAGTAAATATTGTTTTGCACTGTTGATGATTTAATCCTACCATATATATATATATATATATATATATATATATATATATATATATATATATATATCAAAATTTCTTTCTTCTAAATTTCCTTTTTCAGTTCAATTCTATTTTTCTATCTATTTTATTTTTTATTTGCATTTTCTCCTTTTTATGTTTTTTCCAAAATATATGGTTCTGATCTCCATTTGCTTAAGGTTTTACCGGATTGATTCATGAATATACACCACCGGGAACCCTGAAGCTGGCAGCGGTCTCAGCACTTTAATATTTTATGACTCTAATAATGAGGAGATTAAGAGATGCATCGATATTCTTATTACCCGTTTATTGAAGAAGATTCCATTATGGGTTTGAAGAGCAAAATCCAGACCTTTAAGTACACAATAATCAAACATTTACACAAACAAGAAATCTTCTTGCCCAAGGATACATTTATTGACAGATGCCTTATTCAAATCCATCTCATTTGAGCCGCTGCGCGACAGATCCAACAAAATGACTCAGCAAAGACTCAGATCGGCCTAAGCATCCACCGAGGCTGATCAGAATCTTCTCTGACTGCATGAGCAAAATAGAGACAGATCAGACTGGACGGATTCCCAGGCTGAAATGCGTCTTCGCTTGGCGGGCAGGGAATGTCATGGTTTTGTCAGATAGATAATCAGTGATTATAGAGTTGTAAGGATATAAAATTATGTATATAAGTCCACAAATTTCTGTAATTACTTCAGAAATAGTGATAGAGATAATTAGCCAAATTTATTATCGTGTAACGTTATGTACATGTAAATAAATATATTGAAATATAAATAATTAAATACGCAGCGTTAAGCAAGCTTGGAAAGGAAATATTCCTGTTGCATTATAGGTCGTAATGGGTTGCAATTTGTGTAGACTCTGGCCAGGCTGTGGACACATTTGAGCCGCGACACGAGAAAACCAACAATGTGGTTGTGCGTGCAGCGCAGACTCAGATCAGCCTGGGCATCCACCCAGTCTGATCAGATTCTTCGTTTAGCGTTTAATGGGTAGCTAAGGGTCTAAGCTACCTTCATGCGGACAGCGAAGACTCTGCTCAGACTGGGCGGATCTGAGTCTGCGCTGGCCGCACAACCGCATTGTTGGTTTTCTCGTGTCGCGACTTATTTCTAGTTTCTTGATGAACTGATCCACTTGAGAAATGAGTAAAAATTGAAAATTGCAGAGTTGCTATTCCTGAAAGTGTACCCATGAACTTTAATACTGTATACCGTATTGCGTGAAAGTTTAACGTTTACACATATCTCTTATGCAAACTCCATATGATCACCAATTCAAACTGTATTCAAGGCCGTCGTGGCTGATCCAGACCGGCCATGGACCACTGTTTTGACAAGCATAGTATGAATCTTACCCCCCCCCCCCCCACACACACCTTCTTTTTTCCATGTGTGTTCTCTTTCCCTCATTTTTTTTTAAAATCTTAACTAAGAGTGTTCGGAAAACACCAACCCTTTTTCATAATAATCGATGAAATCTTGTTATCAGCCGGAGTCAACTATTGATAAGCCTGAGGGTGTGAAGCGAAGTGTCGGCACACTTCATATACAAACATTGCGATCGTGAAACAGATACCTGTTTGATCGAATTAACTTACTAAAGAATTTGCTTGATGAGAGAATTTAGAGACACTTCAACTATTTGCAGGCGTAGACATAGTTGTTTTGCAGTGCTTCAGATAAGAAGGGGTAGTGTGGTAATTTACAGATAATTTATAACATTTCTCCATAGAAAAGTAAGTTGTAAGCCCTCATTAGAATCGATTCACCGAGACGGTTCTAATAAGGGGGTTGCAGTCTGGAACTCTGTATTTGTGACGCTTTTTCGAAATTTTGCAGAAGTAAATTGTCGTCTGCCTTTTAGGTGCTTAGAGGGTTTATAAACTAGGATTTTGTCTACTTTTGGTGACCAGATACACTTTCAGAGGAAGCAACTCTTATCATTTTCATTTTGTTTCAATAAATATGTAGGGTTCAACCCAAGAAAGAATTGAAGTGAGCCCCTATGATCAAATTCTTTTTATATGAGTTTATTTTGTCTAGGAAAGCAGACAAGAAAGTCACGAAAGTCGTTCCCCATTTTAAGAAAAAATGCGGGAAAACGTGATAAAAAATTGCAGGAAAACATGATAAACTAATAAACTGTCTTGAGCCTTGCAGACAAGGCATCTCATATTTTGAAGAACGAAAACAGCGTAATTTGCAAATAGCGTAGATCCTGATGAGCCGACTCATAATAAGCCTACACTGTTTGCACTCTAGTCTTTGAATTCTTATCCATTTCTTTAATATAGCGCGAACAAACGAAAATAGCTGAATTTGGAAATTGTGTAGATCCTGATGAGGCGGCTCATAGTGGGCAGCCTCATTTAGATCGGCACTGTTTGCCCTCTAGTGTTTGAATTCTTATCCATTTCTTTAACATCTAAAGCGCGAAACAAAAAATGAAAATTGCTGAATTTGCAGATAATGTAGATCCTCATGTGGCGGCTCATAATCAATTGAATGAGCAGCCTCATCTAGATCTACACTGTTTTCTCTCTAGTCTGTGAATTCTTATCCATTTTTTTAAACACCTAGAGCGCTAAAGAACGAAAAGCGCGGAATTTGCAAATAGCGTAGATCCAGATAATGCGGCTCATAATAACCAGCATCATCCAAATCTACACTGTTTGCCCTCTAGTCTTTGAATTCTTATTCATGCATTTCAATTCTGCGCTGGGCGAACAACCACATTATTGGTTTTGTCGTCTCGGGGTTAATTTATTCCTGACTTTGTTTACTTAAGACGCCGCAGAAGTGTGAATACATGTATCTACTCAGTTTTAGAGTTTATTGTTAAAACAACAGTACAATAAACTAAGATTCAAAAGCGTAATGAAAGTGGATTTAGAACAAACAAACAGATTTACCTTTGAATATGCTTGATCCACAACTCATTGTTTTAGTTTTGTCAAGATTCAAAATCAAATAAAAGAATAAAATAAAGTTGATAGTTTAATACCTTACAATATGTCTTTTCTGATACTTAAAATAGATTGTTATAATATTTTAATTGTCTTCTATAATATTTAGAATAAATTATGTGATATGAATCATCTTAATTGCTTTCTCAAAAACTGAAAGAAAGAATTAAAGACAGAAAAAATACACAAATTAAGATAATTTTCACTTTTGCAAATAAAAGTAAAAAAAAAGAAAAGAAAGACATTAGAAATTAAAGCAAAAACAAATTTAAAATTCTTATATTTTCTTTAAAAATAAAGTTGATAGTTCAATAGCTTACAACACATGGCTTCTCTTTACTTGAAATAGATTATTACAATATTTTATTTTATTTTCTGTTATATTAAGAATAAATTAACATATGTGTATTATTTTTAATTGGCTTCTAAAATACTCAAAGAAAGAATTAAAGACAGAAAAAAGACAAAAAATACACAAACTAAGAAAATTTTCACTTTTGCAAATTAAAGAAAAAAAAAAGAAAAAAGAAAGACATCAGAAAATTAAAACCAATACAAATTTAAAATTGTTATATTTTCTTTACTCTTGCAATACAAATTAAAAAAAATAAGATGATCTGGGTAGTGCACAAACTGTTTGTCCATTCCATGACTGGCTAATCATAAAAGTATGTGTAAAGGTTCAATCTGAACTCTGAACTTCAGGTGCACTACGGTTTGAGAATGGGGTGCAACTCAATGCTCAAAGCTAGCTCAGGTGTAGTGCAACTCATGTGCAACTGGGTTGCACAAGGGTGTCAAGTCTTTCTCTGGCTTTACTGTACATGTAGGCATGGCTGCCATGTAAGTCATGTGACCCAGATAATTTAAACAACTTTTCCTTCCTCGACGCTAGAGGCTACGTATGAAATTTGGTTACAATCGGCCCAGTGGTTTCAGAGGAAAATCGTTTGAAAGTGTGGACGGACGACGGACGACGACGGACAACGGACGACAGAGCGATTCCATACTAAAAGATGCATCGCCGTGTTGGGAATCACGGGGCATATGTTTGAGTGGCTGCGGTATTGGGAAAAAAATAAAAAAAAATGCACCTCTAGGAAGAAAAACAGAAAAGCAGAGGGGTTGACACTGATTAGATATACACCGCCGTTATGAAAATATAATTTATTTGTAGGCCGCGGCATTAGGAAAAATGCTTTGGATTTGGAACATCCAAACACTAAGCTCTTGATTTTGAGTAATTCCTCCTTATTAATAATTATTATTATCTTTTTTTTTTATCTAAAATCGGTTTTATTGACAGTATTATTTCTGCACTGGTTTTCAAAACAAAATATGATTATTAGTCTTTGATCGAATATTTCAGTTTTCTATACTAGGTTCAATTCAGTATGCCATTTTGAAACATTATTTTTGAGAACATAAAGAAAGCACATTTCAAAACATTGCATTAAATAATCAGCATTTCTTTTGCTGGAAAACTTTGAAGCCATCTTGGTTTTTGGAGCGGAACGATTAACGTCATTGCGTAACGTAGCGACAGAGATACGGCACTTCCGTTTTGTGTCGCTACGAAAGAAATTCCATTGTAAGTAATTTATTTTAAAGGCAAATAATATGCTTAACCAATCCTCTACCAAAGAGCTCCCGCCGCTCTATCAAAGCTCCTTCGGAGCTTTGAATTTCAGGCGCTACGCACCTGCAAGCGAGTGCTCGCTATAAATCTATTAAATTGAATTTGCAAAGACTACCTTACTGGAATCTGAGTTTTGCAGTCGTGCAACTGAAATTAGTGCAAATAGTGAAATATCATGAAAATATTGCAAAAGGTATTCAAGTTACAGAGCGGACACGATATCATACCTAAAACCATCAAACGAAAATGACTCAAAAAGTAAGAAAGCAAGAGTTGTCATTCTTGTTTGCGACCTGACATGACCTGTTCTTTATACCCGTAAAGTAACATAAAAAAAAAATATTTTAAACGGTATTCAAGATACAGAGCTGACAAGAACTTGCCAAAAACTGGGGAACCAGTGTGTTTTCTCCACAGGATTTAACGACTGGTTTACATTTTAACAACTGGGATATGCTTTTAGCATGTAATAACTCGCGATGCAGTCTGTCATTTACGAATGCTGAAATGTCACATGATTGATACAGCCAATCAAAGCCCTCTCAAGAAGTCGTTGGCGTGAATTATAAACAAGGCGGCAGAAAATTTAATTTTGAAACCAACCAACAGACCGCCTCGGAATCGAGGTATAAACAAGTATATTATATATCAAAGTACGGCTACCAAATTGACGAATATCATGACAATATCATTACACAATTAGGCCAGTTCAGTGGTTTATTGAGCGTCTGGAAACCTCAGTCTGCACAACAAGAGACTTGGCGCACAATTTGTCAGAGTCATGCGATATTGCAGCTCTCAGTCTGTCAGCTATAGAACAAGATACAACAAAATAGAACTCCACCACTATTTTTGATGAAATTATGACGCTCCCTAATTTTGAACATGAAAATCCTGCCTGCTCTATAATTATGAAATATTCATGGTATTTTCATAAAAATTTGAAAACAAAAATAGAGCATCGATCATTAATATTTTATCGCAATGCTAGCACACATTTTTTTGCGCACATTTGCAAATCATTGTGATACTCTTCTTTATTACAGTGCATCCGTGAGGGTGTTAAAGTTTTTGTGCGTGTAAGGAAGCGATTCACATATTGTGTGTCGGTTAGTTCCTCAGTAGTGAAAATGTATAGAAAGGAAAAAGGTAGGCAATGATCAGAAATTAATACAATCAAATCCAACATTCCCCTCTCAAAGCCGATAGGAAGAAGCACATACACACAAAAATTGACACACGTTTACGAAAGACATACACAGTAAACCGATTGAGCAGCTCTTTCCCAAACAGATGGTCATTCAGCTACCCAAATAACAGCATCAACATCTTTTTTTTACCAATTATCCCCGACCGAAAGGTTTTTTTTTTTTTTTTTTTTTTTTTGGGGGGGGGGGGGTATAGCGATGAGCCCGTCTTCGGTCCGTCCGTCCGTAAACTTTTGTTGTCCGCTCTATATCTCCCATGCCCTTTGGAATATTTTCATGAAACTTCGCAAATATGTAGAACAGGTCATGATAATGTGTCGCGTATAACACTTTGCTAGTGTTCTTTCTTTGTTATCTCCCTTTGGTAATTTTTGGCAAGTTCTTGTCAGCTGTGTATCTTGAATACCGTTTGAAATATTTTCATGATACTTTACGGGTATAAAGAACAGGTCAAGGCAATGTGTCGCAAATAAGAATGACAACTCTTGCTTTCTTACTTTTTGAGTTATTTTCTGTTGTTGGTTTTAGGAATGATATCGTGTCCGCTCTGTAACTTGAATACCTTTTGCAGTATTTTCATGATATTTCACAGATATGTAGAGAAGGGCCAAGACAATGTGTCGCAAATAAGAATGACAACCCTTGCTTTCTCACGTTTTGATTTAATTCCGCTTAATGGTTTTAGGTGGGATCTGGTGGCTACTCTATAACTTGAATACTTTTTGAAATAGTTTCATGATACTTCACAGATATGTAGAACAGGTCATGACTATGAGTCACGAACAAGAATGGTAACTCTTGCTATTGTGCTTTTACTTAACTCATTTTGTTGGTTTTAAGGGTGGTTTCATCTCCGCTCTGTACCTTGAATGACCTAAGAAATTTTCATATGATATTTCACAGGTATGTAGAACAAGCCATGGCGATGTGTCGAGAACAAAAATGGTAACTCTTGCTATTGTACATTTTGAGTTAACTCGCCTTTATGGTTTTAACTGAGATTTTGTGTTTGCCCCATAACTTGACTACTCTTTAAATAATTTATGATACTTAACAGATATGCGGAACAGGTCAAGAAAAATTATCTCATATATAACTGACAACTCTATCATTCATACTGTCTGAGCTTTTCCCTTTGGAAGGTTGAGCTGCAATTTGCTGTCTCTGCTTTATATATGTATAATTAAAATCTCAAAAAGTGCATTCAAGAGCAGAGAATACATACAGAAGTAGGAATATGGACCAGACTACGTAGTTTCGGCTAATAAAGCCTCGTCAGTGACCTTGACAATATCTGGTGACGAAACCAGAAAAAAAGCATACTGTAATTTCTTAATTTTAATTGGGCAGTCGATTCAAAGACTGATTAGTTTCAAAAGGATCCAAGTAACATAAAAGACGATGATCCAGAATAATAGTATAACCCTGGCTTGCTCCATAAATTTAATACCCTTATATTTTTTAGACTTCTGATGATAATGCCACGATATCCTATCACGCACCTAACTCTTTGTGGTCCCTCTGTAAGCTCCCCCCTTACACACCAGTATTTCTTTTATCAGATTTGGATTTTCTGTCAAAAGTCACTAACAAGAGAGACCAAAATTAGATTTGTAGGGCTTTTACTTTAGAAGTTATACAGACATTTTGAAATGTTGAGTGTATCATATGCTATACATTGTGCACATGGTGGCTGTTTGAAATCTTACCTCTTTTTAGCAGTCTGGCATAATGTTTTGGCCTGCGTGTAAGATATTCATGCATCTGTTAAACAGATAATGTCAGTAAGAAACATAAGAGAATCACAATACATTCAATGTGTTTTGAAGTGCACCCTGTTTACCACGGCGCAGGGGGCCTTCGGTCGGGGGATTTGCCATCACCTCTGATGACTAGTTTTTATTTTGAATACAAAACAAAACATCAAGGAACCGCAACAAAAGTACCGCCTCGGAACGGTTAGCAAAAGATTTCTGAGGGAGGGGGGCGTTAATTTTACCGGACCAAAATCTCGCCCTAAGTTTCCGCATCAGTTCAATCAAAAAAAAAAAAAAATAAAAAAAAAAATAAAAAAATAAAGAAAAAAAAAAGAAATAACGCTTATACCACACTACAGACTGAACAGACTATGCGACAAACAGGAAATTATTTTTCCTATTTTGTATCTTTTATTACAACACAAATCAGGAAGCAAAGCGGACAGCTGCGGAAATACCAGGTAGCCACAATGCTAGTAGACCAGGAACTAATTAAGTATGACACAAGAACATTAATGAAGAACCACAACAGAAGTACCACCTTGGAACGGTCAGGTATAAGCTACTAGGGGATTAAACGATGCATCGTTTGATGTAGTATCTATTTACTCTAATATTCCACATGACCTGGGTTTAGAAGCCATAGAGTACTTGATTGATCGCTATCCAGAATTATTACCAAGAAGATTCTCAAAAGAGTTTGTCGTTAACTCACTGAAATTTATTTTGGAAAATAATTCATTTCAGGTCAATAATAATTTCTATAGACAAAAGAAGGGCTCAGTCATGGGAACTAAGGTTGCGTCAACATATGCTACATTAACAATGAGATATTTAGAGCAAAAACTGTATAATAATATAGCAGAAACATTTGGCTCAGAATAGAAGTAAAAAGTATGCAAAGACCAGGAACTGAAACAATCAAAATCCAAATCCAGCCCTCAAACCATAGTTGGAAACAACTAAGATTACAAATAATCAAGATACAGAGAACATATGGCCAACCGAGTGAGCAGCTTGTTCCCAAAAGGTGGCCACTCAGCAACCCAAACCGAACCAAAAATAATAATAACACACACAAGGCAAAACATCACAGAAACTCTGACACCAAAAACAGGCAACAAAGAAATCTGTATTTAAAAGATTTTGGAAAAGATTTTTATATGATTGCTTCATACCTTGGACGAAATCTGTGTTCGATCTCGATGTATTACACGATTGTTAATCAACCTTCATCAAGACATAAATTTTACATTGGAACATAATAAAAAATCACTCCCGCTCTTAGATGTTCTAGTAATAAATGAAAATGGCACATTAGAAACTGACATTTGTTACTTTCAAATACCGGACTTTCATTTTCACTGACTTTTTCCACAGATACATAGATATGGCGGGTGTATTATAATAGGCAGGTGATGCTTACTACCCCGCGGGCACCTGATCACACCTCTGTTTTGGGGTCCTGTGTCTCTAAAATACTCCAGAATCGTCTATGTTTAACTGACCTACGAGTTCGGACTTATGATTTGGGTACTTTGAGCACTATCATTTACAAAGCGACAGATAGCAAGATGTATCTTTTATTCCAGTTATGTCATCCTACACACACAAAAACTAGCATTCCTTTCTCTTTGGCCAGACGACTTCGTGTAATTATATCTAAAGAAGATGTCCTGCATGAAAGACTAGATGAATTACTGTAAGGTACTTTTTAAAGCGACAAAATTATTCTGACGAACTTATGACAGCTGGAATAGAAAGGCTAAGTCTATTGATAAAAAATTAGCAAGAACTATTAAAGAAAAGTCAGAGAATAATATTGTTGTAGCATTTGTAAGCACATTTAATCTAAGAAACACGGAAGTTTACGGCCAAATTCGAAACGACTTAGAGATCCTTAGAAGAGATAATCATATGAATGAAGTTTTAAAAGATTATACTTTTATAAAGAGTAAACGAAAACTAAAGACTCTAAAAAAATTTTAACAAGAGCTAAATTCTCAGAAACACAAGACTTTTATAGGGTTATTCGTTGCAACAGGCCAAATTGCGGCTTATGCAAACACCTACTTGAAGGTGAAGAATTTACCTTCAAATGTGGAAGAACTATGAAAATTTCAAATAACATGTCCTTTGATGTAAAATACGTTATTTATGTGATTCGATGCGAAGTCTGTGTACAAGAATATATAGGAGAAACAGGAGAACTTTGCAAACGAGTCACAATGCATTACCAGCAAATACGGGACATAAATACTAGGAATCTTACAAGTCAGCTCTCATATCGATAAAAGTGCCTCATCTTATAACCATAAATATAGAATTTTTCCGTTTTCTAAAATACATACAGACAGTATTGTTAGTAGGAAGAAAAGAGGGGCTTATTTTATACGAACTTTAAAATCGGAACTGAATACATCAACGTAACGCTATTTTTCATAACGTTAAGTTACGTTATATATATATATATATATATATATATACATATACATAATTAAAGTTAAAAAATGAGCATGTGAAGTCGTTTTATACTTCGTTTATATATATATATATATATATATATATATATATATATATATATATATATATATATATATATATATATATATATATATAAGGGGAGATATGGGGCAATACATCAAACAAAAATCCCTTTCGTAGCACTTTTCGTATATATATATATATATATATAAGATTTAAATAGCATAAGTAGTGAAACACACATAATTAAATGCAGATGAAGAAATCTGGTGTAGTTTACGTGACCAATATAACAAATAATACAATTATAGGATAGATTCTTTCTGATCATAGCTTACACAAGTATTGTACTATTATTTCGCATTTTAAATGCACCGTTTGCTCTTGGTTAAGCACTGACCTGCTGATCTAGCGGCCTGGGAACATCGAGCAAAAAAAAAAGCAAGGAAGAGACTCAAATTTAGGACTTAAGATACCATGGAATTCAGGAGCCATCTTTAAAATCGATATATTGGGAGAGCGATAAGCGCGCAAGGGGTCGTTTGTTTAAATTCGCACCCGTTAAAACCAAGGCAATTTATGGCCAGCATGTGGATTTTTGCAAAGTCTTTCTTATCAGTTTATGCGCATTTCTGTTGTCAAAGCTATTTACTGCGTAAATGATGTAATTAAGCTAATTCTCAGACAATTCAGAGCATGCTTCATTAAAGTTAAAACGTTATAATTATGTCCACTGTGCAATGATGATCAATGATCAACGGCGTTTAGTTAAATGGATAAACAAGAATCTAAACCTTAGAACAACAATAGGCTAAACCAAATGATCACACCAGGAAAATTTAAATATGAAGTTCCTTAAATGAAGAGCTCAGTAACTGTAAGATAATGATGATGTTAGTCTAAGACTTTTGGTTTTTACTGGTAGCCGGTAAGAATTTGCATTCAGAATTGTTTACGTCAGCAAAACAATCATACATTCGAAATGAAAGTGGTCGAAGTACCTAAATCGTAAGTTTGAACTCATTAGACATTTTAACATTGACACTGAATAGATCCCAAAATCGAGGTGTGATCAGGTGCTCGCGAGTAGTAAACATCACTTATTATATGGAACTTTATTTACAGTAACAATGGGATACAGATTATACAAGTCGCAAGACTTTCCTCTGAATCCCTTTCAAGCTACAGTAAAATAGGTTATCTTATTGTGAATTTGTATTGTTTTGTATATGTACAGTAATTTGAATAAAATATTGTTTACACCTGCCTATTATAACACACCCGCCGTATTTATGTAAAACAAAACAGTAAAATTAAAAGTCCGGTATTTTAAAGCCTAACTAAGCTTCGGCTGAGATCATTAAATCGTAAATTTAAGAGATTTAACAATGACCGATAAGAAACAATGTTTTAAGACGATAACGGGTAAAACGTGAAATTTTCACAATTTGTAAACCTCATACTTTTTGCATATTCAAATGTCTTATAAGTGTTTTTTCTTTATGTTAACGGTAAAACAGCTGCGTCAATATGGCTTTGGCTTTTGTATATGATTAAAATTCCTTTGCATACAATGGTCTTAAAACGAACGTCACGGTAGAACAAACGTTGCAGTTGACCATTCTTGAATTCTATACCTGGAGATCCATCTTGGGTGATCGGCGCTTCTATCTTGGTGCAATAAAATTTCATTCAAAGCCTAATATGGTTGGGCT
This sequence comes from Ctena decussata, assembly GCA_963989385.1. Taxonomy (NCBI): domain Eukaryota; kingdom Metazoa; phylum Mollusca; class Bivalvia; order Lucinida; family Lucinidae; genus Ctena; species Ctena decussata. Next base: position 79,187,408 of record OZ022504.1, read on the forward strand.
AACACATACAAAGCGATTGCTAAATTTATTTTTCATGGTATGATTATTTTAGCTGATCAACCATACCCTGAGTTCTAAACCGCGCCAAACGGAAGTGTGTAGTATTGCATTTGCGATAATATACAAACCAAAATGCAAACACAATGCACTCGATGTGCGAGCCGATTTAACTATTCGCATTGGATGCGGATTGAAGTGCCTATGCCCAGGCTGGTGTGTGATTGATGTGATTTCATATTGAAAGTTGTATGCAAACGTCCGTACCAGGCTGCAGACATGCGGAACTTAACGTAAATGGATACATGTTTTTACACTCATTTACAAAAAGGAAACAAGTTTCAAGACTTCCTGTTTGATTCCCTGGAAAACAAGACATTTCCCAAATGCAATCAACTCTTTAAGGGAAGAATAAACAAATGCAACAGAAGCTAGTGTTGTTCAAATATGGTATCTTGAATAATGCAGTCTACATTAAAAACAGTATAACCTGAATTTAAAAAGACACTTTAAAAACAGATTTTAACTTAATTCGATACCACAATATCGCAGAATAGAAACGAAATTAAAACCTTAGAACTGCGTTTAGGCAAACAATCCACAAATTGTATCAAATTAAAATTTCGTATAAAATATAATTTTACTACTTTGGTTGCACCGTTCCTTTAACAATCATATTACCCAATTTAATAGAATTGGCAGTTCAAGCGGAAAAAAACTCGCTAAGAACCAAAAATGTTAGAAGACTCAACCATTGATTTGATATATGGCTCAACCTGTTTACAAACGTTTCTCGGAAGCATGCTTACTGCCGTAAAATTAATCGACATGAGAAATTTAGGGAAAACCGTTTTTAAGTAGATGAATGCTTACACTCGAACTTCAGTTCACCAATACCACTGATATCAAACCCATCTACGCAGTCATATGTTCCTGCATCCTCAAGCTTTGTATTGCTGATTTCAAGAAAATAGTTGGTATCATTTCTATAAGCTCTATATCTTGTACTATCTGGTACACTTGAGGTTGCACGTGTATCAACAAAAATATTCCGATAATAGGTTCCATTTCTTTTTCTCCAAGCCGGCGCCTCGCTCAAACCGCTTTTCCTACTGCACGTCAGAGTGGTTGTTTTCATGCAATTTCCAGCACCAGGAACCTCAATGAGCAGATCTGAAAAATAGGTTCACCGTATATTCAGTAATTTGTCGCTGAAAATTTCCATCTATAGAGGCCTACTTTTTCAGAGACGTCATCTAGCAGTTCAAACACATGCATAAAATGCACACCAAAAACCATTCGTATTCTAAAAATGAAAAGCAGGAGCTTCGCAAGCGACTCATCATGCACCTGTTTGAACGCCATGGTCAACTAAGAGCAATAACTTTAAGATTACCTCTTCCTTAAACGTTTTGCGTAACATAAGCTATTAGCATATATAAACTCAGTTTACAAGAGGAAATGGTTCCAACGTTTGAAAAATGCCAAAGTCTAAATATAGGCATAATTCATATTTACGGTATATAGCCATAAACCTCTCAGTATATATATATATCTAAAAGCCTTTAGCTGTAAACCAATGACAAAAAGCCTAAAAACAATATTCCTCAGAGATTGCAGTAAAATTACGCTTTGCCCACTGAACCTTATACTGTTGCCTTCAAAGTAAATATCACACACACACACACACACACACACACACACACACACACACACACACACCGTACACACACACACACACACATACACACACACAATGAGGCGCTGATACCATTTTACAGCCCTAGCACAATATCGAATAGGACAAAACTCGTGAGGAAATCTAAGTAAAGAACTTTTTTCCCAGATAGGCTGCCAACAAGCTTGTCCTTGCATTAGCAACAAACACAAAACACAAAGACAAACCAGTAACCAAGATAAACGAAATTTCTAAGTAGTTCCCAGAGTTGAAATGTTAGACTTAAACCGATGCTCTTCCGACGGGAAAAGTCAAAAGTGTAGACATTTTGCTCTTGGAATTTTGTACCTACAATATAAATTTATCCATACCAAGTTTTTAGTGCGACAGACACGCGTTTCTGTATTTAACTTCTTCATTGTCGCTAAACCCAAAAAGTTTGAAAGAAAAAAGATGATGCGCAGCTCTTGGAAGGCAACGAGCATCCCTCTTTGAGCCACTTTTGCCGCCGCATTCCGCGGGACACATTAGCTGCAGACATCAGGTAAGAGACGCCGACGTAATTACCCATGTTCGCAAGCGTCCCCAATCGAGCCACCTCAGCTCCTGAAAGACGACAGACTAGGGCATCAGGAAAGAGATGTCCGATGCAGCAGGAACCCGCATAAAGCAAAAGAACTCAAAAGAATGGAAGCCATACTCTGCTAAGATTCATGTCACAATGACAAGTCAGTCTTGGCCATATGTTCTCTGTATCTTGATTATTTGTAATCTTAGTTGTTTCCAACTATGGTTTGAGGGCTGGATTTGGATTTTGATTGTTTCAGTTCCTGGTCTTTGCATACTTTTTACTTTTAGTTTTATAATAATTCAGAAATTTTACCAGATAGGTTAACTGGAATAAGGTACTTTAAATCAGTATTTAAATAGTGACCCCAATGTTAAAGTGTCAGAATCAACACTGAAACACTGACTTACTGGGTTGATGATATCCTCGGGGACAAATTATCCACCAGCAAGTGATATCGGCCCAGTGGTTCTAATACAAACGTATCCATACCAAATTTAGTGCGACAGACGCGCGTTTCTGTATTTAACTTCTTCAGTGTCGCTAAACCCCAAAAGTTTGAAAGAAAAGAGATGATGCGCAAGTCTTGACAGGCTACGAGCATCCCTCCCCTAGCCACATTGCTGTCGCATTCCGCGGGACACATGACTTCAGGTAAGAGACACCTAAGTATTGACCAACGAGAACAGGCGTCCCCCCATCGAGCCGCCCCAACCCCTGTGTATCGACAAAGACGACAGACAAGGGCATCAGGAGAGAGATGTCCGATGCAGCAAAAATCCGCATAAAGCCAAAAGAACTCAAAAGAATGGAAGCCAAGCTCTGCTAAGATCCATGTCACTATGACAAGTCAGTCTGAGTTTTAGAATAATTTAGAAATTTTACCAGATAGACATCAAATGGAATAAGGTACTTTAAATCAGTATTTTAAGTTAAAAGATGGGCAATGATCAGGAATTAATACAATTAAATCCAACATGTCGCTCTCAAAACCAATAGGGAAAGAACCACATACACACAGAAAGTGACACAAGTTTACGAAAGACACGCACAGGAAACCGAATGAGCAACTCTTTCCTAAACAGATGGTCATTCAGCTACCCAAATTACAGCATCAACATCTATTTTTTATTAATTTTAGTTACTAAACAAAACAAAAGAGAAGGCATATTGGGCAACAGTACGCGTGACCAAACCGCCAGAGACCATAGACAAGCGAACACAGCACAATATAACATCACGGAACAGCAACAGAAGTACCGCCTTGGAACGGTCAGCAAAAGATAACTGGGGGCTTAAACATGTTTTACTGTGTTCAAACCTCGCCCTCGGCTTCTGCAGTGGTTTGAAACATTAAGTTAGCTGTTTGGTCCGCATGAAGGTTTCCTAACTCATCAATGAATCGTTACCAGAAAGAAACAAATCACGGATGAGACCTATGATGAATCAGAGATGAGTACTCAACGGAAAGAACGTATTGCGACACCAAGAGACCCTGAGAAGTCAGGCAACACCACTGAAATACCGGACCAAAAGACAACTATCAGTGGAACCCCGAATAACCAAGAAACAGACAAGGCAAACTCCGACCCCAACCAACTAAATTAAGTATCTTTATGTCGGGCCCATCACTGAGTCTGATGCCTGACCAACTGGCGTGCAATTAAAAAGGGAAGCTAAGTGTTTAACCATAACTGGGTTAACCACTAAACATGCAGACTGTAGCATTACAGTTATATTATATCCAATAAGTCTGTAACGAACGATTATTTTCCTGAACTGATCATAAAAATCGGACTTACCTACATTTTTTTTTGAATTTATAGACTAGGTCACCATAACATTTTGGTTCCGATAGGCCCTGTTGCAAAAGACTTTTTAATCCAACATTGAATTTAGAAACCAATTCATAGTGTCGGCGAAGGAATTTTGAAACTCTTTTCGAAGTTTATGATATCTATAGCCCTGGTGGAGAAGCTTAGCAGTTAAAACTTTATTACGGACAGTTTAGTCAGTCACATGTCTAGACCCTCTAGCAAATCGAATAAGTTGAGAAATGTAAACCCTGTAAGAGGTAGAACGGGGAAAATCACCGTCCACAAATGGAAAATTTACTATGTCAAAATCTAAGTCATCGCGTTTCTCATAAATTTTGTATAAAATAAATCCATTTGAAACAGATCTATGTAAATACAAAAATGAGACTTCAGTATCGGCTGCATTGGCTTTGTTAAACTGTAGTTTAGATGGATAAATTTGATTCACCATGCCTTTAAAGTAAGGATTGTCAATATGTAAAAGGTCATCTAGATATCTTTATGTAGAATTAAAAGCTTCAACAATTTCAGATTGTTTATCACTAGAAAGAGAAGCCATGAAGTTTCTTTCGTAGCAAAATAAAAACAAATCCGCTACAAGAGGAGCACAATTAGTACACATCGGAAAACAAACAATTTGTCTGTATAAATTAGTACCAAATCTAATGTAAACATTGTCTAAAAGGTATGTTAACGCTTCATACATATTTTGACATGACCAAAGTTTATATCGGTTTTGGTTTTCAGAAGTAAAGAAAGCGTTTCTTTCGTTAAGTAGAGACCCAATTGCCAAAGAACCAGAATCACAACTGAAACACCAACTGGGTTGATGATATACTCGGGGACAAAATTTCACTAGCAGTCATATCGGCCCAGTGGTTCTAATATACGCGTATCCATACCAAATTTAGAGCGACAGACGAGCGTTTCTGTATTCAACTTGTTCAGCGTCGCTAAACCCCAAACGTTTAAAAGAAAAGAGATGATGTACAGGTATTGGCAGGCAACGAGCATCCATGTCCGAGCCACACTTGCTGTCGCATTCCGCGGGACACATTAGCTGCAGACATCAGGTAAGAGACGCCTACGTATTTACCCGCGAGCGCAGGAGTCTCTCATCGAGCCACCTCAACCCCTATGTCTCGGGAAAGACGACAGATGAGGGCATCAGAAAAGAAATGTCCGATGCAGCAAAACCCCGCATAAAGTCAAATGAATTCAAAAGGATGGAAGCCAAACTCTGCTAAGATTCATGGCACCATGGCAAGTCAGTCTTACTTTTAGATTGGTTTAGAAATGTTACCAGATAGACATCAAATGGAATAAGGTACTTTTAATCAGTATTTAAGTAGTGACCCCAATGCAAAAGAACCAGAATCAACACTGAAACACTGACTTACTGGGTTGATGATATCTTCGGGGCCACATTGTCAACCAGCAGTGATATCGGCCCAGTGGTTCTAATATACTCGTATCCATACCAAATTTAGTGCGACAGACGCGCGTTTCTATATTTAACCTCTTCAGTGTCGCTAAATCCGAAAAATTTGAAAGAAAAGAGATGATGCGCAGATCTTGACAGGCAACGAGCATGCCTGTCCGAGCAACACTTGCTGTCGCATTCCGCGGGATCAATTAGCTGCAGACATAAGCTAAAGGTCGCCTACGTATTAACCCGCAAGCGCAGGCGTCCCCCATCGAGACTCCTGAAATTTTGCGTCTCGAGAAGAAAGACAGACAAGGGCCTCAGGAAATAGATGTCCGATGTAGCAAGAAACCGCATAAAGGCAAAAGAACTCAAAGGAATGGAAGCCAGACTCTGCTAAGATTCATGTTACCATGACAAGTCAGTCTTAGTTTTAGAATGATTTAGAAATTTTACGAGATAGACATCAAATGGAATAAGGTATATTAAATCAGTGTGTAAGTAGTGACCCCAATGCCAAAGCACGAGAATCAACACTGAAACACTGACTAACTGGGTTGATGGTATCCTCGAGGACAAATTGTCCACCAGCAGTGACATCAGCCCAGTGGTTCTAATATAAACGTATCCATACCAATTTGAGTGCGACAGACAAACATCTTATATGCAAGTGTAGAATTACGGGTTTAGTTATTCCCGGATAGCGAGTCGAGTATTTTAAGTATTTGTGTTTGTAGTAAAATGATGGGCTAACTTGCCTTACTTTCAAAGACAGTTCAATTCTTTTAAAGACATCAAGTTTGCTAAAGACAGCATGTCTTTCATGAACTATCAATAAACATTTTATGAGGACAACAGGTTTAGACACTTATAGAAAACATTTCAAAATATCAAAATTTTCTCGAAAATATCAAAATTCCTCTAATGTTTTATAAACCATTCGAGCAAAGGAGCAGTGTCTTTAAGGCCAGTTTCATGGCCATAGTCGATTTACTTTAAAGTTGGAGAACTACAACTACTGTGTATTGGCTGTAATGCGATGCAATATTAGATCGATTGGTTAAGGTTTCTCGGTTGTGTATACAAGATAAGTGGGTTATTCTGTTCCAAAGAGGGTTCTTTTAAGAAAATACTATTATTTTTATTGCTACTTATTACTGGAAGTCTACCATTTTGTGCTTCTTTCTGCAATGCAAGGTATAATAAAAGATTTTATTACGTTTGTAAAAATTCCTATAAGCAATGTGTTGATACTCACTTATATGACATACCAGAATTTTAGTATTTTTTTTTAATCTCCAGTTTTACGCATAACCACAACAGCATTTTACGATCAAAGCGATTCTAATGATAATTTGCAGTAATATAGGTTATTAAATGGTTGTTCCAAAATTATGCCGGTTTCTACAATGAATATTTTTATCTGCCTTAAAATATACTTTCTTCCAAAATTATTACTTAGTTTTTATACCCCGCCACATGTTAGTGGCTGGGTATTTTTGATTCCGCTGGTTGTCCTTGTGTATGTCTGTCCATCTTTTGTGCGTCCATCCGTCTGTCTGTCTGCCTGTTTGCCCGTCCGAGCGCTTCATTTCCATTCTATAACTTAAGTTTATTTGTTGGATTTGAAACCTAGCATGTGCATTTGTCTTCGGATTATCTCCGGATGATTGTTAATGGGCAAATTCGATAATTTTTCCTTGTCAATGTCTCAAACGAGGTTTATGATCTGTAATTCATTGATGAAATGTCTCAGGCATGAAGAGAATAATATGTCCTTTTTTCAGTAACATATCTTCCCTGCAAGAAATTATTTCGTGTAGGATGTACTTTTGCATATTTCAGGAAGATAAAATACCTTATATACCGCAATGTGTATCTTGAAAATATATAGCATATCTACATTGGCAAAATGTAATATACTCAAAAGCATAACTAACGCATAGTTTTCTTTTTGGTCCTTTTATGTCAAAATAAAAATCTGCTGAAATTGGCTAAATAGGGAAGTTTTATCAATACATGGGGTACACTTCGTCGCAAACTAATTGAATTTTTGTTTGTTTATTCATGTGTAAACAATCAAGGAGTCAATCTCAAAATTCACAAATACTGATCCGAGCTAACTCAGAGTCTGAAACCGAGTTTACCTGGCTTAAACACTAATGTCCTTTTTATTTACGACGCTACAATGTCTCAGAAACATTATCAAAAATTTTCAGCGTTGGTTACTCGTTACAAAAACAGTTATGCCTCTATATGCAAATCCCGTAAAGAAAGCAAGTTTTGCGATAGCAAAATAAAATTTTGTAGAGTTTTCAGACAATCGAATCGGAAATGGATTCCAATTCAGATTAAATAAAAAGGTAAAAGTAAAAAGTATGAAAAGACCAGGAACTGAAACAATCAAAATCCAAATCCAGCCCTCAAACCATAGTTGGAAACAACTAAGATTACAAATAATCAAGATACAGAGAACATATGGCCAACCGAGTGAGCGGCTTGTTCCCAAAAGGTGGCCACTCAGCAACCCAAACCGAACCAAAAATAATAAGAACATACATAAGGTAAAACATCACAGAAACTCTGACACCAAAAACAGGCAACAGAGAACCACAACAGAACTACCGCCTTGGAACGGTCAGTAATGAATTACTGGGGGGCTTAAATCGATTTTACAGGCCCAACCTCACCCTGAGTTTCTGAAGTGGTACAAAACATTTAGTCGGTCGTTCGGTTCGCATGATAACCCTCTAACTCGTCAATGAATCATCACGGTAAACACATAAATCAAATTTCAACACCATGAAGAAGCAAAGACGAGGACTCAACAGATACAACGGGCCGTCTGACAGGTGGAGATCCCTGGCTTGCCAAACAACACCACTGGAAATCTGAAGCAAAAGAAGGTCACCAGTTGAGCCCCGGTGGACCAAGCAACAGACAAAAAGGCTCCGGTCCCAACCAACTTAAATATATAGCTTTAGGTCGGGGCCATCACAGAGTCTGACGCCCGATCCCCCGGTGTGCAATTAAAGAGTGCAGCAAAGTTATCAACCGTGATTGGGTTAATCACTAAGCATGCAGACTGTCGCATAACATTTAAATCATAGCCGATACGTTTGTGACGTATTATTATTTTTCGGAATTGATCAGAAAAATCAGTCCTACCCTTAATCTTTTTGAATTTGTATACTAAGTCACCATAAAAATCTGGTTCCGATAGGCCTTGGTGTAAAAGAAATTTTAATCCGACATCAAATTTTGAAACCAATTCATGGTGTCTGCGATAGAATTTAGAAAAAGCCTTTCTAAGCTTATGATACCGATAGCCCTGTTGAAGAAGTTTAGCAGTTCAACATTTATTACGAGCATTGTAAGAATTCACAATCAGCTGGAGTTTCTAACAAAGGGTAGTAACTCTGTAAGTCTTTAAATAAGGCAACCACGGATTGAACTTTTGGGCGCTGGATCTTTGAAATCACTGGGCAAAATTAAATGGAAATAAAGTTGCGTCTTTATCGTGAAGGGCTATCCACGGTAAGCAAAACAAGTCAAGTTTTTTTCCAGGAAAACATTTTTATCGGTTTTTGGCCATATGTTCTCTGTATCTTGATTATTTGTAATCTTAGTTGTTTCCAACTATGGTTTGAGGGCTGGATTTGGATTTTGATTGTTTCAGTTCCTGGTCTTTGCATAATTTTTACTTTTAAATTTCTTAACTCAAACAGGAAGTGAGCAAAATACGTGCTCATTCAAACCAAAATTTGTTATAACAAAGGGTTGTTTGATCATAGTCTTACTCATTTTGAATCCCAAATTACCAGACTTTTTTAATAATTTGTTGATTCAGTCGATTTTCAAAAACTTTGGAAAATGTACATTTTTGCATGTGCGATTTAACTGCAAAAGAATCAATTTTTTAAAAGCTTTATACCGTTTTCCAGTTGGTATTCATTATTTATTTTTTTGCCAAAGTGAGCCAGAATTTTGTGATTTTTGCCTTTTTGACAAATATCTTCATATTCTTGTGTGAAGAATTGCACTGTGACAATAAAATGCTGCAAAACGTATGACCACGTAAAAGCTAATCCCAGTACTAAGTTAAACGTAGAATATCGTTACCTTTAATGAGACAACAAGACACTAAAATATGCGTTTCAGTTGCTGTTGAGTATATAACTGTTCATCCTGAGGCTTAATCTATTTTTCAAATAAACTGATTGTAGTTGTAGAGCCAGTTCCTCTTCGTTAACGTCAGACTGAGTTTCTAGCACCCGCGAGCGAACAAGCAGGGCTTCCGACGATGAGAGCAGACAAAGCATAAGGATTTTAGGCAATTCTAATAAACATCTATTAATAACATAGTTTGCGTTTACAACGTATGTCATAGGTAGAAATAAACATAAGAAAATATTTATGATTTTGTTGTGTTTATCCCCACAGTTATGTCAAATACGTTTCCCTTGTATATTTTATTGTCTCGGTTCAAACCAATTATTCGCTGAATGGGTTCCTCTTTGAATGTTTTCTTTGCTCTTAAAGGATCTAATCTTTTATCATTATTTACTATCACTGCAGCTGGATGTTGTGCCATGTGGCGGCCGTAAAAAGTCTCCCCGCACTCATCTATAGTGCAGATTATATTTTCCTTTTGGTCCTTTGAGATCATGGAATATATTCTGAGAAGTCAGAAATGATCATACGTTTAGATTCATTTTCTAAACAAATTTGAAATATTTTGGTATTTTTCGACTTATATCAGTCTTTGAGACGACTGCCATGTTAAACCTGCAAATTTACTGTTTTTTCCTCTGGCTCCTTGTGCCAGATTTAAAGGGTCACTGATGAGGCTTGAATAGCCGAAACCGCGGTATGGCCCAACTTCTTACTTATGAATGTTTTCTTTGCTCTTAGAGGATCTAATCTTTTATCATTATCCTCTACCGTGTTTCTACAAACCATGAAATAACTACTCACTGTAATTTGCATGAGCTATTATGCTTCACTGCAGACCTTTGCCAGTGGTTGAAAAGTTAAGATGTGTTAGTCATCTTTCTTATATACATGTCTATTATGTGTAGTTATGGTTTATAATATAGTATTACTTATTTCAGGTTAGTAGATTTGTGAATTAATTTTCTGTATGATAAATTGGTGCTTGTGGAATGGCTCTTTTGTAGCATTATCGCTAGTTAAAAATGCAAGTGAAGAGGATGTGTTCTGATGACAGAGTTTTATATATTTTCATCATTATCATCAGTATTTCAGTTTCTGCTAAAATAATATAATCTGTATTTTAGTCATCATTATCACTAGTATTTCAGTGACTGCTGAAGTAGAATAATCTGTACATTTTTATCAGTATTTCGGTGACTGCTGAAAAAGGATAACCTGTATTTCAGTTATTGATTTATCATTATCATCAGTATGCCAGTCACTGCTGAAGTGGAATAATCGGTATTTCTGTCATTGTTTTATAATCTTCAGCACAGTAATTTGCATGAGCTATTATGCTTCACTGCAGACCTTTGTCAGTGGTTGAAAAGTTTAGATGTGTTAGTCATCTTTCTTGTATACTAAGGAGAGGCTAATACGGAGCATTGTAACTAACGAACATACATTACAAATTAGATTAAATGAACTGAAAAATGTTCTACTACGACAATATTACCCAAGACAAGTTATACAAACAAATTTGAAAAAGCCATGATTTTAAACGAAACTTACCGATTCTTTATTAAGATGACACAATAAAGAATACATTAGAAGATTATCAAATCATAAAAAGTAAACATCAGCCACAGAACCTCAAACGAATACTAACCCGAGCTAGATTTATAGACACTTATTAAATTCCTAAAGTGAAAAAATGCAATAGGCAAAATTGTGGATTATATGAGCATTTGATCACTGAAGATGAATTCAAATTTCAGTGCGGAAAAGTCTTTAAGGTTAGAACAACTAAGTCATGTGACGTCAGAAATCTTATATTTGTAATTCGATGTTGTTGGTGCTAGGAGAAATACATTGGTGAAACAGGTGACACTCTCCGGCACCGGGCCACTATACATAGACAGCAAATTAGAGACGCTTCAACCAGAATGCTGTATGTCAGTGGCCATATTGGTCACTGTACAAGAAACCAACATATAAAATTTAAAATCTTTCCTCCCTATAAGATTTAGACCGACAGTGTTTCCTCCAGAAAAATGAAAGAAAGTCATTTCATAAATCGGTTTAAACCTAAATTGAATAGATATATTTGTTCCATATGATTTTAAGAACAATATGAAGTGTAACGTCACTTCCTTTTTTAACGTCGTTCTTATTGACGCTAATTTTATTATGTCTTCATGTCTTCTGATGATCTACTTTGTAGTGAATCGCGTTAAGATATTAAAGTTTGAATAAAATTACGGCATTCTTCAACGTTTTATAATATATATATATCGTAGTCGAGAGTTCTCGTGGTATTAGGACACAAGATAGACAGACGGACGGTTTCACATTTTTAATCATACATCATGACACCATGGCTGAAAATATATATTAATATATTTTACACAAGCTCTATGGCAAATACATGTGCTGTGAAGTATCCAACTTCACAGCTCGACAACTGAAAGGCAAGTGCAATGATACATATAATTACAAGAACATTCAAATGCAAGAGAACTTCAGTGGGAAGGGTTAAATTGAAACTTTATAACTTTGGTACGGATTTACTGAAATGCCAAAATGTTTATCTTGCAGTTTCATAACTAATGTCCAAATATTTACGGTAAAGTCTAACTTACGGCTAATCTGATCTAAATGTTAATCTTATCCAAATAAGCATCTAAAATGTCAAAAAGCAAGGAAACAGTACATACCTGAAAATATATATTAATATATTTTAAAACAAGCTCTATGGCGAATACATGTGCTGTGAGCTCGACAACTGAAAGGCAAGTGCAATGAACCATGTGTGGAAAAGAAAATATTAACACAGGTGAGAATTGCGCTTGACGGAAGGCCAGAATTGTCATAAGGGCTATTCAAAGGGTAATGGACTGTTCAGGGCTTTTAAAAGGAGGATTTGTTCATTTTGTTAGAATGTAGTTTAGCATCAAGATGTTTAAGACGGTAAATGGGACGCATCATGATATATCAGGACCAAAACTTACGACGCTATTTACAACTTCTCCCCTGATCATATAGGATAGAGCAGTGGCATCATAGCAATGACGCACCTGCTCTGCCCGATATGATCCAACCTACGACACTCTTCCCCACATTATAAAATGGCGTCCCGACATTTACATACAATTATACAAAAGTAAACCGATGGTGCCATGAAAACAACATTAATTCGCACAAAAATGAAGACACATCAATATGCAAAAGCTCCCTAAAGGCATTTTATCAAAAATGCCAAAGATATAACACCTTCTGTAGAAGGCTCAAGCAAAAGGAAACTGACCTACGATCTCGTGCACATTGAATGTTTGCTTGACATCACCTACTATAAAATTGTGCTTGACATCACCTACTATAAAATTACTCGACACTGTAATGTTTAAGAAAAAATGCGGTATGAAACAAAAACAATGTATTGAATGAATATGGGTGGAGTTATGAAATGCAAAATCAAATTCAGTGTCCAGTCAGTAATATGTCAAGCGCTTCATGATTAAAAGTATGAGATAAAGTGATACGCGCTCGATTCTGACAGCGCATATTCCAAACGGCGCGAATACAAAAAAATGAACAACAATTTTGCGCCAAATGTTTTCATGTTAAAATACTGATCATGATGCCAACAAGGGAATAAATGATTTAAAGTGACTGTCAGTTGTTGGCAATCTTAATAGCTTAAACAGTCACAAGGGTGAGGTGCAGGTAAAATGATATGATTTAGAGAGACTATAGGAATCGGGACAGGAAAAGACCACCTCTAATTTATGAGTGAGTGAGTGAACTCGGGTTTAACGTCCCACCAACAACGACGTCGTATGGAGACGGGATCTCGGTTTAAAGTCTCATCCAAAAGACCAGAGAAGCGGAGGATCGATCTTGCGACCCCTGGATAGGTAGTCCGGAGTGTTTTCCACTACGCTACAGCCGCTCCTACCTCTACCTTTTGTCTCAGTATTGATGTGCGCTCACGTGTTTTTTCGGACACATTTTAGATGTATATTACATCTTCAGGATTTACGGTGAAGACGTGCATATGCTGTGGAACACGTCTTTCACCAGCCTGAAACCTATAAGGAGGGCGTCTGTTTCGACCGCCTCTTCGTAATCGTGGACCGACACTCTTCGGTTTGTGTCTGAGATTCTCCATATCGCCAATGCTGTCAGTGCTCTGTTTTGCACGACGTTGTGGAATTACATAAGGTGGTATCTGATTTTGCTTTACCTGCTGCCTTTCTGTGAAGCTTTCATCAGACAAATGTTATGCAGAAGGTTTTACACACGGGTGCCATGGGTGTAGAGCCTTATGCGTCGCCAGGACGGCGGAGGGTGACTTCCGGTTAAAGGGTTATCTACCAGTGTATTACACTAACAAGGAAACTCTAACAACGTTAGAATTTTTTGAAGTTTATATATAATGTAAATTCTATATACAACAATACAATTTACAAATGTCACAATTACAATAATATACAACACATATCAGTTCATGTCGCTGGCCCAAGTAAGGTGATTGTTTCAAATCTGCAATCAATTTGCGTACAATACGCAAATAGATTACCGTCTGACGTCAACACCGTACTCGGCTCAGCGCCATGAACTAAAGGAAAATACAAAGAACAAAAAACGTTAGTTTGAGCTCATACAAAAAAACAAGGCCTTATTTTGGTTGACTTCAATTTGTCGTTCCCTGGATCATGTCATGGTCCAGTCCATATATCATGAGGAACACCAACTTATATTAATACGCGCACGTTTATATACTGGTCGCTCCCTGGATCGTACCAGGGACCAGTTTATATATAATAAGACACTTTAGTGGACGAACACTGTCCCACTTTCACCTCCGCAGTAATAATATGGACTTCACCTACATTTTGTGTTTCCCGCCTCTGCTTAGGAAACATGCACAAGCGGCGTTGTAACTGCCTCTACCCGGGTTGGTATTAACCTGGAGATAGGTATAGGATCTCCAGGTGAGACGTGGCTCTAAGCCCTAACAGCTGACTGCCGGACTTGATGTGCCTAAAAATTACGAACTTACACTTAATACATTGTAACTACATACATTTTGAACTTCGATGGCTCGAACTCGCCGGGACCACCCAAAAAAGTTCGAGCGATCGGTAGTTCGAGGCATTGAAGACCAACTCACAAGGTCCAACCGTATGTAGTATGCTTTGGTGACTTCCTGTTTATTGATCGGTCATAATGTAAGCCACTTGGTGCCAGCAGAAATCTCCGATCTGGGTATCCCCCCATTGCCGCGTCCTTCACCAGATTGCTCGGAAGCTGACATACTGTCTGACGTGACTGCAGGAGTGAATGATGGGCCCTAATTTTGTTACGTAATTAAAGGCAAAGACGTAAATTTTGGCACGTTTTACTCAATTTCGGTGTGAAATTTTAATTGAAGAAAAAAATTTACCATCTTTAATTTTCATATGGCGCCTCATTAGCCCAGGGTGATAATACGCGTTAAATAGATAAGACCAAGCTATACAATCAGCTTAAATTGACATTGATCAGCTTAAATTGTCATTGATTGAATGACGGGCGGCTTTAATTGAGCTCGCGCCAATCAAGTATACCTGTGGTTTCGGCAAACACTTTGTCAATATCAAAGCGTCTTATGACAATAATCAAACGTCTGAGTGACCGTTATTGAAAGGTAATTAGTGCGAGCCATCGGTGGATTTTTACATAGGAAATGTACCGTAGGGACCGAGTTTGGGGTTCGAGCGTTCGAGCCATCGTAGTTCGAGCCAAAGGTCGCAGGTTAAGTTAAAATGATTGGGAGTTTTGCCGGGACTTGAAAGTAAGTTCGACCGAAGCATGGCGTTCGAGCCTTCCGAGTTCGAGCCAGTGAAGTTCGACTGTAATAACAATACGTAAGACTTGGGCCTGTCTTGGAAATACCATACAACGCCCTCGTCGAATGCCGAGCATAACGTGCACACGCCAGCCGTGTCACTAGACACGACTCGCGCTCACGATGTAAAGCCAAAATTGTGCTTACCACTTCCGCCAATGAAGAAACGTAGATCCCACCACGCATGTGCGTCGAAGGATCAGACTCCAAACATTGGCAAGAAGTATACTGACGTCAACAGGTATTACCATGACATACCCCACATAAAACATTAATAATCTAAACAATGACCTATTTCCATTAAATTGATTTACCAAAAATCTAACTCGCATATCTTTAAACTAAGCGTATTACCAGTTGCCATATAATAATAAGCGTTTCTAACACATTTGGGATCATAAAGTTTGATCTGACATCATGACATCAATGATGTTATACCATATGACGCCGTCTAGTGAAGGCAAATCAAACGCATGAGAACCAAATGTTACCATTATAATGTAAGGAAAAAACCCTTAATGCGGTGCATGCTATGACGTCACTTGACGTCGCGAGTATGTAAATTAGTTCCATTACAAATCAATCTACTTCTATAGGCCACGTATACGTGAAACTAATATAAAAAGTGCTGACGTCGCAATAACATGAATGCAACTGACGTCACACGAATAACATTAGTGCAACTGACGTCACTGGACGTCAAATAGACGCACACCAGTGAAACTATTATAAAATGAGCTGACGTTGCAATAACATGAATGCAACTGACGTCACATGAATAACATGAATGCAACTGACGTCACTGGACGTCAAATAGACGCACACCATTGCAAGCAACATCAGTGATATAAACTATTTCCGTAATTTACAAAACTTCCTAATATACAAATATCATGCGCAGCATGATCATTACCAACAAAAATCAGTCGATAATCCAAATATACAAATATGCGCAGCATGATCATTACCAACAAAATCAGTCGATAATCCTAATATGCAAAATATTATGCGCAGCATGATCATTAACGAAATCAGTCGACACATGCAATCATACCATATCAATCTGAGGTCACATTTTTCATTCTTAGCCAAACTATTCTGAATAAATATAATAAAATCTTACCCTTCAGGTCTTAACACAGAATCTGGGCACACGACAATAATTTAACATCCTTCGTATTAGAATTAAACAGCCACGTCTAATTTTTCAATAAAAGATAGGCGTATAAATAGTATGCGTCTCACATTTAAATCAAGAGACTCGTGCAGGTATTCACCTTAAAATCATGCAATACGCTGTCCACAATCAAGATACTCGAGCAGGTATTCACCTTAAAATCATGAAATACGCTGTCCACGAGAGGTATTCACAAACAACCCATGCATAACGTAGCCACAATTTCCGTAAATGTTTTATTACCACAGTTGCCCTAAAAACTGTAGTCCTACTGATTGAAAGGATTAAAATAATTTCGACGACATAGTCGACGATCGGATCTATTTCGTAACAACGAACTACTGTCACTGGAGGACCAATCTGATTCTTCGCTGCTTGACTTGGGCTGCACGGGCTTTGGTTTATCGCGTTTAGGCGAGGTCGAATCGTCTGGAGCTGGCAGACCATCAAAGGGAAGCAGCATATTCCGGTGTAAGGCCCTGCTTCTTTTCAAAGAACCTTCCTGTTGAACCTCATACATCGGAATATCGGGGGCTATTTGACGCTTTACGATGTAGGTATTCTTTTCCCACACATCGGCTAGCTTCTGCTTCCCTTTAAGACCGACATTACGCACTAAGAGGCGATCACCCGGTTGCAGCATCGAATGGCGAACTTTCAGATCATAATGATCTTTATGCTTTTTGGCATTCACGGCTCCTTCTTTAGAAGCAGCATCATAGGCGAATGCCAAGCGGTCCTGTAGTCTGTCAACATAATCTGGATGGCATTTGGCTTCCAAGGCATCATCACCAATAGCCAAAAAGGCATCTACTACCAGTCGTGGGTGGCGGCCATACTTCAAATAAAATGGAGCATAACCCGTGCTCTGATGAGTGGCTGCATAATAGGCATGTGTGAGTGTTGGAACATATGACTTCCAATCAGACTTTTGCTTTTCTTGCAGCATTCCAAGCATATTCAATAAAGTTATATTGAACCGCTCACACATGCCGTTCCCCATTGGATGATATGGGGTTGTCCGGGTCTTGACTGTACCTGTTTGAATGCAGAGTTTCTTAATAACTTTAGATAGGAAGTTTGCCACTTGGTCACTATGTGGTTTACCCGGAAACCGATAGTGAACGAAAAGGTTATCGAATAAAACTCGAACTTTGGTGGCTGGGGTCTGATTGCGCCTAGGAATTGCTTGCGCATATCTAGTGAAATGATCGGTGATCACTAGAATATTTTCGTAGCCCCCTTTTGACCGCTCTAAGGACAGGTAGTCAATGCAGACAAGCTCCATTGGCGCTTTGGTGACAATGTTCACTAGATCAGCTGACTTTGCTTGTGCAGTTTTTCGCCGGATGCAGCGACCGCACTTCTGTACAAAGTCAGTGATATCTTTGTCCATGCCAGGCCAGAAAAATCTTCTTTTCACCAGAGACATAGTTCTATCTCCAACTTGATGACCCAGGTCGTCATGATAAGCCCTCAAGATGTCTGTTCGCAGAGATGCTGGTAAACAGAGGCGATCTAACGTTGTTTCCTCTGAGGCAAATCTTTTGTAAAGCACACCGTCTTTCTGACGGTAATTCTGCCAGTCACTGAGATATCTTCTATCTACTTTCTCACTGGCTACATCCTTGGGCTCTGGTATTCGGCCTTGCACCAGGCAATCCAGAATAAAGTTCGTCTTTGGATCTGCAGCCTGTGCTTTTATCCAGTCCTGGCTCTTCAGTGCTGTGCTTTCTAAAATTTGCTCAGGGATGTCAGAGGCCTCATCGTCACAAGGCAAATCAACGCCCTCTGCTTTAGATAGTGTCTGAACAGACGGCACCTGTTCTGATGCCGTGATCGTAGACTGGTACACTGTCTTGAGGACGTCTGGAAAAATAGTGTTAACTGTTTCAGACTCATGCTGACGGGAGAGACCATCTGCATCGGCATTTTGCTTGCCACTGCGGTAACTGATGGTACAGTTATAGTTTGACAGCTCGGCAAGCCAACGCTGTCCGGTGGCGTCCAGCTTCGCCGTTGTAAAAATATATGTCAGAGGATTATTATCCGTGACCACCTCAAAATTGGCACCATACAGATAATCGTGAAATTTTTCTGTAATGACCCATTTGAGAGCCAAGAACTCCAGCTTGTGGGCCGGATAATTCTTCTCTGACGTCTTTAAACTACGGCTAGCATATGCCACAACTCTATCCGTGCCAGCTTGTGTCTGATACAGCACAGCACCTAATCCTGTGCTGCAGGCATCAATATGCAATTTAAATGGCAACTGGTAGTCCGCATACGCGAGGACAGGGGGATTGGTAAGTCTTTCAATGAGCTGTTCAAAAGCTCTCTGTTGCAGTTCTGCCCAAACGAAATCTGAGGGCTTTCGCTTTTTCTTCACTTTACCCTTCTGGTTTGTGCAGTGGCCTATCAGTAGGTCATTAAGAGGCCTGGCGATGCTGGCGTAGTTTTTTATGAATGTACGGTAATATCCAGTAAAACCAAGGAATGTGCGCACATCTTTCACATTTCTGGGTACTGGCCAGGATTTGAGGGCATCCAGCTTTTCTGGATCAGTCTTCACCCCTTCCTCTGACACCACATGTCCCAAGTATTTACCTCAGACTTCAGGAATTCACACTATGAAGCTTTAAGCTTCAAATTATGCTCTTTCAGTCTAGCAAACACGGCTTCTAGATGTTGAAGGTGCTCCTCAAAGGTTGATGAAAAAATAATAATGTCATCAAGGTAGATGAGGCAATCGCGGAGATTAAGATCTCCCATACACCTTTCCATCAACCGCTGGAATGTAGCAGGAGCATTGCACAGACCGAAAGGCATCCTGTTGAATTCGTAAAATCCGAGGGAACCTACTGGGAAGGCAGTTTTAGACTTGTTCTCCTCGCGTATCTCGACCTGCCAGTATCCACTTCTGAGGTCTAGTTTGGAAAAATATTTTGACCCAGCGAGCAAGTGAAGAGTTTCCTCTTCTCTGGGGATGGCATATGCGTCCTTTACCGTTTTGTTGTTGAGCTTGCGGAAGTCAACACAAAACCGGATTGTTCCGTCTTTTTTTTTGCACTATGACAGCATTGGACGAATATGGAGACTGGCTGGTTTTTATGGCACACGCTTCTATCATCTCTTTCAAATGTTCCCGCACCTCCTGGAAGAGGGCTGGGGGAATTCTTCTAGCAGGTTCTTTAATCGGGATGCCATCACTTAATTTGATCTCATGTTTGACGAGATCACAGTTATCCAGATCTGTTAAGTCCTTTGAAAATAGATCATTCCATTTTGAAAGAAACTGTTGTAGTCGTTCTTTCTCTTCTGCTGTTATTTTACAGTCTCCCATTTTAACTTCTTCTAAAACTTTTTCAGACTTGACTGGATTAACAGAATGATGGTTTACTGTTGCATCTGCCTTATCACGACTCACGGGCTCAATACTTCTTAAAATCTTTACTTCGTGGAGTTCACAAATGTCCGAACTGGGCTTGATGTTAAGTACTTTTGCGGACATATTGAAAATGCGGACGGGAACTCTTTCACTTCTACTGACTTTGTCAAGAGGAACAACCCGGGGACAAACGCCAATTCTTGTCGAGGCTCCCTGGGTGTGCTCCATCACAACTGTTTCCACGTTTCTATCCTTTCTGACAAACCCCGATAAAGTTACAGTTTCGAAGGGTTGTACTTTTATATCCTGATAGTTGGTAGACTTGACTACTCCAACGCGTGTCTGTTGGAAGGAAACAAATGCATTCTTCCATTCCTTTGGAATATCGGCATTATTTTGACTTCTTTCACTGCACTGCCTTATGATATTTGTCCCTATAACAACTGGTACTTCCAGACCGTACTGTGTTGTTGGAACAACCAAAACTGGAACCTCAAAGCTTTGGTTTGCCAGGAAAGGAACTTCAATGATACATTCTATGTATCCCGAATATGGCAAGTTATGACCACCTGCTCCCTCCACAGTGAAGTCATCTAACTTTGAGAGTGACTGAAGTTCAGGCAGAGGACTCAGTGAATTATAAAAGTCTTCCGATATAGTGGTTATTATAGATCCACTATCAATCAGTGCATAAGTTTCCATACCGTCTATTGACACAGTCGACTCGTTGGAGTAACCTACCAGTCTATCAAATAAATCAGTTTTCTTGGGGAGTTGTTGGCGCTTGTCCCCAGTCTGCCCCTCGACGGAGACGCCATCTAGTTTTCCGACTGCTGCCCAATTGCTTGACCTCCAGTTTGCTGCTGTTCTTTCTGGGTCACATTTTGATTTGGTTGTGGTGCGGGAGGATTATTCGGCCATCTCCATCTATTTTGCCATCTTGGTTGCCGCTGGATTTGTTTCATCTGTTGTTCTAGCGAATTTAATTTCGCCAGAAGCACAGTGAGTTTATCATCATCTTTATTTTCCCCCGTTTTCTGTTCTTCACTTCGAATGGGCTGGTGTTGGACTCCACTGCTGACGTTCATTTCATGCTCTTCTGCTCTTACAGCTTTCCTGAGATCTTCAAAATTTTTCAATGTTTAAAATTTTGCTCGTGTTGCGTTCTTCAATCTCTCATTCCGTAGGTACTTCCAAAATTTGTTTCTCAACATGCCATCGGTTTCTTCCTTTCTAACATGTCCTTTCATGGCCGCCTTTTATAGTATTTCTTCTAGCCGTAGGCCGCAAGCTGTAACAGTCTCATCTTGCTTCTGTGCTGCAGTATAGAACTCCTGCAGCACACTTTCGCCGGTGGCAACATTTCCGAAGACACCTTCCAGTCTGTTTAATATTTCTTCATTACTCGCATCTGTTCCTAGTGGCGGCAGAACTCGTTTAGCTTGGCCACGCAAACTTTTCCGTATGGCCTGACCGATAGCTTCTTTTGTATACATGTCATCATTTTGCACACAGGCGACTTCGTACTTCCATTCCTCAAAGGTGGCTTCTGTTTTGGACTATAGTTTGAGGGCTGGATTTGGATTTTGATTGTTTCAGTTCCTGGTCTTTGCATACTTTTTACTTTTTTTGGATCCTCTCCTGAGAAAACGGTGAACTTTGGGAAAATGAATCTTGGGTCTTTGCTCATTGTTCAATGTTCCTTTTCTGTTTTCTCTTGACTTTGGTTGACTTTTCTTTGCTGTCTGTACTATCACATATTGGTAACTTTGTCTCTATAACTGTAACACTGTCATCCCTAACTGATGATGCAGCAGTTTCTTTTGGTTTTTCTGTGTTTTTCCCGGATTCTTTTGTACCTTTCTCAGTCTTCTTTTCCGATACTGTCGTTTGCTTTATTCTGGTAAACCCAAGCTGTTTTAAAGCTGTCTCTTTCTTCTCTATTTCTTTCTCTCTTTTTTGAAGCTGTTTGAGCTTCTCTTCTAACTCTTTTTCTTTGCGTTTCAACCCCTCCACGATTGGGTCAATTGCTTCTTCTTGTTTACGTTTCTCTTCCTGGGTTAGTATCCAACTCTGTCTTTCTTTAAGTTCCTTTTCTCGTCTTCTGACTTGCTCTTCCATGGCTTGCACACTAGCCTCTTATCTATTTCTTTTATCAACTATTTCATCCGGGATCAGTGGATTGGCATTTTCGCTACTCATGGTTTTCTCCTCTATTATATTTAAGGCATGTTCCACTTTATATGGATTCAGATCATGGAAAGTTGAAGTTAACGGTGGGTACCGTACTCATAAATAATCTATAGGCTCTTTGCCTCTAAGGGAATCAAGGGTATCCATATTTCTACCAATTCCTCTTTTCTCTCCTTCATAGGTATCTTCCAGTCTGAAATCATAATCTGGATTTGGTCTGCCTTGTTGATATTCAGTCTTTACTGCACTAGACAGTATGTTTTGTTTTCTTGGACCACTTGGAAATCTGTCTCCTTTTATTTCTCTCTCCCCTAATAACTCTTTGCCAGCTACTATCTGTGACACTGAAAACTGTGTCCTTCTTCTGTCTTCAGTAACTTCATCTCTTGGCCGGAATAGTTGCTCTGTGCCACTTCTATCTTCTAACACAACCTTTTCTTTCTTTCTTGCACCGAAAAGCTCAATACCATTTCTATCTTCTAACACAACTTTTTCTTTCTTTCTTGCACCGGACAGCTGCTGGCGTAATTTGCTTCTTTCTCTCTCTTCTTTCGAAATGGCCAACTTTCTATCCAATATCTCTATTTCCTGACCAATTGTTTGATTTAATTGACTGGGAGTACTGTGTAATCTTGGCGGTTCTAGATACATTCCCTCCGTGTCATTGCTGGTAGGTTGTATCCTATCTCTAGCAGCATCCGCTACTTGAGTATTTGGCCCATCATATTATGGTAGATCTGGCCCTTCTTTTTCAGTATTACTTCTCTCTCCAAGTTCAGAAGCATTTTGTGTAACTTGTCGACTGCCATCTCCGGTAGCATTTAGGGTAAGCAGATAGTCCAAATCCTCTTCTGGTTCACCCTTATAACTTCTCTGTTGTGGCGTTGGAGGTTCTTGATGCTCAATGTTTCCTCTTCTTTGTGTCTTCTGTCTTACATACTCTTGCCTTTGAGTTTGAAATTTTCTAATTTCTTCTTCAAATATCCGGCGTCTCTCTTCTTCATCTCTTCTCATATCTCTAGCAAGCTTTGTGTTAATATTTTCTTTTCCTCACATGGTTCATTGCACTTGCCTTTCAGTTGTCGAGCTGTGAAGTTGGATACTTCACAGCACATGTATTTGCCATAGAGCTTGTGTAAAATATATTAATATATATTTTCAGGTATGTACTGTTTATCTTGCAGTTTCATAACTAATGTCCAAATATTTACGGTAAAGTCTAACTTACGGCTAATCTGATCTAAATGTTAATCTTATCCAAATAAGCATCTAAAATGTCAAAAAGCAAGGAACCATGTGTGGAAAAGAAAATATAAACACAGGTGAGAATTGCGCTTGATGGAAGGCCAGAATTGTCAAAAGGGCTATTTAAAGGGTAATGGACTGTTCAGGGCTTTTAAAAGGAGGATTTGTTCATTTTGTTAGAATGTAGTTTAGAATCAAGATGTTTAAGACGGTAAAAGGAACGCATCATGATATATCAGGACCAAAACTTACGACGCTATTTACAACTTCTCCCCTGATCATATAGGATAGAGCAGTGGCATCATAGCAATGACGCACCTGCTCTGCCCGAAATGATCCAACCTACGACATATATATACCTCTATTTATTTCCATGAAAATACCTTTAGGAGTTGAGATATAACAGAAAGCCTATGATTTCAGACAATATCCGGTCATAAATATGACATATGTTGCCATGACAACGCTTGTTCCATGGTAACCCCAAAGACTTGAAAACAGATGGTATACCATCACAAAGACATAAAACCATATGATAACTTAGTTATAAAGATTAAAATTATCAAATTCAAGTGGCTTATTCCCAATCTAATGTGGCGTAGTCCTTGACTTGGTGTATTACGAACACGGGAAATAACGTATTTTATCCACAGCGGCCATCATAGAAAATAAGGTGGCCAACATTATTTTTGTATAACATACCTCTTAGGGAGACTACATACCACATTTGGTGCTTGTATCACTAAGTGAACTATTTTGTCATATTCAGCGACACTATATGTTAATACAATGTATTAAGTGTAAGTTCGTTATTTTTAGGCACTTCAAGTCCGGCAGGCAATTGTTTGGACTGAACGCCACTTCTCATCTGGAGATACATCATTACAAGTCACACTTCACTTGGAAGTAAATATCTCCAGGTTTATACCAACGCGGGTAGAAGAAGAAACACGACGCAGCCAACATCAGAATCCTAAACCCAGGCGGGACACGTAGTGATCCTGTGTGTTTAATGGCTGTCGCGATTACAATCGATTATCGATATCGGAATTTTGTGAATCAGTAGTGTTTACTTGATTTTGTCATTTAGTGCAATATTGGGATATTGTGAGTCAATAGTACTCACTTGATTTTATCCATTAGTGTGCGTTGTGGAATAGTTAGTTGTTTTACCTACCATAAAGAGACTGGTCGGTAATTGATTTGCGTTTCATACACAGATCAACTACAGATTTAAGACAAACATCTTACTTGGGCCAGCCACACGAACTGACATGTGTTGTATATTGTTGTAGATGTGTCAGTTGTAAATTGTATTGTTTGTATATGGAACTTACATTTTCACATATAAATATCCGAAAGTCTAACGTTTTTAGAGTTTCATTGTTGATGTTGTACATTTGTTGATTACACCATTAACCGGGCACGAACTGACATGTGTTGCATATTATTGTAGAACTTACATTATCACATATAAATTTCAAAAATTCTAACGTTGTTAGAGTTTCATTGTTGATGTTGTACATTGGTTGATAACACCATTAACCGGAAGTCACCCTCCGCCGTTTTGGCGACGCACAAAACTCTACACCCGAGGGTAAAGTTTTCTGCGTAACATGTGTCAGAAGTAAAGGGATTGATTTCCGGTAAATATCTGCCAGTGTAAGACATTCAACAATATATATATGAGCTAGGCACGGTCATTTTTCATTGGATTTGAAATTATATTTTTTAACGTGACGTAAGGTTGTTTGCATTGGTGTGAATTTTAGGGGAGCAATTTTGCCACTAAATTCTTCGTAAATGTAACCTACATTCAATAAAGGTCAACTATCCTCATTCCCTGCATGATGAAGTGCGATAACCCATGCAATAATTTGTGATAGAATGTAACAGGTTGCATATCTGCGTGTGGAAACTAAGGTATATAGATCCGAATTGTCTTGGCATGGATGATACATATTTAGTTCTTAAGATCCGTTTGAGTATCCTGGCACTCCCGTTGCATGACAGTCTGTTAGTTAATTAATTTAAACATTTCGAACGCTGTGTCGTAACCTTTACTGAGGTCCATTTTATGTCCGCATTTAGTAACGCAGGTCACCCTAAACGTTGTATAATATCGTTACGAGGAGGAGTCAAACCTAACAGCAGAATCTTAAGTTTCATTTACCGTTGGTACCTTTTAACGTTTTGTAATGTAGGCCGTACAGTGGTCATGTCATTGTGAATACGTTGCGTTACATACGTTACGTTAGTGTATCCGAAATGCTGGATCAAGTTGAGCGTAATTGTAATGTGGGTTATTTACGTCATCTAATTACCTCATTTGATAGTGAAACGTGATTCTTGGCAAAATCAACATCAGTTTATGACGTCATTTCCGGTCTGCTATGAACGTAACTTTAACAGCTACGTCTAGATCGCGAGTAAACTAATTAATCAACGTTTTAGTTGGATTAGTTTGTTATTATTACTGTTAACGTTTTAGTTAACGTGTGACTGTAAGTGAAGTTAAGTTAACGTGAGCATTGCGTTAAGCATCATGGATCAGTTAGTTAAAACAGGAAAGGATTTAGGTTATAATGGGACAGGCTTTGCAGGAATTTGTGAAGCAACTGCAAGAAATTGAGAGGGCAGAAAGACACGCGGTAAGCGACCTTGATAAAGAGAAGATTGCGAAGGCTGATAAGGATAGGGAAATAGAGACAGAAAAGATTGCGCAGGTCGAAAGAGATAGGGAAGTTGAGTTAGCTAGGATTGCTACAGAAGAAGCTACGATTGCGGCGGAGAAAAAAACTGAGATGGCGCGAATTGAAAGTATAGAGCGGCAAGCGGAGAAAGATAGGGAAGCTAAGTTATCTCAAGTTGAAAGGGATAAGGAAGCTAAGTTATCGAGCGAAATTGAGTTAGAAAAGTTGAAGTATAGTTTTGAATTGCAGCGTCGTGAGTTAAAGAATCATATGGATTTGCAGAAGGCAACGTTTAGAGGCAACGTTTAGAGTAGAATTAAAACAAACAGAAGGCTGAAAAGTTAGCACATGCGTGAGATCCTAAGTTACCGTATTTTTAAGGACAAAATGGATAGTTACTTGACGAGATACGCGACGGCGAATAAATGGAAAAGAAATGTTTTGGCCGCGTATTTGATCACATTACTTCAAGGTCGAGCGCTTGATGTTTATGATAGATTGTCCGTGGATGATGCAGCTGATTATGACAAGTTGAAAGATGCATTGTCAAACAATTTCGATTTGACTGAACGCGGATTTAGG